>CM046069.1:23110502-24318002 GCA_025215515.1 Schistosoma japonicum | reverse complement strand
ACATCTACCGGTATTCACTGATACAGTGAATTGTTTCCAAGTTTTGGTTTAATCGTCTCTAGCTTACTTCCATCTCACTCAACACTGCACCTCGTTGCAAACTTTGAGGGGGGGGGGTTAAGTTATATATAAAACATGACCTCATCACATCCGTCAGTGAAGATTAACAACCTAATCAACTTATCTATCATCTTTGCCTATTACCATGCTTTTAACTTCAGCATTATTTACTTGACAAATCCCGACAAATGTTAAGTTTCATTTTCATTTTCTTATTTGCGCTGATTGCTAGTATCGAAATGATCAAATTGATGAAGTGAAAAAATCGACGTATTTCGGCTATGATGATGATGATAAGGATAATGTTTCATTCTTCTAAGGCTTATTCTCTTCTTATCTTAGAAAATTATCAGAAATATAATTTTTTTAAAAAATAGCAATCAGGACTTTTGTATAAATGACTAACAGTTTTTACTGTCTAAATGGAATATGATAGATATAATAAAATTAGAGTTAGTATGTTAGGAATCCGACATTTTATGCCAACTCGTATTTTATAATACAGCATACCTGTAGTTTAAATGAAACCAATTTTATCTTCCATAGGATTCGAACCTAGTTTGAACAGTAACTAACCTATTGGAATGAAACATTTAATAAATTGATCATTGAAAGTAGAGCGTTCAGTTATATTGAAAGATTTTTACAGATTATAACAGTGTTAATATCTTTTATAACATTCCATAGCTAATCTTTCTAATGACTATAAAAAAAGTCATGGAGACTGATGAAAAACGTTATATGAAACACTTACAATTGAGTAAATCAAAGAATAAGATGAAATTTTATTTTAATTTCTTTTTTGATTACCAGAAGGTTACGGAAGTGAATAATTGAAAAGAATGAGGGTGTTTTTTTTGATTCAATTTGAATTTATGAGATTGTATGTGCCTGTATTAGTGTACTCATAAGAAGTTATAAACTTTGTTGAAAACAACTAAATGTTTATAGAATTTTTAAGTTTTTTTAGTTACTGTTAGCTGACAATCGAAATAGAGATTAGTTTTAGATGAGGTGGATTTGTGGAAACTAACATTAATTTTTAAGTGATATTTATCGTGGATTGAATTCAGTTTGGGTATCGTTATAAGTTGATAAATGCTGAACAGCTGTTTTGTCATATTTGGAAACATTTCATCAGTGTGCATTCATAACTCCACCTGATGTTAAACCTAGTACCTGCAGTTAACGTGAAGAAACTGTCTAGTTGTCACTGATTAGTGCATAGTACCTAATCCTGTTCGTGACTATTGTTCCAATTTTGATATATTTAAACTCTATCAATTAATACTCATCGAGGAGTCCCGCTATAGGATTACATAGTTGTTTAATGTTCTCTGGTCTTCAGTAGTACCCTACTCAATATGAGCTTAATTTACAAAAATTTCATTTACAAGCAAAAATTTTTTATATATATCACTTAGCAAAATTTAAGTGAAGAATACAATTGTTTCTTATGAAGTTTGGCTCAGGGCGTCTTAATATTTTAAGTCGACTACGAACTAATAAATAAGTACTGAATATTGTCACCAGTTTTAATGAATATTCGATAATAGATAAAATGAAGTACTATATGAAAAATATGATTGTTATATATAAGCTACATCAATTAATATTACGGGTATGCTAAGTTGACGTATGTAGTAGAGATAGTGAGAAGTTGTGATATGAATGTTTAAAACAAAAGATATCATGATTATATAAATGCTATAACTACCATTACTACTCACATTAACAATAGCATAACTATCATTAATTCTCTCACTACTACTACGATAATTCTTCCTCCTATCATTATTATCACTGGTTCTACAGCTACTTATATTATTACTACTAATATTGTCATCATTAATATTACCATAATGCTAAATATTATCACTGTTCATAAAAGCAGGATAACCACTTTTTACTCGTCTCAATCAATGATTGAGAGAAATTTTCTCCGTATGATTGTTATCCTACTCAAGTAAGTGAAGCTGAATATTTTACCGTACCAAAACACCGACACTTAGGTACACATATTCATATTTACACATATATAAACATACATTGATGAATTTGATAGAGAAGCAAATAAACGTAATTTCGTAACAAAAGTCAATTATGTTGTAAAAGATTCTATGAAATAACCGTAGATAAACTCAAATCAAATTAGTACAAATTCAGTTTAAAGTTACAAATTTGATTAATTAAAACTGATTGTTTATCGATAATCAATAATTGAAATTATTATGAAAAAGATTAAAAGGAAAACAAAGTTTGTAAGTGGTTGAATACTACCTATTGACATCTTAGTTTAGTTACAGATTATTGATATTATTTATGTATCTATTTGATAAATATACTTGTTTAGACTCGTTTTAACTATCTTTGTATCAAAATAACGTACCTCTTTACTTTATTCTTGCCGATACTTTAGTCTGTTAGTAATAAGTTGATCATAGTAGTTTCATGTTTTAATTCTGTGATAATTGTAGAATTATTAATCAATTGTTATTATTCATAGTTACAGTTTTATAGACTGAATCGTATAATTCACTGCCATTTGCTGAATCATGAAGCCTACAAATCCTGATCATAACATATTTAGTCTTCTCATCATCAGTTCATCAAAATCACGAGTCAATTATACACATTATCGAATTCAACCAATAGCAATATTGTATATTCCATTTGGCGTAGTTCATCAAACCTAATATTGTGGTATTCGTCTCGCAGTGTCCTTACTTAGCTGGAGACCGTATTAACCAACACATTGTATTGTAGTGATAGATATTTGGATACAACCATCGAAACATAAGTTGCAGCCTACCTAAATAAACTAACACTATTATAAACTTTCTGTCACTGTGTATCAATATACTGCTGTTAGTAAGTATATATTTACTTTATATTAGAATAAGGAAGTTTCCTACAAGAATGTAAAACCTAAGAAGTGGATCCTGTTGAATACTAAGATTGTATAATCAACTATGCAATGCAGTTATTGCAGTTATCTAATAATAATTACCAAATTGCATTTAATTAAATTTTGATCATTTCATGATGCTTAACTTTGTTGTAAATGTTTATCAAAACGTGGTACCTAGAGATCATACTACTACTTCAGTATTCCGTAGCTTCCAATATTTTTCTTCAGCCTAATTTGATATTATGACGATTTCTATTAAGTTATATATAAACATATACATTCTAAGCACAGGAACATGTATCTGTTCCCATCCGCAGAAAATACTTTGAAACTGTGTAACAAGTAAACAGTTTAATGTCATAATGATGCAATATTTCACACAGTCCTAGATTGAAGTTCATTTAATAATTGAGTTCTGTTTATTAAAATGTATATTTCCTTTAATATTTCACACTTAACGTCTAGAGCTATCTGCAAATATTCATTATGAGCAATTCCAGTATACTAAAGAGTGAATCCTGGGTGAAATTTCTTAATGCACTAATACTTGAGTTTGTGAATGAAATCTTTATTCATAATTACAGTGTGATGTAAAGCACTGGGTATGATACAATTAGTCAACAGTGAAATTTCTACCGAATAACTTCGCACTAATTTTGTAACTTCTTATCCCTAGGTACAACTTAGTCAAATTTTGTTGTAGCTAATGTTTAAGTTGATTCTAATATGAAAGATAATCTATGAATAGTAGAAATTTTTATTGACATAAACGTTACATTGATTGAGGCTGTAGAAAACACGAGTTGATTTGCTGTATTCTGTTGATTACAGTGGGAATAAAATGGAAGTAAAGTAGAGTCAAACAAGTTGCAATGTGGTATTAGTTCATGAATTCATTGGCTGTTAATAGGTGAATACTGATTGGTCATGGTTAGCCTGAAAATCGCAATCACTGGCTTTATATTCTTTATATTCATCTTGATCACAGACTTAATTCTTTCTTAAACAGTTTTACTCCCCACCTTCCATCCAATTTTTTTTTCTTATTGTGTTATTCACGTAAATTTAATCTCTTCTTGCTAATGTGTTATGATGGCTTGGACCTATGAGCACATATGCAAGAATCTACGCTGTATATCTTTTATGGAGAACAACTTTATTATTGCATTATTCACAGTAAAAACGAAGAAGAGTGTCAAAACTTGATTAATTAATGGTAAATTTCTTCCCACTCCACCCTCATCAGTATCAATAATAGATAAATAATAACTATTTTAATTCATATCCAAGAAAATTTCTTTAAATTTCTCAAGACGAGGTATATTAAAAAATTAACTTTAAATTATAGATCATTCATTATAATTTTTATTGAAATAAAATACTTCAATGAAAAATATAACCATTAAAATGAATTCCATGGTTTTTTATTATCTGATTTGTTTAATTCTGTCTGGTTACATAACATGTTATGCAATCAATCAATGCTAAATTTTCCATTCTATTGAAATCTATTGATTCAGTTTTAGTAGCTTATCAAAAGTCAGTTATTTGGCGGTTGGTGTTAATTACATTTTATCGATTATCTGTAAAACAACAATATAATATTATGGTAGTTTTTAATGTCGTAGTTGATTAAGATTTTGTAATTGAATGTTATGGAGATTGGTGAATTTTAATCCAATATCACGAATCAATTTAAGTTAAACAACCATCAAAAGGTAAAAAGCACTGTAATACAGTGATTACGATGTAATACCTGCTAAATTGAAAAGAATAATTACAATATCCTTAGAATCTTTCATTATATTCTCTGATAATGTCAACCAGATTAATAATTAGTTGAGCTATTTATTTTCATCTACTAATGGTACCCACATTGATCAGAATCAGATAAACAAGAGGTATGAAATATTCAAGGACAGATACCGGTTGGCAACTCTGTTGTGGACTAGTTGTTAATTTAATTAGAGTAATACGTCATCGTTTTTAATCCGGTGATTCATTTAGGACATGGATATTCACTATAATGTACTCTTATAGACAAGTAAAGTCAGCATGTTTTACTAATAACAGAAAAGAAAATTTATTAATTTAATTGGTCAGTCAGTATAAATATCTAAATTAGTAAGCTACAAAAATAATTAAGTGGTATCGTTTTAGACAGTGAAGTTAAATGGTGTGAATTCGAATCTTACATAGAGCATCATTTTCTTTAAGACTATATTTACGCCATGGCGACTGAATGTTAACTAGCATGAAATGTAACTTCAGGGTTTCATACTAATAATATTGCACCAAATAAATGATTAGCCTATTCCACAAAATTAATTGTTTAATAAATTGTCCTAGTTTTAAAGTAAACCACTACTAATCAATTGTTTTTTTCATCTTTTCTTCTTTAATTGACTGAGTACTGAAAAACTGATATTTTCGTTTAACGCTCTATAACTATAGAATACAGAACCTTCGATAAAAATTTCAACTAAACAAACAGATTACAAAAGCCCTATGCTTCAAAGTCCCATGATATACATATAAGTATAAATATAGTTCAGATATGACCTATATAATTATCAATAAACATTCTTTTATATTTATTTTACTAAAAACAAATTAAACATTTGATTAAGTTTAGTTAAAGAAAATCTTATTTTAATATTATAGACAAACTGAAATGGTGACCTCGTTTTCCACTCTTTTCTTAAATCATTCATCTAACCATTCATATTGAATCGAATATTCCAACTCAATAATCTGAATAATTATTCATTATTTACTGAGTAATAATGATTATAAAAAGTGTTTGATTGGTTGTTGAGGCGATGATGGCATCAGGAGGGAGGAAGGGATGAATAATAAATGATAGTAAGGGTAGAAACAACCTACTTGTACAGACTAGATATTACTAAGCACAATGGTAATATTATCATTATTATTAATAGTAATAGTAGGAGTGGTATTTCAAACTGAACTATTGGATAAAGATGAAACACATCCTTTCACATGACAATAATATTTAAAAATTATAAAATAAAACAGTTGAAACAAAGAAATATTGGATAGCTGTTATTGTTGAGCGGCAGTTTCCTGAGTCCTTGTAAGAATCGATGACCACTGAGGTTCGGTTTCGCTGAGCGTGAAACAATGAAAATAGATGATGGGGCAGGGCGTAATATTAAGAACTTATTGTTGTAAGTGATAAGTGCATTCGCTGCAATGCGTGAAGGTCATGAATGTGTGCTACCAATGTGAAGTCCTACGCTGAGATGAAATAACAGTCTGATCCATTTCAATACATTTTTAATCAGTCAGTCTTTGATGTAAATATCGAAATTTCTTAACCCTCACAACACCCTTTAATATTTCTTTAGATAGTACTGAAAACTTGTATCAACGTCATAGTGAATCCTATTTCATTAAACCCTGATAATTGGACTTCAGTCTATCCTTTAACTGGTAACTGATGCGTAAACATAACATCATCTGTACTACAAGTTCTTCATCATTTTAAAGTCTCAGATTTGTTAAGTAATCGCATGTCATATAAAGTAATGATTAGAAAAGTATGTGCTAATAAACTAAGTTACTACTTATAAGTATTGGAACTTGTTGTCTTGTAAATAAATCTGTTATTGAATTGGAATGACATGTGGAGATTGGTATTAAGATCTAGTTGATTGATCTAATCAAAGATTGATGTTAGCAGGGTACCACTGGAAGCCATGGGGAAATGGACAAGTATTTCTTTCCAGTATGGAACTCCTAAGCAGTGCTCACTACATATTCCTCACCAGGAGCTTAAGGTTAGCGAACACCTAACCCTCTGCACCACTGGGTCGGCATCCGATGATACAGTTCCTACTTCTATCGATTTGTAATATATATAACGCGACTATCATCCAATGTCATCGATAATAACTGTTTCAACCTCGAAAATACTGAAGGCCACCGGTCTCAGCTTCTTATTAGAGCTTAAGGAACATCCGGAAGTTAGTCACTAGTGAGCTCATTAATGAACCTGAATTAAGGTGATTTATGAAGAATGGTATTACAAATTGATAGAAGTGGGAATTCAACCAGTGAATGTCTGTTTAGTAGAGAAAAGGGTTAGACGTTCATCAACCTGAACCACTTCCGGGGGTGGAATCTAGGGTGCGAGCCTCTGATGATTCCCATACTATTACTCCTTGGTTTTCAGTAGTACTATGCCGACAATAATCTGTGACGAATTCAATCAACTAAATCTGTAAATATTTAAAATAGTAAAGAGTTAAATTAGCTGTGTTTATTCACAGTCTGACTAATACAGAAGAGAACTACTATTAAAATTCTGTTTATTTATTTGAAGCTAACTATATTGCCCACCACAGTGTCATTAAGTTGTAGGTTGTACTTAGCACGAATCCATTAGATGTGTTATTCTAATAACCCAAGGAACAAAGGTGGGTTTTCTATATCTACAAATCCAGTTACATGATTGATTAATAGCATTCGCCACTTCACTTTCGTTAAACTACTCGTGACATATGTAAGCAATAAGTAGGCTCAGCTTAGAAGACACTCTAATGCAGTCTTTTTCTATTCTCGGCCATAGAAAGACAGTAGTAATGAGTTATCAATTAGAACATCCTGTAGTTAATGGGTCACAGGTCATAACACTATTCTATCTACTTTGTTGTTAGTCGAAACATACTGTCACTAAGCCTCACATACGTAAAGTATAACTCACATGTAACTGTTTTTATTCAATCCCTAATACATAGATATTCACATATTTAGATTCCTTTTATGAGCCACATGATCGTTCTACTATTTGCCAATGTTTTCTTTACAGTATAAAATATATATGATTGAATTCAGTACAATAAGATTCTGATTTAAGCATTGTTTAGAACTGGTCGAGAAAATAATGATTATTTCATGATATCAGATTTTTCATTCAACAACAAACTCATGTAAATGAACATTAAAATTTTTAAAGGTTTAGTAGGGTGGAGTGTGTGTGTGTAGGAAATGGGGAATGGGGAATGTTGTATTTTCATTCATTCAACATTTATTGTCTTTCATGTTATCTAAGAAAAAAAAGACAATGACAAGTTTTGAAAGATATAAACAAAAATGTAAACATGAAAGATAAGTAATTGTAGTGTCATTGTTGAGGATAAGTTACAAGTAGATGAATGGGGTGGAGTGAGGTGATGTAGAGTGGAGTGAAGTGGAGTGGAGTGGAGATATCCTGTGTATTATCAAGTATTAAAATAATTTATAAATTCTATTCTGAATAAAAATGAAATGCATTTAATAGAAACTGACTTTGTCTTTAGGAAGGTAATCAAAAAAAATAGAATGAACATTTTCAACATTCGACAGTGATACATGAGAAATACTTTCTTAATAAAAGTTTACCTAAGTGATACAAACTAGTATTTTTAATTTGAAGTTATTCTTAAAGTTTTATTAATCACTATGATCGTTGTTAACAGAATTTTTAGTCATTTTTACCTCTCGTTCAATGTGTAGTAGTTACAAAATGGATTATAATTTTCAGTAAAGACTTAACGATAACTATCTATTAAGTCATATCATGTTTAGTAGATCGATCAAACAATAACAAGACTAAAATGTAGTACATTTGAAATCCATAGCTCAAGTAATACTGGTAGTTGTACAAAAATAAGATGTTAACAAGGTTTAATCCTCACTCAGCCAGAATCCTTGTCGATGGTATCATTTAACAACTAAAGGATCACACAAAATGGTTGAAAAAAGATTCACTACAATTTTTCCAGCGAATCTCCTGTCGTTGACAGTAAAATCTGAAAGGAATGAAGTTAATACATCTAAAACTATTCATAAAGTATCCATTTGTGACTGTTTCAGTTATTTGTCGCTTCAGTTTTGTGTCCATACTCATAAGTTATCATGAGCACCTCTAACTCAATTACCTTTACAAATTTCTTAAAAAGAAGAGTCTTTCCAAAATGTGGGTAAAATGTATAACTAACAAATGTTCCTAGATCAAATGAGTTACTAACTGATGAAATTATGATATAATTATCTCAAATCAATTATGTGAACTAATTCATTACATCTTTCTATTTCTCCTTAATTTCAGTGCAAGTCCAAAAGGAACAACTGGTTAACTGGTGAATTGTTCAAATGAATGCATTAATGAACCAAACGAAATGTTTTTTGTCTATTCAAATCGTTGATCAGTTTTGTGAAATTTAATTTTAAAATAAAACAATATTTATAATTTGTTTTTATCAGCAATTATTTATTGCTCACTGTCAAAGAAAGCCATTGTAGAAGTCTATACATAGACAAAACAGCCGTTCGGCACTATCTGGTTTTCAATGGTACCCTGCCAACGTATTCAATCAACTAACAATACCAATCTCCACAGAAATAACCATCCCAATTAAATTACGATAATCAGCTTACTAAAGACTAGCTTCAGGATGTTCCCGGAGCTCTAGTGAGAAATCATGACTGGTGGAGTTCAGACTTGTCGAGAATAAAACAGTTATCACTGATGATAATGGATGATCATCACGCTATATATATCACAAATTGATGGAAGTGGAAATTTCACCATTGGATGTCAACATACTCAGTAGTGCGGAGAATTAAGCCCCTGGGGAGGAATTTGGCGTGCTCACAGCTAAGGAGTTACATATTGAAAGGAAAGAGCCTTCCAATGCTCCCTGGTTTTCAATGGTACCCTGCTGACATCAAACTATGACATATTTAATCAATTAACAATAATAATCTCCCCAAAAATAACGAAGTTAATTCAATTATTTATTGATTCATTTATTTATGATGATTAGTTAGAATTATTTTGATTGCCAAATAATAAACAATAAACATTCATAGTCTAACTGACAGAATAATATTTTCCCTATTTATTCTTGGAATTTGTGAATAACACGTGAACTAATTAGACAAGTAAGTTATAAACAGTTAACTATGTAACTATGTATGACTGTATGCATTTTTATGTGGAATAGTGTGAGATAAGAGAAATTATTATTTATGTAATATAAACTAATATTATTATTACTAAATATTTTTCATGGTATTTTGATTATGATTGACATGGGAAGAGAAAACAGTATCTATGTATGTCGTTCTTAAATAGAAATCAGGAATGATTTCACCGACAAAAATTATCCACAGTAGGTATCCAGCAATGATGTATATCAATGCAAATCAGCTTGAAAGCAATTATTTTATAGAAATGATGCTGTCATAGTAGATTAATTATTTACTTTTATTTAATCTTTACAATCCTTGCAACTAAAGGTAAGTTCTTAACGTTCTAGTTAATAATCATTGTCTAATGAAATTCAGTTATATCAACAAGTCATCAGTTATCTATTTGTAACATTCATTGACATCAAAGAGTTGTATCATGAAGTAACTGAAGTTTGAAATGTAAACTTTTAAATTTCAGCTTAGAGATTTAGTATTAACGCGTTCATCACCAGAAACTGCTAGTGGCACTAGATTCAATCCTCGTTAAGTTAATATTCATTAATTGACGAAGTGCAACTTTGATCTCATAATTATTTTACCAATGTTTTATCTTTAGGTCATTGGAAATGTTTCATTATTTCTAGGGTGTTATCGTGTTCTACTTTTTGGAATTAGTGATATTATCATACACAAGGCTAGTTAACTTCGTATATACAAATTTATATATAATTAAGTGTATTTATACCAAAGTAATTCAACTAGTGAATAAATGCTTTTTTTTCGACTGGATGTACCATACACTAAACTGAAGAGTATGGCAGAGAAAGTGTGCTTGACAGAACTATTGTTTATAATTTCTATGCCTGTATTCTCTATAGTAGCTAGTAACATTAAAACATAAATATATCGACGCTGAATAAATTAAATAACAATTTAGATATTTAGAATTAAAGATCCTAAACTTCAGATTACTGAAAATAATCAATAATTCTCAGCTTCTAAAAACATCTTTATAAGATGAAAATTAGATCTAAATGACTTCTATATCAACATCATACACTAATGAATTAAAACATAGAAACCAACAGTTCAAATTTATACTGAAGAGATAGCTCGTCTATTAATTCACAGACCTAAATTTTCTTTCATTTACTTCTACTTCCTTATATGGTCATTAGTGAATATCTTCATATTTTGAATGTAATCATAATCCAAGTACAAAACATTGTTACCTAGTGAATAAATTAATCAATATTTAAATATCGATTTTTAGTGAAACAATTTTTTTTTGTTTTTGACTTTTTCTAATCTAAAACTACTCATAAACAGTCTTAATCAATAATTCATTATATTTTTTTTTCTTGAATATTTTGATTCTATAACAACATTATAAATGAATAATAATGATAACAACAAAGAATAGATTACTGGAAATTAAATAGAGATGAATAGAATTTACTTAATGAAATAGTGTAATTGAAAGTTTTTCTACAAATTATTACTTTAGGCAACTTTCATAAAGTACACATATTTTGTATTTTCTAAATATAAGTTCAACGTAATTCTTGTTACTAAGTGATGTTAGTTAAAGAAGGTTAGTAGGCATTTTATAATGTAAGTAATGAAAATCGACAAAATATATACAGAAAATATATAACATATTGAATTATGATTGAGCATGTTATCAAATATATATATTACTTTCATTTGATTACTCAGTAGTAGGATTAATTTATACAACATAACATTTTATCAACAGTATTCATGTATTTGAAATGAAATGATTAGTTATAGTGTAATGAAAAAAGGTTTGAAATTAATATCTAATAGCTGTAAACTGGTTACTATTAATTATTGAAACATTATTCAACATGAAAGTTTCATTTGGAATTATGATTTCAATAAGTACACATACACACACACACATAGTGATTGACATAATTTTGGGTTGGAACAAAACAGGTACTAAGTACCCCATTCTATACTCGAATTTTTGAATAACTTAATGCTTTTTGGTTAAAATGTTTGATAAATTTTTATGAGCTTCACATACATATTAGATTAACATCAGAAAGTAATGATCATTAGTTATTCAATGATTATGAAAGTGAAGTTGAAATACCGACGTAATTGAATAAGCTTAAACTATTTCCATGTTAATAAGTTGAACTTATAAATAATTAAAAGAGAATAATTTCATTGCCGCATGGGGAATACTAGTGTACATATATACCTTACCATTTAGAAACGATTATGGATATATATGAATAATACTTTTATAAAGTATTTCCCAGAATGTTGTCTTAATCAAGGGAATTGAGAAGTGAGAAGGTTCATTGAGTTGATGAGCACAAAGAGATAAAACATTCATTTTTTAAATCTACGTTTATTCAAAGCCGATAACTTTAAAATTATCTTTGCGTGTATTAATTACAGATAACTAAGAATGTGAACAAAATAAGTAGATTAAAGTAGGCTAGTCTTTATTTAGAGTTTTGCTTAATGTGCTACTTTGGAACAACGTTAAAAATGAATAACAATTACCGAAGCTTAAAACAATTGTAAAGGTTAATATTATTCTGTTGCTAATAATAATGACTTCAATAGATTAGCGTCTATTATCACATGTACATACTATAGAGAGTAAACTGGTATGGACGATTAAAACCAACAATTTTGTGAAGATAAAGATGAAATTTTTGGTGGAATTCAGAATGAATGTTGTACTCCTGTTAGAACTCGTCAGTTGAATGTACATGTAACCTATTGTTTATGTTCACACCAGTTACCTGACATAGAGTGAAACTTACATCCTGAATTCTATTACTAGTCAACATTCAGTTTTGTTAAGATGTTTATATCTAAGTATTATTATCGAAACACTTAACACAGAATGCAAATGTTCCAACAGAGGAAATATTAGACAGTTATTGAAAATCAAGTTGAATTTATTATTTTTTTCTTCTGAATATACAATTCATGGATTGTATCTTATGCGATATCGAGAAAACCATCTTTCATTTCCATTGGTGATATATGTCTGATACTTTATGCGATTGACACTCCAATAGTAACGGATACTTGGTGGGAACGTAGAAACACATCAATGAGAAGCTTCAACTCATGAACGGAATATCGAATCTGTACTCACCAATTTTCAGTATTGTCTATTCAAAATCAGTTTATAATACAAACTTTTAAATTCAGCACTCTCATTAACGCTTCATATTAACACGTTTTGTAATTGTCCTATCAGTACTTAGAAATTAGTGTTTCAAGTCGCAGTCACAAGGTTATGTAGTAGGTACTCTGAGAGTTATATTGTTACAACTATGTTGTATTCCTTAAAAGTGGAAGTGAAAACATGCCGCAGGAATATAGATCACATATTATCGAAATACTAATATCTGAAATGTAGATGAGTATTGGGATGTGAGAATAGAATACTAAGTGACATGTAAGGAATATGATCGTCACATTCGCCAACTAAAGCAAAAATGTAACAAAGGAAATGAGTATGCAGGCATACAAAAAAGTGATACACAACACAGTGAAATATTTATGAAAGCAGCAGAGCTTAACTTTAAGTTAAATGACTGTTTAGGTTTACGTGAACTGGTTATTGGAGATTAAATCATATTTTTCCATCAAACTTAATATTGTCTATAGAAATCTAATCTATTATTGTCATCTATTACAGATAGATATTTGAACTAGTGTTTTATTTTACTATCGATTTGTTAAAGGTAGATTTGTCTCAGATATTAGTTACATACTCCTTCCGGAGGAAACAATAATTATAAGTTTGTTTATCAGTCTTGCATAATTTAAAGGGATATAAAAAAAAAAACAAGATTTTCGTTGGAATCATTCCATTTTTTGAATAATTTCTACGATATTTTTACTTTTCATTTTTCACTTCAAGAGGATTAGATTCGTTTGTTATGCGTTCTAAGAAGAGTTATTTAATCACTTCATGATCTTATGTTTCAAATCTTACAAAAAATAATTAATTACATTGAGTCTATAAAATTTAAATTTATATGCTACTAATAATCAACCTCATAATAACCAGAATATCCCATAAGTATCCCTTGAAACATTTAATAGATCCAGACCTAATACTAATCTTCAAACGAAATACTTAAAACTGTAAGTGTGACATAATAAGTTGTTATATAAGCTTATATTCTACGTTTGTAATCCACTATTATCAAAAGTGGTCCAAACTACTTTTATAAAGTCCTCTAAAAGAGGAGTTGATAAATTTTTGACAATTCTGGACAAAATCTCATACTGACTTACCAATATTTTTTGTATTTATGTTTGTCATATATACCTAGTTTTTAATGTGGAGGTAGTGACGATTCATTGTTATTAAATCCAGCAGCTTATTAAACCTAAACCCTCTTCTATTAATATATATATATATATATATATATATATATATTATATATAATGAAGATTAAAGATTTAAACGGCGTATATATGAATAAGAGGCTGGAGCTGTCCGCAACGGTTTTTATTCTTCGATAAGTTTGCTGTATTCTTTTAGTCATCTTTCCACCCATTCAGTAGGTAGGTGCTGTATCTTAGAATCTATTAATGTGTTAATAACAAGTACTATAAATTAGCTTAAACTACTTGAAATGAAATATTGAAATATAAATTAAACATCAGTAACTAGCAGTTACCTACTAAATAAATGAAAAAAATAATCATAACTTCAATGTACAAAATATAGGTAATAAACATTGAGAACGTTTTAGGGGGAAACTAAATTTGAAGGAAAATAAAGGTTTCTAAGTGTATTTAGCACCTCATTCGCTTTACATGAAATACGTGATCGTCAACATTGTTTTGAGAATGAATTATCTTAGAAAACAGATCTTAATATTTATCATGTACAGAGTCTCGAATCATAATTTTATACTGAATGGTGATCATCAGAAAGACATTCGTTTAGTCCTATAAAAAATTTATATTCTTTATGGGAATTTGATTTAGCGTTATTCCAGATATTCAGATGTTAGGAATCTGAACTCTTTATTAATATACTCGGGTAATAAGTACAGATTTACTTACTTGCATTAACATGAATTATACTACTTAAAATAAATTAGGTAGAGCAGTGTACCGGCTTGTTTTGACAATCACTCAGCCACTTTTAAACACTATGCTATACAGATAGTGGTTGTATTTATGAGGATATATCGTTTATCAAATTATTCCAACAAATTTGATAAATGAAATTCGATACCGAGAACTGACTTTATCTAAACAACCAGAGGAAAACAGGAAGAACCAGGAGACAACTATTCTGTTGAAAGTGAGCACTGATGACGTAAATAGAGATCAGGCTATATACTTTAAGATTTTTCTAAAATAGCCAAACATTCAAATCACTGAAATGACATCCAGTAATTGACACTTTCAACTTTCAGGATAAGGAAAACATACATAGTGGGGTTTGACAATGTCGGACATCTGCCAGTCACCTGATAATAAAATTTTTATGAAGTCCTGAAATACAAAGGATTAACTAAAGTTAGAAACTTCGGTTACTAGATAGTGGCTGATCAGTTTGTGTTAAGTATACACGAAAAGTCTGAATTTCCAAGAATTTGAGCTTCGGACAGTTTGTAGGTGAACACCGTTTGAGAACACCATTCATGGATGAAACAACTGTTTTTAACTACTTTCAGGTTTTCGGTGATTAACTAACTGACATCAATATTTAACATATAAAAGATAACGAATTTAGTCTGTTCCATTATTTCTGTTCATCACAGATTGGTTTCATTTGAGTACAACATAGAACAATAGAGCGACTGTAATCGACCATCTGTTTCATCCTAGAATGAGACTTCTCTGCAGTACTTACCCTTGATTTTACTGAAGACAAGATCTTCGGGTCTCACTGCAAACTCTTAACCATCAGCACTAATATGTCAATCTTCGCAAAACCACCTCAAATCCTATATAGTGTATGAATAGCGAGATTTCTGTCAATAACAATCATAACAGCAAGCATAACAGGATATGTACTTCTACTAAATTTTTAATCGTGTATTGTTTTTTTCATGATTTATCCCATTTAATCAATATTGCAAAAATCACACTGTCAATAATGTAAAATAAAAGATAGAGAAAATATCCCTTTTTAACACCCTACATATTAAAAATATAGCTGACCAAGTATGCTTACTTTACTTATTGTTACTACTATTACTACTCTCTTCATCACAAATATTATAGCAATAAAAGTTATAATGATGCTAATAATAATATTAGTAGTATTAGCATTATTAACAATAGTAGTAGTAGTAATAATTAACTTTGTTCGTTTGTTCCTTAATTCAGTCACATTCAATCATCTCGTTTAAGGTCAATGACCAAGCCTCTAACTTTCTCTTCTCTACTACTGTTGTTATTATTATTGTTGTTAGAATTATAATCAGAATTTCTCTTTATACTCTTATATTACTATTACTGTATGTTATTATCAATGGAAATGATTAAGAAAAATATAACTATTTGTTTATGAATAGTAGAATATGGTTGGGAAACATATGTAGAGGGGAAGGAGAAGTTAAATCAGTGGAGACAATGCAATTTTTATTCTGTCCAATCAACAATCAAGTCGAAATAATGAATGAATTTAAAAAAAAAACTGATAAGTTGACCATTAACTATGAATTCGTTGGTTTTGTGAATGAAGATATGTGTATTACATAAAGTAATTATATTTTACTCTTCGGAAACATGTAATGAAATAATAATAATAATAATAATAATAATAATAATAATAATAATAAAAGAAACAAGAGATAAAAACACATTTCTGACTTAATGAGATAATAAGATAAAATGCTGTTTGTAATTAGAAGAATCAACCGAATGTATATGGAGATTTGTATCATATCCATCATTCATTTGTCAATTTCATTTCTATTGAGATGAGTAGCATCATTGTAAAGCTTTTATTCATCGAATATATAAATCTTCTCTATCATCTCATTCTTTAGTAACGAGAATAGTTTTTCAGTTAACTTTATGTTAATTCTTGCAATAAATAATTTTTCTAAAAGGATACAATTATATTCTTGGCACAGTTGACAAACTATGTCTGATATCACTTTATTAGATGGGTTGTATTCTTATTCACCACTTAACAGCTAATAAGAGTAGATCATCATCATCATAAGTCTCTTGCATTAGTTGTCAAATGAAGTGGGTATTAGAGAGATTTTTGCTAGTAAAATTGACTTAGATGGTATCCTTGGCTGAGAACAAACAAATCATTTTTGTTTTTTATCAGAAATCATTTATTTATACCTACTATTGTTTGACCCACTGAATGTTGTCAAGACTTCTTCAACGTCACTTCAAGTCCCATTCAGGTTCAGTCGTGAAACTCTAAATTGCGATTTCATTCATGTTTGAGATGCTGCAGCAGTACATATCTGTACATGTTTATATATGAAGACTGTACTTTGTTAAATCTATATTAAAACTCATCATAACATAAAAATACTTTTATTGCATCTTAATCATAATTACACTTGAGTGTCTTCAAAAGATATCTATATTCAACGTTAGTGGATGGTTTTCTAATACAAATCAGCTGGTAACAACAAATTCAAACTCAACTATCTTCACAATACCCAGATCATGGTCAAAATAAGCTCATTAGTGATTAACTTCAGAAAGTAATTCCTGGAACTCGTGTGAGAAAACGTGATCAATTTAGTGTAACCATGTTGAACGTCTAACAATTAATCGTTATTGGCAGTAGATGAAGTCACAAAATATACTGCGAATTGATTGAAGCCAGAAAATGTTAACTAAGTAAAACTGACTTAGTGATCTAAAGATTAAAAGCCCATTACGAAACCTGAATATCCTATATTCGATCGTGAATGGAGACATATCTGTTTGCTTCTGAGGAATAGCATATTAGGATAAAAAATCTGATCACTGCTTCAACGTTTTTCACTGTTTATCTAATCCAGAGAAATTTTTGATATAGAATTCTATAATCTCCACAACACCTGATTACATATAATCTGTTTTTCAAGTAATTTGTAGATTTGAATATGGTGCTCTCACAATTTCTCCACTTCCCTAAAATTTCTCTACCGTATCTCTAGTTTATACTAACTTCGAAGTTTATTGTAATCAAATATGGCTATATGCATTAGATAGACAAACTTGAGGTTTACTAATTACATCAGATTAACTATCGATAAACAGCTGACTAATTACTTCCTTCATGACTTTGACGAAGCTTTTGAGAGCTGTCTAAAGTAAAAGAATTCAGATAAGTTAAAAGCGAGACACTTATCAGCAACTCGATTGTACTATTAGTTGAGTAACTTATCAAATTAACTAAAACGAGAATCTATATTATGTTTCCTATACACAGAAGCAAGCATTTTTCTGATATTTTCTAAAAATTCTTCTATATTTATCCATGATAATATTTCTGTTGATTCATGCATTAAGATGATGACTAACTAATGACTGATATGAAAAGTTGGACATCACACTTAAACGATACCGCTTAAATTGAGTTATGCCATTACATTAACCCTTTATATATCACTTACCAGCTTTACCCTAAGGTGATCTAATATATTAATATATATAATTATTTTGTTTACCTAAGTATCTTTTATCATAAATGAAAATAAACATGCTCCTGTCAACAAATATGTTTTGTTGTTTTTTTTTCTATGCAAAATTGATAATATTTATTTATGAACTTGATTTAGGATATTTTCACAATTGATGAATAAATAACATATATCACAGGGAGGCAATCAATGTCAGATTTTTATCAGGAATACTGATGAAAGTGTATCTTCTATTATCAATAGATTCAGTGAACTTGGAAGTTTACATAGAAATTTATGTACAAGTTATTTTTGTTTTATTAGAATGAGAAAATTATCACAAATAAATTATTATAGTCCGTTTATTTTAAACATCAAACGTACACAATTAAGAACAAAAATGTTTCAATCTTGAATGGATATTGTTTATTTAGTAGGATATGGATATTGTTAGAACACTTATTAACAACCAATATTATATTACTTGTTTTAGCTTTTATTGCAGAATCAGATTAAAATCCAACAATCATCACAACAACTATGGTTAGTTAACATGAATTTAAAATGGTAACTGCCATCTGAAAAGATAAAACCAGAGGAATACAACTAATTTGAGGATAAGATGGTCACTTACCAACGGCTTTGTGTGAGTTTATACAACAATATCGTAAAGTCGCTAAGGTCATATAAGTAAATTAATAGATTCAGGTTCATTAATCTGTGTTAAGTCCACTGAGTGGAGCCTGATTGTTCAGGTTTTGGTTCTACGCGGTAAGGTGATCACACGCGGAGTACTGATTCAGGATGAATCATCTATCTTATAGTGTTTCAAGGTTTTCAGTGTTGCTTCGTTCAGGTCAGTTTATAGTATTTAAATTTAAGTTCAACCCTTAGTAGTGATCCTCGTCCTATTGATCGAAATGCAAATACACTGACTAAGCTATCATCATCGTGCACGCTCTTATGTGTTATGTGATTGGAAGCTATTAGTAGCGAGTACCAATTATAATAAAACATGATATTGCTTATTATAAATTAGTCTGTTCGCGAAAACACAAGTTTGACGATTTAATTACGATGAATATACCTCAATCATAATGTTTCGTTTTATGATTTAAGTTCTAGGATAAGCATCATTCTTTAATGTTGGCTCTTCTTATGATTGTAAAACAGAATTCACTGTCATTGGATTATCCTCTCATTAATCTGAAACGTGAGTACAGTTTAGTCAGTTGTTATTGAGGTTAGTATTACTGTACTATATTAGTGACATGGGGTCTGGACGTTGCTAACTTAATCGTACGTAGAATGAAAGTGCATGTTCAGAAAATGTGTACCATATAGAAAAGCCAATTATAAGAATCTTTCTAGTAAGTGGTTAATATGGAACACTTTTAAGTCTCATAAGCATATCAATTGTTTAATCTTATCATTATTATTACTGTTATCATTATCTTGTCTCTCATTAGGAAAATGTCAAAACTTCAGGAATTGCAATTAAAGAAAACTTATATACATATAGAACCATATATCTATCCCTGAATAATATATTAATGCCATAGAGCTGTGAGGATTGCATATCTGACAACAGAATGAGAGAAACAGACACTGAATTCAGAGGGGTGAGGAAATCATATAGCAACTAAAACATACTCGAATAAGAATAACTAAATCCATCAAGTTGATTTACAAATCTTCTATACCATCTCAAGAACAAAAAATCTCAGAAAAATTCTCTACCCTGTTTTATTATATTTTTATTATCGTATTTTCGTCTTATAAAATATTTTTCCCACTTTTACTCTTCATATTTTTTTGGTCTAAATATCACGTGTTGATTACTCTTACGGTTTATTTATCACTTCATATAAGTAGTTTTCTGTTTTTTTTTACTTTATTGTTTGCATTATTTAATAATTTGCATGACAAAATTCAATAAATGCGTAGATATTTATTTATTTGTGATTCTCGTGAATCAATACCTCTCGCAAATCATCACAGTTCTAATACCTCCGCCATCCACGCTATCATCTTTGTGCAATCTCATTGTATATAATAACGATAATAATAACAATGATAATGATAGGGGTGGTAGCTTGGTCATATTAGAGATTGGTTGTGGTAGTATTGGTGTAATAATGGGTTGAGATCAATTGGTAGAATTTCAATTTAAAATTTGGCATCGAATAACTTGTCACTTCATACACACATACAAACATATATAGTTCCAACACACATTATTGATTAGATTTGAAGATAAACTCTGTTATAAGTAAATTACACTTAAGTAAACGAGAAGGCCTGGAAAGGGGGGATAGTCATAGACACTATGATCTGCGTGAAACAGTCATACTTACTAACCAACAATCATTATCATTAGAATCTTATCATATAACATGAATAAAATGTTTTAAGTAGTGTCTTTCTATCTATCCATCTACTAGTCTGCCAGTATGTTAATATACAACTGAATAACACCGATTATAAGTTGATACCATCAAGTAGATTTAACTATTCATCTACAGTAAAACTACGTTATTCTATCAGTTTAGTTGAAACTTCTTAGCTGTATGTATGAAGGTGGATGAGTATTTCTATGTTCAATTGACATAAAACAAATCACCAATTAACATGCACTTATATAATACTTCATAAAATAGTAATAACTTTTAATGGTAATTAAAATTTAGCTTTAATAATGTCATAACAATAATTTTTCTAATTATACTTTATTTTATTCCATATTAAAAGCCAAGTGTTAAGTATTCAGTTTAAGTATCAGGAAAAAATGTGTTAATTTTCTTGATATATCATTAAATTATAACTTCAGGGAGAATTAGGGGGAGGGAAATTTCTGAATACTACAAGGAAGAAGTGACTAGGGAAATTGAATCTTGTCAATGATATAACAGCTGTATACCATTAGGTAATGGATAGAGTCATGTGAAATATCAAAAATCGACAGAGGCTAGAAATATCAACTAATAGATTCTAGGCTCAGTAGTCTATGGATTATTCACCGATTGAGAAACTTGAAAGTTGTTGTTCAATCTGCCAGTAAGATTATGGGGTACATACTGCTGAAGAATCATATATTAGGATGAGACAGTTATCTCTCAGTGTTTCATAATTTTGATTGGTTATCTAACCCAGGGACAATTTGTAATTTTCAACTTGAATAAACTTCTTATAAAACAATTACAGCTATATTTGTGACACTGAATTGAACAACTTGAAAATACCTTAATGACAGTATGCTACTAGTATTATTGGCAATTCCTTATTAATAATATTTCATTATACTTATAAAGTTTAGTTGATATCAATATTAGTTGTTCTAAGCAGTTGTTTGTTGCTGATGTCGTTCATGGACTACATGTAGAATCAAATTATAACCGATCTTTAAAATTTACTTTTGCATTACACTTTCATATATCTAGTATCATTTTATTATCAAATAAGTCACAAACTAAATATCGTCTTTTTAACTATGGGAAGTAGGAAACTGCGAAAAATCCCGAATTGAAGAAATTTCAAAAATCCCTAAGAATTTCTAAAAATATGAAATTTGGAACGATTACCGATGAGTACACGTATCATTATAGATTCAGTCTACTAATCTCGCAATCGAAAAACAACTAAGCGAAAAGACGAACTGGAATAATGAAAGTAATAAAAATAGCCAGTTCGAAGTAAGGTTATCACAAAAGACTTCATCAGTACTTATGAAATACTCAGAAAATGAGCACTTCCTTTAAATTAAGTGTTGATAACTCTTAATGTGTAGAAAGACGAAAGCCTCACTATCAAACTGTCTAGTTTAGTGAACTTTACATTGCTTCAAGAGATTGTCAGTTATTATTCAGTTACTAATGAGCATTTATTGTTTTTATATACTTCGATAAAAACGTTCACAATTAATTAAATAACGAAAGTAAATTTTGGCTGTTAATATTCAGTATGCTGATGAGTAGTTTAAGTATGATTAGAATTGAATTGAGACTGATTCGTGAAAGATTGATTACTCAGTTTTAGTTGATAATTTCGTCATACTTCGATGTTAGTTAGATACTATTGAAAACTACGGAGCACCGAACAGTTATCTTTTTCTAGTATGGAATTCTTCGTCAGTGCGTACACTAGGTTCTGTCCAAGGAGCTGTAGGTTAGCGAACGCTTAATCCTTTGCACCACTGGGTCGGTATCCATTGGTAAAATTCTCGCTTCCACCAGTTTGTGATGTAGAGAGACAGTCAACGATTGTCATTAGTGATAACGGTCTTGTTCTCAACAATCCTGAACTCCACTACTCACGGCTTCTTACTAAAGCCTCAGGAACATCCTGAAGTTAGTCACTAGTAAGCTGATTATTGTACTTGAATTGAGGTAGTGTGTGGAGATCGATATTAAATTTTAGTTGAAGTAAAAACTCAACAACAAACTTGATATTCATAGGCGCGGATGTTAAATATAAAAAATTTACCACTTAAATAACAGATAGAAATGATTAAAGTCACAGACTATTTTTACAAGTGAACAATATCAACATACTTCGCTTGTGTGATGAAACTAATCAGTCGATTGTTGAATGTTTTAAGTAGTGCATAAACACTACTTCCGTTTAATTCCGTACAATGAGACCACAACTTGAAATACACTTTTCTTTAACTAAAATATTTGAGTCACCGAGTAACTGAATGCATTTAGAGTTAGAACAGAAGCAACTAAATTTTATTTTGAAATATTCAACAGTCAACCATGTGATAATACATTATTTCAACAGCATGAATGCCAAAATGTTAAAAGTAGTATTCATATCCATGATGGTCAAACAGAGTGTACATAGAAAATATGTCAGTGAAAGGGAGAGTGAATGAAGGTAAAAATGTAATTCCAGTGTTCCACGTCTATATAAAATGTTAACTAACAACCATGAGAATGCAACTTATTATGATTCATTACATTTAACAGGGGAATCTACCGGTCACAGCAGAATCACAGATTACAGCCAGATAAAATGAATTTTTCCGACAAAATAAAATAAAGTTATTGAATATTTCTCAATGTCAAAACCAATGAACTCGGTGTCGTTTAAATGAGTTAGTCTCATTTGCATAGAATAAGTACGTGAATTGAACAGAATCATAATCTAAAGATTATATGTATACATTTCACCAAGAAACTGTACTCAAAGCATTTTCAGTTCGGATTTACTGATTAAATACCTTTTATATACATTAACATACATTGAAGGACATTCAAATGACAGTATGTCGTCAATGAATAGAAACAGTTCCATAGAATGATCTTGAATGTCTTCAAGTCATAGATATGAATCCGAAGTTAAACTGAACCTACTACTTTGATATACGTTGTTAATATTTATATATAAATTGACCCCAACTAAATTCATGGTAGTGTAGAATTTTTTATAAGAAGAATCATTTCATCTAATGCTTTACAATTAACAGTGTAAATATATATGGTACATTATGAACTGGCTACAATATTCAGCTAACAAAAAAATGAGTATTTGTGCAGGGCACTGGGAATCTTTCTAGAAGAGTACATCTACTATATTTATAAAAACAGACCGTTAGTTCTATAAATGTGATTTACACAATACCAATAGGATAAACGAATTTTTGTGTTTAACCGCTTCTAAACTTTGGATCACATTTCTTTTTCTAATCAAAATCAAATTATTTAGCAATCAGATGCAAGTTCTTCAACAGTTATTTATTGCAATGGTTACAGTTTATCAGCTGAGTGTATTAATAACCTGAAACAAACAGTCGCCATCCTCTGTCATTTTAATTATAGATTGTTCGGCAACCATACTTAGGAATATTTCTGCTAGGATATACGAGTTTATCTCTAGTTTAAGTTTGTCGTCCTAGAGTTAGGTAACTGAATGTTTGAAATCATTTATCAATTAGTCTTAATTACATATTGAATGCTTGTTAGATTTGTTAATAAGGTGAATCCTACAACCTCAAAGAAACTCATGAACAGCCACAAGTTTAGACCTACTTCCAATGTAATATTCAACGATATTATTCCTACACTTGATGAATTATTAGTGTCGTTAGTAGATTACTTTCTCTACCTAATATTGTCTTCTGAAAGTTTCAGTTCAGTGATTAGTGAACTGATTTACTGGGAACGGGGGATTTTCTGCGAAAATCCTTCTTCAATTTGGCCTTACGGCTTTCGGTGTTAAGGATAATGATACTTTCTGTGCACGATTAGAATTTGAATTACTCACTACCTAACTTAAGATATTACCGCTAGTTTGTTTGCCCTGTGATACTTACAGTAAATGACCAGTTCAGTGGTAGCCACTGACATATTTATCTAGTTCCAAATTTAATTGATGAGGTCGAATTATGCCAAACTGCCTAAATCTATATCAGTCAGGTCTTTGATATTATTCACCACTAGACAAGTGACTAATACTGCAACTTGATCAATACAATGTAATCTGAATATGCCACTGTTTAATACTCATTAAATAGTTCATTTAAGTATCTCGGCCAGTACAACCGAATAGACCTGGACCAAATATTTTAGTAATAACGTAGCGAGACTGTGAATGTGGGCGGTGATTTCGGAACTTCATAGGGACATCCGTAGAGTCACTATCCTCTTACTTAAACCCTGTATTAATGCAATCATGTAACGTTATCAAATTTCACTAATTTCATGATGGTATTTTCATAAGACAGGATTCAGCTTCTCTGTATACTATGTTGGTGGAAAAAAAGGTGAATAAAAGTTTGGCTAATTTATAAACTGTACTATTAGGTAACAAAAATCCTCCAATTTATAAGCTGAATCTACCGAAAACATATTGTAGTGCTGAGTGAAAGCTTTTGATCAAGTATCGACACAGTTTGATGTAGTGCTTTATTTCCTAGAGATAATTCAGAAAGCTTGCGTCCCTTCATCACTAACCAAGTTCACATATGCTGTTCCATTAAATCAATATCACATTAGTTGTTTTTCTTAATAGAAAAATGCATAAAATGGATGTAAACTGACATTATCAAAGTTTATTCAATCTAGTGTATCGCAATTATCATAAATTAGCTTTACACATACTTGCACAAAAAGGTATTCATTTTACATGACTAGTAAAACGAACTAATGGGTTTATAGTGTCACTGTTGCAACATTTCCTAGGCTATGTTAAGAAATCACTACTAAATAGAATATCAAGTACTGTAATGTATCAAAGTATATCTTATTGAATGGTGTCGACTACCATAATGCTTAGTAAAAGAATGGTTTACTGTGGACTATCTTTAACAACCTTACAAATGTTTGAAGTGTTTAAATAACCTGTTAACGCTGGACAACAGTCATATGGATGATTTACTGAGTAAAGCTTAATATTGTTTAAACGCATTTCATTATAATAATATTGAATGACTTATCTTACTGTGTTTCTTAGCAGATAACTTTATTTAGTACACAGAATCAAATAAAACAGTGTTATTTAATTTAGAAGATTGTTTTCCAAAAATAGAAGTAAAATATTACTATTATTATTATTATTTGTGTCAAGGGATTTTGTCTATTCTATACCACAAATCAATCGGAGTTAAACAACGACTGAAAACCAGGAGGTGATACAAAAGAACCGATTCGTTTAAATTTTAAACTTCTAGGTCATGCCTATCTATAACTCTACCAAAGAATTGAGTATGTAATCTCCAGGGTAACCGGTGAACAACAACTTCTAACTTTAATCAATTCATGATATATTTCAGCGATTTCGTCGATCGCCATGGGTGATTAACTGTTTCCACTAATGAAGACTTTTTACTAGAGCATAAAGAATTATCACTAGAATTCGGTCACTAGTAACCTTCAGTGATTGTAAATAAATACCCTGCCTAATTTTGAATGGTTGTCTAAAGCATACCTATTGGTAATACAAAATTCAAATTCATCAATCTTCCCAATATACAATTACAGTTTTTCATCACTTCATTTCATTCTGAATTTCATTTATCAAAAGTCTAAGCAAATAATAACAATTCACTAGTAAAAATTAAAGACTAGCGACAAAAACATTGTTTTTTTCTCCTCAAAAAAATAAACATTCATATCTCTAATCAAAACATAACAACAGAACACAGTGAAATATCATATTTTCTCTTAGTATACCTCCTAATGTCATCTGATAAGTTAATGGTGATTAATGCATAGATTAATATTTCTAAGTTTGAAGCTTCCTTACTTCATAAACTATTGTATACAACATAAACAACTTTTATTTAACTATCTATTCAATTATTATTCGTATTTCATATAGTAATGTATGAACACAATTATGTTTTGATTAAATAGCCCTTAACCTTTTCATTCTTTATGTTTACATCATCTGATTACATAAGATTTTCATTTTAAGGAGGGGAGTGTAATCAATACTTCTCAGTTAATATCAATAATCTCTATGATAGTAGAATGAAAATTTCATGCTATTTATTCTACTCAGTACAGTGAGTAGTTTAATGAAAAGATTAATTTCTGATGATGATGATGATTGGTATTAATTGAAGAATCATTGAAAAGTTAGAATAAAATTTAGTACACCTTATTTATGAATATTGCAGGTTCCCAGTAGTTACATGCATATATGATCTTATCTGAAAAGTAAACGAGAATAATATGGTCCTATAGTGAAAACAATTCTGACAAGTTGGGATCTCCGTTAGTTCATAGTTTAATAAACTCCATTTCTATGTGTATTTGTATGTAATTTGACAAGTAATTACATTTTCCCGTTGATCTAACTGAATATGAACGTTAACACCGGTATACACATCTAATGAGTCCTAAATAAGCTGAAATATGCATTCTGAATTCCAATTACCAGCCACAGTCCATTTCAATCTATCTGTAAATTCATTCTCGCCCTTTTTAAAGAATGAAATAAACAAATAAGCAGAGACAAAATAGAGAATAATCGATTAAACAGACCTTGAAAATGAAAACAAATAAACTAGCAAACAAAAGAACCTGGCTAGAATTCATTTAATAATCATTAAATTAAACAAAAAGGTCATCAATGAAGTGTAAAGAACCGGATAATATAAAACGTAAAGGCAGATGGAAAAACAAAATGAAAAAGTTGGCTTTCTTTTTTTTTTAAAAAAAAGAATGCAAAGAAAGAGAAAAACTCGTAAAATAAAGGAATTTGAACTAATATAACAGTGAAAAGAAAAAGAAGAAAACGACGACGAAGAAGAAGAAAGCCAATATTTATGAAGGTCGAAATAAATCAAAAACGAAAATACAAGATTAATAATTTTAGATAGGGTACTAATCACATAAAAAGATTAACTATGTTGAAAGTACATTTTCGGGTCATAATGAGTGAGTACAATTTGTACGCCATGATTAATTTTAAAAAAAATAACATTTTTTTAATCTTTTTTTTTTTAAAAAAATGAATGAATATAATGAAATTATATATTCAATTTTTTCTTTTGAGTAAATGAAATAAAATACTCTCCATAGGACTCGAACCTACACTATTTATTTGAATGCAAAGAAGTTACTATTGTATTTATGCATATAGATGATTTCATAGCTATCTTGAAGCATCATAATAAGATATACACAAGTAAAAATGTCATTAGTTACTTAAATTAAGTCTGGTGTACCTTATATAGATTCAGTCACATAACTTAAATGTTTTTTATTATATTTTAGAAGTTCATTGATCTTTATGTGCAAGATGATTCAATGGTGATGCTGTCATTATCTTTCTAGACAAAATAATCAACAGATACATCAAAAAGAAATCAGCATTTAGAGTCTTTCCTTCTCTGTAATTCAGTCATGTACTAATAGTATAAAGAAAAACAATGAATAGCTTAAGATCAAGCCGTTTCACTTCCTAACCTACTTTAGGATAAAGGAGAAATCTCCATTATTTTAGAATTCCAAGTATACATACTCTAAAAATGCAATTCACGATATGTGACCGTTAAAAATTCTTTACTTACATGATTATAACTCTTGACTTTCAGTTAATAGATCAATTTGTTTGAACGATGTGACATTCCTCTATAGGCAGTTGAATATCTATTGTCAGGAAGCCACAACTATAATATGGTACATAGCCTTGGATACATGGAATATATTCTAGCTAAGTTATATTGTTGTTGTCTACTTATATCATTGACAGTTTGAAATGTTTTAAGAAATTATTTAAAATGACTATAGGATTTCTAAAAAAATTAACGCATTAAGGAAATGGAAAGTACTTTTATGGCTTTTGTATAAAAATACAGTCCGTTCAAGGCATAACACAATGCATGTTGTCGTCAATGTTGGTAATTTATTACGAGCTATAAGTTTTAAACCAAGATCATTTCGTTGTTATTTATCGTAGTTATCGTTCTGAAAATTCATTGGAAATATCAATCATTATATGCGAACTATGCTGTACTGTTGAAGTATAAAGTAAAGGTTTCGGTAATTTATAATAAATAAACGTTTCTATTTACAAATAGTAATTAAGCCTTGAACATTTGAATTGTCATCTTAATTAGTCAATCATGTTAAGACCATTACAGTATGACTAATAAACAGATAATAGATTATGTGGAGTCGTCAACGTATTTATGATGAAAGGATTAAAACAAAGATAACTTTAAGTGAAGTTTTAATTGTTGTCATTCAGTAATGTCAAATTTTTCCACTTTCTTATGCTATGAAAAAGTCTCATACAAATGATTCTCTTATTAATTTTATAAGTTTAAGAAGAAAAATTTTATTTTTCTGATTCTTTCTACCTGTAAGATAATAATCCCATCCTTAAAGATACATTGATAAGTATAGAACAACTAAAGAGAAAATTTTGAAAGTAGTCACTATCAGCAAAAATGAATTTTATCAATCTTATATGTAGGGGTGATCATATTTTGAGAAAAACCCAATAGTAGGCTTAACATCGTATTAACTGGAACTTATCTGGTAGCCAGACTATTAGTTTTATTTCACATAATATGCTTAACAATACACCCAAATTATATGTGAGTATCCCTTTCATTTAAACATAGTGTTTATAAATAAATCTATCTATACTTGCATACATGAGAGTTTACCTGTAGATTTGTTAACTGCATTCCTAAAAACTTTAGATTAAGAGCAAGTAATACTACTATAATCAAAATTTTCAGATATCTCTTCAATAGAAGACATTAAATTAACTGGTTAGAATTATCGAAGGCTGATTAGTAACACATACAACTTGTTATGATGACGAAAACTGCCATTAAGTGATATGACCTAGTTAGTTAACGTAATCTTTATGCTGACGAGATTACAATAACAAACTCCAACTAGTGCCTAGCTGGTCCCTGCAAAACTGTTTAATGCTCACTCAGTCTTAAACCAGAAATTGGAAGAACATAGGCTGATAGATCAACCAGACAGATCATATTATATTTCTAGCATTCCTCTCTATACACACAAACCAAACCATACAACCAGCCAATCAGGGAAATTAAAGGGAGACAATCGTTATGAGTAGATGTGACGTGTACACAACCACTTAACTGTAGTTCATAAATGAGAAATATTACACTAACAGTAAATATGCTAAGTTGAAGGATAGGACAAGCAGAATATAACTATCGATAGAGATGAAATGTCTACATTACCAACAACTAAGGTAATTCAAATAAACATCGTTGTCTATAAGAACTTTTCGTAAAACCGTCTTAGTAACAACTAACACATAAAATAATTTCTATTTTACAAGTTTATTTTTCTTTTAACTAAAAACAGTCTAATTCATCAATAAGATTTTGGAAAGATACAAGAAAAATGCATTCACGTCGTGAAAGCCCTATTTTCCATATTATTAAATGACTCCTATGAAACAACTAAAAATACTTCTACAGTTATATTAGTTGTTTTCATGATCTTGAATATTTTGGTGTGTTTTTTATATAAGCTAAGAGAAATAAAATTCATTGAATTGAAAATTCTGTCATTAAACGCCGAACGGGCCAAAAGTGTTGATACTCAGACGCTCTTCAAGAGACCTAAAAGTGTTGAGTTAAATTCCTGAATAGAATCAATGGTGTTACTATTGTCAAGTCATATACCCAGACGAAACAGCTGTATAACGTCCCCTAGTTATCAGTGGTACTTAAATGTGATTAAACTGTGGTAAACGACGACTAAAAATAATTCAAATACACCACTCTACTTATTGTAAACCTTTAATATCCATAGCGTAAATAAACACCTTGTATATGACCTTATCACATTTGCTCATTTCTTCTCTAAACAGTTGACTGACTTATGGTTTTTCTATAAAGAACTTTATCCTTGGATACATTTGTTACATAATTAAAATGACATTTAATTAAAATTAATCTATTAAGTTATTCAATGGAAGGTCTTTTTTCAATGAATTCCTTTTCAACTGATCAAATTTGAATAAAGAATGATAAATGTGGAAGGAAAAGACGATTCGTTGATTTTGAGGTTTATTTATATGTTGGGATCCTACATGAAATCGATAATTAGATGTAAACGTATAATTAACAAAATGACTCTTAGACTGAGGTATATATAAGCTTGAATAGTTTCCAATTAATATAATGCAAATGGTTTGCTGATTGACCACTATTGAAACGCACGAGGAATTTAGGTTCAAAAGAAAAGATTGAAGATAGCTTATTTATAGATAGAAATTGATCAGAAGATGATTTTTAACAATAAACATTTAGCAGTAAATGTAGAAACGACAAGAATGAAAAGAGTAGAGTGTGTAGCTATCGAGAAGTTAGTCCTTTCATGATATTGTGGCAAAGTAGTATCTGACAGAATTAATTTAATAAGGTTGTATCTGGCCTACATTCTAGGTGTTACTTATCAAACAAAATGACAAAGTGAGGTAGATAAAGGTGGATATATAATTACATCCTGTTATTGTGCATATCACGTTACGTGTATGTGCTAGGACAATCACATTAAAAGAATAAGAATAGGGTTTAATTCTTGCATAAATAAGAAAGTGCTACAGGAGCTAGGACTAAAAATTTGACATGTTTTGCGCGTCGTCTCCTTGACAGTAGATACGACGTTCACTTCACAAAATGTTTAAAAAAATTCAACATACGATAATCATTGAATTGTTGACAACCCCATGAAGTCAATGCCAATAAATGACGATAACTAAACGTATGCAGTCAAAATGATATAAGCGACGAACTATTAGTACCCTAGTGACTATACTTTCATATGTCTATTTGTATAGCCTGATATCAATAGTGAATTACATTAATTAATTCCTGGGTATTATCGTAGTTCTAGTTGTGTTTTACTCCACTAATCTATTCATGTTACAGATGTTATTTTTGTTACTTCTTACATCAAGTTAGCATTCTATGCAACCTAATTTGCATACTACATTTGACTTTGTCTATAATTCTCATACAGTTTAATAAGCATACACTCTTAGCGCATTCTTATAATTCCTTCATAATTAGTCTTTTACTGATTTCATACGAGTATGACAATATGTTGACTACTATGTCGTTTGAATAAATAGATAGTATCCACCAATTGTTGATGATAAGAACCATTAGTGGTTAGTCAGTGATGGGGTAAATTCATTCCGAATGAATTTTCCTAATGTTGTGTTAAACCATACACTTTGTTAGATTGTGGTCAGCAGCCGAAATCCAAAAATTAAGTTGGTATTTAGAGTTATTGGACTGAATTGAAACATCACTATGAACAATAATACTGAGGTGAGAATAAATAAATAGAAGGGCTTTCTTGTCGTGAATTCTGTTTATTAGCCTTAATGAAATGTATATTATTCCTGTTGTTTTTTTTTCTCTGTAAAGTAGCTGAAGGTAATCGCAGAAATAAGTGTTACATTATATTATGGTTTATACGATATGTATTATACCGCATATCTTTGACTTGAAGAACCTACAACCAGGTATCTCATTTTGATGAAATCATTTGGATCAGATTTTTTCGAACAGATTATATTGATCTTGGTACTTTTGTTATATGACTAACTGTAAAGGCCGAGATGCATATTTCTTCCTACGTTTGTATCTACCAAAACTGAATGTTTGTGTTTAAGCACCATAGTTATGACACATTTTATTTAGCAGTAAATGCTTAGTGCTGTTCACAAAGCTACACGATTTAGTCAGTCACTAACTTGTTTAATGAGCACAAGTATATTCATAAGAATCTATTGATTGATATGTAAAACTTGAATGGTCAGTAGAATGTTTTGTTATCAACTGAAATTAATAACTGAAAAAGAGTGTCATATTCTTTTTTTGTACTACAGTCTACTATTTTATATCTTCCAAATAATTAATTAATTGTTGTTGTGTAAAGACTGAAGATCATTTTCTAGTGAAATTTTTGCTGACATTAAAAAGTGATGAGAAATTTCCTTTCTTTTAATTAACTAATTTCTTTTAGTTGATCGATAATGGATAGGTATTGTTCAGTTATAAGAACTGCTATAGGCTGAATTAAATATATGAGAAAAGGCAAAGTACTGAGTTGATGTACATATAATCACTGATTAGACAAGTATTTAGGTGTATCACAATTGACACAAATTTTATTCGGTTGAATTATGTGGTGACGTAATATTTATTTTGCATACGTACTTTAAATGATTTATAGTATTTGATGTTAGTTCAATAGTGCAAAATGACGGAAAACACTACTCAGTCAATACATCACATTAGTTACTACTCTTTAATGAATAATATCTAAAGTCTTTAAGGAGTTGTTACTTATTGAAGTTTTGCATTCGCATCACTTTGTATTAGATATTAAAACTGACCTTCAAATTCAAAAAGTTAGGGTATACTTTAATGGCGTGATTATAGCCTAGTCAATACAATTGAATTACTATTAGAGATTTAGCTTGTATTACACTAATTACTACTCATTGTAATCAATCTACGGAAAATATATGCCAGTTTGTGAGGGTAATATACTTTAAGAATTTAGACGTCTAATGAAAATAAGAAATCACTGGATAGCTACTTAAGTCTGATATACAGCCGAAGACATTCAAGGCTTGCTCTAAGTGTGGAAAAATTGAATATTAACAAGTGTCATCGTTAATTCAATTTAAAATGTGCTTAAAATGTTGGTTTATTGAATGCAGCTTCTTTCTGACTTGTCACAGAACAATAATGAATGTCACATCCTCCTACATCTAAACCTTAGTGGTGATTGAATTCGGTCCTTCGAGCTACTACATAATCATCACTAGTCGACATAACTCGACATTGTGATTTTCATTAGTTTTCTAACAACACATATTCAAATCTAGGTGACTAATTATCATCACATAGAATATTTAAATACGAATTATCAGTGAAATATAACAGAAAGAACAATTTTAGTGACTACAAGGCCAAATAGAATGCAAACAGGTGAATAACAATTTCTAGGCACTTACACTTCAGTATGTGTGTGTAAAGACTTAAGTCTATTATTATTAAGCGACTAGCATCTGTCAGTGAAAATTTCTAGTCACATTTTCCCAAATATGTTTATTAATTATATTTATTAACCTTATTATTACTATTACTATTATTAGTATTATTATGTTTCATAAGGCAGTCGAAAGCAGAATAGAATACATGTAATTTTTTTTAATTGAACATGACCAATAATAATCCCTGTCTGTCTGTTTATCTATCTATCGATGAATATCATTGTGTGCAACTGATGGGAAATTTGTGATAACAAATTATCATTGTGCTAATATTGATTAACTATTAAAGTGGGAAATAAACAAAGAATCAGTAAAAGTATTTCAATAGGTGTTTCATAATATGATTATGCATTGTTTTTGTAGTCTAGACCACATTTAATAATTAGAAGAAAAAAAATCAGTACTTTGATGTTGAAAATACTAGTAATGATGTATTTAAATGAATACTGAAGTTATGGGATTCTGTAAATTCAGTAATAGTGATGACGTACTACTGGATAGTAGTGTAATTCAAAACGTGAGTTCCACTCCATCTAGGATTTATCAGTTGGGAATGGTTTAGCCAAGACTCAGTGTTGATGTTTCGTACATTCATGCTTGAAACCTATTAGTTTTCACTTCAGATACTACTGTGTAGATCAATTAATCAATGCCTTTACTTTACGTGAAGCATAGGCCCCTGACCAGTATTCTTTAACTAACTACGTTACTGTGTAGACAGTGTGTACAAATTAATAAGAAGCTACACATTTGATTTTTATATTGTTTAGAATTCAAAATATTTGTTTATGGAAATAATGATACTATTTTCGAGAACAAAACTAACATTACCAAATCTGTTAATGCTAATATTACGAATTGATCTGAACCAGACAACCATTGATCACCTGGAAGCACTGGAAAGCTGTTTCGTCCTAGTATGGGACTCCTCAGCAGTGCGCATCCACGTCCTGTTGGGGATCGAACCCAGGAACTTCTGGCTCCGCTACGAACGCTTTACCATTGGACCAAATCGGTTAGTTAAATACCGTATCATTAAACAGTATTAAGATTCATATTAATTCTTTTTGACTATCTGGTATTAAAATGACTATACTATGAAATCGAGTCATGCAAGTAAATGGTCATATTTCAAACTACACAAGAATAATTCAATCAACATTAAGAATCAGGCAACAACTGATATTGACTACAATTTATAACTCAGAAAAACGATTTTTTTAAATTAAATTTCAGTTCCTTTAACTATACAAGTTAGTTATGATGCCTAATAAAAAGAATAAAATTATCCTCTTGTAGGAATTCGCCTATTAATGGAATTCTCCCATTCTACATCATGTTTTTCATATATAAAGTAAAAAAAAATATCACTGACCTAATTTTTAAAAGAAGAAAGTAATACATAAACTTCAATCAATGAAACTTTATTACAGTGAATTAATGTAAATGATTTAAATAAATAATCAATTAAAAATAAACTATCAATCAATTTTATTGATTAAATCATTGATATTAGTGAATCAATCAATCAATTATAAATGATAAAATCAATTAATTAATTATTTTTTTTAATTTTTATTATTTATTCATACAATAAATAACTTTAATTGTAATTTGAAAGAAAAAGAAAACAAATAATACAGAATCAATTAAGTAAATGAGTAACAATATTTAGTTGATTGAATATGTCAGAGATTCATGTTGTCAGGGTACCATTGAAAATCAGGGAGCACTGAATAGCCTTTTTATATAAGTATAGGATTCTATAACAGTACTCACTCTAAATCTTGCCCCAGGAGCTTCAGGTTGGCGAACGTATAATCTTGTTCATCTACTAGACTGATATCTAATAGTAGAATTCCCACTCCCATCAAATTGTGATATAACGCAATAATCGTTCATTGTCATTGGTGATGAATGTCTCACTCACTGACAAGGTCTGAACTCCCCCCGAGTCACGACTTCTCACCAGAGCTTCAGAAACAACTAAAGGAGTTCAGACTTATCGGGAGTGAGGCATTCATTAATGACTAACTTCAGGATGTTCCTGAAGCTATGGTAAGAAGTAGTGACTGATGGAGTTCAGTACTTGTCGGGAATGAGACAGTATCAATGATGACAATAGATGATCTTTGTGCTATATATATCACAAACTGATGGGAGGTGAAAATTCTACTATTGGATGCCAACCGACCGAGTGGTGCAGATGTTTAGATGTTCTCCGTCAACTTGAAGCCCCTGGTGCGGAAATCGAGGTGCGCACTGGTTAGGAGTTCTACACTAGGGTGAAATGGCTGTCCAGTGCTCCCTGGTATTCAGTGTTACCCTGGCAACATCAATCTGTGACATATTTAATCAACTAAATAACCAATCTCTACAAAATAATCATTTCAATTAAGTAACAGTTTTTTATTAATAATTACTTTTATTACAATTCAATTTTCAGCAATATAACTAATTTGTTCAAAATGAATTGTTGATTATTAAATTTCACATTAAAGTTACAATATTAATTTATTTAATTTAAATAAATTAAAAATATTTTATATTTCAATAAACATGAATAACGGTTGAATTTATGAATGAATATAAATTTTATTAATAAATTTGAATTGAGATGATTTAGGGAGATTGGTATTAAGTATTCAATCAATCAATCAATGTCTGTTACCCCATGTGAAGCATAGGCCACTGACCTGCATTCTTCAATCAACTTTGTGTTGGGCTTTTGTTTCTAGCTCTTCCCAGGTTCTCTTCATTTTCTTCATGTCTGTCTCCGATTCCTGATGCTGTGTTCTTGGGTCTTGCTCTTTTCCTTTGCCCTTAGGATTCCCATGTTATTGCTTGTCTTGTAATAGAATTTGGTGGTTTCCTCAATGTGTGATCTATCCACCTGCAGTGTCTTTTCCTAATTTCTTCCTCACGTGGATTTTGGTTGGTTTGTTTTCTAGCATAGAAGGTTATTGTTGATGGTATCTAGCCAACGAATCCGAAGTATCTTACACAGACAATTATTTGTAAATACTTGTATCTTTTGAATGATGCTTTTCGTAGTTCTCCAAATTTCAGCCCCATACAATTAAACTGTCTTTACATTTATGTTGTAAAATTTTAACTTTAATGTTTGCTGACAGTTGGTTTAAGTTCCAGATATTTTCCAATTGTAGAAATGCTGCCCTTACATTGCCCTTAGTTGAATGAATTCATCACAAATTGATGTTGGCAGGATATCATTGAAAAGTAGGAGCACTGGACAACTGTTTAATCCTAGTGTAAAACTATTAGGCAGTGCTCACCCTAGATTTCGTCATAGAGGCTTCAAGATGGCAAGTGCCTAGCCCTCTGTACCACTGATGGGGTTCAAACATGTCGGGAGCGAGACATTCATCACCAATGATAATGAATGATTATTGCGTTATATCACAATTTGATGGGAGTGGGAATTCTACTATTAGATATTAGTCTAGTAGTGAACAAGAATATAACGTTCGCCAACTTGAAGCCCCTGAGACAGGATCTAGGGTAAGTACTGTTATAGAGTCCCACACTTGAATGAAACGGCTATCCAGTGCTCCCTGGTTTTCAATAGCATCCTGTCAACACTAGTCTATATTGAATTCCATCAACTAAATTTTTTTTGTCTAATAAATATGAATGAAACACAAATTCATTTTAATATATTTAAATGATTGATGAATGAATATCCATTAAATATTATTTAGTATTAATTCATTGAATTATAGTTATTAGAGAAATTTATGATTTATGTTTCATTCTTGATTGAGATTCTCATCAGTTAAATATACTTGTCATATTCTAGTGTTAATGTTCACCGATTAAAACTTTTATTTAATACCTACCACTTCAAATGTTAATAAATTAGTTACTAAGCTAGTGAGTTCAGACAGCTACTAATTTCTTTAAAGGCTATTAGAAATTCAGTTTTGATTATCAATAAACAAGGCAATACAAATCTTACTTAACAAAATCTGCGTCGAATTATCATTCAATGTGATAATTTTCAATAAAATATCAGTCAGTTTTTTAAAGTTTTCAAATTATGGACTATCATTTTTCATTTTATGATTACATCAGTCATATTTTCGATAAGAAACAATCGGTGTTTTGATTAATTGAATAAAGCTTAAACATGTTGAATTGTGAAGATTCATTTCATATCATTATACAAACTTGACATTATAATATGATTAGCATTTTCTTTGAAAAATATATAAACTGTGCACTATCATCTCTATCTGTCCCAAAGTGATAGTATTTAATGACAATCCATTAAAAACTACTTCATTCTCTCATCGATGGCATTCACTGAGACTGTGTAATTGTGTTAACAGTGATTGTAATATATGTATAAATCTATTATTTATTAGAACCAATAAAGAGATTACATAATTAAAGTATTGAAAGATTTAAAATGCCATTACGAATTTATGTGATAGTCTGTCGGTTGAGAAAAAGGACAAAGCATTATAAGGAATATCTCGTCAACTCAAGTCACGGGATTCGAACATACATCTCTCTACAATCAAATGTTATTTAGTCCACTTTTACTCTTGTTTGTACCTAAGCAAACAATACGTGCAATAGATAAGTAACAAACTAGAAGAAAAAGGAAACTCATTAAGTGACTATAAAAATTGCACTTATTAATATTTTGCTTAAATAAGTAAATAGCACCTAGGTACAATAAATACTCACTACTTATTATCTGCCTTAAATTAATGCTTCTAACAATTAGACCGAATAATACTTGACAATAGTAAATGAAATTTACACTGTACTCTCACTCACCTCGGGTCATCGCCACATCAAACGACCAAGCATTGAGATGCTGGTCGTTTTAGAGGCTAAATATATTAGATCCAAATAAAATAAAATGGATACTGATATATGTGTATGAAGTAGTGTAAATGGGCAAGTAGAATGTAGCTACTTGTTATTATATAATCAATTCTTTCAATCCAGGAAAATTAACTTCATAAGTATTGTACACTGAACGTTATTTAAAATTCCCTCTTTATTAAAAAAGTACATTAATTTGATAACTGTTAGTTGTTTATCTTTTCTTTAAAATGAAAATAATAACAATAATTATCTAATGAATATCTATGTTGATTATATCAAGATCATATTACTTTTGATATCCAATATCTATCTATCATTATAACAGTTGAGAATTAAATGAAAAATAAATTTATTAGTCATAGAGATCTGTTTATTTTTCGAATTGAAAATAGTGAATAATTAGATCAGCTCATTTTCATACAAATATATATGTATATAGATTTTTTAACTTCTACATATATCTGATAGTTGTAACAGATAGATGATAATAGATGATCAAGTGTGTTACAAGTGTTGAATAGGGTAATTTGATATGCTTTGATATAAATGAGATTTATGCGAAGTATATGTATATGTGATAAATGACTTGACTTTGCATTAACAATGCTTCACTATATACCAGCAGTTAACACTGTGTTCTTTATCAAGATACGTAATAATACTCTTAACAATAATAGTAATGATAATAATAATTATTATTACTATTATTAAAGTAGTAATCTCACTGATTTAAATTAGCTAGGGAAAAAAAATTATTTATCCAGAGAAGAAATATGGGAAATGATAAATTCTAATTTGCAACCAACAGCCAATCTTCTTAGTTTTATTTAAAATGATGCTGACTGGTTTCTACAAATTTCACATGTCTGTACTACTATCTTATAGTGGAATAATCTGTCTGTATTCTAAAATTATTTTTATATATGGGCATCATTTTAATTATGGTTTAATAGACAAGCCAATTATATAAAACTAACTAATAATAATAATACTACTATTAATAATAATAGTAATGTGTACCCATTTATTTTTTCAGTGGACGGTTGCAAATTAATTTAAAAGCACACAGAAACGATGAACACTTGTATGTTAATATTGCTGAGGAGTACAGTAACTGTAGTTCATAATGATAGATCTGATGAATTAAGAACTGTCTACCAGAAGGTTGTTCCCCTTATATTTTCGATTATTTCTAGATTTCACTATCTGCATAATCTTTCATCTTATCTTTTAACTGTTGGTCCATCACTTTCCATTTACAAAATAAGACTAATTAATTTTATACACGTTACCCCAGTCCTGTATCATTGTTGCTCTACTACTGTATTGATGTTATTTTCCTGATTGTCTATGCTGTCAGGATATATAAAGGAATACTCGAAGTATAAGTCAGACTCCGTTTCATTAACGCAAATGACGTATGTTTTTCTCTCCGACTTGAGAACTAGCATTATCAGGGCAGATTTACAAGCATAGAATGATCAATCTTTGTATTGCGTTGCTGTATTGGCTCAAGTAACATTATTACTCCTTAAATCGTGACTGGCTGTAGTTCATGACGTATCACATAATAATTAATCGATGAAAATGATTATACCACTTCTTAAAAGAGATTGGTAATGAATGGATTTATCCCCAGAAATAAAATATTATAAGTAAATAAGGTCTACTGTGTACATTATTATTATCCAACCACTGAGTACTAGTCAGTTACTTACCACTGAAGCTGGTTGAAGTAATTTAAAAAGTCTCATTAACCTAGAAGTTAAACGATTACTAAGAAGACGAGAAGTCCTAAGTTCAATCTTTGGTGTCGTCACAAATGCCTACTGCCAATTTGTTGCACTGTTTAATAATTTCTGACTTTTAACAATTGTCTAACAAAGGTAAGTCTGTGACGTCAACCTTGAATAACCATGCGTGACGGTTCTAAATATTAAGAGATACTGTTAGACTACCATATAACATCTGTTTATCTTTCAGATAGTATGAGATAATTTGCCAAGACTGAAGAAGACTGGAACCATGAAAATGTGAACAGAGTCAATCAATAACAAGGAATCAGTGGGCATAATGTATGTGGACTTCTGTACATCTTTCCTTAAAGTTCCCCACAACAAGCCTCAGCTGAAACTGGGAAGGTAGGGTATCTCTGGGAACCATTTCATGGTTGATTGTAGACGGAAGGAAAGGATTAATTCTCAGGTTGCCTATAAGAAACCAGTACTGGATGGGGTACCTCAAGTCCCTATATATGGTCCTCTACTGTTTATTTATGTGTCAACAAATGTGATTAATCATCAAGTCTTCAATGTTTTTTAAGCAGTTAATTTCATGGTATATCGTTAACTGTTCAGCGGTATTTGCAACACGAGAACCCAAAGCCGATTTTGATACCCTGGTTAGTTGATTTAAGTTGTGGTTGATTTCCACCAATGCAACACAATGTATCACCACAATTGGCGGCTACAAAAGTGACCACAAAGATTACATTGAAGTGTGGTGCTTGCTGTTATTTGCAAGGTACAGTGACCACAGAGTCAGAATAAATCATGACCTTGAGATTATAGCCTACTGTCATCATATTGCAGCCATAGGTTCTAAGAGAAACTTTCACCAGGTTAGATCCCCGAATATTCACCATAGTTTACATGACTATTATTAAGCCTAAACCAAGATATTGGGCATATGTAGTAAGCCCTTGTTTAAAGAATAAATCTGGTATTATGAAAATAGTACAAAGGACAGTTACTTTCTCAATACTTGAGGTGCGTAACCTAACATACGACGTAGCTTGCAAAGTTGGACCTCTGCAATCTGTCTTATTGTAGATTAAAAGGCAATTTATTTATGATGCATAAAGTATAGTTTTACTCCTAACTAGATAAATGAATTACAAACAATATAGCAGGCAAGTTCCAGAGCCAAGAACAAATAGAATTCCTGTGAGATACAAGTATTCGAATTTTTGGAACTGCTTCCTTAAGCAATTATATGTGCGCCTTCAGTTTACTGTTACACACAGAAGCTTGTTAGGAAAAGCCCTCAAAATGCGAATCTGAATCTGATCCTGAAATCCCACAGATACTTGACCATTGTTGTAAACATAATATTATCATTATAAGGCTTGAAAGCTCTAGAGCTATACTTTAATAAAATTGGCTCCTGTTAGTAACACATATTCATAATCACTATAGTAGATGATACCCTTGGTTGGGAGCTTAATATTTAGACAAGCAGAATTAGGTGGTATTCAACAGCTAACTAGTGCCCATACTGTAGTTGTACTGGAAGTTCATTGCCCCTTCATGTCCCACAGATCAATGAACTCGTCTCCAGCTCTGATAGTGGACATATTTTGTCAACAATAATCTATCTTATAGATTTATTTTCAAAAGTCACTTCATTTAAAACTCTCCTATCGAATATCAAGACTAAGATAAGATTCTGGCTAAACTAGATATGCTTACAAACTCTCTGTTAAATGCTTTGTTTATAATGAATGATCCATTATTTACATGTATCTGCAATCATAAATTATCTAAACCAATGCTCGGTTTACTTCAAGTTTATCAAGTCAACCTTTGATACTGTACCTCTTAGGTTCAGTAGATTTTGCATTTCACTTATGTCTTTCTGACAAGTACCGTCAAGCAAGAAATCTAGTTCAGGTAGTGATTTATGTTAACTAACATCAACTAACTAAGAAATATGCATCACTTTTGATTGCCATTTTTATAGCTATTATACCCTTAGATAAGTAAACGTAATTTTTAAAAAACACGTTACTTAAAAGTGGAAGATGCATACACTATAGACTGGTTAGTGATTGTTTTTGTTGTTTGATGTAATGTAATTTAATAATCAATGATTGTTTAAACTGAAGTGGTTTTGGGGAGATCGGTCAGTATGAAGTTGAGTTGATGGTACGCGCCATAAATTGATGCCAGTTGAGTAACATTTTTAAACCAAGAAACACTGGACAGCTGTTTAGTCTTAGTAAGGAGCTCCTATACAGTGCACGCACTCAGTTCCTTCAGGAAATTTAGCCCATGGTCTTCATATCTCACAGTGAACGCCCAACCATATGTACCACTGACTATTCAATGTTCAGTCGTATAATACTCACTTCCAGCAGTTTGCAATATGGCATGATGGTCAGCCACAGAGTTGGAAGAAATCGAAGGTACGCACAGCTAACGAGCTCCATACTCGGACTCTACGGATATCCAGTGCTCCTTAGTTTTCACTGGTGCTTAATAAATATCAATCTGTAATGAATATAATTAAGTAAATTTAGTGGTTATTTAACCGAAATCTGCGAATTGTAACCGTGAGTTTTTCTTTTAAAATTAACTAATGTGATTAAAACAATTTATGCAAATAGACTATAGATAAGTACCTTTTAAACTTAACAAAATTTATTGATCCATCTATTCAGTAAATGTTTTCTGTATGTTTTTACTTTCATTGTTTGAAATTTTAAAAGTTCATTTCTACAAGGGTTGTTTCATCAATGACAGTGGCTTATGATGCAACAAACTAAGTGTCACACACAGTAGTCATAGGAATTAAAAGTTTTAGACTAAGCGCAATATAAGAAATTGAATTAGTTTCGTTGACTTATTTATAAATTTAGTTGAAGGTATTTCAACATATTTTTTTAGGTAAGTATCAATCTTTCAGCCTGCAATGTGAGAGAATAAATCAACTTCCAGCCCAAGAAGAAATGAGAAAAAAACGTTGGAAATGAATAGGACATACATTCCGGAAATCATTAGACTGCATCACGAAGCAAGCATTAACTTGGAATCCTGTTGATAAGTGTAAAAGAGGAAGGCCAAAGAACACACTGCGTGGAAGTGGAATTGGAAACAGACATTAAAAGGATGAACAGTAACTGGAGACAGCTAGAAAGGATTGCTGAGGACAGAGCTGAATGGAGAATACTGGTGAGCAGCCTATGCTCCTTCGTGAGGAGTAAAGAGCGTAAATTAGTGGTAAATAAGTAAGTGTCAATCCTTAATATGATCTAAATAAACAACTCATTACATATGAAGCATTTGATTGTCTTTCAAATTTCATTATGTCTTCGACTAATCAACTATACTGATCTCACTTCAGACACTGATTGACAATCGGATAATTTTTATTGAAAGTAGGTTTTATAACGATCTCCGTTAACAATCATTAAAAACTGTAGCTAAAGTATAAAATGTGAATGACAAATGATGAATTAACAAAAATGACTAAAGAAATAATTAAGAGCATTGTGTTTCGATTGTACTGAATGTTTAGATTTTGATTTGTTCTTCTATTAATTAAATTCGGTTATTCATTTATTCTTTAAAGAAGTGACTAACTCTGAGTTGCAAAACATCAAGAACTTCAATTTCTGTTGACTGGAATATTGCATAAATATTACTTATTTCCACAAATAATCTACTGAATACTCATTTTGTTTGAAGCTATAAAGTGTAAACAGTAATCATACCTAGAATCACTGAACAGTTTTACACAACTGAAATACAGACGTTATATGATGAAAGGCAGTCGATAGGAAATTTTGTTCCATTTACGTTTTCTTATAGGTGGCACTTGTCAGGAAGATATACAAGCAATTTTGAGAGAATTAACGTTTTCTATAAATTTTGAACCTACATTATCCAGAGTCGTAATTACGTTATCACTTGAGTTATTCAAGCTAAAAATAGCCTACAGCTGAAGTGAGATATTTATGCACTAATGCAAAATATATATGCAACTTATGATCTATGAATCCATGTCGATTACCTTCAACCACTTTTAGCTTATCAATGTGGTTTGCATAATAAAAGACTTAAGAATTGTGATAAATCAGAATCCATACATACTTAATGAATAAAACTGTATGAAAATTTGTATAATTGAATTTTAACCAGTGACAAAGTGGTTTGGTAATATGATTACGATAATCATTTCCTGGTAGTGTTTAAGTAAATTGCTTTATAGATGGACATCTATAATATTGACCAATCACCTAGTTACATCCCTAAGCCTATTTTAGAATGCAGATGAATATATGCAAGTTAAAATTACAGTATGAAGTTGGACCAATCATGCTTAAGCTGAGACTATCAAACTTGTGTCCTGAAATTTAATAAAGAATACTGACTAGTGTTTAGTTGGTCCTGACTAAATTCTACGTTCAGTGATTGGAGGCATCCCATACTAAACATGTTTATTTCTATTTCATGACTGGAGAGCCTCTAAATGACAAAAAAAATCACTATTCATGTTATATGCATGCATAAGGTAAGGTAATTTGAAGGTAAACAACACGGAACCATGAATGATGTACGTTCAGTCCTATTCGGTATTCGTCAACAAGGTGTATCTGAAATCGTGAGAGAAGTGATGTCATCTGATACATTAAAATTCGGGGTAATTAGTTTCATCGCCTGTGACCGTTACCACTAATCTGTCTCTGGCATAAATGACTTCTTGTGTGATGTGCATATTTAGATTCTCCCCCTAACCTCATCCAAATCACCTTAAATCAACATCACAGGGCATGTGATCTCATGTCACTTCAACTAATGGTCACATCACATCTTATTCAATAGAATTCGAAGAACTAGACAAACTTGACATTGGACATCAACTAGTGGTCTGTCAACAGGTACTTATTCTCCTTCAAAAACAATTCATTATCAATTCGTTATTAAATAAATAAATAAAGACAATAACTTCGATGGTGCTTACTGCCATATTCAAGTTTTACCAGTTAAAGTTCTAAAAATCTGAATGATCATTATAACGTATGGATTTTGTCATGAAATGATGCATTTTACAAAGTATGTTGTTTTAAATAAGGTGACTATCAATTTGGAGGGGTGAGGGGTCAGAGAGGTGGATATTTGACTGTCGACTCAGTCTAGAAAGCTTTCACCAACTGACATTTGTGATTTAGTTAGTGTATGAGTCCAGAATAAGGGTATTACACTTTAAGTTCTTAAAATTTTTATTATTAAAGTGATATACAATGATCCATTTATCTAACAATAATTATTTCGATGTAGATCAGATATAATATGTACAATTTATAGGAAAAAAGATTGATCCCTACTTTACTGATTATTATGTACTCATACTCAATAATGGACATTTCTTTATGCATTTACTACATGGAAACTGTTTATCATTATAAAAACAGGAAGTGATCTAATTCTAAAGCACATATTGGTAAGTGAAATTATAATTAAATAAATAAAAACTTCATTCATTCCACTGTATAGATATGTACACAAACTAATACTTGTCCACTTAAGCTAATATATACAAATATATCCTTACACGCATATTATAAAAACCTTCAATTTATTATTAAAGATAAATATATCAACAATGTATAGATGTAAACAAGTAAAAAAATAATAATAATAAATGATAGAGGATGAAGAAATGACTAAATCATTTAAGTCCAAAAATTAGATTTCAGACATGAGTGGTTATTCTCATGAATTCCATGTCTATGTACACATGGATTTGCTAGGTAATTATCTTCCTGAATACTTAGAAGTGTATTATAGTGATTGTGAACTAAGTTGTTTATCACTATACACATTGATCTTTTACAAGGCATATAGTTAACTATATTAATAATAATATACCGTCGTTAATATATGAACCACATGAGGAGAAATTTTTAAAAGTAAAATATACTTCTTAGATACATTTATATGTATTAATATGTAACATTAGAATTCGACGAATGTCTACTTCTTATTTTATAACTTAAGTAGTATTATAATGAAGAATATATCCAATATATTTCGTTGAAGTTGTGTTATTTTGAATGTTCAATAAATAAATTTTATTCAGTACTTTAGGGTCCTTTTTACTGTCATACTCTATGAAAGATTTAATTTAGACAACAGAAAAACAAATTACTCACCCACCCTCTCATTTGTCGATTTCTAAATAAACATAGTCTGATGTTACAATTTAGAAATGAACATCGAAAATTCATTCTACGGAACAGTACCTACAGTTAACAGTAGCCGAATCACCTTATTTGATATGCAGTGTTAGCTGGAGTGGGAGTAACCTACTTAAGGAAAGCCAGATCATTATGCAGCATCAACCCATGAAGTCAATAACTATTGGACGAGGATATTCTGAAAAATTGTTGGAGATGTTAGATCCCCAAAACTCACTTGGCAAACCGGTTATTTTTGTGATTTTATTGTGTAAATTTGAAATTCCTGTTTTCGCGCCAAAAATTCCCCTTCTCACCTTCAGTTCGTGTTTCCCACTTGGTAAGACGCTAAATCCTATTGGTTCGTTGTTTATTTTAGTACGCTATTTGTAACATTCCAAGGACGCTCTCTATTTTTGTATATATACGCATGAGTTGTGTGTGATGATGTCGTCTGACAGGCTGCCTGTGGAATAAACGCTTCCTGCTGTCTTTGGACTTCTTACTCTAGTTAGCTGGGCTGGGGCGCTGCGCAATAGCTTAGCTTCCTGTTACTGTGTCGCTGGTCTTACGTTCGTTAGCGGTTATCTCGGTGTCACCATAAACTCGCGAAACCTTAGCAGTGGCGACGAGGCTGGTGCTAACATGGATCCGTCGAAAATGGAATTATTAATGGAGCAGCAGTTTAAATTGATTCAAATGCTTGCAGAAACGAAAATTACATCTACCTGCTCGCCGAGCACATCTACTACTACTATTGCACCATCTATTGACGGCGTTGCTAATAGTATTGCTGAGTTCCACTACGATCCTGATTCTAATATCACTTTTGATATGTGGTTCCGTCGTTACGAAGATCTATTTAAATTTGATTTCGCAACGCAAGATGATGCTTGGAAGGTTCGCCTGCTACTTCGAAAATTAGGTCCAAGTGAGTTAGATAAATATTGCAATTTGATCCTGCCACAGAACCCACGTGACCGATCATTTGCTGACACCGTTCAATCATTAAGCCAACAGTTTGGTGATAACTCCTCTCTATTCAATATACGATACCGATGTCTCAAACTAGTTATGAATGAAGACAGTGATTTTCTCACTCACGTCGGTATTGTCAACCGTGAATGCGAACGTTTCCGTCTCAAGTCTCTCACAGAAGACCAGTTTAAAGCACTCATTCTCATCTGCAGTTTGCAATCGCAGAAGTTTAGCGACATCAGAACGCGGCTTTTATGTAGACTTGACCAAGATCCGAAGCTAACGTTGAATGATATTGCTAACGAATATCAGCGCCTGATAAACATCCAACGTGACACAACTATGATCCAATCTGGCGGTAAAGACAACTCTGAAGTCCATGCAGTACGTCAGTCATCAGGCAATGCCACATCTATGGCTGCATCTAGCTCATCTCATTCCAGCTCAGCTCTCTCTTCAAAAACTAGACCTCCTTCAGCATGCTGGCATTGTGGCGCATGGCATTTTATAAGATTCTGCCCATACAAGCACCATCGTTGCAGAAACTGTAAGTCTGTCGGCCACAAAAACGGGTATTGTAAACGCCAGAAGCTACAGCAACCCCCACGTCGGTCCAGAAATAACAGAAAGCCATATTCTCAACCAAGTACAAATTCTCTGAGTTTGCTAGCTTCCTGTCAAGCCTCCACTCCAGGTGAGAGAAAGTTTCTTACTCTTAACATTAATGCGTATCCATTTAGATTACAAGTAGATACTGCGTCAGACATTACGATTATTTCCAAGAAAGCCTGGATTAGAATGGGTAGACCACGCATTGAGCCTACTACGCAGAAGGCACGCACAGCATGCGGCAACTATTTACGCATGTTGGGACAGTTGACGTGTGTTGTATCGTTTCGGGATATGTCGTTCACTGGGGTATGTTATATTACAACAACTGATCTGAATTTGCTTGGATTAGATTGGTTTGACCAGCTGCAGTTAGCTGATGTTCCGTTAAACACTGTGTGTCGGCTGGTACGACAAACCCCAGAGCCAGAGAACTATACGGCGAAAATCTTAGCAGAGTTCCCGACTATTTTCCAACCGGGATTGGGTTGTTGCACCTCAATGAAGGCGACCCTCCGTATACAGAAAGGTGCTAAGCCTGTTTTTCGTCCTAAGCGACCAGTGCCTTATGCAGCATTACCCAAAGTCGATGAAGAGCTCAACCGTCTACAGCAACAAGGAGTCATTACGCCTGTTTCTTATTCTGCTTGGGCAGCTCCGATCGTGGTTATCAAGAAACCGAACGGCTCAATACGCATATGTGCAGACTTTTCCACAGGCCTTAACGCGGCCCTTGAACAACATCATTATCCACTACCAGTTCCGGCAGACTTATTTACTATGCTAAACGGCGGCAAATTTTTCGCGAAACTGGATCTCGCTGACGCTTACTTACAAGTAGAAGTTGCTGAGGAATCCAGAGAGCTACTGACAATTAATACTCATCGTGGCATGTTTCAATACAACCGCTTGCCATTTGGGGTCAAGACAGCCCCCTCCATTTTTCAGCAACTAATGGATACTATCTTAGCAGGCATTGCGGGCGTTGCTACTTATCTCGACGACATCTTAATTGTTGCTACTTCACCAGAAGAGCTGCGTGAGCGTACAATTAATGTTCTACAGCGTATCAGTGAGAATGGATTCCGATTACGTCCAGAAAAATGCCAATTTTTCTTAGAGTCAGTGAAGTATTTGGGATTTATTTTCGACGCTAAAGGTCGCCGACCGGATCCTGAGAATATTCGAGCTATTCAACTAATGCCAGCTCCCACCAATGTTTCTGCGCTACGATCCTTTCTGGGACTAGTAAGCTATTATTCAGCCTTCGTGCCATCAATGCACGTCATCCGGTCTCCTCTTAACCACCTGTTACATAAGGATGTCACCTGGAATTGGACGCCAGATTGCGAAGCAGCTTTTAACAAACTCAAGTCAATTATTAGCTCTAGACTGTTATTGACTCACTATGATCCGTCCATGCCAATCATTGTGGCTGCAGATGCTTCATCTTCTGGTCTTGGTGCCGTTATCTCGCATCAATTTCCTGACTCTTCAGAAAAAGCTATCATGCGTGCGTCTCGTACACTGACACCGGCAGAGAGAAAATATAGCCAGATAGAGAAAGAAGCGCTTGCTCTCGTCTTTGCCGTACGCCGTTTCCATAAATTTTTATATGGGCGGAGATTCACGCTGCTGACAGACCACAAGCCCTTACTTACAATTTTTGGTTCAAAGTCCGGTATCCCAGCCCATTCAGCAAATCGCCTACAACGATGGGCTCTTATCTTATTGGGTTATGATTTTGATATCCAGTACCGGCACACTCAAGAGTTTGGTCAAGCAGACGCCTTATCAAGATTAATCAGCGAGCACGCTACGGTGGACGACGACACAATTATTGCCTCGCTATCAACGGAAGACTACGCAGCATCCTACCTAACGAATGCTGTCCGCGCTTTACCAGTATCGGTGTCAGATATTCAAATAGCCTCCAGAAACGATGCAATGATCAGAAGGGCTATGAAATATGTCACGCAAGGGTGGCCACGCATCGTTTTCGAGGGTGACATGAAGCAACTTTACCAACGTCGCGATTCCTTATGCGTCGTGGATGATTGCCTTATGTTCGGAGAAAGAGTAGTCGTGCCAAAGTCACTACAACCAAGGATGCTTCAACAGTTTCATTCTGGTCATCCTGGGACACGGCGAATGAAGTCTATAGCCCGCAGTTATGCATACTGGCCACTGATGGACCAGCACATTATCGACTTGGTACGCAGGTGCACGCAGTGTCAGCAGGCAGCGAAATTCAACGCTAAAGCGCCACCGATCGCCTGGCCACAGCCTGAAAACGCATGGTCGCGAATACATATAGACTTTGCTGGCCCAGTCAACGGAGCTACCTACTTGGTCGTCGTAGATGCTTTCTCGAAATGGCCGGAGATTTTCCCGGTGGTGCCACCGTCCACCACAAAGACACTGCAGATCCTTTCAGAGATTTTCTCCAGAAATGGCCTGCCGGATATGATCGTTTCAGACAACGGGTCGCAGTTTACTTCAAGTCAATTTCAAGAATTCTGCCGACGGCTTGGCATCATCCACTACCGCTCTCCACCTTATCATCCGCAGTCAAATGGCCAGGCGGAGAGATTTGTAGATACTTTCAAGAGGGCACTACTCAAGTCAAAAGGGGAGGAGACATCTATGGAGTCATTACAAAACTTCTTATTTGTTTATCGAACGACTCCGAACGATGCACTACCAGAGAAAAAGTCTCCAGCAGAAGCCCTCATGGGTAGAAAACTGAAGACAATACACAAGCTTATGTTGCCAAGCAGAGCCACGCGCAAAGTGATCGAAAAGTTGCCAGCATATGAGGTTGGGTGTCCGGTGTATGCTCGCGATTACAGACCCAACCACAGTCCCTGGATGGAGGCTCGGGTAGTTCAGAGACGTGGCCAAGTCATGTACGAAGTAGATGTAAAAGGGGAGAGGTGGACTAGACATCGCAATCAACTTCGCAAGCGAGCAGCAGCAGATTGTCCCACATCGACCCGAAATCTGCCACTTGAAGTCCTTTTAGATACTTTCAACCTACCCCCATCGCAAGTGGAGAAAACAGAACAGAAGCCGGTCAACATACGTTCCAGGAGACAGTCACTCCGACAACGACGCCAGACAGTCAAACTACAAGTAAACCCAAGGAACGTCCGTTATTAAAAAGGGGAGGTGTTGGGGATGTTAGATCCCCAAAATTCACTTGGCAAACCGGTTATTTTTGTGATTTTATTGTGTAAATTTGAAATTCCTGTTTTCGCGCCAAAAATTCCCCTTCTCACCTTCAGTTCGTGTTTCCCACTTGGTAAGACGCTAAATCCTATTGGTTCGTTGTTTATTTTAGTACGCTATTTGTAACATTCCAAGGACGCTCTCTATTTTTGTATATATACGCATGAGTTGTGTGTGATGATGTCGTCTGACAGGCTGCCTGTGGAATAAACGCTTCCTGCTGTCTTTGGACTTCTTACTCTAGTTAGCTGGGCTGGGGCGCTGCGCAATAGCTTAGCTTCCTGTTACTGTGTCGCTGGTCTTACGTTCGTTAGCGGTTATCTCGGTGTCACCATAAACTCGCGAAACCTTAGCAAAAATATAATCCAAGTAGTTGAGATTTGAGCGCTAACCATGAAAAATTGATAAAGACTTTATATGGTTTGGTTGAACATCAATCACAGTGGTGCAAATCTACTCATTATTCATCTCCCTGTACATCACTTATAATACAACTTATTTAAACATCATGTTTTCATTCTAACGTCTCGAACAATTTATCTTTTTAATTTCATTTCGACGTTCAGACTAACTCTCAACTCTTCTTTAAACAGGTAATACATTCAAAAAAAAGATAAGTCATACAGAGAAACGATGATTAAAAATCCAATATACACTGTACAGAGGTATAGTTTTACACTATTTTAATATCTTTCTAACATAGCCAACTTCTTAAGGAAGTAAATTACTTTGATTAAAACGAATAGTATAACTATCCACATTTCGGTGATCTATTCATTTATTGTCCGATTTATGAGTAGTTATTTCTGTTCGGCTTGTTAGACAAAAGGACACATTATGCCGGGAATCGGAGGTAGATGTGAAAATAATGGACAGCAGTTGGGAAAAAAACTAGTAATGATAGGCCAGGAAGAGAGTTGAATGGAAAATACTAGTCATTGGCCTTATATTCCACTGGAGATAATGGGATTGATTGAGTGACTGAGAAACAATTGTATCAGCTCGGTTTTAATTTGGTAATCATCCGAAAAAGTATGCATTGACAAAAGAATTCTACATTGAAATGTAGCTAATCTCTCTTAAATTTTCATATACTGACTGATTATGAAGTACATTCATCAAGCTTATAGGTAGATGTCGTGAAAAGAGGAAAACATAAATATGAAGTCTGATACAGATATCACTAAAGTTTGTTAAATGGACTACTGGATTCTGAGGTGATATAGTTTTATAAAAAAAGAAAGTTAACGAGTATGTATTGTTTCATAAGGCTATTAGCATACACTGATTAAAAGATAACTGTTGAACTGTCCCTATGATTATTAATATTACTACCCTTTTTCCAACTAAAGTAGTAAATAAATATTTTTTCCCTCATACCGAGGAGGTATTCTTTGGAATACAGCTGTAAATCACGAAGTGATGATTTGTTGTTTTATTTTCATATGGGGCTTGCCAACAGTATTCATCCATTTTCAATAACACATAATTGTAACTCCAGTCATTTTGATGTATAATATTATGGTCGTTTCACCGGTTTTTATGACGACACACATTGTGTGAAATCCTATATTTCAGGCTTTCCCTGGAAGAACCTTGAAGATTCATCTCGAAAACAGACGAAACGGTAGGCGAACACTTTTCAGAACCCTTTATAAAATCAACAGGTTTAACTGAAGTCAGAACATATTTAACAGTTTTGTCTCCCTAGTATGGAACTCCTCAGGTACTGAACATCCATAACTTTACTCGGAATATAATCTACGGCCTTCAGGCCTCATATACTATGTTCATACAATATTGTGGATCAACAAAAGTTAGAAATGTAAACTAATGGATACCTAATCAGTGATCTAAAGGCAAAGCCATTGTGATCTAACCATTGTCTAGATAGTAAATATTAACTGCTTAGAAGTGCCATAATAAAAGGAAACAGTAATCCAGTACATACTTGTGTAATTCAACCTAGTCTGTGACACAAAACTACAATATCTGACAACATCCACGATCCTCTTTACTCAACTTAATTTATAGCATTTATTATTATTCCACATAAATATGTACTTGTATATAACCAATTTAAGGCACATTTTATGAACTGTAAGCATATAAAAGTAAATGTAAACAAAGTAGGTAAAAAAATGTATGATACACTTCCTTAACTAACTATTATAAATCGTTTAGATCAAAAAAATATCATAAGAGTTTCTCATGTGAAATTTATTTTTCAAAGTTTATTTCCATAGTATTCTGTTCTTTTCTTTTTATTATTTACCTTACTTATCAACAATAAAACTGACGAAATACAAATGATTCTCAACTAAAGACTGAATCGCTATACATGAAGAAGAAAACAAATACACTGATCTTCTATTGATTAGGTAGTTTATAAACAGAAAGAAACAGTAGAATAAATAAACAACCTAAACAAGTCATTAGATGGATATAAAAGAATGAAAGTGGAGGTTACTCAGTAATCAATTAGTTTTTTTTTCTCCTGACGAGTGAGAAAATAAAACAAAAATACAATCGAGTAAATTAAATAACTTTCCTACTTACTAATTTAAATTACAAATTAAACTAGGTCGAATAAAATTTTGAAAAAAATTTTTTCTTCTTCTTCTTCTTACAAAAAAGGATAAACATAATTTCAGCATATAAACAACACAATGAATGTTCTTTATGTCAATATAACCATACAGTTGTGTTGATTTTCTTTTTGTTTTTTCTCTTTATTGATGAAAGAAAAATAAAGTAGAAACATTTTAAATGTCATTTTCATTTTATTGTTTATTCTTTTATGTTTTTCTTTTTCTTTTTTTACAGATGAATATTTTAAGATTGACAAAAACGATGAAGATTATTATTAATTTTCTTGAATAGAATAAAAGAAATGAAATCAATCCTTTGACGGTGATAAACACTTATAATGAATATTGTAGTTAAACATTATGATTAACTTAGAATGTATTTAGATCTTCGCATTGATTTATCATGAATTGAAATTGATCAGTCTCTGTTACTATATTTGTATCCTGAGTGGATGGCTTTGATATAGCGATAGTTTACAAGTAGTGTTTGAGTTGAATTGTGGATGGCGAGCAGAATCTAGAATGTGCACTTCACCTTATTTGGGATTTGTCAAATGAATGTATCTTCATCCCAGTGTTGATATCTACACCGCAGCTCGAACTCAGTTTGTTTCGTGCCAATCACCACCGCGTCTACTACTAGGCTACTAAGTCTAGACATCTACACTTGTGCAATGAGTATGTATATATAAATAAAATGTATTTAGATCATCCTGTTGATTTATTATAGACTGAAATTGATCAGTCTCTGTTGCCATATGTGCATACTGAGCAGGTACATCCAGTTGACGAGTCCCAAATAAGGTAAAACGCGCAATCTAGATTCTGCTTGTTAGTCATAATCCAATTCAGATAATACTATAGGTTAATTATTGGGAAGTATGAAGTATAAAATAGTTGTTTTATTCTAATAGATCACTTTCTTAATTCGAAATCATGATCTTCGAGTTACATAATGATAGACTAACTTATAGACAACTCAGTTGACACAAAATGATTTATATTCATAATTTCTAGCATATCATGAATTTCAACTATTATTATTTACTGTCAGTGACAAGAGTTAATAAATAATACAGCATAAATTTCAGTCCAGAAATCAGTTAGCCTACTCGAATTGATTACGCAATAATAAAGACAAACAATAGTTTTGCATTAATCTGTTAATTATTAAAAGTGATTGTACAACTGGAAAATTAGCATAAAACATAAAAAGAAAGAAGGACAGTAACAATTATTTTTAAATTGATGTTGACAAGCAAAGATGCATTTGAGTAACCTAGTTCATTCAGTATATTATTGAAAAATTCAAGTTTCTATTTAATGTTGTCATTGAAACATATCATTCATGCTTTGTTGGTAAGATGTTTTAACTGGATTTCTTTTGTAGCAAATGAGTATGAATCTATGAAAATGTATGTATAATGACATATCCGAATACTTTCTGTATACACTTTTACTTAAGAACAGTTGTTTAATGTATACACACTGACATGAAATTGTTTAACAACAGACTATATACACATGCCTATGACGATTAATTCAAACGTATTAAGTAAATATTTACATTTGCAATTGTAAATCATAATGTGAACCTGAATTATTCACGTGAATATTTAAAGTAGTATAGACTCTATAATTGATACAAATAAGCATAGATTGCTTAATATCTCCAATTCCTTTGAGTTAACTATTAGAGTCACATGATATTTTTCGTGTTATACACAAAAAATCTAATCATCCGTTTAATCCATGTTGATTACTTCCGTTTTATTTGTAGTATGTTAACATAGTAACAAAACTAGTTGTTTTACTTTTCATTGGAATTAAACGCAATAGAATAATAAGTAGTATATTTCAACGACTTATTAGTTTTTTAAACTCTATTTTGTTTTAATTAAGTGATAAAGTATACGGTAGGTTTAATATCTAAGTTTCTGTGTTTATTACGTTCCTTTCCCCAGGAAGTATCTACCTCTCTGACACGTATATCGACGTATATACTCGTATGGACATCTGTTTCTGTTTTAGGAAGAAGGAATAAGAATGATCCGTTTTCGTTTGGTATTTTGGAAATATAGAAAAAAAACTGTTTGTTTTTCTAATCAATTTGTCTTTCACAAAAGTAAATCTTATCAATCGAAATACACTTTCATAAGTAGAAATACTGATATTCATACTTGTATTCTAATCAGTCTGTTTGGGATACACATTTTCACCCTAAATAATGCGTTCATATATTATGCAAACTAACTGTTAATACTACTGAGATTTGTATTGAAGTGGCTTTATGTCGATAGATTGACATTAAGTTTAGTTGTTTGTTCTCATTCACAGAATAATGTTGATTGGGTACCTTTAATAGCCAAAAATCACTGGACAGCTGCTTTATTCTAGTGTGGGACTCCTCTGAAAAGTGCACCTAATCTACCAGGGGCTCAAACCCTATACCTTTAGGTATTACTACGAACTTTTAGTACTCTTCACCCCTGGACCAGCGTTCAATGGTAGATTGTCATGCTGTAACACAAACTAACTGAAGTGGAAATTGTGCTTATAGACCAATGGTGCAGATAGTTAAGCGTTCATCTCATAACAAAGATTCTGGGTTGGACTGTCTGATAAAATCGAGATTGCTCACTGCTAAGTAGTTAAATACCAGGACAAAACAGTTGTTCAATAACCCCTGATTTTTAGTGATACTCATCCGTTATCAGTTGGTGGCGAATACAGATGACTACTAAGATATGTTATTGGATATTATATTAAGGAAGTTAAAACGTAAACTAACCCTGAATCTTATTTATCATTATAATAGACACTGAGAAGTAATAAGTAGTGGTGGTAGTAGTAGTATTAAGAGTAGCGGATATCTTAAACTTAGTTTTCAACTGATACACATTTCAGTATGCAGCTAGAGAGTTCATTTTCATCCATATTGTATTGACATATATAAATTGGTTTATCTAAGCATATATATCAGTTGAGATTGCTTTTTTTCACATTCGTCATATGTGTATCTACATTACAGAGAGACAGAAAGATTACTTATTAAATATTTAATAATATGGATATATATACTTTTTTCATTTTACAGTTGAATGATTGAAACCACCTGTTTTAATAAATCATTTATTTCACACGGTATGAAAGGCGCGAAAAATTCTCTGATTCAAATTCGACATTTGAATTATCGAGCGATAATATTAATCCTTTTTGTTTAAAAAAAATTTATCAATAAGGTTACTAAAAAAAATTTTCAGCTTAAAATATGAAACATTGTCTCTAATAATCAGATTTTATTTGTGTCTGCATTATTTTTTAATCACTAATACTTGAAGTAGGAATTCTATCGTCTGACGCCGGCCAATCCACTGGTGAAATATCTGAAATGATTAGGGTTATGACCAACCAGTGAGGTTTTGAGTTTATACTACTACTGAGGAGTCTCATACTGAGACGGAACATCTACCCAGTACTCTATGATTCTGATTGATGTCCGACAGAAATCAATTTGTAACAAATCAGAATAGGAAACAATTTGAAATCAATACTTGAAAAAATTCTAATTAGAAATTTTGAAGTAATTTATTAGTCATTAACAGCTTCGTGTTAAGTAAAGCCCAACATTGAAAAAAATATGACATCGATGGTCTGGAGTTTATCCCACAATGTTATGAATAAACAGTATATTTTGTTGATTCGCATATTAAAGTGCTATTTTATACTTGAAGCTCTAACTTTTTGGAATATTTCTACTTCTCATTCAAGATTTTGGTTATTTCCCTGAAGAAGCTCGGACCAGTTTGCCGAGCGAAACGTTGGAAATTTTTCATTAATTTCATCGGCTGAGATTATTAACAAATATATTCTATTCATATGTCTTACATACACTCGGCGCCCAAGTTTTGTAAATATTTTCGTTCATTTTTGGACGAAGATACCTATAAAATCTCATTCAAGATGTTTGATTATAAAACATTGACATGGTAACAGAAAACAGTTGCATTCGACTTAAGCTGCTAGTAATCAAATATTTAATGAGAAATGCACTCTATTATCCAACGCTTCCTTCAACCCTTCTCTATCTTATGTAACCATCTTTAAGAATTAATGAACGAAAAAATGACAGAAACTACTGGATGTAATATACACTGATAGCATAGTGAAAATGATGTAGATAATCACAATAATAAGTGTATTATGTGTTGTTGTATTTACAAAAATAAATGGAATCAGTTTCTAAGCAGGTTTGTTGGGAACATTTTAATATCACTAACAACAAAATTATCTCTTAGCTAATCTGATTTATTTATTTATATCATAGATGATTGCTTTAGATATTGATGAGTTACTATTAAATGTTCTTTGACATGATTCACACTATCCTATGCATTATTGTTTGAGTTGGATTGTGGCTGGTAAGCGGAATCAACGGTGCGCGTTCCGTCCTATTTGGGACTCGTCAACTGGATGTATCTACATCCTAGTATTGATGTTCACACTGGGACTAGAACTTAGTTTGTTTTTTACCAAGTGCCATCACTAGGCTACTGAGTCCAGATAGTTACGCTTGTACAGCGGGTATATTTAAGTAATTAGAATCCAAATACATTGTAGTTACATATTGTGCACAATGTTGTGAAGTAGATTTCACCGTTATAGTCATGATAGAATCTATAGAAAGGAGTCAATAATAGTAATTAGAATGTAATTTTGAGGTTATAGTGCATTATTCATGTGAATCTGTTAAATATCGATTGCATACTTCATTCTATCAACAAAAATGAAATATTAACGTAATCATAAAATATGTGTAAAAATACGACTGGTTATATCTACATTAGGTGTAGTATTATGAATAGATGTTATGGCCAAGTTATACAGGTATACAATAGTAGCTGAAAGACTATGTTTATTAATCTAAATACTCTTTCTAGTTAATATTTAGGAGTGCTTATACTGTGATTGAATTAAAAATAATCAAAGAGTTTACAGATTATGCAAAAATTGAAATTCTATTATTTTGATTGCCTGTCTAATGGTATTGATACTTATGCGTTCGATGCAATATCTTATGACACTGTATTCAATTGGTGATTGGGTTGTGAATGTATATTGTTAAGGAGTTCCGTACTGGAAAGAAACAACTGTCTAATAAATCCTGATTGTCAGTGGTATCCAAGAGAGTGATCAATTTTTGACGAATGCAAATCTCTAATCTCCATAAACTATTTCAGCTTGATTACTTTTATTCAGAATAATTTTTTATCATAACCTACGTCTAATTGACTTTTCTTAATTATAATCATTTTTAGAGTAACTTAGGTTTGTAATTTGGTGTTATGGATATTATTGGATGCTTTGATATCACGAATCGGTCTGAATTAGGCACTTATTGATCACCAGTAAGCACTGGTTAGCTATTTTGTCTAAGTATGGAACTCCTCAGCAGTGCGCATCCACGATATTCATCAGGTATTGAACCCAGGGACCCCTGGATCTGTGGTGAACGTCTTACCATTAGACTACTGAACTGGCTCCCAACGATTAATATTTCTAACTTAGTCGATTCGTGATACTTTTAAGCGACCTCAGAAATTACCATCGGCGGGTATCTGCCTCACGCTAGACAAAGTTGGACTCCAATGGTCATGTCTACTCACTAGAACTTCAAGAATCGTCTTGAGTTATTAGTTACTAGTGAGGTGATATCGATTGCAGTTGGGTGTTTTGAAGACTGTTGAATTTCAACTTAATATCAGGTTTATCCAAAAAATTTATTTGTCAAACAATTAAATAGATGAATCAATATATTATTTCTTTCCAACATATAATGTCTTATTTAGACAACATTTAAGATGTTAGTAATATGAACTATCATTATTTAGTAAAATAGGCAACTCTTTATAGACAGTTTTAACCAGTAAATGAATGATCAAGATGAATTGGTCAAATAACAGAATAGTTTATTCAATATGATTAATTAAATTATACATGATTAATCAACTAATTGTTGAAGTATTGCACTCATCTACCTGAATAGCTAGTACATCGAAATGTTAATTGATGTTTCAGCGGTCCACTTCGTTATTTAATTTAGTTTACAGAATGTATTTATTTACAAGATTTCATGAGAGTTTCATTCTCTGAAGTGGTTAGTTATTGATTTGAACAATATCATCCTGTTTACCAGTATTATGGTTGGTTAGCTAATTTCAAGCATAATATTACTAAGATTTATAAGTGATGATAAGCAATACTTGAAAGAACTTATCAAAAAACCTAAATAAATGTAAATTTCGTTCTAATATATACTCATCACTATGGCCTATCTGTGTTTTTCACGAAACCTCTTTTCCTTGTGTTCTATGAAACTATGTCACTATTGCTAGAAGGCTGTTCATTTCGTAATTGATCTCCTGTAAGATTGATACAATTATATGGATTGATCATTAAGCATTAACAGATACCATAGGTAATCATATGTTTGAACTATCTAGTTAAGTTATGAATCACAGATAAAAAATTTACAGCACTGATAATAATGACTAAATGAAATGATATGAAATACATTTGATAAAGTTGTTGCAATTTACTGCAAAGTTAAGAGTTGAATGCACATTAATAAGCTTAGAGAGGCTACAAAAGAATCTATAGTAAGTAGTACCATACCTGTAAAGCAGTAGATTTTCCATTATAAAATATTAGGTTATTTAGACGGCAGAACTGTAATCTGATTTAAAGGGTTTCTTTTGAAGGAAGTTTTTCTATAAGTGACAAAAGTCTTTATCTTAATAATCTACTGTATGTTTGTCTTATTCACTATACCGAAACTATCATTATAGTTTCTTACATGGGTAACTTATTCGTATAACGCTTTCAAGTAATTTACTATGCTCTAATGAATATTCTGTCTCCATTTAATTCTAATGTATGTTAAAATGCAATTAGACAATGTTAAATTACTTAAACTTATTAGCCTAAAAAGAATGTAACAAATATAGTGAGTTATAATTGATCTTGTCTACTATAGCCTACTATAGTTTCCTAGTTGTTTCAATTTGTATTGAGGCATCCAACTATACAAGAAAGAAAGGAAGAAGGGAAAGATCAAGCATAGATAGATAGGTCGGTAAATAGATAGATGAGTGATAGGTGGGTAGATGTGTTGATTGATAAATACATATCAAGCAAGACATATTATTTTTAAATCTGTTTGCAGACAATAGTGAATACATCTGTTCGATTGAAGACGATTTCAAATGATGCTAACTAACGATTACAACAATTGATGGGAATAATCATATTATCTAAAACCATGTATTCCACACCTGCCAACCCGACTAAGTCGAAAATTCAGCAACTTTATGAATTGATGTCATATCTATCTTACCCAACAATGGTTGAATGAATTCTGTAGCCAATTTAGTCGATGAAGATTCACAATCTCACTAATCACACGATATTCTCAGCACACAATTGTAATGCTTTAAAGATACCTATGAACAAACAATTACAAATGGTTTATAAATATTCTCATCTTTTATAAATGCATTTCAGTAACCGTGTTCATTCATTTGGTGAATGATAGGTGGAGAATTATTTAATATCTTGACAATACTAATACATTTAGTTATAAATCGATCTCCATTGCAAACTAACTCAAATAATTAGGAGTCATAATGTTCACGGATAAATCAACTAATTAATTCGGTTTTATAGAAAATGTTATTCGTTTATTGTATTTATGCATCACAGATTTATTTCGTTTAAATACTACTGAAAACCAGACAACCTACCTGGTGGTACTATGGTTAAACAGGTTCGAATTTTTTCCTCGAATGGACGCGCAACTCTGATTGATAATAAGTGATAAAGAAAGGAATTTATGTCACGAATAGGAAGAATTAACATAGTTGCTTGTTTTTATTCACTTTGTATTTGTAAGTGGCCCCTGCTTACATTTGTATATACTTCTGTTTAGAAATATAGCTTAGGGAGAATAACATGAAAGGAGAACATTAGAAGCTTTCTATTCACTTCAACTGAATTTTTTATGAAGTTAAAGGCTATTTGTATGACTATTATTAATATTGTTATGACTAATATCAGTTTCCTATTACTTGAATCGATTAGATTAAATTTTGTAGTTGACTGTAATTATCTACTTTCGTTTATCGATAACTAGTATACATCTGGTTACTAAAACATTTAGATATGTTTATAGGCATTACTACTTTTGCTTCACACTATTAGCTTGTCTGCCATCTTGTAAAATATACATTTTACGTAAATTAGCATACATAGATATGAACATTCATATGTTTATTTATAAGGAAGTAATTCTAAAGAAAGAGGGATTTTCTGGTATATGTACATTGAATGAGTTGGAAAGAGATTATTATTTACATGTATACTTTTGAACAGAGGAATATTAGAAATGAGTAATAAGTTAAGTAAACAGTATTGTTATTAGGCTAACTAAATATACCAGTGAAATCCTACTAGGAACCAATGAACATTAAGAAGAATAGTTTTATTCTGATTATGAAACTTAATGATCAGTGTATACCTACGATATACAAAGAATAAAATTACTTATGTTATAAACTATACCATTCTTATACTGTTTACTAATTGAACTTTAAATATCGACTTCTTTACAGCTTTCTAATCTCTAAGTAAACGTCTGCTTTTCAATTCTGAACACACAATAAAAGGCTGGTATGAGTGAAGTATATCACCTTTGATGGCCAATTTATATGCAAAGCGCAAGATGATTTATTTGATGTTTCTGTAGGACAGATCAAAATTAATAACAAAATTAGTATTTATCTATTCAAGATACTGTAAAATAATTCATTATTTTCTAGGATATATTTGAAAATTTCCAAAGAACTCTTATTGGTCAATGGATTTTTAGGGATTTCTTGGCTTCTGACGACACTTTCATGGAATTATCAAGAGCTTTCAGCACATTCATTTTATGGGTCAAATTGTGATAGTCTATATTATATATGCTTAGTCAGGAGAACTACAGGACGAAGACTAAATTATGTAACACTTAGAATGATCTTATTAAAGCGAAGTCATTAAAAAATAGGTCGGATAACACTAATATAAATATTCAGATATATATGGGCAATATGCATTCTACCATGGATGTCTTTAAAATGCACCATACTCACCATTTTCAGTCACTTATTCGATTGCTTAAGGGGTGGTTGGTGCTTAGCATAGTGTAAATTTTAATAAAAGCTTTATCTAATACATTTACGCCTGCCATATAGTGGACTTTTTAACAACAAATTGGGCTGCACTACACTGACACATTTATAACAATTAATTATAAATGAAATAATTATTAAACATAACACCTTTAATAATCAGTAAGTAAAAAGTCAATGAACAGTTAAATAACTACAAGTACCCTGGTACAATGTAGCTTGTGAACATCGAAAGGGTTATTACCAACATCAGTTATTCATCTACATTCAGTTAGTTAAATGCTTAGTCAAAGCATCATTAAACTTTTTACGGTTAAAACAACATCTGGTAATGAATATTTAATAAAAGATATTTATCAGATGAATGCTTTAAGAGAAAAATTACCACTTGTTTCGTCAGATGATATAATTATCTGCTTAAAGGTAACGCTTTTCCTATTCACTGAGTGTAATAATTCATCACTTTTAGACATACTTTTCATTCATCTTTTGATTGTGTACTGCTTTTGTAAAATGTATTTCCGTTGTATACTACTATAGTCAACCGTTTTTCATATGAATGCACCTAGTTTAGATCAACCAGACATATTAGTTGAAATCTTTAGTGTACATTACATTGTAATATGTAAAGTTCATGGACTAAATCAAAAGGAAAATGAATAAATGTACTCAATACAAAGAAATTTGTTGAACAACGAAATTGTTACAGATAATCTGTTTTCATGTTTATTTTTAATAAGGAAAAGAAGTTCAACTTAAGTTACGTAGAAAGTTTCTGGTAAACATAACATATGACTTGGGACTGTATGATGAACAACCGAAATACATCACATTTTTCTTTCATTTTTACTATGATTAGAATAGAAAAGTAATTACTCATTGTTGTTGTTATGATATCCTCAGGTTATAAATTTAAAAATATATTCAAATACAACTGGGAATATGATGATAAAAGTATTTTCTTCCACTAAGAAATTACAAGTTGCTATAGTTAAGGTAGTTTACTGCATAAACTGATATCAATTAGATAGTCATTAGAAAATAGTATTAGTGAGTAGCTGACTAGAATAAATTTTGGGGACATAATCTTTTGCAGCATACATATGTATGTATCAGCTCTTCCTCATGGGATTAAACCTCAGATTTTGTAATCACGTGGTGTATAGGGCACAAATGAAGCAGAAAGCTGAAATGCATCGTAAAAATTGACTTTTTTAGTACTAAATACTTGAATACTAAAGGGAATTATATGGAAGAAGTATGGAAATAGTGTAATGTATATTCAGCTTACATTACATGTTAATACGAAAGACTCGAAGTTTAAAATCATGATAGATGGCACTATTTTATTGTAATCAAATATTTTTTAGAAACAGTCTTACATAAGCCAATGTCATACTTATGTAGCCAATAATGCTGATCGAATTCTATTGAATAACTAAGCAGTAAAGTCTCGAATTCTAAAACTGGGTTTTCTACGTTTAGATTCTACAGGGAATATTGGTTTATTTAAAATTACACTTGAGCCCTGATATTAAGCGTCAACTAATATGAAATTTAGGTGAAGCTAGCCGAAAAATGTAGAAAATCAGAACTAACAGTTAGGAATAAGAATGGCAAACTAATTACTGAGGCTAAAGAATAGTAAAACGCGAGAGTAGAACACTTTAATGAACACTGATAGAACAGAGAAAATAAATTAACCGGTGACTGAAGCATCACATACAGACCTTTGTGTCATTGTTAGCCCACCAAGAATCGAAGAAATCATGGCCATTAGACAAATTAAGGGTGTCGAAGCATCAAAGCTAAACAACATGCTAGCTGAGGCACTGAAATCAAACATGGAAGTTACTACATGGATGCTACGGGATCTCTTTAACATAGCGTGACAGGAGAAACAAGTTTCAGTAGACTTAAGAGAAGCATAACTTATCAAAATACCAAGGATAGAAGACCGTATCAAGTGTGAGAACTACAGAGGCATCACTCTCTTTTCAGTACCAGAAAAAGTCTTCAACAGAGTGTCGTTGAAGTGAGTAAAAGATCCAGTAGACACACAACTTTAAGATCAACAGGCTGGATGTCGTGTGGATTAATTGTGTACCGACCGAACTCGCGACATTACGGATCATTATTCACGAATCAATTGAATCGAACTCACCACTTTACATCGATTTCCTTGACTATGAAAAGGCATTTGATACCATCGATGGGAAAACTTTATGGAGCCTTCCTCGACAGCTGTGGTATACCTAAAAATATTGTCATCATCATATGAAAATCTTACGACTGACTATACTACAATATCCTGCATGTTGGGCAGCTGACTTAATTATTTCATGTGAAGACCGATGTCAATAAGAACTGCTTACTCTTGGACTTCTCCTGTTCTTCTGGTGGCTGACTGACATATGAAGATCTCAACAACTCAGAGGAGGTAGTAGACAATTCAGATGAGGACTAAACAATTCGGACTGCAAATAGGACTCAGCAATAAATGAAGATGGTAGGTGGCCAGTGTAGCAGCAGCCTCTGTAGCCAGTAGTAGGCCTCAACATGCATCAGTATAAAAGCAAGATCCCTGGATACAACCTGAATTGACGCAGAAGCTCTGAAAGATGAATGAAGCTTTCACATATCTGGGCAACAACATCAATGGTAAACAAAGGGAATCTTGTTCAAATATGAAGACACGGATCGGCAAAACAATGGTGGATTATTGCAACTTGAACAACACCTAGAACTCAGAAAATCTATCAGTTAACACCAAAGTCTGAATTTTAAATTGAATGTCAAGACATATCTCTTATATGTCACTCAAATTTAGAGAACTATGAAAATCATCACACAGACGATAGAGGTATTTAAAAACAGTTGTCTACGCAAGATACTTCGAAGTCACTAATCAGACACCTTTAGTGATAATGTACTGTGGTGGAGAACAAATCGATTTCCAGGTAAAGAATAAATCAGGAATAAAACACTGGAAGTGTCTGATACACAAAAATAACACTAACTTGGAATCCCTGATGCTAAAATAAACTAGGAAGGCCAAAGAACATATTGAACCGCGAATTGGAGGCAGATATAAAAAGAATGAATTGCAGTTGGTAGGAACTGGAAAGAAGGTTTGAGGATATAGATTTTTAGGAAATCCTAGCCAGTCACCTATGCTTCATTTGGGATAACAGACATTGATTGGCAAGAAAGTAGCCAACTATGAATGAAAATATTCTCAAGACTTGATAACATATTTCTTAAAAAATGCATACAGGAACACATTCTTGAATTCATACATTAAAAGAAATTTAGTGATCTCTGTTTAAAAATCAATGAGTTTTCTGCATAGCTGTCGAATTACACGCAAGATTTTGCTAACCCAAAAACCGTAATAATAATAATAATAATATAACTACATTTCTAGCATTTGTATGCTATGTCACTGAACCATTTAAATTTAAATAGTCGGTTGTATTCGCCACAGATTGATGCATTTTGAACACTAGTAAGAGTTGAAATGTATTAGATAACTGTACCATCCTAGTATGGGACTCCGCAGACATGAGCGTTAAGATCGTTGCACAGTATAACGAATTGATGAAAGCTGGAATTATGCAACTGGATATTGACCCAGTGATTCACAAAGCTGTGTTTATCTTGAAACATGGTGGCTTTTTCTTTGGATTTCATGTCAGAATCAGAGGTGATCAGTGCAGAGCAGTCCTATACTGGAACGAAACAGTTGCCTAATGATTTTTAGTTTGCACCAGTGCCCAACAGACATCAATATGTGATGAATACAACCAACTAAACTGATACCTATCTTCATAGTACCAACTCAATTCAACCAGATTCATGTTAACTACTGTTTAATTTTTTGCTAGACATTATAACACAGATAAGATTGATTGTACTTTATGATGTATGTGATAAAATTTACCAGTAAAATTAATGATTATAATCGTGTTGTGTACTCAAATAGTGAATATGATCTAGTACTAAAGCTAATTCATAAGAAGTACTTATCACTTCTAATGTATTCTGTATTGACAATAATGAATACACGTTGAATTAACTTCATGTAATTTAAAATTTAATTAAGAATGAGGTCTTTCAAAGTTCCCCTAAACGTACAAATGAATTTGTAAATAATAACTTAGACTTTTCTATCAAATTAGTATAAACAATGCAGAAATCACATTTATAATCATTGAATGGTTCTCAAAGAAAACTATTTTATTTTTTCTTGTATCTACTATGAATGAATTCCGTTTAGTGGTTATTCTATTTTAGATTTTACAACTGATAAATCAATGTTCAATATTAAATAATTCATTAAACACATTGAAAATTGTTTATCTATCGTAATTTCTTAAAACAAAAAAGAATATTACCATATGATTGACTGAAAATGTATTCAACGTCAACACTATTAACATAAACATTTCAAGTAAAAATACATTTTATGTTGTGATTCAATTTGATGTAATCGCTCTTTTCAAGTTATCGTATATAATTCGATGCTATTTGAATGTATGTTATTTCAAGAATGTCTAAATTCTAGTTCATATGTGGATACAATGTAGATTTGAATTACTTAGTAACATATATTGAATAGCTATGAATCATGAAGTCAGTATGATACTAAGATTTATTTTCTACTAACATACTATTAATATACAAATAGCTGTTATGATAATCAATGATATGTTGAAGCATATGTTGAATCCATCAATGGAAAGACAACACATTTCATATGTAATGACTAGTATACATATAACTAATGATATTTATTAATTTGAAAAAAATTATTAGTTTATAGCGAAAGCTCTAGTTTTATATATAAACTACTTATAAGTAGTATTGAATATTTAAGGCTTTGGTTAAATTAATCTCAGATTACATGTACATTGTTCTCTTTATTATTTTCAAAATAACAAGAACAAATATTTGTGTAGGATAAAATGAATTCATTTGGTTTCGTTTGTTTTCTTATCAGCTGTTTCATATAACCTACAATAATAGTTCATATAATTAATATTTCAAACAAACATTTAACAAACTCATGAGAATGTTTGAACTTGAATAAAAGTGAAATTATGAAAACATATTAGACATGTGAGTATAACGAACATGTTGGATAAAATACCGATGTAACAAAATGAATAAATCCGATCTGAAGAGAAAAGATGTTGACCTAATAAATCAAATTTAGAAAAACACTAATAAGAATGATGCAATGACATAAAAGTTAAGTAACTAATGTAAAGAAAGCCTTATAACTGTTTCATTTTGGACACACAGGTTTGGTTTCAAGCGTTTAATAGCAATTGCTTTAACTTCTTCTAGAAGATTTAGAGTTTTTATCTGTTTAACACTATGAAGAATTCATCGATAACAATTTGGTATTTTATGCCAATCAGATGTTTGGCGATTGTATTATTAAATATTTTTGATCCTGCGAGTTGTAGATTTTTAGGAACATGTTCATTAACACGCAGTTAGACTGTTCTTCTTGTTTTATCAATGTAAATGCTTTTCCAGATACACGTAAATTTGTAGAAACATAAGAAGAATACCCGTCGATTTTCAATTGTTTCAGCAAACATCCTGTTGTACACTATATAGCTAATTTTGTAGCATAATAGGTTTGCCTTAGTGATGAGATGAATTTTCTTCTGATTGTTTCTGCAATATTATTGCCCTTAAAATTGAGTTGAATGAAAACGACCTCTCGGACTATGGTTTCGTTTGACTTATCAGTTTCATATTCATTGTATTTTTCAAATTATTTTTCCAGATAGCCACTCTTTTTTAGATATTATTTGATGTTACTAAGTTCCGAATCTGTTGTATCTGAAGTACATATATTTTTAGCTCTTAAAAACAATGTTATCACTCGTGCTGATTTGCAATGGATTGGGTTAAAACTATTACGGTTTACAAACAATTCATTGCATGTTGTTTTATTGTAGATCAATGCTGTAATGAACCATCTTCTCGCCATTGCATGTCAATATCCGGGAAATTAAATTTACTATCTTTTTCAAACTCTACGATATCATTTATCCAACATATTCATTATACTCACATGTCTAATATGTTTTCATAATTTCACTTTCAATCAAGTTCAAACATTCTCATGAGTTTGTTAAACTGTTTGTTTGAAATATTAATTATATGAACTATTATTGTAGGTTATATGAAACAGCTGATAAGAAAATAAACGAAACCAAATGAATTCATCTTATTCCTACACAAATATTTATTCCTACTTATTTGAAAATAATTTCAGAATTTTGTAGTTTCAACAATAAATGAGAAGTGAAAGTATGAATGTAAACAAGGACTGAACAAATGTTTCCTTATAATGCAGAAAGCTTAGTAACAATCACTATGAGGAGTAATAATCATAGTATCCCTGGTGCAAAACTTTGAAGTCTAATTTTCGAAATTCTAAATCTAAGTGGTGAAGTTCAGACATATTGGAAGTGAAACAGTTCATATCAGTCACACTAGATAGTGGTTACACAGTATCGAGTATTAACTGGAATTTGAAATATGAGCGATTAGATACAAGCTGATTATTTCGACGGTCGCAAGCCTCATTTCAGACAAGGATGTCGGATGTACACTGCTGATAAAAGGATGCTACTGTTTAATGCTTTTTGATTTTTATTTATTGTTTATCCTAAAGTAAGTACGTCATGAACACTGCATATTTCAACATTTTTAGTGAATCACTAGTGATCTCAGTTAATAGTCAAGATTGTTTAGAATAAACAAAATTCAAGAAGAGATGTTTGAAAATTTATTTTTGGGACGGTTCCAAGAAAATTCAACAGCCTCCATAACCCTTGAAAGAGCCGGAGACATTCCATTGAATCACTGATCGACTGAACCTTCCAGAATTTAAACGTGACGCATTTTTGATCGGGTAATAGTTAAGACTTCTTAGTTTGGATCAGATGAATTTTAATACTGATTTTGCTGTTTTAGAAAACCATAAATATTCATATATTTTGTACGAAAGTCACTATCTCTATATCTTAGTGGAATATAGTTTCCTGTCAATCCGTCTTCTGTCTTCCGAATTTGCAACTAGGAGGGTTCGAGGCGTTCGAGTGCTAAAGTTGTCTGCAGCTAGTTAAGTTATCAAGTTCGAGTTATAACATTTATATTGAGTGAATTCAAAATGTGACCTATTTTAATAACTTAAGATGATAACTTTAATTGTGTCATTAACAAAAACTTCTATATGCATGTGACTAATGACTTTACCTGTAAATTTTCGAAGTCTTTGAAAGTCTTCGGAATGTGGTAAATTGCTGAAAACATTTCTATCTGTATCCTTTAGAAAACTTCCAAGAGAATTTCGCAATAACGATATTTTGTTACATCATAACTGATTATTTACCAATTTTACAATTAATTTTAGTGCACTTCTAGAAGTTTATAGAAACTCATGGTCATACAAACTCTTATTACTTTCATTTCTGTACGTAAACTTAATTTAGAGGTAGAGTTGATTGCATACATCAAGCAATGAATCTTCTGTTTGAAGTTTTAGTATAGAGGATCGTTGAAGATAAGAGAGGAGATTGAAAGTGTCTAGGTACTTATGTATAAAATAAGGTAGCAAATAACAAATTAAGGTAGTTATAGCCAATTTTGTCAGAAAAAACAAGTATACATACTTTGTATACAAACCTAGAAGCTACATAACAACAAGTAATCTTATTTAGAGTTTACCTATTGAAAAAAATGTAGGATTAAATTTACTGTTATATAACCTTATGTGAAGGCTTGAATGACTAACATTGTTTGCTTACACAGTCTGAAAACTTTCTTAACTTCCCTTTAGAATTGCTGTGGTCCGAAATTCGTCAGTCTCTGTTGCCATGTATGCATCCGAAATGGGTTACCTCGACATAGTGACAATTCAAAGTATGATTTAAGTTGGATTGTGGCTGACGATTGGAATCTAGCACACGTGTTTTGTCCTAGTTGGGACCCCTCAGCGGAATGTGCCTGCATCTCACTGTTGATGTTTACGTTAAAACTTATACTCAGTCCATTTATATCTGTTCGCCATGATACTTTACTTTAGATAACTACACTTGTGAAGCTCGTGTTACACTTTATATAAAGATGTACGTAGACATATTTAAGTTAAAGAATGTATTTCCGAATCCTTCTTATTGCTATTAAAAGCTTTAAAGGAAGTTTATCATCGCCTACGAGATTTCTATTGATGAACTAACTAAATAGTTTAAGGGATACACTTATAAACGAAATATTGTTATCATTGATATGGGGGGGACGAGGTGGAAATCTTGTGTAGTAATCTTTACCACCGTTAACATTCCTAATTCACCAACTATCGTAATACTCAGTGAATAACTAATAAGGTGATCTATTTGTCACCTTGCAATAAATAATGAAATTAAAGCAAAAACTGAGTGATACACACGTCACATGGAATTATAGTAAGAAAAAGTGTCCACTGGAGACTATTGGAATATTAATAACAAAATAACCAAAGTATTTATATTAGATTTCTCCTGTGATGGATAAGAGTCATTAGTTATATAAGTCGATGGTTCTAAAGATTGTTATCAGTTAAGTACCACTAAAAACCAGGAAGGACTAAATAGCTATTTCGTCGTGGCAGAAGACTCGTCAGTGGTGTATACTATTGATCTCACTCTACGATCAAACTAAGCGCCTTTCAGAACAACTGGCAAGCTCTAAACCATTACCACCACTAATCTAGCTGTTGTCGAGTGATTGAATTTTAATTGATAGGTTTCAGACATATCATGGGTTAAACAATCATCATCAGTGACATTAGATTATCTTCGCAGTATATTGACTAAAATGGAAATTCTACAATTGAACATCAGCTTAGTGGTACTGATGATTAAATGTTCAAGGCAAGACTAAGATAGAGATTTTTCTTAATTTCTGTCAGATTAGTATCTATACAATGGTTGAATTGTCTTTATTTCCAATCCGATTAACGCGTATCACTTCGTATTATTCTACTTATCTAATAACCAACATGATGGAGCTCACAAGAAAATATGTCAACATAAATGTAAAATGACAACAGGTTTAATGAATTTTCTTTGGAACAAAGATTATCATAATTCATTTTGCATCAAATATCATAATTAAACTGACAACTAATGCCATAGTAACTAATTAACTGAATTCAGATCCGTGATCACAGAGATTATCATATTCATGTAGAGTAAAAAATTCAATTACCTACTACGTCAGATTAATAATATTTGCCTGTATAAGTGGGTGTGTCTACGAACGGAGTGGGGAGGGGTGAAAGAGTAAGTCGTGGGAGGAAGGTATGAAAATCAAAGTGCATTTAATCTTATAGTTGATTTCATTTCTAAATATTTCATTAACAAATAAGAATTAGGGTACCATTTACATTTTTTAAATCATTGACCTGAACCGAAAAAATATACTACTTAATAGACTTTATTATATATATATATATATATATATATATATATATATATATATATATATATGACTTGATATTATTCATCAAATAGAAATATGGAAATAGACCAGTTTAGTCACACAGATTGGTAATGTATATTTTTCGCCTTTCTACTTTCATTAATGTTAGTAGTAAGTAAAATCAGTAATAATCAATGTTAACATGAGCTAATTAATGATGAAAGTGTTAGGTCTCTCTCTTTCTCTCTCTCTGCGTGTATTGGACTGATTACACGAACCAAGTGACAAGAGTTGATGTTAGACTCAAGATAAAATAAAAAAAATTACGAATATAGGAACAAATTGAAGTGAGGTCATTATCGATATCCTTTTAGCTTAAGTAAAATGTAATAAGCTATAGGTGTGAATTTAACTGATTATAATCGGTGAAAAAGACAATATATATAATGCATATTGAAGGATTTTCCTGATTTCCAATTGAAAGTCGGTCCCAATTTATTTAGAATTGTAAAAATCGTCTCAAAACTAGGCAGAATGATAAAGGAGTTCTGATGATCTAAGAATAGTATTGGAAAAAAGATAAAATAGCTTGAAGTAGCCTAGTGTTAAACTTGGTGGCGTTTAGCACGGGATAGGCTGAATTCGAATTCTAGTGTGGATATCAGAACTGGGATTCAAATACATCCAATTGTCCAGTCCGAAACAGGACAAAACTTGCGTCCTGCATTCCGCTTACCAATCACAATCCAACTTAAACAATGGTTTGAACTTAGTTGACAAATGAATATATACACATTGTTATAGGTATTTCAAATTGTTATAGCAAAAATTGATCATTTTTCTGATTTACTTAAATGGTAATTTTATAATTTTCATCCTATCTGACTGCGGAGATCACATAGGACTTCAGACCTTACCGTGAAAGGTAGATCATAACTAAAGAAAACTCAAGTAAGACAATTATAGTAGAATGGTATGCATTCATTTATTGCATGGTTTCTCTTCAGCTACTCTACAGCCTAAAATTATTGGTACTAATTATGAACAACTTTGTACATACTTCACATTATCGTAGTGGGAGAGTTCTGATTAATAAAGAGTAGTAGAGAAAATATGAAATAAGGGAGGATACAAAATTGGATTGATCATTGATCCGAGTAAGTAGTGCTCGTATAAGACTTAAAATAAAGTGAACAATAGTGAGGACAAGTTAAAATGAAGTCATTAATACAATTCATGATTAATGTCGATATTATTTTGGCTGCACAAATTTGGTTTACCCATTTGATAGGAACCACTTTAGTAGAAATGTAGTGATTTGTCTACTTAATGATAAGTATGAATGATTTTGAAGTATCCACTTCATGTTCACCATCGAGTAGATGATGAGTGATTGCACCGTTCAAAAGTAAATTAACCTGTTAATCTTAATTTCTGAGGAAAGGGAGATTATAACATTAACTGTCATTCCAGTTTTTTTCCAATGAATGTACACTTCTAAGTACATGTTAATCGGCGAGCACAACCGAAGGTAATGTAATCTCTCTTCATCTTCAAATCCATAAATGAGAACATTATTATGAAACATTATACTTTAATGACATGGACTCAATCAAACAGATTATGGATCTAACAACTATTCTTGAAAATATCATTAAACATGTGAAGAGTATAATTACCACTAAATACAGTGTTTATCTAATTTAAACGATAATTAGCTTAACTAGAAATAAACAGTGATTGTATTCATCACAGATTCATAAATTGTAAATGTATTTACCAACCGAATTATATGAATTAGAATGACTGACTAGACTCGGTAGTCTAGTGGTGAATGATGTGCCGTTTGACACGAAACGGACTGAGTTCGAATCCTACTGTGAACATCAACATTAGGATGTGGGTACATCCAGTTAATGAGTTTCAAATAGGACGAACGCGCGTACCCAATTCCACTTGCCAGTAGCAATCCAACTTAAGTAGAATTATGTGAATTTATTTATTATTGTATATAACATCATCTATCATAAATCTATTAACGATAAAAATCTTGACTGATACTATTTCCCTATGACGATGTGTATTAAAAAGCTGGACTATTTAGACAGGTTTCTTCAAGCACTTTCTGTAATATCGGATTTCAAAGAGCTGAACAATTAAGATAAAATCAACTAAATGATGATATATTTCATCATAAAAATAATGCTTATTGAATGAAATTAAGTAGTTTAAAGAGTATTAACAAATTATTTCCCTTCTTAGCATATTTTATATGAATTGATTAATTAGTATTATTTTTCATGTATTTTCAAGATCAAATTTAATGCTTTGTTTAAGATGCGACGATAAACATCATAATTCAAGGTAAAACTAACAAAGTTTAGCCCATTCTGTATCTCAGTTCGTACAGTTAAATGTAACAATTAATTTTAATGGTTTCAAGTTGTCAATTTTTGGAATAACATTAATTACGGCCCCGATATCTCTTAATGATAAAATCTCAAACTGTGAAACTGAGTTAGGCAAACTTTAATCATGCAGTGAGCGCTTCTTCTGGGAAAAAATGTACCAACTAGCCTGAAACTCAAGTAAAACAGTGTGGCTTATTGATTACGTTAAGATATCTGACTTCAAAACAACTTACATACGATGTAGATATATTTAAATTAGTCACTAGATTCCAGCTTGGTCATTAGAATAATATGAAATTTACATTAGTCAATATACAGACACCAGTCTATATGAGTCGCAAAAATAAATATGCTGCACAGTCCTCATGGTACTAATTTTTAGACAACTCTGCGATGACAAAGAGTCAAGGAAACGTATCACGAGTTGACCAAATTCGAAATATCAACCCTTATGTGCCGATTTAGTGGGCTAATGGTAAGGAGTCCGCCACGAAGCTTGAGCGTCTTGGGTTCGGTCCCCGATGGGGTCGTGCGTGTGCACTGCTGAAGAGTCCGATACCAGGACGAAACAGCTGTCCAGTGCTTCCAGGTGATCAATAGTTGGCTAGTTCAAACCGATTCGCGATATCGAGATTGACAGTCAACTATCTCCACAACACCCAATTATAACCATTTTTAAATTCTCAAAGACAACTGGAAAAAGTATTTTACCATATATCCTCCATGATGCGACCATTTCGTTTTATTTAAAGATCTGTTTCAAGGCACTTTTATTCCTGAACTGAGTTGAGCTGGATAATCACTGGTAACCAAGAAGCTTCACATTTATACCTATTCAATGTGTAAGCTTCTTTGGCATTATCAAACAAATAATCCCGACAAGAATATGGATCATTATAATTAGACCAAGGATTGTGAACGTATGGAACTAAACTTCAATTAATTTATACTGTAGAGCTACAATCACCTGGCTTAACTCTTTTACGTTAATAAACTTCGCCAGTCACAAATCCTGAAAAAAATAAGAGAACTGCTTGCTATTCGTCGATATATTTTGATGAAAGCGCAAAAATCAGAGTCGCTACTTTGATTCAGATTGGTTGGTTGATCAAATCCAGTACATTGTCTTCTATGAAATTATTATTTACTTAATGCACCTTCTTATTCATATTTTAGTGTATTACACCTAGCTTAGTATTTATAATGTGAATCTAACAGATAAAATATGATTAACTCAAGGAATTTGGCGTTTTATGTAGCGTTTTATTAATTGCAATTAGAGAATCTTCCTCATGCATATGGGATCGAGGAACTTAGTGGTAATCATTTTAATATCTCTTATTTCACTGAGACAACAGATACTCTCTATTGACGAGTGGCATTTGATGCGAAATCTGGCTTTGAAGCACCTAAAATTGAGAAAGAAATGTGCAGGAAATCTTGTCAATAAGCATGCTAAATGACTTGATGCTACTCATTAGTAGTCTAAAAACGTCTACTAAATTGTTATATGTTACAGCAGTTGTTAAAAAAGGTGTTTCAGTAAAAATCTTCCTAGTAGCCAATTTATTAGAAGCTTTTAAGCTAAAGCTCGAACCCAAACAGATTATTCAATAATGAAGATTCTATCCTAACTATTGACGAAAATGTTTGTTTACAATTTACGTGTGGCTAAAAGTGTCGCACTTAGGTTAGTAGTTACATATGAGATTTACAATTCAAAACCAATATTTAGCAAACAAAGAAGCATAGTGATCAAGCGGAAATATGAAATCGGTAAGTTGAGTATCGCTAGTTAATGTGAAAATAAAACGTTGAGTTCTCTCACGCATTATTTCGGACAAAATAACATAAAAGCTACGGTAATTTTAAAATGTAGATTATTTAAAATTACAGTCATATTTAAGACAATATAATAGAGGCCTGGAAGTTTTACTTCGATGGATAACTAAGTAAACTAAGATGAATTTTTCAGAAAGATTAGTAGTAAGTATAGCTGATGATTGATATCTGTTGGGTACTATTAAGGTGGCAACCAACAGACGGATTGTCCTATTATGGGACTCCTAAGTAGTGTGAACCTTCGGTTTCAACAATGCATCCTACTAAAGGCCTTCAGGTTTTACTCCGAAGCCTTAACACTCAACACCACTAGGCTGGCTTTTGCCCAGTTGTATAATCCTCGCTTCAATCAATTTGTTATGTAGCTCGAAGGTCAGTTACTGCCATTAGTGATAACTCTCCTCACAAAACCATCTCAATTTAACTACAATAATCAGTTCACTATTAATTAAGTTCAGAATATTGCTGAAGTTCTAGGGAGAAATTATAACTGATAGATAACTATTTCTTGTTAAGTGAAACTATCGAAATATGTGTATTTATAAGTCAGAAAACTGCATACATCTAATCGTATGGAATGATGAGACAAATTAAGTTCACTTTAAAGCACTTGTAGCTCATAAGAAGATCTCATAGTTAAAAGACTATTATAAGCATAATCGTGGTTAATTAAGAAAGTAATTAAAACAAAATAAATGAAATGCTGTCTACAGTTTTTATATATAACTTGAACTACTGATTATTATTAGGTAGTAAAAAGTAACGTACAATATTACGGTGTCAATAGTGCAAGGAATAGATGCCATTTATGTGTATCATTCAGTTTAAATTGATAATAAGTGATCTGTACATATGGATCCTATGTGTTTAATAGAATTACTAAAAGAGCTTTTAACTAATTCTGCACCATGTAACATTATGAGATAAATGAAAGTTAGTCTTTCGCAACACAATGTTCTAATCTTTTAATTCAACACAAGCATCAAAGTACTATCAAGTGATTCTCACCAATTAAATCTTCTGTGTATACATTAATCAATTTTCATCATGCTACTTTTTATAAGTAATATGATGGGTGATTACAGAAGAACAAGTAACTGTCAGAGTTATATTTGTGAAGACTATTTTATTCGCTTTAGTTGTATATGAACATCTTATTTTCATCATTGCAACATTTTCCTTGCTCTATCCTCTGGTTTAGTATATTTACTGTTAGTGTATCGTAACTACAGCTAGTTGATTGCGTACACATCACGTCTATTCATTTCTACTGTCTTCCTCATTTTGTATTAGTTTAAATTCCTTAATTGGTTGGCAGCGTAGTCTGGCTTGTGTGTATATAAATGAATGTTTGAAATACAATGTCATTTGTCTGATTGATTTATCAACTTGTGTTTTTTTTCTATTTCTGTCTTAGGACTAAGTGGGCATCGAGCAGATATGCAGGGACTAGCTAGGCACTCATTGGCGTTTGTTGTTACAACCTTGTGCGCACAATGCCACATTCAATACTCGGTTGTACTTCCCCATCATAACAGCCTTCTTTTTGAAGTCATGACAATTAGTTACACTAGCACGTTTCCTCAAATGAAAAATTTATGATCGATTGGCAATATCAAAAACAACATAATTAATTTATTAAATTAAATTTCAGTTTTTAGAATTTTGAACCTGTTTTTAACATGGTGACTAGACACAAAGATTCAATGGGGGTTCACATAGGAAAACTAATGGTTGAATACTAGATTATATGATTAGGTAACCGCCATAAATACTCATTTTAAGAAATTGCCAGTGGAACTATCTTGTTCTATGTAGATAATAATGTTAAGCCAAACAGTGAGTGTCTTCAACCCATAGTTCAACTATGAAGTGATAATGAATATAAGACTAATGAAAACCTGGAAGCACTCTTCAATCATCGACAAACATACCATTTTGGTCTATTTTTGTATACGTACGCTGAAGATTACCAAATAAAATTTTCAAATTGTAAAAATACAGCCCTACTTGTCAAATGAAAGGTTTATTATTTTAAAGGTTATGACTTCAAGTGACATCGTCAGTAAAATCTACATACTAATATGTGACACTAGTTCAATAAATTAACGGAAAAATCACCTGACGTGCAGAATACATTGTATCTTGCTATCTTGAAGTATACATAAGTCACAGAATAAGCTTTATTATTGTATTCATGCCCATCAATTTCGGTAACATATAACCATTAACAACACATTCTTACTAGTAACTAACTTCAGGTAGCAATTCTATAGCTTAAGTAATAAAAGATAACCAGTGGATTTTCACCACATTGTGACTAAGAAAGTTACCCATGTTCTCTCGTTCTTCCAGTGATACTATGTGAAGTCATCTATCATATGTCATGAATTGACTAAATTTAGAAATATTAACAAATAGACAACAAATCAGTAATCTAAAGGTTGAGCTTAATATATAAAGTTTGAAGTTATAGGTTTCAGTTGTCTATAGTGTCCATAGATAATCATTTAGAATGAGAAGTTTCATACTGAGATAATGTATTTATTCAATAATTTATTAGTTTTCAAACATGTTCTTAGTGAATTCTATCCTTTCACTAATCCCCCTAACACTTAGTAATACGTCTAGTGAATGTTAAAAGTATTTAGAATTATGTCAACTGTAGAATCATACTATACAACAACATCTGAAATAAATTTATCCACGTATATTTCAGTATTTTGCATGTAAAAATAAAATAGTAAAATGTTTTTCCTACAGAAAAGAAAACGGTTTTATTTTTAGGAAAATTAAAGGTTATTCACTTGTTCAGTACAAAAGTAAATAGATCAATTTATTTGGTTTGTGGCTGATAATTGGAATCCAGGATGAATGTCTTAGACTACTTCGGACTCGTCAACAAGATGTACATGCCTCTCATTGTTGATGCTCACACAGAGATTCCGACTCATTCTAGTCAATCACTACCTCGTTAACCACCAGACACAAGCGTGATTATCTGAACCGCGTAGCCTAGTGATGAATGCCGGGACGTTTGACTTGTAGCAGAATCGGTTCGATTCCCGGTATGAACATCAACACTGATGCAAGCACATCCAGATGATGAGTCTCAAGTAGGCTGAAATGTACATTCTAAATTCCACTTATCATCTACAATCTAAATTAAATCAGACTTATAAATTTCAGCTGTATCGAGGCGATCTGCTTTGAATAGGCATATGGTAACAGAGAATAATCCATTTCAGTCTAGATCAAACCAAGTCAAGTTTACAACGTATACGAACAAACACATTAAAAACTAAACTTCACAAAACTACTAAATAAAAAAGTATTTTTATGAACTAATTTAGACGCATTTCTATAACCTATTGGTTTATTTTATTTTCGGTGAAACATTACTGTCACCATTTTAACAATGTACACAATCACACATCGTTACATGTTACATATTCACTTTTTCAATGTCAAACATAGTTACTACATATTTAATTCAACAAGATAACATGACTGAAGAAGCTTTGAGTTTAGTATTGTCCTAGAACCTATTTGTTAGTTTTGATTTTGATGAGGACGTGAACAGCTTTGTCTGATGTAATATTTTTTACAGTCGTTGCAGTTTATTATCTAGATAATCTTCAGTTTGTCTTCAATGTAATCAATTATATGCAAACCAGAGGATAAAAAGACATAAAGAAGACAAACCTAACATTATCTACAAAAAGATGTTACAATTGAGACAAATGCTACATTGAACAAGGTAATCGATCACTTCACTACCGACTATAAGAACATCAATTTACCTTCATAAGATACTGTAAATCATCTCGTGTATCAATACATATTGACAATTGTGGACACTAGTTTGATTAGGAAAAAAGTTATAATTTCGAATAAACGAAACATAAAGAAGACAAAAGAGTGTTTTTGGAGTTTTGTACCCATGTTGATAAGGCATTTCAATTTATAAAGCAAATAGAAAAAATAATAAACACATACAATACTATAAATCAAATCAAGACATAATCGAAATAAGTGTATGAAATATTACGGGACAATTGCTGACAACAACCAATTGGATCCAAAGTCGACAGATCAAGCTGAAAATTACGTACAAAATAGATCTCACAGCTTAATTTAGTGACACTTTCGGACGGATAGAATAGTTCAAAGTGATGATGATCGCTCTTCAACTAATTAGTCAACTCAATGGACTCAATAAGGCCAGAATATTCTAGCCGTTAAAACACATTTCCTTTTAAAACGAAGTGAAATATTCTTCTGTCAGTAGCCTATGATAATTTTCTGAGGACTCTTCAGAAGATAGGAAAATGCTAAAAGTTTCTTGATCAATTGTCGTTTATTTAGAACTTACAAGAGAAGTCTTAATAATGACTGATTAAGATTAAATCTGGTTGATTGAAGAGCTACTAAATTTGCTAGCGGTTTGAGCAAGTTTCCTAGAAGCCTCTATAATTTTAAGATCATATGGAATGCTTTAAGTATCCTATGTTGTGTACATTAACTGACGTTTAACGAAAGTCTTTAACCATTCCTTGTGACTAATGTTTACTTATCAAAATGTAAGAGAAGAGTATTTCTATGAGTGAGGTGGTATTGCGTAGCGGTTAGGAGGTCAGTACCTAAGTGTCCAAATAATAGACATATCACTTTAATAGCGAAAAATAATTTTTATCATTTCCTTATTCTCCGTATTCATTGACACCGGATTAATTGAATTAACCAAGGAGTTGTATGAAGCACATGTTTAATTTTAGTGGTGAGATGTTATCAATTATTTATTTCCTCACAAGGTCTATTACATAATTAATCGATGTAAACTGAAGAACTAATAGGAAGATATCAGCTATTCAGTAGCAGGTAACAACACTATATAGGCGAACATATTAGTCTTTTGATTAATGCCTAATAATGTCACTGGTGGTGTTGTGACTGGTACGTTCTGATAAAGTGTCCAAAATCATGACGGGAAATAAAACCGCAGTGTTTTTTTATTTTTTTCTAAGTAATAATCAGCATTGATGATGTAATTCATTTACTATGTCAAAACTTGCATACAGACCTAGCTTTGAATCATATTGTACTTGTTACATCTAATGATACTACACAGCTACCCAAATTGAAATAAGTGAAGCAGAATTTGATTTAGAAACCTAGTAATTTAGAATCGAATGATCTAAAACACTAAACCACCTCTCTACTACTAGTTTGCTCTGGTTACTCTCAATTTTAAAAATTAATTAATACAAATTCAAACAGTATCTTCAGTTATGTACCGATTTTTCATGTTGCAAATGAGTAACTGCACAAGCACGCGAAAATACTCACCATCACATAAACATGCATAAAGAAATACATCCATTTGCTGTGCATTCTCATTGCAAACATGGTTTAGATCATTAACCGATTAGGAATTATTCAACAGAACCACCAATCGATCAATCAGTCAACAATCACATGTGACATAATCACCATTACGTTATCACTATTATTATTACTATTATAATATTGTTTATTACCTTGAGCAATAAAATAAACAAACAAAAACATGAAAGAAAAAAAACGAAGAAAAAATGAATAAAGAATATTTGTACAATATCATACATAGAAAATAAAGATACTGACAACACAAACTCTCCTTGTTCACCAACTCTACTACTTCAGTGTTATTGTTGTCGTTCTAATGATTATAGTTTTACAGTGGTAGTGTCGTCGTCCTTATTTGCGTGGTTATCTGTTTTAATTTTGTGTTAAAGAGAAGGAAGTATAATAAAAGAAATGATGTCAATAGGAATGAGGATCAATTAATTGACTATCAAGGTAAGTATCTGTAGGCCATTCACACCTCCTATTCAATAACCTGATGCATGGAAGAGTAAAAAGTATAAATGTGTATGTGTATGTTTAAGACAGAGATGAGAAAGACTTAGGAAAGGTAAAGTGAGAGTTTTAAATAGTTCATTATAATAGTATGTATTTGTATGTATGTTAGGATCAAGGGCCTAGATAATACATTTCGTTGACTAAAAGAGATAATATTTTCAATTGGATTAAATTAAAATATATACGGATATGCGTAAATATGCATTCATATATTCAAATATTACTAACAGGAGAATAAAACCTTTTCTGATGTACAAACTGAGATGACCATCACATAACGAACGACACATACTGTCAACAACAATATACTGGATGTTAAAGAGGTGGACGGCAGATATTATCTACGATGACAACAATTACACAAAAAACAAGATAAATTTTAAATAAACACTTTAAATGATGGACCCTCAGATAGAAAGTGCTCTCTTTAAAAAACAAAGACATACTATATGGAAATAGGTAATCGATAGAATTATTTACCAGTAGTATGAATAGTAGTATTAGTGGTTATGACAAAAATTAATATCTTTATAAATGGTATATGTGTATATAATCGTGATAAAGTTATTACTGTTGATTTCTATTATTTTCATGATAATATTAACACATGTAAGATATCCCATCCTACTTGATCATCTTATATCACTCTTTTGCTTTTAATAACTAGGAAGCACAAATATTATGTATGTAGGAGTGAATAAGTTAATGAAATCAATTAATTCAATGAATATGTAATGTAGTGTACAATGTAGATGGGTAGTTCATAGTTTATTTATAATTTCCAGAAAGAATTTTAAGGAGCAAGGGAAGGTCTGAAATAATACTCATGATATAACATAAGGATAAATCATCAAGAAATTTTAGAAAGAGAAGATATAAAATAAAAGATTTATTTGTTAATGAATGAAAATCGATAAAAGACAATATTGGTGCTTTGTTGATAATAGTTGGACTCTTGTTTCATTCTAATCTTCGCTTTACTTTTTGATAAATATATTCTTTTCTTAACACTAATATATTTGCTTACTTCTCTTTGCTTCGAAACCAATCAATAAAAAGGAGAAGACAGAAAGATTGCCAACAGATCTTACCAGATATCTGTTTAAATGTTAATTGATGCCTGCAAATATATATATTACTAGATTGTACAGGGTCACATATGTATATAGGGAGAGAGAGAGAGAGAAAGAGTCAAGATAAGTGTAAAATCATAAGTGCATGATAAAAGGCTAAATTGTGTAATATATGCAAACTTAGAATATTCATACATCTTGAATTTATATTAAATTGTGTTGTTGATAGGTTTACGTTGTGTTTATGCATACATAAGGAGAATTGTTATTCATTCTCAAAAGTGTAAATACATTTCGAGTGCATTAAGGAACTGGTCCCCTTAATATTCCTGATTTAATGAATCATTAGATTATACATTAATGATCTTCATTTTATGCTTGATTGTGTATGTCTTTGTTTGTCTATTTGAATGATTGTTCTATTTCCATCAGTGTTTTTATAGGTGTGTGTACAGGAGTGTAGGTGTATGTGTGTTTTTGAATGAGGGATAGATTTCACTTTCCAACAAAATCACTTCTTTTTAAGTATGAAATTACTTGGAATGTTGATTGGAAATATCGAGGCAAGAGATACACATGTAAAATTCATAGCATAAAAACTTCTCTCATTATGTACCCTCCACCTCTCCCTAACCCCTTACACAACCATTATGTAAAAATAAGCAGATTATGCAGGTTAAGTAATTGAGTAAGTTACTAAGTAAGTAACTAAGATCAGCTATGTAGATATTATTCATCATGTTTGTATATGTAGTGAGTGTACGTATGTGGGTATTAGTTAGGTAATAAACAGAAACACATCATTATAATGTCAATTTCATACAAAGACACACCACACACATTCATTACTACAGATACAAATATAAACAAATAGAAAGATGGACAGATAGATGATAGACATGCATAGAACTTTTTTGTAACCATTCATTTACATTTAACTATTTCATTAAAAAAAAATCAGAGAACATTTCCTAATGAATTAGTTAACATTTAATGTAGATATATAAGACTATTTCTAGCTTTTTTATTGTCTACAAAGAATTGAATAAGAAGTGGGAAAATAAAACGATAAGCTTCTTCTTTCACTTTCTTTTATTAGAATTGATTATGTAACTCTTCCTCCATTTTTTTTTAAATTCAATAATAAGACTTTCATTATTCTTCACTATTGGTATGTTCATTCAATGTAGTTCTTAATAAGAAAGTGATGTAAATTGGCTTACTTTATGTGATTATTGTAGGAAATGTTCATTCTGCATATAAATTTACCTATTCATTATGCTTTTTATAATGATCATTTCATTGTTAATGTATGTACACATTACTAATTGTGTCATTTATTCATTACATTCAAGTTGAACATATTGAATTTAAGTAGTCAAGAAGAAAGTGAAGAAAAAAACAATGCAAAGAACAAAATAAAACTTAATTCATATTGAAAAAAAAGAAGTAGATAGTGTTAATACAATTGAAAGTAATTGATGCTTAGTTTATCTATGCTAAATATATTTTATAATTTACATATGAACTACATTTAAAAAATAATAATAATAATTAAGTAAATGAAATAAGTAGTAAGAGAATAAGTTGTTAATTTTTTCTATAAAAAAACAAACAAACAAGAAAACTAAACTATCAATAAATGTAAACAAAATAAATAGTAAAGTGATGTAACGATGCAACATTATCATCAGCATCTGTATCTTCTTCTTCCTCATCATCATCATCTTCTAATTGGTGTGTTTCACTTTCAGTTTCATAGTCATTCTTCATCTATTTGCTTACTAATCCATTAACGAATCAAATGTGATATATTCAATACAATTTTCATTAGAATCATTCAGATGTCTACATAACTCATATTTAAAAATGAAACATTTTTTTTACAAGAAAAACATTTTCTTCATAAAATGGCCTAGATTCATTCAGAAAATCAATAAAAGTTCTGAATTAATTCATTGCGAACAATTTAAAAAAGGAAGAGAACAAACTATCATTAAAATAATTTAAAAAATAACTAGTAGACAAGGTGGAGATGGGTGGAATGAGGGGAGGGGAGGGGGGCTAGAATAATTGGCAATCTTATATAGTTTAATAAATATGACGTAATTATATATGGGCGAAAAGGGAGGGTAATGTTGGTTTGGTCCACATATATAATTATACATATTTAAATGCTAATGTATATTTTAAAATCTGTGTAGTTTTTGGGTTTTTTTCCATAAATAAATCTTGTAGATTGCACAAAAAATATTCGATATAGGAATATATACTACATATTGACATTTATAAGTAGTATAATTGAAGAATGATAATATTAGTATCAATTGATAATAATATGCATTAGGAAAGACAGATATTGTTGATGTTGGTTGAATTTCATCGTTTACTTGTTGATTCTAATATGTGGACATCGATGCAACGATTTTACACTTTCATTTGATTGTTCCTGTGTACTTATTGATTTGTTTTCTTCGTTTTTTTTAATGTTCATATTAGTTTAATATTCACTGTGTTCATTTTGACATAGATCATCGACGTCCACATTATTGTTAGACAACTGATGAACCACGATTAACTGTTTCTAATAAACGATTAACATCTTCTTCAGTACCTGTTATTTTAGCTTGACGATAATTTTTCCATAATGTTGCTGTTACATCTAATGCAATAAGATCACTAGCTATTTTAGAAACAACATGTAAAATGAATACACCATCCGCGCCTAAATTATTATTTACAAATCGTGCACAATCACGTTCTTCTGTACTTGAGATAAGTCGTAATGCTTTTAAATATTGTTTTATATAACTTACACGACGTGATGGTAAGATTGTATTGAGTGCCCATTGTAATGTATTCAATGTAGTTAATAAACCGAGGATAGCAAACCAAAACCATAAAAATACATAGATTTTCTCTGTGAAATTATTGATCGGTAAGACACATTGTAGTGTATAACTGAAAAAAAAGTGAAGAAAACAAATAATTAAAGACAATTAATCACCACTTGAATGATTGAATACATGGAAATAGTTTAAAGAAACATGAAATCGCAAATTCAAACAGCACATTAGAAACAAATTATAAAAAACGAGTCAAATCATATCTCTGTCATATCATATTCATACTAAAGGTAGACAATGTAATAAATGTCACATATTCCTAGCCCTTAATGTTTGATGAATTCTGTCAACTTAGGCTTCCAATGTTGTTACTTAGTTAATTAAATCGATATCATAGGTACTATTCTTTGATATTAAATGGTGATTGAAGCCTCTATTCAATCGGAGTCAACTAATGATCTTCCATGCATTTGAGCCAAATTAGATTACTGATCGGATTTTAACTTGATCGATAAAATATGACTCGTACCAAAATGACATAATAAGTAGCATATCGAGTACTACTCAGCCATACATCAGTGTAAGTAACTTGGTCCTACAGAAGATCAGTTACGAGCTTGGATAACACAGAGGCAATTCATAAAGATGTGAAATTGGATGCCTCAGACTTGAATATCACAGAAAGTATCAGTTGCCTCAGGTTTCCACGTATACCTTATTGACAGGTGCCTAATTATAAAAACATGTTCTAAGCACTGCTTCCAAACGACTACTTCCAACCAAAAAACAAAGGTAACTATATGTGAAATGTATGTGCTTCTTACTTGAAGAAGGGAAATGTCGTATTTGTAATAATGTGGAATAGCTTTATTGAGAAGTTGTGACTGGTAAAGTTCAGACTTGTCGAGAGTGAAACAGTTATCACCAATGACAATTGATGATCACCGCGCTATATATCACAAATTTATGGAAGTGGGAATTCTACCATTGGATGCCGACCCAGTGGTGCTGATAGTTAGACGTTCGCCGTCAACTTCAAGCCCTAAGTGCGGAATCAGAGATGCTCACTGTTGCAGAGTTTTGCACCGGGACGAGACAACTGTCCAGTGCTTCCCTGGTTTCCAGTGGTACCCTGTCAACACCATTCTGTGACATATTCAATCAACGAAATAATTTGTTTGTTTAACGATTATGGTAACCAACTTTGAATAATCAGAATGTTGGTTGGTGATTAAGTTTTGAATGACTTAAAACTAATCTACTTAATAAAGTAGTATAAAATGAATCTTTTTTAGAGCAATCAAAAAAGTAACTGCGAATTTGATTATTTTAATTTTGCTCTTTTTGTGTACTCCACAAAGTAGTCAGTCAAAATGTCGACAAATAAATGAATATCTGCTATGAATAACTATGAAGTTATGGTACTTGAATGAAATGGTAAGTACTTTGCAAATAATAATGCACGTACTTTATGCTTCCAATACAGTACATTCATATGAGATCAAAATATGTTCCTACTTCTAAGAGTCAATCAACGCGTAGTTACTTGAGTACGTTTATAGGCAATTATTAAATGTCCTACATTACAGTGTTACTTAATATAGAAACTATAAACAGTAGTTAACCATATCATTTCAGGCATTATTGTAATAAATTAAGAATGACAGCTTTTCTCAGAAATCGATTAATCCATTATATTTCCACACTTTCTCATTGTGTCAATAATCTACATTGTAATGTCAGAAAGAGATATTACGAAGGTTTTCGTTCTAACTATATTTACACTTGTGAATAGAAAAATTTGTATGGAATATTGTGAAATAAGATAGTTGAAAACATTCAGTAGAAAGCCATTATTTAGAGGGAATTATCAGTAGGCTTGTATCTACCATCTAGATGAATATTGTGGAAATACTGCCTATGTAATTCTAATAATTGGATGTTATCTTCTCATCGTATCATATACTTACGTGACATTAGTTTGAATTTCTGGTGTTGTATGTCAGCTTTCAAAGGCTGTGCACCGTTTATTAGTAGTAAACTGTCAATTGACATGACTTATGAAGAGAGGACTTATGATCGGATTGAAATACTGTCATGTCAATATACACTATACTAAATAGATAACAATGACGTTAGCAGATAAAATTTTTAAATAGCTATCTCTACAACTATACCATATACGCAAATATAAAATTCAGGTCATAATATGGCCGTTTTCATACTGCTTAGTAAGCAACACTGACAGAAACGTCGTTTACATCGGATAAGAATGAAAATCAAATGAAATTTATACCAATTACTGTTACCTACTTGTTGTATGAATAGGCTTTGTTGGGCGGTGATATAGGTCATCTAAGTGTTCGACTTTTAACCGAAAGGTCACAAACCTCTAATCCAACTCCAACTACCTTAGCTCTGAAAGTTGAGTGGTATCAGTAAGTCGTTACTGTATGAATCGTGGCATGAAGATAAGTTTTAGTTAGGTAAATACTATCTAAATTAACAGTTATCTACAAGTCGTTTCCTTCATTGACATTTGTGATTGAAACTATGATATAACCATCTTATTCCTATCTTAATTGAAAGAGTTATTCAGTGAGTGCTTATGTAGTATATCTAGGCTTTCCCCCGCCAGTGTATTAAATGACTTTAGCGATCCATAAAGCTTTGATTCTTCAAAAGGTTTCTGGGTCTCTATAACAGATAAATGGTTTATGTAATTATCATTTAGATTAGCCAATAACGGGACGGAGGGAGGAAGGGGTAAAGTTTTGCGCATTCATGTTAATCATCACTCAGAGAAATCAGGTAACGTAATAGCTACGTGGGTAAGTGTACATTACCGAAAATCAACAGATCCATTCAAGTCATATAATCCACTGAAACCTCTTTCATTGGTTGTGTCATTTTTCTTTGAATCATTGATCATGTAAGCAATAATCAATATTCATTAATCACTTCCTAAATAATTTGATTTGAGGTGCTCAGGTTTGTGATTTTACTCATATATTTAGTGAGTAATGCATTGAATCAGAATGACCAGTCAATTTTATTTCAATTTTTTGCCTGTAATCGTCAGGGATTGATCTTGGTTATATACCATATAAAACCTGGGAACACCTCATAGGCAGTTTCCTATGAATATGCAGTTGCTCTGCAATATATATCCTCGATTCCTAGAAGAGGACCAACTCGACGCTTTAAAGCGAACGCTTAGCCATCAAAACTATTGGTTTGTCTAGTGCTCCAATGGCTTAATCCTTCTTCCACTTCAATTAATAGCGTGTAGAATCAGCTGGTGGCAATTCACTCGTCAAAGTATTTTGTCTAACTGAAACGTTTAACTACTAATGAGTAATAAAGTTAACGTGATAAAACTTTGCATCAAAAGATTAACTTGATACATTTCAAGAAGAAAACACAGAAAAGCCGTTATTATTATATAGATAAGAAATGTTAACCTATCTTTTTCTTTATTCAAATCCTCCTTCTAGTGATACTACTAGACATCACCTTTCAACACTGTTTAACCGTTTTCTTAAGATGAAAGTGTGACCTTCAGAAAATTGACTTTCATAGAAAATGTTCAGGTATAATAATTTGATTTCAGTGATTTTTTGATGACATATTAAGCTTAAGGAGTGATATGAATGGATGTTAAGCTAATCAAACTTTTGACTAATTTTTCATCAGATAATAGAGGACTTCAATTAGGACAGACTAAGTATTGAATTTTATTCGTGGTATACAGTGGCTAAGAATCTAACGCAAAAAAATTACATTTATCTGAGTTGCACGAATTGATGTTGTTGATGTTTTTTAGGCTAATAAGTGTTCTGTCAGAAAAGTAGCTAACTTCCTGAACAGTTTTTGCAGAAGACTGTTTCATTTATTTAGAGTATATGTTAGTCGCTTATTTTATTTCTTAATTGTCATATTCCCAACACCCTAATCTCCTATTAGACTTATGACTGTTGTTATATTATTTGTTAATCAGGAACTATGATCAATTAACCATGCACCTGTACCTCAGTCCTTAGTTATTAGTGATCTCGTTTTACATAAATGTTATTCTCCTAATTGATGTGATGTGTAGTCAGGTTCTGTGTACACATGAATGCTGAGAGAAATATAATCAGACTGACTGACAATCTGGTGGTTGGTTAAATTGTATAATGTTCTTCATTTCCAGCTTGGGGATAGTTAGTCGTGAGGCTGACGTGCTCGAGCACTGATTGGTAATTTTCGAGGTCACACCATATTTTATATACGTACTAAGTGGTAGATTAAATAAAGATATAACAATAAGAATCTCTTAAGTTGAATCGAACCAAAGATAGATTCACAAGAAAATACTTATGTAACAAGCTGCTGAGAGGGGAAGCTAGTTGATTGTTAAGTAAAGAAGTAACATTTGTTGGCATAAAAGACTCAATATGCTATTGAGTCAATGATCCTATAGACCGTTGGGGTGTAATGGTGTAATAGCTCATAAATGCCATTTGCCTTAATGATAGCTTGATCCATTTGACCTTAATGTCCTTTCCACACCCGACCGAAACTAAAAATGATAACCAGTAGTTTAAAGTCAACAGAATCGTTAAAAGTTCAAGGGGTATATGTTCAACCCATTATAGGCTTATGAAGGTTATTTGTCTAGAAGTGTTATTTTATGATGAAATGGCTGTCTACAGATTACTGGTATTCAATGGTTATTGAACAGCTGTCAGCCTATTATGTAGACGTGAATGAAAATAGTCATCATAGAACTCTTCTAATGATCATATCAGAATAAACGTGCAGGACTTATTTCAGAACATGCTTTTTGCATACCTTTCAAAATAATACTTTTATGTTAGGTAGTTAGAAGCCATCGGCCTAAAACTATATTTCAACTAAGCTTGATACCAGTTATCAATAAGCTGTATCATTCCTGCAAAATCTCAAAATATGTGGGTTAATTTTGTATAAGATCACAAGAGGCTATTATTAAAGAGCATTCAAAAACAAGAAACAACCAAGAGCCAGATACTTATTATTCCTTACTAATTCTTTTAGCAACTCCACTTAATATATTTACATATATGTGAACACAATTGACAAGTAGATGAGTCTAGCTGAACCTGACAATAAACTGCTTTATATATCTATTGTCAGGTCCAGAAGATAGCTGAACTCATCTATGTATAAATTATGTGTCCATATATTTCTATGATAAAGTCTCTAGGGAAAATAAGCTGATATGGAGACATAAATGGAAAGATTATTGAGAATAGAACGAGTGTGATTGGGTAACTATCAACTGACCAGATGCAATCGATTGACTAACCATCTTAATGAATAAATATGATCGATTGAAGGCGATCTCATTAGATTTCTTATTAAGAAAGCCTATAAAAACACAATTAGACCATAAAGACATGGAAGAATAACATGGTTTATACATGTATACACATATGCACACATTAAGAAAGAAGCAGAGAGAGACATAAAGAATGATAAACTGTGTATAGAAAAACAGTTGTTTACTGGGTAACATAAAGAAACAGTCACAAATACACCCGAATACAAACACAAGTTGAAAAATCTGATGACCAAATAAAAATAAAACATTGAAATTATGTCAACGATGAATCTATTTTACACAGGTTTTTTCTTTTATTGATTCTTTATTTTCTAGGCAACATCATGTTGTAGATAAGATCGTAGACACAATAATTGTGATCATCTTCGAATAATTTAAATACTAATATCAAATCTTAAGTAGTGAGTACGGTATGTAAGAAGATAGTCTTTATTTCGAATTCATATTACAGTTTTATATCACGTATTGGCTTCAACTAAATGATTGCTAAAGACATGGAATCATATTGCAGTTGATTTTTCCCAGTATGGCACTTTTGAGAGTCCGTGAGCATTCATGACCTTCAGAAAAACTAGACCTAATAAATTACGGCGGAATGTAATTTCTCACCTGAAAGTGATAAAGGTCAATGCATAGTAGAATCTTGTATATTTTGAGATTCATCCTGTAATTCATTAGGAGTTGTAGGGAAGTAATAGACAAAAGATTGTTACCAAATACAATTATATATAATTATGATGATCGTTTCAGAACAATTGTTACATAATAATAGTTAGGAGTCTAGGAAGGTATGAAACATGATTGAATTGGATTCACTGGGCAATTAACATAGTTTTATGAAAGATAAAAATTACGAATTCTTATTGTTGATTATGATGACTAGGCTTCAATTTAATTTTGTTGTTGTATTCATCACAAATTGATCACAATGACGAATACAAATAATTAAATTAAGTAATAGTCGCCACAAAACAACCTCATATCAACTATAATAATCAGCTCACTGATGACTAACTTCAAGATGTTCCAAAAGTACTAGCAAGAAGTGATTAATAGGGTTCAGACAATGTTGAGAATAAGATGGTCATCACCAAGTGACAATCGACGATAGTGGTGCTATATCACAAATTGATAGAAGTGAGAATTCTGCCTATGGACACCAGCCCGGTGGTGTCGATATTTAGGAGTTTACCATGAGACCTAGTAGTTCTGGCTTCTATTCCTTAGCTGTAACCATTGCTACGCACTATAGACTCATCTCATATTAGAACGGAACAGATGTCCAGTGACTTCTGGTTTTGATTGGAACTCAACTAAGATAAACTGAATTGCTATTGTTGTTACCAAGACAGTCAAGGGTTGACAGCAGATTCTTTTCAAACACAAAGATCAGGTTTTGATTGGTATGGCCTCGTTAAATTTTATTAAGGTAGAGTTAATAGTTTATTTATTATTCTGAAAGCGCTTATTTCCAGCTCATGCTAAGCTGTGTCTTTTAAACATTTAGTAAATGTGATATTTGTGATGCTTAAATAGAAAGCTTATCATAAACTCTACCGATTGTCATGTATTTCCCCTCCCGAGTTGTTATAATTTTACTGTGGATCTAATATCCATATTTCTATACGGAATTATCTGGGTTTAATCTTTTAGGTAATTTGTATTCCTCTTTACTGATTTGTCCAGTATGTTATACATATATATGAGCCTTTTTTCTAACTCAGTAAACGACTTGGCAATGTATTCTATTCACTAATGATGTCATATCGCTCTCTACTTCCGAGGAGGTATTTTTGTCCTTTTGGCACAGTGTCAATTAGTCAGTATGCTCGTAGTAAGGTCATTGTTATAGTATAGTCCCTAAACTCAAAGTCAAAAAATTACCTATCTTGGTCATCTCGTATTTTACATTTACACCACTACACCTAATACCATTTAACTACAGGTCAGTATGTAAGTGAAAGATTAAGAGTAAACGAAATGTTGATATCACAATATTTGTTGATCCTATTTCACAAAAATCACAAGTTAGTGGAGAAAAAAACAATTAAAGTTCTTTTGGAATGTTATTTTGAAGATTTCCTGAACATAATGCAAACAACATGTATTGTGAAACTCGATTAGAATCACTGTACCATTTAGCCTGCCATAAGTATCAAACCAGTAATTCTGGTCTAGTGATAAATTGCATTCTTCGATGTTATGTTAAGTGGTTAGATCGATCGAATGACTAATTGTAGTCTAGATAATTTAGACTGAAAATATTAGACATTAGTTCAACTCCTAGAAACAGTATCAGTCGCTTCACAATTACAGGTACTTCCATATTGATAAGTGCTAACTATCACAAAACCTGTCTGCTACTTTCAACCACATAATATCAAAACAGTACACGCTATGTTAAGTCATTTAGGAAAGTAACTAAACTACAACTCGATCTATAGAACTTGATCAGCACTAAGGGCTAGAAGAATATTACATTGGAAGCAACTCAGTGATCAGCCGATACACATATTCCAGTTTATCAACTTTTATCATGTTATGATGACTGACAATTATAATTAGTTAATCTACTATGATGATAAACATGAGTGTAAATCAGTCATTAAAGAATTTCAAGTATCATTAAAATAGGAATGGTTAGAGATTCGATTTGATGATATGATAATAACATTCTGTACAATAACACATAGCCATCAAAATCACACATTATCAGTTGGCAAGTAGTATCATAGGTATGTCATGTACCATGGAGTTTTTAAATGTGAAATACCTCTGTAAGACTAACAGGGGTCTGTGCCTGTTTGACTTCTTTGTGATGAACACTTATTGGTAGCTGTAAAAGTATTGGTGTAGGATTATATTAATTTGGTTTATCTTTGAATTCGTTGACATGTGAGTGTCACTTTAAAATATCAGGTTGTGTCTTGTGCTTGTGAAACCTACTCCGTTCCGAGCTGCGGGTGTTTACATTCTTTGTCCGACAGTCGTTCTATTTTTTGTATCCGGTGGCAATATCATGTTGGTACTACTGGGGTTCTACAGTCTATGGTTATGAACAGTGATGACAAAAACTATCCTCGGTGGCTTAGTTATGTTTCGCGGATGTATGTGTGGCAGGAGTCCTTCATACATTCAAGTATTTGTTGACTGTGAGATCATATGGTGGGCTGGTAATCATGATTATTACATGGCACCTGATTTATTGAAATATTGAAGAGATTTCGTGTTCCTGTAAGATTAAAACCCTTATCGCTAGGATGTCATAGACAACGAAAGTTAACTTTGGTGCCTATCAAGCAACTTGTGACATTTAGGGAGATTATAACATTTTACGTTAAATGTCTAGTAAGTATGAGGTATTTACGATTCAAATTGGATCAATATTAATTTAGTATTTGCATTAATTACACGAAAATAGAAAGAACTATTCAGCATAGAAATTCTAATTTATATTTGTTGAAGTAATAAGTTAGAAATTCATCTATGATATACCCATTTGTGTATGTATATAAAGTGAACCAATTGAACATTCTATTATGCAGTAAATTAAATGCCAAGCATAATGACCTTATGCAGAGAAATGATTAATGTTCCTAATCAACTAAATCAAGTATCATAATAAATTTAAAGTAAATATATTATTAATGTAAAGCTAAACGCTTTAATGAACATACAATTGCTTCAACATGATAAACAAAATATATTAATGACAATAATAATAGTAATCATATGGTTAATAATGTAAAAAGTAATAGAAGTAAGACTGAAAATACATGTATATTATAGATAATGAGGAAAGTTAGCCAATGAACTGACTGGTTTAGTAAGCTATAAGCTTAATAGTAATTAATTTGATATCACTTAATTGGTTTGAAGTTAGACAGCTGTTAGACGATTGAATCGACTTCCAACGATTGATGTTTCTAATTCAGTTGATTTGCGATATATCTGAACGATCCCATCTATTGTAATCGGCCGATTACTGCCTTGACTTAACGTAGCTAAACTCCGCTGGTCGCATCTTCTACAACAAATATATCGCGAATTGACTGAGTTGGAAATACCAACCTGTTGGAAGCCTGCTCAGTTTTATAATATTAAAGTGTTCACCGTGAAGCTTGAAGGCCATGAGTCCTTTTGCTGGTTGGGTCATGAATACACACTGATAAAGAGTCCCATTGTAGGACGGTACATCTGTTCAGTGCTTCTTGGTTGTCAATGGTTTCTTAATTCAAACCGATTTGTAATATCAAATTATCATTTAACAATCTCCACAACATTCGATTACAGCTAACAATGATTGTCTAACATTAAAATCACTGAACTCGTATCCAAAGGTTAATAATACAGACATCAGTTAATTTGTGATGTATTAGGTGATCTCTGTCCATACACATGACATGACTGAACTCAACTGATTACGTTTTTTAGGTGAACTTCTTGGTGATAATAATTGTTCTTTTGTAATTTTGTTATAACATCAATACTACTAATACTACTACTACTAATAATAATAATAATAATAATAATAATAATAATAATAATAATAATAATAATAAAATCTTCATACACTGCATACAGTTCATAATCAAGAAAATTTATATCGTGATAAATAAAAGTGAGCAGAATGATTAAAATGCAACAATGAATCTAGTTTCGGCTTAAAGTAGTATTTTAATCATTATAAATGAATTTGATCTACTCATAGTGAAATTATTCATTATTAATGATGATTACAAAGTTGATAATTACTACTGAATAGAAATGAAGTACAACTTTTTCATTACTATTGTTAGCTCTGAATGAAAACACTTTTGGACACTGGCATTATTTCAATGAAATGGAAGTAAATCAATATTATGAAATATCAATGTAGCTTATCTTCTTCTATTAATGTATACGCACAAACACATACACACATATATATAAACATTGAATGATAGACATACTCATATAGTTACTAAAACGTACATAAATTGGGCTAATTGTGGTCACATTTATTTATAGACTGTATACATAGATATACGTATATAAACATATACTACTTATTTGTTTGTAAGAAGTTAGTTTCCATTTTGATAAATGTGATGCATACGCACATAATTACCATAGGCATGTGTAAATACGAACTTAGACTTGAGTAGAAGTGGTAAGTTTTGCACGGATGCATTCACTTCCTGATATAAGTATGCACACACTCACACACTAACAGTCACAGAGAACTCACTAGATAATTTATATTCTCATTCTTATTTACTGATAATAGACATAATTAAGAATTGAAAAGCTAAACAACTAATAATGACAGTAAATTATTTCATTATTTTTTTTCAAAATAATATTCCATATTATTATAATCATGGTAATATTACTAAAATAATCATTAGTAGTATTTTTATTAGTAGTGTTTTAAAAATTTGAGAGAAAGAAATGAATTTCAACTTAGGATATAACTAGCACTATAAGCTAATCAGATACAAAGATGTACGAAACATTATTGTGGAATTGGTAATATAATGCAGTTCAATGGTATTTTTACACCTTCATCTAGGAAAATTAATGATAATTAAAATTTGATTTATCTGCAATACAAAATAATAATTCTTTCTAATCTTGAAGATTTTACGCCTGAAACCTATGCGATAAGTTGGGAAGAATTGAAGAGCATGAGTGTCAGTTACACTGATATTTGTTAATTACATCTAATTATTGAGTATGTTAGATGGTTAACTTTATTAATTCACCTTGTCAGATCATATAGTACTGTTAAGTATCTGTGCTGATAATCTATGGAGCTTCAGAACTGTTTAATTTAATCTAGTTTAAAATTATTAAAAACTATCCTGGTTTAATGAGTAAGCATTAATTTTAACAACCTAAGTATTAGTGTATTGGCAGGGTAGTTTGAAGTAGCCGTCAGGTTTCTTATAGTAGGATTTGCTTGAAATCTTTTAGGAATTGGTTAATTTCGTGAGATTCAAGCATAAATTATTCAATTTCATAATCTACGAAATAGAGAAACATTAACACCGAGGCATTCAGTTCAAGACTGATCTCAAGCTAAAATAAATATGTTTACAGTGAAGAGTACTATCTACCGCAAAACCTATGTACAAAATATTCATCCCCGCTTGTCTCTACCGACTTTATAAAAATGACTACGAAGAACGATTAGTGATAAATGATGAACAACTTCCTATTTAGTTGAAAGTAATGAATAGGATATCAATCGGTGAATAAATGTAAAGTTACAGTGTGACCGATCAACAGCTACTGACGAGAGTCGGACTAATTATTCAAATTCACAGGGTGAATGAATATCGAAGAAAAAACTATTAGCCTAAATAATAGGGATTTTCACATAATAAAATAATCTATAGCATATGCACAACATATTCATAGAAAAGTAACATGAATAGATGTAATAAACAACTAGGGGATATCAACTTCCATTAATTGATCACCTTGTAGTGACCGATATCAAGTTTATCCAATCACTCGAATTACATAGATCAGGTTGCAACGCAGTCACTGTTTGGTTGACTTGACACAACCGTGCAATCAAATCCTAAAGAAATTGACACACCCAACAGTATATGAACCAGTGTCATGCGGCTTTACTGATTGCACATATGCCTTAATGATAAGTGACAACTGGTCTGAAGCGTGGGTATAGACTTTTCTCCTGACTACTTCCAGCCATGTTGCATCATGATACTGTGTATACAACAGAAAGTCAAAAAGACCGTTGGTCACGTTGTAACTAGATTAATAGAATTTCATCAGCGCTAAACACGAAGTGTTAAGCATAAAATTGTGCACTATTTACTGACTACTCTATGCAACTAACCTAGAAGATTTTTCTGAAAAATACATTTTTGACAATTTATATTGACATGAATAACAAGTTTTACAAGTAACCACTTAATTAATTAATATATAAAGTAGGAATTGAACATACAACATGGTTTTATTATTGATTTACTCAAAGCATTGACCAAGCAGGCATGGTTGGATCACATAGTGAGACTACTTAGAGTACCATGTAAAAATAGTAAATTGGCTGATAAAACAGTGTATATGAGAGTGTTGGAAAAACTGACTGTGAAAGCAACGTTACGTAAAATCCATAAAGTTATTGATCAAGAATCATTTTGTAAAGTGTAGATCTGAGCTGAAATTGTTGCGAAATCTATATAAATAATTATGTACTGTATATTGTAACAAACTCTATATGGCAAATCTTTCGTCTAAACTAATCTGACCTTATTTACTTTCTAAGGAAAATAGGTGAAAACATCAACATAAACGAATTTCTTTCTTGTGTTTATGTACCAAATATCTGTTTGTTGTGAAGTAGGTAGAGGTAGGCAACAGAGGTTCATACATGCATTTACAGTTTACCTGTCATGTTCATGACGTCAGTATAAATTTGGAAACACACCCACACACATTAATGAAATAGGAACATGTTACTAATGGATTCTTATTGATAATTTAACATCTATATATTTCAATAATCAATAGTTTTGTAGTGATTCATCATTAAAATCATCAACAGCAATCGATACATCAATATTTTCTACTTCAAAAAAAAAAAAAGATAAATAGTAAATATGCATGTTTTTTGTACAAGTTAGATTTGGACTGGTAATGAGATCTAAGACACATATTCATCTTCATTTTGGATCTCATCATCTAAAAGTGCATGTCAATGATCACATTGAGATACTAATTCAAGCTAATTCCCAAATTTATTATAGAGAAACTTGTAACAATCTCTTATCAAAGCCATTCCGTAGAGATATACATATTTCAATATGGATTAAACAGCTTATCATGATAACTTATAAATCAATTCGTTAAACTGCTTGTATTTATTACACTTCGAGGGATTGGTCACAACATGAGTAGCAGCATATCAACACATTCCTGTTAACATTTGAGGTGATATCAAGCGACAGGGAGGTGGAGGAAGAGAGTGATTTTATCTTTGTAAAGTTATGGACCTATCTCGTTGAAACACACGGACATTTTAACTGTTTTTTTCTGAAAAGTTTTCAAAATATTACTGAAATATATTGAGAATTGCGAAGTATAGTCATGTCAGGATGATCTGTTCATGAAGTGCATTCACTGACAGTAACTGATCAATTTCAGCCTTGAATATTAACAATCATAATGTACAATCTATTAAAGTAGATTTCCAAAAATTTTCACTTCATATCCATTTCTGTTTAATATATTAAATAATTACTACTTTAATACAATTGTATTACTATATTTTATGTATACAGATAAGAAATTACATTGCATTCGTAGCATTAAATCAATAAATTCCAGTTACCCCATGTGGAGTATGGGTCACCGACTAGCATTCTCCAACCAACTCTATCCTGAGCTTTCCTTTTCAGTTCTTCCCAAGCACTGTTCATTTTTTAATGTCTGCCTGTAATTCCCCACCCAGTGTGTTCGCTGGTCTTCCCCTTCTCCATATGCCTTGAAGATTCCAAGTTAGTGCTTGTCTTGTGAGACAGTTTGGTGATTTCCTCAATGTGTGTCCTATTCACCTCTGCGTTTTTTCCAAATTTCTTCCTTGATTGGATTTTGGTTAGATTGTTCTGTTACCAAAGGTTGTTGCTGATAGTGTCTGAAGGACGTATTCGAAATATCCTGCTCAGATAACTGTTTATAAATACCTGTATCTTTTGAATGGTTCTCTTCGTGGTTCTCCAAGTCTTAACTCTATACAATAGAACTGTTTTGATATTTGTATCGAAAAGTTTGATTTGATTTTGGTTGATAGCTGGTTAGAGTTCCAGATGTTCTTCATTTGTAGAAATGCTGTCATCGTCATGCCAATCCATGTCGTCATATCTGCATCAGATCACCCTTGTTTATAAATGATGCTGTCCAGGTATATAAAAGTGTCCACAACTCCCAGAACTTTTCCATTAGTTGGAGTGTGATTTAATTGCTGCTTGCTGTGTTGTAGCTAAGAATCTTACTTTACCCTTAGTATATCTTAAGGGCTACTGCTGCAAAAGTCGCTGCTAAACTGTCCATCTTCGACCGCATTTGTTGCTGTATGTGGAATAGAAGTGCTAGGCTGATCATCTACAAAGCCTAAGTCATTTAGTTGCAGCTACGTCCACTGTATTCGGTGCTTGTCTTGAGGTGTTGCAGTTTTCATAATCCAGTTAGCCACCAGCAAAAAGAAGAAGGGTGAGAGTAAACAGCCTTCTCTGACACCAGTTTTCCCTTTAAATACCTCTATGCACGATTTTGCAGCGTAGTCCGTCGTAATAATTCATTATAATATTGACTATCTTCTTAAAAATACCATAGTCTTGATTAAAAAGCCTAATCAGAATAACCATTCGTGACATTATGTTCACATAATAGTGTTCTTCTAACCTACTCTAATTTTAAATGATACCACTAGGGAGATAGATAGTGTTTGAATACGCGTTATACATGTCCTTTCAACCTCTGAAGCAGAACACTTACTACTTTATTAACTATTATATATATTTACCTGACACTTTGTTTCTAACCTCGTTATCGCTTATTCTTTGGTCTTAACTCACACGAGAAATGATTCGAAGACTAAAAACTGGTAGCCTATAATTGCCCTCTACTTTCAACGAGCACATTTAACAGAGATGTAGCAGTAAAGAGTAGCTAACCAGTCAGTAAACGTACCCTCATGAATGCCAGAAAACAATTTAACTCAAAGCTCCTAAGAAGTACTATACTAAGAAGTAGCAGCTGTTCGATTTATTCAAGTTTATAATAATTGTTTAGATCCAGTGGTTATATGGTGCTAATAAATGTTTCAATGATATCGAATCAAGTTCACCACCAGACAAAAAGTGTTATTCAATCTAAATTATTGATGTGCGTTTAGAAAGGATTAGTTTTGGGATAGGTATCCTAGAGATAAAGTAGGAATTCAGTAGAGAAATAATATGAAACGTCCTTATATGTAATGGTTACTTAGTATACTTATTTTATTTCGCTTGCTTTCCCTCCTTATTTAGCCAATACTATTCTAATCATAAGAAAACAAAGTGTTTTTCTAATCATCAGTTTGAAGACAGTCTAAATTAAAGACTGTGTAGTCTTAGAAAAAAATACAGCATTAGGACATCCTTTCAATTAACCATGATAAGGACAAACACATATACGTAATGTGACATGGAGTTGATTTCAATTCCTACATATCTTAGAACAAACACAATACTATTACTTTGGTCATTGTTTGACTCTATCAGTATCATTTAGTAGTAACATTACTTAGGGAATAATTAGTTTATTAGAGATTTATTTTGTTAAAATTCTCATTCAGTTAGTTCATGTTGAGTAAGTATATTTTTTAATATATCCACTAATAGCTAATGGAACCTTTCGAGGTATTTTGGTTTCTTCAAAGTCAGCCATGTGTTCTACTTCTAAGAAACCTAGTACTGCAGCTGATCTGTGTTCAATGTCCACATAGTCATTTAAGAGTATTGGATCCTATTTAAGGCATAGTTAGGAGTCCACTACCTTGACATTCAGGTGCCTAGATGTTTTTCTTAAATATAAGACATTACACTGCTTTAATTTCATAGATATAGCTTTTTACTCTTATTTAGGAATTCTGTCATTCACTTTTATCAGCACCTATCTATTGGCATTGGTTGCAAGAAAATTAACCTTTATGTTTATTTAATGTCATGATTTTATGGAATATGTATTCATGTTTAACTATCTTGTCATAAACTTTTTAAATTAGTAATTCTCTATAAGTGCAACCGGAACTAAATTTAACTAAGCATGCTTGTCTTCTGTCTAAGTATCAAGGCGATTATCTCTATTGATCGAATTTCAAACAACAGCGTGCTTTAATTATCTGTATTTGCCACAGACTGTTGTTGATTGGCTACCAGTGAAAACAAGGGGGCATCAAGCAATTGTTTCACTGTATTATAAGGTTTTTCACCCAGGGTTGTAAGGTAGTCTAACGTGTAACCCCCCCCCTTCCTCCCTGCATCATTCGACTAGCGTCTAATCGTGCAATTTCGTGAATTAATCGACGATACGCGCTGTTGAAGAGTCAAACACTAGGATGAAACGGATGTCCTGAGTTTTCGGGTTTTCACTGGTACGAAAACATCATCATTCTATGACAAATACAGACAACTAAACCTAGCATCTATCCACACAAAACTTCTTTAGCTCAACGACAGTAAACTAAGTTGAGAGAGAGAGAATTTGTCTATCTATATTCATGGTATCTCTCATGATTTGTTGATTTTCAGAAGTAACTAACTTACACAATATTTTCGCACTTAAGTTAACTAAACAAATTCAGTCAATTGATCACAAACTATTTTTTTTTTCGAGTATTGCTTGAAAGACCGAATATACGTGTAAACAAGAGATCAATTCCATTGCGAATATCTAATTGTATAGAGTATGAAAATGTTCCATAAATCATTCTAAGTGAACATATGTTGAATCAATGTGGATGAAGGAAGGTGTACATTACGTGCATAGTTTCATGTTGCATCCATTTGTGCACATGTATTATTCTAAGTCATGTTAACGGGAAGGGTTGCAAAATCTGAAGATCGGTTTATAAAATTGAGTAAATTTGAGTAGGAATAAACTGATGTGATGATAATTATGAGTCAAAGGATGGGTGTATATTTACAAATGACAACATATTGACCTGTGTAATCAGACTAAGTAATTCTAAACAGAATAGATAAATAACGTTGGAAGTTGTAGTAGTAGACACTGTTTGAATTCAATTTTTACTCACCAGTTGCCATGGCGCAGTTAATAGTACTCCATCTAGTCGATTTATATTGTTAAGATTTGTCCATATGTATAGGGTTTCAAATGTTAACCTTTTTTTGTAAGAATTAAAACTTTCTTGAAGGATTTTAATTCCATCAAAATTGATACTGTGCTCTGTTTCTGTTGAATGCAATGCTATTGCCGATTTACTTTTAGGTTTCCTTATATCTTCAGGGGATTTACGAATATGCTTTAAACAAAGTATATATTATTTCATCTTTATATATATATACTGGAGAACTACTTCAAACATCCTCAGAAAGGTACAAGCATTTATAAACAACTGTCTACATAAGATACTGAATGTCCGTTGGCTGGAAACCACTAGCAACAGCCTACTATGTGAGAGAACAAACCAACTTCCAGCTGAAGATGAAATCAGGAAACGACGTTGGAAATGGATAGGACATACATTGCGCAAATCATCAGACTGTATCACGAGACAAGCACCAACATGGAATTCTGTTGGACAACGGAAAAGAGGAAGGCCAAAGAACACACAGCGTTGAGAGCTGGAAGCAGACATTCAAAGGATGAACAGTAACTGGAGACAGCTGGAAAAGATTGCTCAGGACAAAGTTGAATGGAGAATACTGATGAGCGGTCTATGCTCCTTCGAGAGGGATAACGAGCGTAAGAAATATATATATATATATATATATATATATATATATATATATAGATAGATAGATAGATAGATAGATAGATAGATAGATAGATAGATAGATAGATAGATAGATAGATAGATAGATAGATAGATAGATAGATAGATAGATAGATAGATAGATAGATAGATAGATAGATAGATAGATAGATAGATAGATAGATAGATAGATAGATAGATAGATAGATAGATAGATAGATAGATAGATAGATAGATAGATAGATAGATAGATAGATAGATAGATAGATAGATAGATAGATAGATAGATAGATAGATAGATAGATAGATAGATAGATAGATAGATAGATAGATAGATAGATAGATAGATAGATAGATAGATAGATAGATAGATAGATAGATAGATAGATAGATAGATAGATAGATAGATAGATAGATAGATAGATAGATAGATAGATAGATAGATAGATAGATAGATAGATAGATAGATAGATAGATAGATAGATAGATAGATAGATAGATAGATAGATAGATAGATAGATAGATAGATAGATAGATAGATAGATAGATAGATAGATAGATAGATAGATAGATAGATAGATAGATAGATAGATAGATAGATAGATAGATAGATAGATAGATAGATAGGTAGGTAGATTTAAATTTCATATTATTATCTATCCATCTATCCATTTATTTAACAAGTTTAATTTTCCTGCCCTAATAGATTTCCTAATTAAACCTACTCACAATTCGTGTATAAGTTAAATTCTTAGTTGTCTGATATAAAACAATTAGGTATAGTAACCAACCGAATCGATAATTAAGTCAATGACCTAGAGTGAATTTACCAATCATTGATTAGTAAGACTCAGAAAGTCAACTTATTTTGTCATGCAAATTATTTATAATAAAAAATTTTTTTCTTTGTTAAGATGCAAAATAAAATGTCTCTTCACTACTTACTTCTTAAATTTTGTATTATGACGAAAAAATATTTTTCATTCTTTAAGTAATTTTCATCTTTCAGTGAAAAAAAAACCTTTATCATGGAAACTAATGAAGAACTCAAATTTTTCATCAGATGTAAAAACTGTAAATGAATTTATTTATATTCTACTAAATTGTAATTAATTAATATATTTAACTTTTGAAAAGGTCATTTTGACTAGCTAGATTTAATTGAAGTTGGTTGAAGTGGAGGGAGGTTGCGTAGGGTGGAATGTTGTGATCATAAAGATGGATTGACGACAAATCAAAATGAGTTAAATGATTAAAGTTGCATTGTAAATAGTAAGTGGAATCTAAGATAAAGGTTTCATCCTATTTGAGACTTCTCTGTTGAATGTACACATACTCTAGTGCCTTGAATTCTATTAGTCATCCACAATCCATACTTCATTATGCTTATAAAGTATAACTATATCGAGGTAATTTACTTAAAGTTTTATACTCCTACTATGATTTGCAGTGAAAATTGTTGTTTGAACTTAGAGTTACACTTTATAATACCTTAATTAAAAGTAATCAACTTAATGTCGATAACCGTGAAGTTGTTTCCTCTGTTCTGATCAACTTGATCTGATATGTAAACTTAACTTTTATTCTAATAGTAATACTGTTAAGGAAAGGTCAGATTTTTTTGTTTTGTTCGTTTGGAAATAACTTTTATGATAAGTATGGTAATTGTAATAAACATACTATATCTATAGAAATTGTAAAAATGTGTTACTGTGGAATGCACTTAAGATTGAAACTGACTCTGCATTGTGAAAACAGTTGACCTAGGTAAATAGTAAGTAGGTATTTTTCTATATCGTATTTGGATTTCATAATTAGAGTTTATCAGTATCTGTTTGATTATAATCAATCACTTTCGAAAATTAATAAAGTTAAAAGTTGAAAACCAGCTTTTCATTTCTGTTTAAAAGCTTGGTTCTGCTAAGAGAAAATCGTATAATGTTTTCAGTGTAAACACATAATAGAATTATACCAACAGTAATAATAATCGTTAAAGTCTAATCTCGTTAAATATTTAAGAAAAATTATATTACAGTTTACTACTTCTTTTCTAGGTAAACTTCAAGTTGATATATAGTTAGAACAAAAATCCCCTGTAGATTAGTAGATTAGACAAATCTACAACAGTCCGTTCAGTCATTTCTTCATTTAGGCAAAAAATAGTGGGGGTACTAAGTCGAATAAATAAATCCTATTTTGTCAAAATACAAACGTTCTAACAAGCTTTTGACACTATGAATGCTACTAGTTTAAAAACAATTAAAATTTAGGAAATAACGGTTTGTTGTACGAGGTTAATTCAAGACTTCCCAGCTGTTCATAGGGACACTACAACGTGAGATAGAACCAAAAGGTGGTCTTTTCTCGACAACTGTTAACTAAACTGTTATGCAAAAAATGTACATATAGGTATTGGGAAAGATTTGTTTACACAGGTTGGTCCATTTTCGTTGGCTAGACTAATATTAACAATAACCTACTGTGGCAAGGAAGAAACCAACCAAAACCCAGGTGAGCAGGAAATTAAGGAAAAACACTGGAGGTGGATATGACACACATTGAAGAAATCACTAAACTGTGTCACAAGATAGGCCCTAATTTGAAATTCTGAAAGCCAAACGAAGAGAGTAAGATCATATAACTCGTTACGCCGGGTGTCGGAGGCATGCATGGTAGAATGAACAGTATTTGGGAAGAAGTGGAAGTTGATTTGAAGACAAAGTTGGTCGAAATTATTAATGGTGAGATATCGAAAGCTGTCATTAATGCCAATACATTTGTTGAACAAATTATTCATATATTATCAGTGCATTAATTGATACGGAAGACCACCTGTCGTCTTAACAATGAATCGTCCTTACCGTTCTCATAGACTTGATATAAACCACCCTATCTGTCTCAGTAATATCATTATAAAATCTAGCATATGTGTTTAAAGGTACACGTCGTTACTCTACATTACCATAGTAAAGTAAAATTATTAAAACGAATACCGCAACAAAATATTAGTAATAATGTCGGTGATAAGCATAATGAACATGATTCCTGATGAAGGGATAAATTCATGGGATCATGATATCAAAAAAGGACAATAGGTTAATATATATATGGTACTATCCATCTACCAACATGACTCAAACTAATAATCAATGACTTCATGGGTTGATTCCGCGTCTCAATTTGACCATCTATAAATTCCTTTCTGTTTATCCATAGACAATATCAAGTGTCAAGGTAAGTGGTCACTGCCCATTAGAAGTACACGTCCCAATCACGTAAGTAAACAAGGATTTATTTAAAAAAAGAGCTATTTTAATAAATAATCCTTAACAGTTGCTGAATTCCAAGATGTTTTTTCTGGCACAAGTTTGCCAAAACGTTGATAAAACTTATCTTGCGTGCTTGTTTATTGAAGGAACCGTAAACAGTATACATTTCGTTGCGTTTCAAACAGAGTTAAAAGATTGAAAATTTCCATTCAAAAATTAAGTAAACATTAAAATGTTAGTGTATAATTGAAGAAGTTAGTAAGTTTACTCCCAATTTCGTAGTACAGCAAAAATAATGAATCACAATTTACTCGGATATATAATTCTGTCATAGAAGACCAACCTGTCCTGGAATACTGATGGTTAAGCGTTAACCATAGAATTGACAGTTTCGAGTTCGATTCCCTTGTGGGGTTAAGAGTGCACTATTTAAGAGTCCTCTACTAAGACAAAACATCAGTCAAGTACTCCTTGGTTTTCTGAAGTACCCAACGGAGATTAATCTATGGAGAATATAAACAACAAAATGAATGAATCTTATGTCTAGAATCATAGCATTTTCTGTCATAAAGACACACGTTTATCACATTCATCTAAGGGAAAGTGGTGTAATCAGTAAGCGATTTACGTATAAAAGTATAAAGTATCAATTATGTCCAGATAAATAAATAAAAATACGGTAATTTTCAACTGTTTATTTCACTCATTCTTAATCAATTTCATCAGATGGTTAATTCGTCATTATTGATCTACTTACCAGATTCCGCATAAACATTTTAATTAACACTCTATGCCCTATAAACATAGAAAGTGGTAACCAATGAGAAAAGGTGACGGCAACTATACAACTGAGGAGAATAGTATTGACCATTCATTGAATAAGTTCAAATTCTAATAAATGGGTCATTTCCTGTTTGATTAATCCAATGTCTTTAATGAATTTATTTCAAAACTTTGTATTATTTATTAAGAAGAGTTGAGTTGATAAGGTTAATCCAAGTTTAACTTTATTTGTTAGTTTAGGTGTATAATTTCGAAAAGTAGTGAAGTTTTCTTGTTGTTTACATTTTAGTACTAATTTAATTAATCTTTGTTGGCGTACGTTCATTCCAACAGTATTCTCTCGATACTGTTTGCAGTTAGGTTTATTTAAAAGATAAAACTTGGCATATGACTAACAGTAAGCTTAATTAAGACATATCAGCTGGATATACCTGAACTCAAGCTTTAACGTTCGTATTAGGATTTGAATGCAATACCTATCGCTTCTAGCATCAACTCGTTATCTACAGTTATAAAATGATATCTAAACGATGAGTTCCATATAGCAAGAAACATGACTTCTGAATTCTATAGTTAGTCACAATCTATTGTAGATTAAAATGAACTATTCGTAACATGATAGTCAGTTAGCATAAAATTCAAAAGAAAACTGCCAATCTGGTAGAGAGAAAATTACTGATAACTATGTATTTCAATTAGTAATCAGAATAGAATTTAGTCTCTCCTCTTTATCCTCAAAGTAAAAGCACTACACCTGTTTTCAACTTAAGTGTTATACTTTACTAACTGATTATGTAGATTTTCTGATGGCGCTCTGGTTTTCAGGAGCCCAGGTGATAGCGCGCTGATCGTTTAAAATGAAAGACAGTAAATGTGAGTACAGATGCAGCGAGGTAATATATATTTAATAAGATTCAACTTCCAGCCATACAATAACTCTCTTAATCAACGAAACCGAGGTAGGTGGATTTTCGAAACACCATCATATTTGACGAATAGCTTTCAATACTTATTAATATTTAGTAGAAGAACCATTATACAACAAGACGTGTTAAGTGGTTTTCTCTCGCATTTTTAAGTTGAACATTGGCTGGACATAGCATTACACAAGTGAGGTAAAACTATGGTACTGTGATGATTTTAAGGCTATCTTTAACCAATGAGCAGAGAGACTGTAGGAATTAAATACGTTTCTCAACAGAAATAACAAAATCTGGCATTGATAGTGATGTTTAGGGGTTTTACTAGTTTATCACGACTTTTAGTCAATTTGCCTATCTTTATTTTTATCCTTTTCTTTCTTATAACTATAAAGAACCTTTTAGAAAACTCTTCATGGCCTATAAAATCTTATCTAGTACATTCATCGAAACGTTAGGAAGTTGAAGTTATAAAACGATCATTGCTGTTTTCATATCGACATGGGTCAGTTACTTGGAAAACTAGTTGTTTATGTCAGCGATTCGGCTTTACTAGATTACTTGTTATCTTGTAAATAAATAAAATATTCAAAGGTGGGTTTGCTCTAAACAAAAAAACTGCAATAAAAATTGATTGGTTAACCTGATATACACCGTGTATATATAAAAAGATGAACAGTCTGATTCCCTTCAACACAGTCATTTTTACATTACAGTGACAAAAAGAGCTTTACCCAGTCATTTATACATTTGCAACACTATACACAAAAATATTAAAGAACATACAAGGACAATCTGAAAGCCATATCTATCATTCAACAATTATTTCATCCTACTTTGAAAGTTTTCTATTCATTAGTGCTTATCCTGTGCAATTTAGCTTAGGAATCAAACCGTAAATTGTGGAGTCAGTGAAAGACAGTTATTCACCGATTAAATAGTATAGATGATATTGGAGGGGCGTATATTTCAAATTGACTGATATCGAAAATGTGAACAAACATACAAGTCGCTGCTATACATCATAGTCTAAAGAATTAACCAACAAACAATACTAGTGAATGTACGTACTACTACTACTACTACTACCACTATAAAGTATTACAACTCGTAAAATAATGATAATGATAATTCTAATTAATATCCATTTATCAATTTGAAGTAACTTAACCTTCCAAAGTCAACTTTTAGTGATTAATCAACATTCCAATGGTTACATCATGCATAAACTGCAAAATAATCACATAAACATTCAATTCAACATTCATATATTCTTTATAATAAAAGAAAATCAAATTCAATTTATGATAATCAGTTAACATTCTAATTGAGGATTCTAGTCTTTCTTATCTGTCAAGTAAAATAGTGCAAATCATTCAACTGAATAACAAATCTTCATTAACACTATCAATGAATTATTTACTTCCAGATGACATGAAAGAGAAGAAAACTTTTCTTCATTTATAAAATCATCTAATCATGTTATTAATGCATTAATTGTTACTTATGAAGATGTTAGACAGTAGGATGTTTGTTGAAACTACAATGTACAGTGACAAGTGAACGAAATGAAAACAATTGAATGTTAATGATAAAATGAATGATATTAGTTAAACAAAATAAAACAGAACAAGAAAAAAAATGAAAAAGAAAATCAATCATAATTTCATGTTTTGTAGACGAAAAAGAAACAAAGAAACAAAATGATAATCAAAATTATGTGACATGAACAATCGGCTTCTATATGACTAAATCAACACTTTTAGTAAATTTAATATAATCATTAATCTTAATAGAGACAGTCACTTAACGAGATTACACTTCCTGTTGTTTCTGTCTAAGAAGATGAGATACAGTGTATGATTTATTGTAGTTAGCACACTGTTTCTATGTCTGTTGTATTTTAATAAATCTAATAAGAATTAAGTAATTATAGTTAGTAGTATAAAAATATGTTAATTTCATTATAATTGCATTGAGATAGTTTGTGGAGATTGGTATTTAGTATTGGTTGATTGAATTATCACGCACATTGATGTTAGTAGGCTACCATTGAAAACGAGGAAGCACTGGATGGCTGTTTCGTTTTAGTGTGCAACTCCTCACTAGGTGCGCATCTCAGATTCTCCATCAAGGAGTTTCAGATCGACGGCTAGTGCCCTAACTATCTGCCACCACTGGGTCGGCTCCCAATGGTAGAATTCCCACTTTCATCAATTTGTTAATTATATATATATATATATATATATATATATATATATCAAGAGAAAGATTCATCAGTTGTCACTGGTGATAACTGTCTCACTCCCGACAAGTCTGAACTCCACTAGTCATGACTGCTCATTAGAGCTTCAGGAACATCCTGAAGTTAGTCACTAGTATGCTAATTGGTCTACCTGAATAGAGGTAGTTTGTGAAGATTCGTATTAACTCCTAGTTGATTGAATTTCAGTGACGTTTATAACATTTACATAACATAAGGAGAAGACGAAGTAAAATAAAAGTTATAGATAATTGTTGCACTTTTATGCATTGGTCTCTTTAACAGTGTTCTTACATGTGACTTTAAATGATATTAAACCTGGGAAACGGATTTATTTAGTGAAGGGTTCCTTTAAAATAAACTCATTTTCATAGCTGTACATACAACCATATATATATATATATATATATATATATATATATATATATATATATGTCTGATAAAATATACGTCAATTAATAAGTATATAATTGAATATAAGTGGTTATGTGGAGATCGGTATTAAGTTTAAATGATTGGCTTCGTCACAGATTGATATTGGTAGGGTACTATTTAAAGCCAGGGAGCACTTGATAATTATTTAAAAACTATCTCTATTCATTTACACTAATCAGTTTACGAATGACAAAATTCAGGATGTTTCTAAAGTTGTAGTGAGAAGTCGTGGCTGGTACGGTAAGCAAGAGTTTTATGAGTGCACGTGGCTTCATTACTGAAGAAGGTTAGGCTTTTGCCAACTGAAAGGCCCGATTCCCCCGGTTGAATCAAATGTATGCAATGCACAGGAACTCCATATTGAGACAAAACAGTTGTCTAGTGCTGCACGGTTTCCAGTGGCACCCTACCAACATCAAATTGTTCGGAATTCAATCTATTAAATTATGTACTTGATAAAATGTTAATTAGTTGTTGTGGTGTGATATTAGACTACATAACTATAAAATGTAAAAATAAATAGTGATCAAAAGAAATGGATAACAAATAATCGATAATTAGAGTAACATCGACTGTTATCAAATTAAAATGAAAGATTTGTGTACGAAAATCAATCATCCGGTATAGACAACGCTTAAAGTGTCAAAAATAATGACAAGGCGAAATGAGAAGATGACTAGACTATAGCCAGAGATCTAACAAAATGCTTCTGCAAATAAGCTGAAGTTTTACATTATGGATAGCTAATGTTTTTATTATATAAAATTAATCGTACACTTTTGTTTACTCTAATGATAATCTATTTCGTCATCCATTACACTTGACCACCACTTATTTGTGTATTTTATAGTTGAATTTCACATTTAAAAAGCATCCAGTTATTATCTGACCAACATATTTTATCAAATATGTATCAATATGAATACGACTGTACAAATATTTTAGAAATGAAGTCGTAGTATAGGAATCCCCCGATCAATAAATTTATTTATTAATTAAACCTATAAGCTCGAATCCTTACAGAAAGTACATTTCCTTCAATCAAAAAGAGTTGAAAAAATACGAGTACATACCTATTTATAGTTGTTGTCAAATATTCTCTGTCCATATAAATATATAGTGAATTTCATTTTAATGACGTTAGGTGGAATTACTTAACGAAGCATTAAATTGTCTCATTTTTAATACTGTGTAATGATAGATTTTATGCGTTCTCTAAGAATAATACTTCCTATATGGTATGTAGCTTTCAGTAAAATCCAGGATGAGCAGGTCTGCGACTAATCAGTTGAATGTACATTCAATCCTTAGGGATATGCAGTGAACATTTCAGTGTCAGTCTGCTCTCCAGTAACTCACTTGAGTAAAGGATTGATGTTTATAATAGAATGCGCTAGATTTAAGTCTCACTGAAATATGGTAGTTAATAAGTTCAGTAAACAACTTCAAGTTAATACTAAACACTTGGTCTTCATTGTATTTTAATGTAAACTGGATGACGTTATTAAGAACGCTATCAGTGTTCAATGGACTATGTTGTACCTTGAATTCAGTATCGTCTCCTTATTCTATTTAGTAAGTGAATATTACTTATTAAAGTTTAATTTGTATTGTAAATTAGTGTTTCCAATTCAAATTTCCGCTGAGTATTTTTGTTTATTATCCGAAATATCAAAATGTACTACATAGGACATGACTATAGGAAGATAATTCCATATGACTTAAGATGACTGAGATTAAATTTTTGACTTAAAATCTCATTGAAATGTCCACCTAATCATTCATAGCATTAACAACTGAATGTCAGAAATCATTATGCAAGATCCATTTATTGAACATTGAAAATGTTTCACAGAACCTAAGATTTATTTAATTCTCAATTGTTTCATGTAACTAATCAAATCATGATAAACTCATCTAGATGCATCTAGAAACGTAGTAAATAATTTAAAAGTAGATTGTTCAATATAAACATTGAACAATAGGCGCATTATTCATAATATTAATTTCAATTTCGTTTTATCCAATAATGCATTATGTTCAATTTGCTTTATACAAATCAAACTAAAAAGGTAGATTAGAAAAAAACAAACAATACATTCCCTAAGGCTTAACTTTCTTTAATTCCAATGAATAAGTTTGTTTTCGGTACTATTGTTGTCGTAACAATAATCATCCCGTAACTCTCACCTCGTCACATACAAACAATGAGTTAATCCATTGAAAAGTTGAAAAGATCTCTAAGGATTGATATTTTATGATGATTTTACTTTAAAAGGATTAAATAGAAAGAAGAAGTGTGTTCAACAAAGAAATCACACATATTATGACATACTGTTTGATATTTTGGGGTAGGTGTGCATATGAGTGTGTATACACTTAGTGAATCAAAATACTAACTGATATCCATGAGGATTACATTAATATAAGAACAGAATATTGTTTTGAAACTTTCTTAAAATCTTTTTTTCGGTTTAGTAGCACTGAATTGAATTTATTTTTATTTTAATTAAATAAGTTAGTTGTTCAGATCTTTCATATATCTGCTGTTGCCATCAATTTATAAAACTAACATAGAGGATTTCTACATCGATAAGGTTAATTAATTAGTTGGTGTAGTGTTGAATTACACTGAGAAAGTGATGATGAATGGAATGAAAAGTACTACGGTTATGATTACATACAGAATAAGTTGTCGAAATTGAATATTTGTGAGAGTTTAATTCAAAGCATTAAATTGGCACTACCACCCCCACCCCCATCTCTGCGATAAGAATCAGCGGTATATTTCATTTTTTTAATGCCGACTGTCATTATTATTCCAGTGATTTCTTTTTAGTATTATTTTGACCCGATTGTTGCTCATGCTCATATCTTTCGTCTTTTCTTGTAAAAATGAAGACCTTAATCCTTGTACATAGCATGGATGAAGTATTTGTGTAATAATCTCTTATAGTCAAATGTTAGTCTAGTTAAAGTATCTCCATGGTGTGAACTCAAACTTCTATACTGTAAGAGAGCTGGGGAGGGAAGATATCCTGTCAAGAAACTATTATTCATCTAGGTTATGTTCTAGTTGATACTTATTAATAAGGTGTGTCTACAATCTTAATGGAGCTGATATAACATATGTAGATCAGATCTACGTCGAAAAGTTTCACAGTCCGTAATGTTATCACCAATTTAGTCGACCTGTTACTGAATTTATGTATGACTAAGATATTTGGAATGACTGATCAATCATTGGTTTATGGAATAACAGTTGTAAGTAGAATATTGAGTAATAGTATATATACCATATGTATTTAATAAATGATTATTCACTTCAAAATCCCTCTATCCATTTCATTTTATTAAAAATAAATCTGAACTAGTTCAATTGAGATGGTTATTTTTGTGGGTATTAGTAATTTAGTTGATTGAATATGTCACAGTATGACGGCAAACGCCTTTGGTGCGGAATCTGGGGCGCACACTTCAGAAGAGTTCCTCATTAGAATGAATTAACTGTCCAGTGCTCCCAGGTTTTCAATGGTACCAGTGCCAACATCAATCTGGGACATATTCGATCAATTAAATCTGAATTAATTCCTTCGTAATCCATTAGAATCAAGAATATATTTCAATGAACTTGATATAACCGATTGAATTCAAAGTTCAATAATCCTAACAAAATGGCACTGATAATACAAGAATCGAAAATACCTTCGCCTCCACCTAGAGCCTTATATCTAACCTATCCATGGAATATCAGTAAACATAATCTAATCCATAACTGCATAGAATTCATATTTTCGAGAAATACCACTTCATTTATATACGTTTTCTCAATAATCTGAAATTCCTTAAGAAGAAAATCAATGAAACGGTTTGTTCTGAATGATTTAGCAATAATAATAGGTCACTCCATTTCCCTTATATATATGTAAGAGTTCAACTATAAAATAAAACAATTTCTACTTTACTGACCAACGACCTAAAATGATGTGTTCTACCTCATCTAGTTTCCTGTCATAATCTCAACATAATTTTCTAAAATATAAAGTGGCAGTATACGTCAGAATCAAATAAGCTTCAAGTAAATTGATTATTAACATCAAATAAGGTCATAATTCTAAGCTGACTTCACAGCATATTTACACAATTTTATTAACATCTAATCCTGTAGTTTGATTCATAATAGTTGACCCATGATAGTGGGAAAGACTACAACACATGAAAAACTGTGGCAAAGGAATGAATGAAAAGAATGTTTGCATGAAAAAGTATTGGAATCCACTAACTAGTGTAAGATAATAAATGAATACATTTATAGAACTGAGGCGCTGTTATTATCAAGCCAACGTGTTTTGATATAATTTGAGCATGATTGTGATAACTTGCATTTTACATCAAGTATCCTATTCTTCAGTCGCCCTAAGGAAGTGAGAAAGCGAAAGAGTTATTTTGCTTCGGATGAAAAAAGTTAAGCCGTATCTGTAGGATTTTCACTATCTTATATTCGATTTCCCATCAGATTCCATCTTCTTTCTTATACATTGTTTTCTGCCGTCTTCAGTCATCTAGCTTTATTACTATTCCTGTTGCTCTCTATTATGTTCTTTTCATATAAATAAATCGTTTGAAGCCTAGTAAGTTTCCATAGTAGTGGTAGTAGTAGTAGTAGTATGATATACTGGCCAATTAAAGAAGATTGATTATCTTCGAGAAGCTGTTTATCTGTAGACTTAATTAAATTATATAGGTTATATACAAAATGAACTATTTTGTTTCTAGTTACTACTCAGTTCCCCTTTTCCTATCCTCCTGTTTAACTAATTAACTGTTAGTGTCATTTTCCATTTATCAACTATGGCTAATCGATTGTGTATACGTTGCTCCGGTTCACAGTCACTATTACACTTATTTTGCATTAATGTTAGTTTACTAATTGGTTGACTGAGTGATCAGGTTTTGTATATATATAAAGGAATGTTTGAAAAACAATTTGATTTTGTCTGGTTAGTTTGTCGAATCTTGTGTCCACTTATTTCCTACTTGGGACTAAGTAGACGTCGAGTAGACGTGTAATGACCAGCTCTAAACACATGGCGCTCGTTATTGTGACTTTGTGCCCACAAGGTGGCATTAGCCATTCGGTCATAATCAATCAGTCAATCCCTGTCACCCCATGTGAAGCATAAGCTGTCGACCCGCATTCTCCAACAAACTAGGTCCTGGCCTCACCTTTCTAGTTCTTCCCTAGTGCTATTCATTCTCTTCATTTTTGTCTCCGATTCTCGGCTTAATATGTTCTTCAGGTCTTCCTCTTTTCTTCGGCCTTGAGGATTCCAAGTTAGTGCTTGTCGTGTGACACAGTTGAGTGATTTCCTCCATGTATGTCCTATCCACCTGCAGCGTCTTTTCCTAATATCCACCTCAGCTAGAAGTTGCTTTTTTCTCTGCCACAGAAGGTTTTTGTTGATAATATTCTCGCCAACAGATCTGAAATATCTCACGCAGACATGTTGTTACAGATACTTGTAATCTTTTGGATGATAATTTTTGTAGTTCTCTGCCTGGGATCCTCCTAGGGTTGCTTGCCGGTCCCAAGTACGGATTAAAGAGGAGGACAGGAGCATGGGGTCAGAAACCCCATCCTGTAAAATGACAACTTTGCTAAAAATAACCTCGGACCAGATAAAAGCTTTTCAACTTGATCATATGCATCAATCGGAACACCCCTTTCTAACTTCAGTAACATAGTAATGTAAATAAACAGTTAACACATAGATCAGTCATTGAATAAGAGGTTCATTCTCTTACTGCTCAAACTATCCTTAGATCGCAAGAAGATATACAGGATTATCTAGTGGAAAATGATGTCAAAGTTATCGTAAACATGTTAAGTGAAAAAATCTAGTGGATGATGTCAAACCGTAATAGACTAGCTATTGATTAATACAGAGTAAGATTTGTTGAAGTAGAAAAGATATTCACTCCTATTCGTTAACAGAAAAAGTCAGTCGAGTTAAACACCTTAGTGTGTTTACTATTACTCGAACGATAAACAACAAAGATAAATAAAGTAGACAATAACTAAATGAATATACGTATATTTGAATAATGCACTATTTTATTCACTGCTTTTTTATCATTCGGCCCTCTATACAATAATAGGTAGCCACAGTGACGAAATAAAGACAACATTATTGAGCAAGTCAAGTGTCTATCAGGTATATGTTTCAAGTTGAAGTATAGTATACCTCGTCAATTTGTAAGTATAAATATTGATACACACATATCCTAGTAACCAGCATATGGCTGAATGAAGGATTACAGACAGACATTTCCGGAACATTACAGGTGTAATAAAACATGACATAAATGTTAGGTAACAAGTCGCTACCATTAATACTATTTTTATTACTATTTGTTACTAGTTCTAATGCTGATTGCATAATTGGTTTACTCATTCAATAAGTTTGACAAGATTTTAATAGAGGAAGTGTAGTAGACACACTAACTTATTTATCAAAATGACGTAAGAACTACAGATAACAATCACAACATCAACAAGAATTAAATGTGAAGAAATGTAAACAGAAAATTTGATCAGTTTTCATTTCATCACTTGGTTGACAACACTTAGTGGAAACTTTAAATGTCTCTGTAGTTTTATATTTAAGGAAATTAGCTTAAACTTATTTCCACCGTGTAGTAGGTCAGTAGTGAATTTTGATATTTGTATAAAGTAACGACCTGATCAAACGACTGAATCAGTATTATTTCCAACTGAGTGAATATTTCATTAAACTGCTTTGTTTTAGATTTGTCTGAATTGAATAATAATTGTGAACACTAAATGTATGATTTAATGTACCAATTTAAAAGGCCTCTAAACACAAGAAAAGTAGGCGGAACAGTTGTTGGCATGTTCTTTTAATTGTCTATCACTTCGAAAAAGATGAAAGGGGAATATAACAGAATTTATGCCTTTAATGTAAGACAGATTGAAATAAAATACTCGTATCGGCTTATCTGGTAGATACTTTAAGCGACAGTTGAAGGATGAAGGATAATAACTGTTAACAACTTTTGAAAAAGGTGTTTTCTTGAATAAGTGCCGTTTGGATTCTTATTAAGCTGAAACTTCTTGCAACTCTTTGCAGATAGAACTTAAATTAACAAAAATAAAATTACTTTAGAAAGATATTATCCCTACATGTTTATCAGATACCATTTAAATGCTTTTCTTGGGAGGAAGAACTCACTGGGAATGGCTCTACATAATAAAACATTATTAACTGGAATTTTGTAGAATAATAGAACTAATCTAATAAGCGAGTATGAATGCCAAAATTATTTCGTAGGTGGTTAGTAAACACCTAATGTATACATCTCAGTTTTAACAGAAAGCGGATTGAAGTGTAAGTATCTCAGTGACAGTATCTTAGGCTCTGAAACTGGGTGACTCGAGTTTGAATCTCATAGATGCCGTCTATTCCTGAAGATTTCTAGTAAGCTTTTAGGACGAGCAGAAACAAACACGAATGATAAGCGAATCAGGAATTCATGTAAAATCCCCTGATATTCGAAGTAGCATCTAATTAACTAATCGTAAATGCCTGATACCAGTAAGTAAAGAATGACTATGCATCTTCGTTAAAATTGATTTGCCACGTTGATATAGCAAGATGAGATCAACAAAATGATTGACATAAGAATAGTGATAATTAGGTATTAGCAATAAGCAGAAACATTATTAATATAGCTACCGAAAATAGAATGAAAAGTATTAACAAATGCTGTTACTAATGCTCAAGATGAGCATATAGAATGCTGTGTTATCTTGAAAATCCCAAACAGATTGTTAGTACCTGACGAAATGATTGAGACTAACTGTCAACGAATCCATGGTGACGATTTAAACGAAAAATAAGATAATGAAGTAAGCTGGGACTCATTGTATTATGCCTTTCCACAAAATATAGTGATGATTCAATACTTAAGGCATCTAACATTTAACGAGTATGTGTAAGGTTCTAACCCTGGTTCCCTTATTTCTCTTTAGGCAGTTAGTATTTGCGCTAGTTTATTTATAGATCAGTTGTAAATCCCACAGCTAACGCTGGATTTCTAATTTGTATATACCCTTATTCAATAATCTTCTAGACATTACTTAATGTCCCTAGAGAAAGGCATAATGCTCTAAAATGTAGCTCATTACCTTAATGATTCAAAAGTATTAAATGCTTTTTTCAAATTCTTGTTAGTTTGTGTATTATAAGTCATTCAGTTTCTTTAATTTCTACGCCTTTTTTCATGATAAACTAGTAACTACCTTGAAATCGTTTCCTAAATCATCCTAACATGTACGCACTAATTAGTTATGGTACATCGATTTCAAGAGTCTTTAGTAACTAAATAACGATATATTTCACTGACTTCTTAGCCCGTATGCCGCCTGTATCCAGCATCTCGTGATTAATCTTAGCATTCGCTACTGAACAATTTAGAATGTACTTTAGGTGACGTAAGTAGATACTACACATTAACAAAATATTTAGACAACTAATCAATGTAATTTGATCTTTAAAGAGTTCACTGACTTGATGATTTGACAAACTCAGTCTCACTGAATACTCTGTTCATTTTCTTAGAAACAATTTAAGATACAATCAGACCATCACTCATGAAACTGAACTAAAATTTCTACCCAAATCCCTACTTATGATTCTATTTAACTAACATATTTTGAATAGATTTCTTACTGAAAGAAAAAAAATAAACAAATAAATTTCTAATTAAGTTCAGTTTACTACTGAAATTAATTATCTTTCTCATTCAATAATTAAATTTGATGTCGATGTTCTTCAGTTATATTTTTCAACTTCCTAACCATAAATCAATTCAGTAACCGTCAAACTTATACACACACACACACATACACAAATACACTGATATCCAGATCACATCACATTTATCTTATTTCTTTATTATACTTGAAGTTTTTTTCTCTATATGAATTAAGTAAATAACTATGTGACTTCTATTGACTTAAGGAGAAATACTTCAGAAGTAAAAGTACACATTTCAGATCAGTTGCTTTTTTGTAGACTCTTCCCCCTTTCCACTCTCATCCCTTTCCATATCTTTCATCAACCTGCTCTAAATTTTTCTTGAGATTATATCAAAATCTTTAATCTTACAAATGTTACATTAATAAGGTCATGTACAAGAGAACTAGGTCTTTTAAACTACATGATGATATAATCTTAAATTTTTTTTTATTTATATTCTTTTGTTTATTTATATTTAGATGAATACACATAAATGAGTATATGGTTGAGTGTGTATCTAAGGTATAAAGATCAGTAATAAGTTCATAGGTAAGCGTTGATAGATAAGCATAGTTTAGTGTGTGTATATACTTACAATGACAATAACTGTATACATTTACATTGTATACCAATTGTACTTAATGAACTTTCATTATCAGTATGTTAGCTAAGTAAATAAACTAGAAAAGAGAAGATACTTTTCATATCATTAATGAATACAAAGCAAAATCTATCTAGTTAAATTATTTTCTTTAGTTGTAAATGATAATTAGTTTGATCAACTTCCCATTTTGAAAACTATTTAATGTTTATCTACTAGTTAACTCGCTCATATGGAGCTAGGTACATTGGCCAGTTTGCTAGCGCCGGTTCTTTTCCATATCTGAGAGCATCATCCGGTATGGTTTAAAAAAAAAAAACGCTAATCAATGAAGTCTTCTATTCTGCAACAAGTAGTAGATTCATAGCACTCAACTTTTTATGCTTCATTTGACATCATCTGTGAAATACAATCAAATATACTAAGAGGCTCACATCTAAGCCTACTTTACATTGCAGAATCGTTAGATAACTATATAATGAAACCATAGTTATGAATACAAAAGCAGTTTGTGAGATCACTTTCTTTACTTAAGTCTCAGTTTACAATTCGTTTTGTTTGATTTAATTACTTATATATTTGTATTTTTCTGTCTCTTCGCATTTCATTTCTACCTACATTCACGTTCACCATTGCTTCACTTTAATCTAATGATAATTGCAATTTCTATCTATCCATCATACTGATTACATAATTGTCATGTTTCAAAAATCCCTTCCATCAATTACTAAGTGATTTGTTTCATGATTTAATTGTTATATTTAAAGAAATATGTAAAGGTAAATAAATTTTGTCTTGTATTCAGTAATCTGTTATCAACTTTGCTGTTTTAACTAGTTCAATTTAATTTATGAAATTTTTATTTTGTTACGAGGGTGTAAAAAGCTAAATGAAATTTGAATTGAGGTGGATTATTGAAATCAATTTAGTTCATTGTATTTGTCAGGAAGTGATGATAGTTTGGTATCACTGAAATTCAGGGAGCACTAGATAGCTGGTTCGTCGAAGTATGTGATTCCTCACCAATGTACACCTTCGGTTACACCAGGAAACAAAATCTTGGGTCTTGCACTTCTCACAGTGAACGCTTAACTGTCTCAACCACTTTGCTGACGTCCAATAGTAGGAATTACCCCCCCCCTCAGTAAGTCTCTGATATAGCGTGACTATCAGGGTGAGGACTGTTAAAGAGCCTCATACTTAGAACAACAAAGCTGTTCGGTGCTCACTGATTTTCACTGGTACAAACCGGTAACAATCTGTGACGAATACAATTAACTAAAATGATATTTTTTACGAAATTACTTGGAAATACTTGATTATTTTTAATTGTACTAACAAGTTCATACATAATCCATTTTAGACTTCGAAAGTATACTTTTAATCACTGTGTAGTAATCAATTTCATGTTTGTCAAGTCCTCTGAAGTACTGATCAAATTTTATTGATCTAGTTGCGATGCAATCAATAGTCTAAATGACTTGATGTCACTAGCACTATTTTGAGATGGAAGGTTATTTCGGTGTAGTCGGGAAGAAACCCTATGGGAGCGTATGCTTCGCCTTGTTTGACAATTGTCAAAAGGATATGCCTGCACTCTTTGAGGAAATTTAAGCTCTTAGGCTAATTTGAACCATTACCACCCAATCTCATACTATTCGACAGTCGTTAATCGGGCCCTGACTGTGACTATGGAATTGATGCCGCCTAAAAGCATAGGTTCTCCTCAGTGAATTTCAGGTTTAGCTTACTGACGAGTGCCTAATAGAGAAAAACCTAGGTTCATCGGTTTTCTACTAACTACCCCAAAACAACCTTTGGAGATTTGAGATTATTTGTATCTATCGGTTAACGTTATTTTGGAAATATTTATTGGTCATGTACTAACTTCTTTTTGTATATTTAAAAATAGTGAAATAAGTCAAAATTTTAGGTCTATGCCTTGAAAACGTATACACAGTCGAGAATATGAATTATTCGAATACGCAAGGGTTTAGGTTTACGCACTACAGGAATTTTCTTGCTATTGCCATGTAGCTATGCACTTTAACAAAGTTAAATTTTTCCAGCCATAGAATCTAGAAAGTGAGTTTCGCCTTGCTTAGTATGCATTGAGTGGATTCTGGTAAGTTCTGGTGTTGATAGTCACAATGAATCAACTCAAACACATACAACTTCACCCCTTTTTAATAACCCTAGTATTTATTTGGACTAATTAAATAAGTGAACAGCTTGTTGAACAACTGAGACTAAAGTAACTTGGTTCAAGTTTCCTTCCTAAGGATCACCATTGAGATATGGATGATTTATCTAAGCGATGGGATGAAAAATAGGACGAACCACGCAATCTTGACTACACTGCTACGCATAATCCAGCCTTAATAAAGTATTTTAAGACTTAGAGAATTTCCAATTTAATTTAGTTTAGTCAATGATAAGAAAGAGTATAAAATCTAATTCAATTTTTCAATCTACAATATATAATATAACGCTTAGTTTACTTTTTCTAATATACGAAGAAGTGTATAGACTTGGAAATCATTCAAAACAGCCATCTATCCCTCATCATTTAATGTCAGGTAGCCTCCTATAACCTACGCATTTCATATACACTAATACCCCAGTAACTATACACGTATTTAACATTGATCTCATAAATAATTAAGTAATTTTGTACAATTTAATTATAAATAAAAGACAGGATACTGTATACAAGACAATATGTACAAATGTACAAAATGTAATCATGTTCAAGTTAATATGAATATGCAAAAGTTATTGTATTTCTTTCCACCTCTACCTCCTCCCCCTTATTTGTTATATTCTTCAAGTGTATATTCTGCATATAAACTATTCTATTCATTAACATTCAATGTTATTGAGTAGAAACAATGAAAAAGAAGACTACTGGGTGGTAAATACAATATGTATACGAATTTATTAAATTAATTAAGTAGATGTTAGTAAGAATAGTTTGTTTTCGTAGAAAACAAAATTTTTTTTTCAATTTACTAATTGTAGAATAATAACTAATTACTTTTAACCCACCCATAGAGACAAACATTTTACACATAATTGGGTGTATCTAACATCTGATGATGCGAAATTATTGATCGAATGAGCATAAATTACGTTTTTCTTTATTTCATTCTTGATCAGATGTTTAATTGCCGGAATTTTGGTGAGCAGATTGAGTTGTTACACTATTCATTGATTTATGCATTAAAAATGAACTGAAATATACCGTTACCAAGATGAATAAGATATTTGGTAAGTTTCATCAAATGATAACTTTTATGACTTAAAAGATGCTTAATTTGAGTTCAAGTCCACTGGGAATCATCATTTTCCTAATAAAATGTTAATCAGAATGAATTCAAGAATAAGAAAGGTTTCATGTCAACTCTCTTCAGCTGCCTAACATCAGACAGTGCTTAAGTAATACCAAGTCACTTGGATTCGTGTATACATTTTATAACTTCATAGGTAGAATTAGGTCGGTATTAACAGGTCAAAAGAAGTATGATACCAATTACCAATCAGTAAACAATTAATTTAAAGTGATTCACATAAACAAAATGATAAGGCTGAACTTCAAAAGTAATCACTTAACGATGATTTCAAAGAAAAGAATCATTAAAAATTGATAGAGTCTCTAAACAAGAAAATAATCTGAATCGCTATAAAAAGTTTGCAAAACGTATACATCTACTCTTATTATAACAAACAAACTATAAAATGCATATGAAATCGATAAGGCACTTCATCTGTACTTTGCTATATAAAGCACTCTTTACAATCCAGTCGAGAAATAGTAAATCAAGGACTTTGTCAACTTCTGCGTTATGAAGTCATGGAAATAGCTTTAAGTTTATCGCTGAAGTATAGAATCCAAAAGTAAATCTGACAAACTTAATAATTGAGATTGGAGTTTTCATACCTTCTATAAAGGATTCATTTTAAGACTTACAATGCTTTTAAATATTTAGATCAATACGGAGTTTTATCAACACTAGTGTGGTGGAAATATCAGTAATGTACGAATGTGTAAGTTGATTATGACTAGTATATCATTATACTAGCTACATACAAAACGGATCATTCTTCATAAATTCAGTGAATGCTAACATTTCAGAACAGAAATTATTACCAACATATGGAAAAAACGACAAGTTAATCATGAAAAATACACTTATAACTTACCTTGCTGGTTTTGTTTGACCCATTTTACGAACTTTTATGGTACAATATGTGACACGGGGAAAATGTCCAGTACGTTCCCATTCAACACCAGCTGATAAATCTTGTAATAATCTCAATCCAAATACAGTACTATTAAAACCGGTAAAACGTTTCATTAAATAAATTTGTCCAACCGAATTCGCTACAAACAATGCTCTTACAAATAAGAATAGCATAGTTAAACGAGCATTAGGTGTAACGCCACATAAACAACGACTTGAATAAAGATTTGATTCGTCGAAATCTTGATTGTGATTCTGCTTGTTCTTCTAATGTAGCTACTAAGCATGAGACAGCTTTTAAGCGTAATTCCCTATCGGGTATAGCTGCTTCTTTGGCAGATTTCAATAATAATGGTAGACGTCGTGAACCAACGCGCCAGAGTAAGTGTGGTACCCATGCCATCATTGCTTGTCCAGCTAAAACGATAGCAACCCACTGATAATACCCAATGAATTTAACTTTTTCATAATCCACTTGGTCTGTTGGTATTTCTTCATTAGGTAGCAGAAAATAAGTATTGGATACCCAGCATAAATTCTCAGCATATTCCTCCCATGATTTAGTAAATTCTTGTGGTACCCAACATTGAATTGGTTTACCTAATAAAATTATATAAAACAGATAATACAAATCACCGAATGATATCACTATTTAATAAACTTTTATTGGTTATAAAAACTTTAAGTTAATTGACAGAATTTCAGTCATTAACATATAAACGTGTATTTGATGTATGGTGGTTAAAAAAAGTCGGGCAGGAAATCCTGTATAGATCTATATGTTGTGTTAGTTGACATTCTTCATAACGATATATTTACACCCATGTGGGAAAGTGATATCTACTGTTGAGCTTGAACATAGTTCATCCCGTTTTAAAAATCTGATAAGCTACTGTTGATTTTAACAGTCTCTGAATGATTTATACCTTTTAGAAAATGCTAAATGGTGATTAATGTCAAATTTATATACTGTTTAATGCTAACCAAATTCTACTGATCATTCACCATATAGTAAAGCATATAGTGGACGACGTCAATTCAAATGGATTTATTAACATGCAACTGTTTGTAGAGTTCATTTAGTGTAAAGTAGATTTGCATAACATGTGAAACTATGTTAAAAAACCTATTAATTGTTTCATTCAATTTAAGAGCTTTTATTTAATCTTCTTCAATGAACCTACCCACGAATTTAAACTGTTGATCTTCAAGACTGTCAGTGATTCTAACACAGGTTAGTCAATAAGTTCAAATAGTAATTTAATACTAATTCAATGTCATTAAATTAATTATGTAAATAAAAATACGAATTCATAACTGATGAATTTCATTTGTTAATACTAAACAGTAAAAAATATTTGATCAAAAAGTTTTGCACTAGTTGATACTCATCAGCAAAGCTAATTTTTTAAAACTTAACCAATTCATAATACAATACAATCATCAATGATTGATTTTAATGAATATTACAGATTATGAATTATCACTAGAACTTTCTAAAATCATTTCAAAATTATTCACAAACTAACTATTCATATCACTAAACATTTTAATGAAATACATTTTCAAAACAGAATAAAAAGTACATGAATTAAGATAACTGATTAGTTTAATTGTAATTCATTCATTCAATCATTCAAAATGTGTACATACACTTTGAATGAATAAATGAATGAACAATATACACTTAGTTATACATAAAGAATACAAATAATAATGATAAAGAATTCATTAAATTAAAATAAAGAAAATTTCAAAAAGATTCTTTCTTTTTTTTAAATTATTTTTGTTTCATTAAAATAAGAAAATTACTTGATTGTACTTTATGTGTAACTATTTATGTTTAAACATTCACTGTTGTTCTCTTTTTTATTTTTTTCCCCCGTTTTTGACTAGAAACAATTATTTCATCGTTTTGTGTATAGTAAAGTAGTTTGAATATACCCCCCGCCCTCCCACTCACACTCCCTTGTTTATTGTTTTCAATTGTCACTATTATTTAGGTGTAATTTGTTGCATTTGATTGTTGCTAAAATAAATTGCTTATGTTTATACATTTTTTTCTCTCTTAAATTGTTTATTTTATTGAGGTTACTTTCTGTTTTGTGAAGTACAACTGTTTTTTTTTTTAATTTTTGTTTAACCTTCCTTTACACAACTTTACTGTGTTTTTCGTTTATTAAGATGTTTTGAAGTAACGTGAATTTAAATGAGATTATATGTTTATTTAGGATGAATTTATATCTTTTTGTTGATTTGTTACGGACTAAAACTGATCAATCTCTCTTGTTATATGTGCATCTTCAGCGAATTGCTTCAGTATAGTGGCAAATCGCAAGTGAAATCCAGGACATGCGTTTTGTCTTATTTGGGACTTGTCGGCTGGATGTACATGCATCTCAATGTTGATTTTCACATTAGGATTTCATAACAAATCAACGAGAAGACATAAATGTATTCCAATTACATATACACCAGTTGCACAAGCGTGACTATCTGGACTTAGTAGCCTAGTGGTGAACGTCGTGACACTCAGTATGAAACGAAATGAGTTCGTATCCCGGTGTGAACATCAACATTGTAATACAGATACATCCAACCGACGAGTTCCAAGTAGGACGAAACGCGTAACATGGATTTCACCGGCCAATCAAAATCTAGTTTAACCTAATTTTAGTTTATTCACATTTATTATGTTGTACTTTGAGACCAGATAACAAAATATACTAATTGGATTATCTTTTCACTTAAAATATACATATATACTTGAAAAAAACATTTCGAAAAGGAATGCATCTTAGAAATAAAGTAAAATTGTAGAGGTTATCCGTAACTTTTCAATATTCATTAAGCTTAATTCTGAGGTATTTGCATCTTCCTATTGACTTTATTACGGATTAAAGTTGACCAGTCTCTGTTTCCTATGTGTATTCATGAACAAATTGCCTCTATTATATCAAGACAATCTATTCGGAGTGCACATTGTGTATGTTGAACTTAGTAGATTAGTGATGAAAGCTGAGATAGTGTCTAGGTGCGAACATCAACTAGCGGTATATGGGTATATCCAACTGACGAGTTCCAGACTGGACGAAATAGGCCTTCAGGATTCCATTTGGCAGTCACAATTAAACCTCATTCGTTTATAAGCACTTTTTCTTCAGTAGCTTTAATCACCTTTCCATTCCAATTAGCAGGTAAGTAGTAAATATTAGAGAGTATTGCTTAACTAAACATTTTATTTAAAGAGTAGCCTTTTAGTTCTCTGACATCTATAGACTGTGCCATACTGACAGAGTTATAATGGATAACTATAGATGATTAATCTTAGACGTTTAAAATGAGATCCTTAATGCGAATTACCAGTAAATTAGTGGTAAAATAACTGAAAGTTTTGAATACAACACATTCATCTCATATGACCTTCGTCGTATAGAACGTAAAGCTTATCATCAATATTAAAGGTTCTTAGTTCAAGTAATCTAGTCATTATGATGATTATCACGAATAAGATTATAATTGTCTTTAATATGTTATAAATACATTCACTATGCAAATATATTATCACCCATACTATATTTCATATTTAGCTCATTTCTCAAGTATATATTAATGTATTCAACTACAGACTGTATATTTTATGTAAATTGATCAATGATCTCATCCAAGCTGTCGAATTTGGATGAGGGTTAGTTCAAAAGTGAATAATTTAAATAGTCATCTTAAGCTTTAAATAAAAGTACTGATTCAGTAGACAAGATAGTAATAACTGTATGCCAAGTTACTTGTTTCAACAAGTAATTTAAGTCACTTTATTATCCTAGAAATAGTAAGTCAACTGCAATTTTTCTTAAATACGATATTCAAAATAGATATACACTGATAATACGTAAATCAACAATAGATATAATGGCTATATCTCACTAAGTCATAGAATATTAGAAGTTGAAGTCCAGTTCATGAATAAGAAGAACCCGTATCTGCGAAGAACTTTATTTTATCTTTAGATAAATTGCAAGCAATCTGAAATTACATTAAAAAAGCAACTGTGACTCGAATTCGTTATTTAGCTCTTAGAAAGCCACTAAGATAGCCACTGAGTTAGTGTGTACTAAGTACTATATATACTAGAAATGGCTAAAACATACACCATTACACCGAAGCTAACTACGGAACAGTATTTAACTATGACTGGAAATTCAAAATTCGAGATGAAAATCTAAACTGATAAACAATTTGAACGTGATTATTGAATTATTTCTTTTAGTAAGCCGAATAGGTTATGGTTAGGAGTCAGGGTTTGATCAGAGTTAAACTTGTTCAAGATTCTTCTAAGTAATCATTTAATTTCGAATCTTATAAACAACTCGACTACTCTGAAAAAAAAAACCCATTTCCTCATGGATATTTTAAAAATCGATTTCAAGTAACTCAGTAACTTAATATCAGTAAATGTTGTTCAGCTATTTATAAATTGCAAACAACCCCTCAGTTGCCTTCTGATTGTCATCAAAAAGATCTTAAGAACCACTACCTTAAGTTTAATTGTTTATTTCAAGATTATTCTGTTTTGCTAACTTTAGCCCTATAACATGTGATTAAAACACTATATCGAGGTAATTAGCCTTAGTTGTACATATGCCGACACAGACACTGATGAACTGCAACTTCTGACTACCACCATTAGTAAATATCAAACCTTCACTAATAAAGTGTTAACCATTGTACTGAGCACAAATGTTGATGTTGTTCTTGTTAGTGGTATCTGATATTAGCAGAAAACTACTGATTAGCTAATATAATTGTAGTTTGGTATGAACAATTAAGGGAATTAAACCCATCTCTGGTTTCACTAAACAAAGTAGATGTCTATCTTAAATATCAAATATGCATTGGTATTTGCATGTTTGTTTGCGCATAAATGTTGTAAGATTTATTGTTCTTTCTTCCTTTCTTTCTTTTAGCTGTTTAGATTTCAACCTCCCTAAAGTAACCTACTACTTTCTGGCCTTCATTTCTTCCTTCACTATTTTACTCTCCCTCATTAACTCACTTATGTCATGATTCCTTTTCTGTATTGTCCTAGTCCTCTCTCTTTTAATTTCCACAATAGTTCAATAGTCAATGGATGATAAAGGAAATTATATAAAACACGCAATTTTTAAAAAGTTAAATGTGTACAGTTTGTAAAATATCGAAACTGGTTAACTCAGCAACAGTAAAAGCTGGTACCGTGGTTTAAGCATGTACGTTTACATATTCATGTATTTATGCATATGTGTGTGTGTTAATATGGGTATAGACTTGTAAGGGAAATTTAGCGTTAGCGAATTTTTTTTACACTCACTGCTCTACTATGAATAAAGCAAATTAAGTGTACATTAAAAGATTTCATAGAATTCACAGCAAGAATTGAATGATAACAGTATGAAACCCCTGTATTATTGAGAACCCAAATTTCAAATGGAAACGAAACAGCGGACTTTTGGACTACAAGGTAAGTGCCTAAAGTACAAATCACAGAACCATAAAATCAGAAAACATTCCATGAGTAATCGCAAACCAGTACAAAATGGCTTCCCACTGTTTTCTGAAGATCTAAGATCAATTCATAAAATCAAATTTAAATCATTTGGGTTTAGACGTAAATTTTAGGCTAAAGTTGGCCCCAACCACAATTTAATATTGTTTGGGAAATTACTAATAACTAAACAGTATAGGATAGTTCTCGTGAAAATTCTTAGCATTACGTAATGATTGACTACCAGGAAATGGATATATGACTGATAAAAATGACTGGTTTGAAAAATATGTAAAAAATACGTACAGACTAATAGTTTTACACAATTTGAATTTATATTGCACAGGTATAGAATAATAAGAAGCTTACTGTCACATAGTATACTTGTACTTTGGTGGAAACAAATTAACAGAGATGATACTATTGGACAAATTATAAACAGAATTTCGTCCGAACTTAAATTTTCATCCCTCAAATAATATCACAGCAACATTCATACTGACTGTGATAAACAACATTATGGTTATATATAAAGTATAAAATCACTAACTAATATTAATTAGAAAACCACTGTAAATGAGGTTTAACTGGATGGCTTTTACGCCGTATTGTGAAATTCCGTTGAAGCTACCGTCTATAATCCAATCAAGGATCGAACTCATGACTTTTAAGCCTAACAACGAGATAAGAACCTTCAAAATACTGAAATGATGTTGAAAAGTTTATATCACTAACTTCGAACAGCACACAATATTAAGAGAGCTTAAACCAATGTTTTTAGGCAAGTAACTGTCTCATTCTATATTTTAATGAAATGAATTGATCACGATTTCTCGTTAGAATTCCGAGAATCACCTCTCAAAGATACTCATTATTAAGTACATCGTGATTGCTATTATGCTAGGAAGAAATGGTTGTCCAGATTTCAGTAAGGATCCAAGCGAGATCAATTCATGCTGTGTAATTTAATTTTAATAATTCTCACAACATCCTATAATAACGTTGATTATAATTCTTCCACAAAGTTGAAGTAAAAAACTGACTTCCTCTAGCATTTATAATTGATTATGACATCGTTTCCTTGCAAAAGTAATGATAATGATGAATATAATTCAGGACTTTATGTCTCTAATCATTATCTAACAATGATACTAGTAATAATATAATGTACAAATGTTTGTCTTCCTGTTAATATGTTGAAAGTGAATGCAATCGATCTCTGTTGCCAGGTGTACAACTTAAGCAGATTAACTAAATACAACTGTAGTTTAGAAGTATGATCAAAATGTGATTATGACTGGGAAATACAGTTTAGGGAGCTTGCTTCATTCTATTTAAAACTTGTCAGATAGTACAAGTGGATACAATCTACAACTTCACCTTTAATCATTAATAACAATAGTTTTGATATTGACAACGACTGTTAGAGTCAGTTTGTGTGACTGATGGCTATTATTAAAAAAAAACTGGTAGAAACTACAGGCAGCAGCGTAAACTACTGTTTCATTACCAGCACTTGTGATAGGCAGAATAAAAGTAAGAGAATATCTTCTCTGATTGTATAACATTAATAATATTAGTAACAGCATTGCATTTATTCAAAACAATTAGTCCTTATAATAAATTTTAATAATGCGATAAGAAGATAAAGTTTGTAAGACCTATATGATGCATATTTGTCCAATACATTTAGAACAATCTGATCATAAATAAACTAGTTAAGACGTCTATGTACCTAAAAATAAGGGTCGACTAGACAATCTGATGTTAAGAAAACTAAAGGTAATAGGGAAAGCATTGTGAATTACACTGTACCCCGGATACAATATAATTATTACCAGGGTAAGTTTGGTGTAAGTATAAATTTCTTTTGAACACATAATCAGGGAAGCGTTGAACCTTCGTATAGTTAAAGCTTCAATAAGATCCAAACAATTCTTGATCAACACCATAAAGGCTGATTTGAGATCAACTTTATGGCCCGTCCTAATGAGAGGCTTGGCAATAAAATATGATGATAGTTGTTGATCATGTACATCTATTCTGCCATTAAAGGTCATTTGTTTTTGATATCATTTAGGCATGGTTGCACGTAAATTAAAATTGGTCCACCCAGTGTATAGGTGTCCAAACATACACATGAGTTTATGTGTGATTAATTGTTCGAAATTTATTAGGGCAAATATGTCATGTAGCTGTGATGAACTTCGTTTTTCAATCGGATTATTAGATTTACATTTATTGTTGGTAATTTTGAAGATTATAATAAGTCAGTTTTTGTCTACATATATGCATTCTAAGCGAACTCCTTACATACAGTTATATTACAAGTTTATCAGTATATTTAGACAGTAGTTAGTACAGTTATTCTTAAAGCACATTTTATTTTGAAGCAAAAGCAATTCATTTGAATATCAATATAAATGTTAATGCCCTAGTCTCCCCTGTTTCAAATGAAATGATGTATACATCCTTCATTCTAATAGTACCCATTAAAAAAAATACACTATAAAGGTAAAAGTACATGAAATGTACCATACATAAATATCTACATACACTCATATTCACCTCATCAGTTATTCAATCAATTGAGTATATACTAACAAAATATGAATATATTCACTACAAAACATATTTCATTGTTATCTTCATTCTCTTTAATACTTATACTGGTTATTACTATGAACCAGATTACAATATAAGTTGACTAAATCATGCTTCAGTAAATGTTCAACATTCTGATAAATTTATTATTTTTCATTAGATTCTTCGTTATTTTCATCATCTTACAATTAGTTTTCTTTTTTTTCCTTAGTTTAAATAAAAAAGTTACTGCTAAAAATAGAAAGATAACAATTGTAGAGTTAAAGATAAGTGGGGAAGGGATAGGGGAGGATGAGGAAGAAAAACAACAACAACAACAACTTTTCAAATAACTTAATTCATTGAAATGACATAAAGTGAGATGGTAAATGAAAATGAAAAGAAAATATAAAACAAATAATTTCACTTTGTCTGTTTGTTTTCACCTGAATTTTTTTTTCACTGTATTTTTTTTAACTAGCACATCAGAATTAGGGCATATTTAAGTATACTATACAATTTCGTTTATTGTTTAGAAGTATACAGCTTTTATAAATAAGTAATGTAGAGGATAATAAGTTTACTTTTTGAAGTATCACAACAACAAAACCAGTCAGTTGTTGTTAGATGAACAGTTAAAGAATAATAATGAATAGGACAGATATTTTGCTTTTGTATAGAACTCCTTAATAGAAGTGCTCATCTACGATAGTAATACAGATTAAACACAGATTATAATGGTCTGTTGACGGGTCGTTAACCTTCATCCCGTTGAGCTGGATATCAACAGTCACATCACTATCTTTAATCAATTAGTGATATTGAGTGACCGTCATTCACAGAGATTTGGTGGATAACTGCTTCACATTCCTGATATGATTGAACCCCACTAATCAAGCCTTCTTTTTATTAGGGCTCTTAGATCTACATTTTAAACTTAGTCACTGATAAGCGTATCAGGACTGTTACCACTGAGTGTTATGGAGCTATATATTTTATGCAGACCTGTTGATTACATTAGTTAATCTAAAGTGAAGATATTCTAAAGCAGATACTATTTTGTTGCCTGTATTTTTCATAGGTTGATCTCAATTGACTACCATTAAAAACCATAGAACACTAAACTGACCTAAATATCCTGGGTCTGATTCTGTGACAGACTAGAGTAAGCGCACTCTCGGGGCGTTTCATACTAAGAGGGAACCTCCAACCAATGTTCCCTGATTTCCGGTGATAGCTGATGGAGATCAAGCAGTCAGGAATACAAACGACACAATTAAATACCGATCACCACAGATAGACATTACATCTACTAGTACTACTTATTGACAGTAGTAACAGTATGAACAGTAATAATAATAACAATAATCACATTAGATCAATATGTAGTAGGATAATTTTAGTGCTTATTTCTTCTCAAAAACACTATACCTTCTCTTATCCGTCTTCCTTATTGTTTAATTATGTTTATACGGTATAATTTCATTATCGATGTTGTTGTTGTTATTGTTGATTCTTCTTCTCCTTCCTGAGTAGCATAAAATTTCCTATCTCTCATTATCTATCTGTGGATAGTTAGCTTTATTATTTGATTTAACATGAATGTTCACTTTTACTATCTTCAACGACAACAACAAAAACTACTAATAAAAACAGAATGAATAACAATGAGTATAAAAAAGAGAATTACTGTTAAGGAAATATGGATATACACCTACACAATGAGATAAGATGATGTGATGAAGGAATAATACACCAGAGAGTATCTTGTGCATCTGTTCATCAACTTATCTGCCTAGTTAACTGAGTATCCATACTAATTTATATGCTTGAACACACACACATATACACATGAATACAATAATAGTAGTCACAGTCCCTGTGAACTTATCAATTATGTATGAAGGAAAAATGGTAAATTGATCTTATTGGATTTTCCAAAAAGAGAATTTCAATTAATTTATTTACCCTTTAATTAAATAACAACATTAAATGAATAAGTTACTGTGTGTGATCAAATTATCAGAGTAATACGTATTATTATTATTCTATATATGTGAACATACAGTTTTAGATGAGTTCTGAGTAGTATAACAAAGAAGGACAGAATGGAAACAATTCAGTTAAATGCGTTATCATTTTTAAGTGATATAGGCAAAGTTGAAAGTCATATTTTATTACGAACTTATATCATCTACAGAAGGATTGAGTGAATTGAAGAAATTACGTGGTTTCGTCCGACTACCGACAGTCAAATTTTATATGACTGTCGAGAAAACCTCTAACCTTTCAGGAGTCTTTGTGCATAGCTCAGGCATTAAGAAGAACGAATAAATAGATTGGTTTTTGATTAAATTTTTGTTTCTGTATACATCACTACGATTATTGGGTTATTTAAGTAACATTCCTGTTACAGTGTTTTACTGTCTGACATTTAATTTCAAGCCCAAACAGTATAGGATAAAGCACTCATTTCATAAGTGATCAGCTAGCTGATAATCACACATCTTTCTTCAACACTCGTTGTACACTGTTCACTGAAATACAAACATTTTCATCCTGAACTGGATGATTTTTTACCAGTTAATCAATTTCAAAAAATGTCATTCATGTAACTCAAATAATCGAAGCTGATAACTTAGGTGGAACCTTCTGTTAGAATTACATTCATTTAGTTGACCATATAGAAGCGATCTACGCAAAATTTACATATACAAACAGTAACTAATTAATTACAGTCCTGAATATCAACAACGCTGAAATTATAAACCGTTACTAATCTCTTCATGCTTGTGAATTTAGTGAATAATGCGTAGTTATTTGATAGGCTGAGTCGTGGAAAATAACACGATATGTTGTTGTTGTATTACAAGTAATATAGACTGTTCACTCGATCAGAAATCATTATCTAGGACATTCTGAATGAAATATAATTACACATTAGTTGTAACTATAATTATTCGATAATATAACGTCTTCGCTGTCCCATATCATAAACGAACCTTAAGCAATTATTGAAACCTAAGACGCATTGAAAACGTTTCATCATATTATGGAGTTCGTCACTGGCAGTATGCATCCACACTGAAAGTGGATTGATTTAACAAATCTGTACATTCGCGATTATGTCACAAATACATTCTATTTCATCTTTCAGTCGATTTGTAAACTCATTCACTCATTCATCCATACGCACATGTACATACAGATATTACTTATTGAAAACTTAAAGGTTATTGCTTTCCATATACCAAGAATTACATACTTATTGGTGCATTTCTCCACTGTTTATTCTCACTGCACTTATTCACACGGTAATCAACTGCATACATGTTTATTTACTTAAGAATTAATTCTAGTTAAACTGACATATATTTGACAGAACAAGTTCCTTTGTATATATATATATATATATATATATATATATATATATATATATGCATATACAATTCTTTCTGACCACGGTCCTTCCTCTTCTAATACTTGTTAATAAGTTAAGTGATTTTTCTTTCGTAGGAAAAGGATCTATTAGAAACCTAGTGCTGTTTATCTAGAACTGACAGGATTGTGTAGCCGAAGAGAGAAAACAAAAAGACTAGTTGTGTGTTAGTCATCTTTTGGTCAGTCCTAAAATTAATAACTGTCCCATAGCGTAATATTATTTAGATACGTGAATATTTATGTTGAGATAGTATGCTTATTGAATAGTGGTACTCTGGCTTATGTCGTAAAAACGATCTACAGCAAAATTTAAGGTACATCAATCTGGTCTTCTTCTGCTTCATTATCGTCTTCTGGCAGGACATTTATCCTACCTCTGTATCTATTGATCAACATATTCCCAGAAATCCAGGTAGTGAGATGTTGTACACAGAGAACAATGGTACTTCGTTTGTAGGAATTTATGAGGAAAGGCTGAAGTTGAAATCCACATTTTAGGTTATTTGTAAATGATGCCACAATTTACCACGACATATTTTGATTCACGATGCCAAATGGTCAAAATATTCTTGTTGGATAATCTCTTTTATTTCCTAGCTGATCGGACCAAATAGTTATGCTATTTTTCTTTCAATGTAATTTTATACTACTTAGAAATTTGTATCAGGAGAATGGCAGTTTCCTTAAATATGGCTGCTTCGCAGTCAAAAACTAAGCTTTGCCTACTAGTAGCTCAGTCAAATAAAGAGTTCTGAGTAAACGGCTGGTGATAATTACACATATTGCTGATCGGTGCATTGCCTGTTTAACTCTTTCAATTACCTTATTGAAATTCTTAATCATATTAATAATCCTTCATATGAATGATATTTCTTTACTTAGTAAAGTATTTGCTTGTTCGTTGATTTCGATTAGATGTTAGGGAGTTTACAATGATTTTGAAAAAACGACTAACACAAAGGGAAGTGTCTCGTTAGAATTATTTGTACAAAGACAATTCTCGAAAATTCAGCCCACTAATAACCACTCGTTACAGTGATTCGGTAATGAGAAATACAAGTGGTCGTGAATGTTTGATACTACGTCAATAAAGTAGGTGGGTAAAGATCCACTACTTTATCTAATAGACTACATAGACCTTCAAAAAACTTGGAATCACTGGAAACCTATCACATCCTAGTATAAGGTACTTCAGTAGTGGGCTTTAGCCACCCCAAAGCAGATACAGTAAACAGTATTTAGAAAATGCCAAACCCTTAAATCACTGAGCCTGTATCTAACCATTGAAATTTTTAATTTCAATCACTTTATAATATATTGCTCACCCCCAGTTAGTGTAACAAGTGAGTAACTGATTCATGATTGATTTCTGAGGTTAGTTAAAAGTAAGAACTTGTTAATCATTATTAGGAGCTTTCTTGTATACAATAGTGCTCTAAGCTAAATTCTGCTATTCAGTTAATTATAATAACCCCTAATGAATAGTGATTTATCTAAGCCGAGAAATTATTAGTCCCAATGATACTAAAATAGACTAAATACTGAGAACATAGCTGTGTAAGAAGAAATAAAAATAAGGTATCTATGAAGAAACACCTGAGCTTAGGACTTAGAGGAAGATATAAAGTGGATACATCTGTTTTGATAATGGATTTATCATCAAATGTCTTAAACTACTGACTATAGACATCGATATGATTAGAACTCAGTAGACTGTACATGCCGATAGTTAATGATTTTATAGACTAATACTGTAATTTTAGTTTATGGACCCCGACCGTTCTTCCGATTTACTCCTGCTTTGATCCATACTCCACATCCTAGGGCATGCTTTATGCACATTCCACTACCCTGTAGATGCATATTCGCATTCTGAACAATCATTTTCTTATCTCTGCCAAGTGCCATATATATCTGACCTCAGCATCGTTTTTCAGGTGGTGCCAAACATACGCGAATGATACTTTGATGTACAAAATTATTTTCCAGAGATTTTAAATGGTCAAGAAATCTAGACTAACAAGCTATCTCCCACTGAGAAGAAGACACATTTTCAACATTGCAATATACGTTGTAATACAGAATTTTAAGTTATTAACAACTAGAACAGCAACAAACACTCTGTTTATGCAAAGTCATCAGACGTTATTCACTTCAATCACTGACAATTGACTCTTTCCGCTAGTTATCGTTGTCTAGTAAAACGTATTCTAGCCTGTTATTTTAAATACTAAAATATATAAATACACGTATTCTGTTGTATGAGAAGGAACATAATATATTCGAATAACTAACTAATTGTTATTACTAAGGATTGGTAAGGCTTTTGAATTTGAATCTTTATATCATAGGCTGAAAACCGTTGCAAACTAAGAGTCACTGGATAGTTGTTTTATTTTAGTATGGGACCCTTCAGCAGTCGACACCCAAGTTCTTACCGGTTACTGAATTTAGGATACTGAAGCCTTAACTTCAACAACATTTAGATATTTCATGTTTTCATTCGTTGTCATTGGTGGGTATTTGTCACCCGTTAAATACAAAAAAACTCTATTGATCATAGTTTTGTACCAGAACTCCTGGGTTTCCCTATTTAGACTAGCCATAATCTTATCAAATCAGATGTTTGAATCATTTGAATAATCTCTTTTTAAGTTTTGTTAGTAATGTAATCAACTACTAGAGTACGTTCACCCATATACCCCCATTCAGAAATCAACCAATAGAATTAGTTGCCAGTGTGTACAGTCTCCGATTTCTGGATTCGCACTAATGACGTGTCATATACTAGGAGGCAATCATTGTTTAGTCCATCCCCATTTTTAAAACCAAAACTTATTAACTAATGAATTATCTGTATCATTTAGGGGCAAAACTTCCATAAAAATATAAGTACCTAAGAGATTATAAACATCTATCTCATCTCTTAGCTATTCAAATTATAATCAACTCTTTTAAAAGAAATCACACACTTTATAACCTACCTTTCAGTTTGTGCATGTTTTTGACAGTTAGTTAGATTACATAAAGCAGAAAAAAACTAAAGACAATTTAATTTTTTTTTCACTTATTCCCTAAGGTCTATTTATGTAGATTACTGGTGAACTGTTACTATCTTTCTCTTGTATCATGCACACACACACACATATAGAGAGAGACATACAAGCAGACTTCTTATGTATTCAATGATACTAATGACCATAACGTTGAATGACAAAAGTTGAGAATAATACTCTTCATTGTTGCAAAACACAAAGTAATCTTGAAAATTTGAAAGATTCTTACTTGTAACAACAAATAATCACTGCAGTAAAACAATAACATGATTTAGTTTTCATTTTAAAGATATTTTGCTTGTAGTTGTATTGAGATAAATCTAGCGTAAAGACTGTTCAAAATGCGGAGTTACAATTTGTTCCAAATGTGAAGTTATTCACCGAAAATTGTTCCTGTTTAAAATTTGTTTTATTAATGGATTATCCTCTAGTAACCTATGTTTATGTTTAAGGTTATATAATTTATTAACGAACTGATAAATTCAAGAGGGAATCATCATCGTAATAGTTCATATATTCCAATTCAAGTTATGTGCTTTGAAAACAAGAGAAGTGGTTATTACATACTATTCATTTATCAAATATACATTCAGCTATTACAGTTGAGTCATGGGGACAAAAATGATCATAAATTGTTCTGAATGAATCTGAATGGCAACTTAATCACTGTATATAAACATTACATTCATGTGTTATTAAATACTTATAAGGCGACTGTATATAAAACAGGAGTCCTGTTGTAATATCGTATACTTAATAGCTCAGATTCTTTAATATGGTTAAACGTGTACTACTGAATAAAGAGAGTATTATGATTGTTGTTATTAAGCAGTTGGCACTATATTAGATAAAATAATTAAGTGGAAAGTATGTGTTACTGTCAAGATCATTTAATAAATGTAAATAGAGATGAGTTTGAGTAAACTATTGTGAGGATATAGATCCATTTCTTTAACCACTACACCAACAATTCATTATAATAGCAATAAAATTATTTCGGTTGGCAGGAATCATCTTCATTAATGGAAGTAGTCATGTCATTTGTTAAGCATACCCACCCACCACCTACATCGATGGAGGGTATTGAGTTAATTAAAGTAAGTTTTAAATTGAGCTTTGAGATCAATTTATCAAGTCACTGGCTGTAGTTAATGCAGACTCATTACTTCGACTCTTTATAAAAATACTTCGTGCTAATTTCACTTCGTCATGTTAATAAAAGCATTGGAAAATTGATTCAAGGTACTCATTTGCCAGACCCTACTCTGATTATGATGAACTGAATGAACTTCATATTGATCGTATAGTTTTATTATAGTCTAAAGCTTATCACATCTAACTCATAACTAAGTGATTGTCAATTTTACACACAAAAACATTTGTTCAAGGAAGACAATAAAGAAATACACCAATTTTTTTCACAAACTACTATAATCAAAGTAGCGATGATTTCTGTTGATATATTGAAGTATTTCGTGATTTATGTAAGCAGTTGGCATTTATTTACACTTTCAGTTAATCTCAACTACCAGTATCCCTTTCTACTTTCTCACATTTCTGTCTCATCCAAATAAAAATTCCATTTTTGTACATCACTGATTCGGAGATAAAAATGCAAATGTTGTAATTTCAAGATCTATGACGAAACATTGTCAACTAAATGAAAAGAAGTACAAAAATGAATGAGGAGTGTCTGCTGATGACATATTAAAGATTTTTCATACTACTAAGTAAAACGGTGACAAGGGATTCGAAATTGCAATCTATCATTACTAGTATGATTGAATGTTGTAGAGATAGATGAAATTAAATTTGATATGATGAATTAACCTAGGTCACACAGCCACTGAGTACCGGAAAATGTTACATAGCCTCTAAGTTCCAGTTTCAGACTTGCTCACTAGTTCGACACCAGTTTCCCGGTAAGGATCAGACTCAAGAACTTTAAATTTATCATGTGAACACTTAGGGCTCGGAACCATAGAATTAACATTTATTGGATTACATTTCTAAATCCAATCAATTCAAGATAAACTGAATGACATCATGCATTGTAATTAATAAGTAATTATCTCAAATCGCAGGTGGTCTAACATCACCAGTCATTTATTCTCACTAGAGTTAAATTCCTAATATTAAATTAACGTTCACTAATCTTAACAAAGCCAAACCATGTTCAATACGAGCTCACCAGTTAGCAACGTCAGAAGGTGGCCTCGGAGCATTTTTTGACAATACGTAACCAGTGGATTACAGCCATGTCTGGCTTGTGGTAGTTACCTTCTAATAACGATGAATGTAGTGAACCGATGCAACCCAGAAATGCAAGCCGTTAAATGTTGGCTCAGCGTTATAAAGGCTGATGTCATTGGATCTAATCACAGTGGTGTAGTGAATGCACACTGTCGAGGATTCACATACTAGAACAAAAATAGTTATCGAGTGCTCCCTGCTTTTTTATTGCACACGACTGGAATCACCCATTGGTGAATGCAGAAAACAAATACTTGAATATCCCATATTCAATCTCAGACATTCGAAACTGCACATAAGTGATATAATTAGTACATTTATGTCTCATATGTATAGATCCAACTTTCCTTCGTCGTGAAGAATTCTCATCCATCTACCTAAACCGATCCGTCCATATGCAACAAACTTAGTGGTTAAAAGTCAAATGTCTCTATCGCTGAGGCATCGTTTAGTGTGTCGTTTTCTCTATGACGCCTGACTAGCTTGGTTTTAGTTCAATGTAGGGCAATATTTGTACAATAACCAATGATCCTAATTTTTAAAATGCTTATCAGTTAAAATGTGTTTATCATGAACCTTATAGATTTATAAAAAGAACAACTGAAATGAGTTTTATCAGTGTTGATGTTAGGAATTCCATGTGATCAGTCTCTAGTAGCACGTGTACAACCAGAGAGGACTGTCATGATAATCCTTTTAGTTGCAAGATTCTTAGTGTAACTGGAATGTGAATAGTAGTAAATTCTAGGGCACCTGTTTCGTTATGTTTAGAATTTCTCAGACGGATAGGTTTGCATCCAAGTGTTAATGTTCATAGTAAAACTAGAACCCACTATTTTTCACTTTAAATGACTACGCATTATGTACCACAGTACAAATATATCTGACTGATGAGTCCCGACTAATGGTTATACACGACTCCTGATTCCGCTACTAATCAGGGTCATACTTTAATAATACGAAACTATTCAGCTAAATTGTTGTCATATGAATAATCAGAATGAAGGATTGTTTTAATGATTTTTCTGTTACTAATAACATTCAACTGATAAAACAAAATTTGGTACTAACTAACTAACTATTTCAACTGTAATCACGTGAACTAGATCCTAACTACAACTTGAAAAAATTTCCAACTGTTTTCTAATTCAAATGATATATAAGTAGGTTTTTAGGCATCATACCCTCTAAATTGAAAACTTCAACTTGTTATTGTTGAAAATTCTGTCTGTCTTCTTAAATTACGTTTGTTCAGAAGGTTTTTTCTAACATTCTAATAATGTCAAGTTAGTTAGTGTATTCCAGATATTTCAAAATATCTATTGGATAATGAATGTATGATTGAATGATGGATAGTAAAACTGGCATCAATGTATTCCAGTGGATACATTGAATTACTGTCTATCATTTACATGATGATGATGATGATAATAATAATAATAATAATAATAATAATAATAATAATAATAATAATAATAATAATACTACATAATTGTTCACTAGTAGACAACATGAAAAATAATTTGAAAGAATGATAACAATTTAAATAAAAAAAGAATAACTCTGTAAAGACGATGGGCTTATTCAGCATGATTTGATTTTGTCTAGCCATTTTCTCTTTGTCTCAATTATTCAAAAAAGTTCTTCCTTTTTGTTTTTCTTTAGACTGAATAGACGAAGTAACATTTGAGAAAATTATGTAGATTCATGAGAGACAGTGAATGAGTACAAGGTGTACACATAAACAATTGTCTATCTATCTAACTATCTATTTAGTCATGATCTAACTATCTATTCCTGATCTAACTACCTACTATAATCTAGTCTCTCAAGCATTCCTTATACAATTGCATAAACGTGTAATAAAATGATGGACAGTTTGAATGAGACAGAAACAAACAAAATGATGATAATGATTATGATGTTGTTATGCTATGTGGCAATAAAGTAATAAGAATTGAATCAATAAACACATAATCTGAATGAAAATACGAATGAAGTTATTTTACACCATAATTATTATTAGTGATCATTTGGCTTAAAGTGAATTTTAAACAATTCAAACGTCAAATAGTTGGATTTAGTTATTAGGAAACTCCACTTAATCTACATTTCGCATTGGTCATTATTTGTGATTACTAGGAACCTTCAGTCGTAAGTGGATTTACATTCCATGCTGGAATCGGACAAGTATCAACTTATCTTCACAATTTTACTAGTTATTTTAAGCATCTCAGTTCTTGAAAAAGTCATTGGTAGGCTCTAGTGGATAAGTATTGAAACCTTAGACAATGAAATGTGAATTCGAATCTAACGGGGAGAATCATTTTCCTCAAGGCTACAAGTATCTGTTGATAATGAGTACTGAACTATCACTGAAGCCTAGTTAAAACAGACTTCCATTTCAACTGCCTTCAATAACTTAACATTTAAACACTGGACATACGACATCCAGTCACTTAGATAACTGACAAAGTTCAATTCGACTGATAAAATTCGGTTATCACCGCTAAATTTCTCGAGACTTGAATTTTTTTTAGTAGATTTTTTAATTATAATAAAATTTATAGCAATAAAATATTCATGTGATGGTTGCACCTACAGTCACCTAGAGAACCAGTTATCTTCTAAATGATTGATCTACTACTTATTTGCGAATATTAGGTAAATCTAACAAATAAAATAAAATAACGTACAGTTACGATCCACGTAGGATTAGATAACTGTTTTTATGATACGGGACTCCATGACAATATCACACAAAAAGTTTCAGTAAAAAATACCGTGTCCTAGCTAGTAGCTTTTCCCAGATGAATTCTTGTGTTTCTATTGAAAACACAGTAACTAGTAGATTATTACTGTGTCAACATTGAAAAAGTCACCACATTTGGCTGTGGCGCAAATTTATTAAAACTAAAAATATGAACCAGTGGATCCTAATTCATTGGTCATATTTCACATGGAATTGTGAGTATATATTACTAATGGGTACTATACTATAATGAAATGACTATCTAATTTTATTCAGTTTTTAATGGTACCCTCCCCATGTGAAAATTAAAACTAATGTTTCTAGATTATTTCACTGTTAAGTAACAGTTATAAAACAATGTCACTTCAGCTAAATTCACTAGCTTCAATCTGATCTGAAAATGCATAACTAAAACGGTGCCTTCTTCATAAAATAAGTGACATTAAAAAGTGTAGGGTAAGAATACTTGATGTTAATTCTTTTGATTGAAATAGCAGACAAGTGAAAAAAATTATGGTCAAGTTACAAATTGGACTGACAGGTTTTATGGAGATTGGTATTCAGTATTAGTCGGCTGAATCTGTCACATATCGATGCTAGGCCAGGTACCATTGCAAACATGGGAGCACTAGCCAGCTGTATAATCCTATGATAGAACACCTCAAGCAGTGAGCACTCAGAGAATGAGAAGTCGTATCTGGTGGAGTTTAGACTTGTCGGAAGTGAGACAGTTATCACCGATGACAATGAGTGATTGTCACACTAGATCACAGATTGATGGAAATGAAAATTCTACGATTTGGACGCCGGTTCAGTGGTGCAGAGGGTTAGATATCCGCCATCCCGAAGTCCCTAGAGCAGAATCAAGAGTGCACACTGTTGAGTAGTCCCATACTAGAACAAAACAAATGTACAGGTTTTCACTGGCTCACTGACAACATCAATCTGTGACAAATGCAATCAACTGAATTATAAATCAACTGATAACAGTCACTACAAATCAATAAAGTGAAACAATACCCTCCTTGAGTTATCTGAATCTTGCTATCCCACCCTTACACTTAGATTAAGTAATCCTCTTCGTGAATAAATAGATTAGCTATGATAAAATGTAGTAAATTATGCACTTTATGTAATAAATTATGTAATTCTCATTTTCCTAACCCAACTAACGATTACAATAACACAGTAATGAAAATGATAGTGGAACAGTTAGACTAAAAGTAGTCGAGTTAATTACACATACTCTGTATCTTATGTCACATTATATTATACGTCTATAGTCAGTAATTGAAATTTATTTTGTCTCACCCTTAAAGTATCAGTGTAATCAACATACAGGAGTGAAAGTAACTATTCTCTTTCTTTATTTCCTCTGCACTTTCCTATTATCTACTCTGAATTTCTGTTGAGATGAGATGAAAATGTTTTGGAAGAACGTGTATAAAGTAAGAAGTATAAAGATAAAATAAATGAATGAAAATATATAAGGTAGGTAGGTATAACCACTGAATTGTTTTCTATGCTTTACATTGCTTTTCGCGTTAATCACAAGCTTAGTATTAAACAATTTGAGTTTCTTCAAGAAACATACAAATGCAGATATATTCACCGCTGATTTATCTGTCTTACTTATGATGCTTAAAAACTGAATAAATGTAATTATCTAATTGATACTAGAAAAAAGAATGTAAGCATACAATTAGAGAAAAAGATAAGATTGGATAAGATAATTAGATAATCATGATTTGGTTTAGTAGATCTAGTAAATGAGAAATCTTAAAGTTGTAGCAAAAGTAGTGATAATAATCTGATAGAATCAAGTGACCAAAATCGAAATATGAACCGATGAATGATATTACAATAGTCGAAAGGTGAAGCACTCCTTACTGAAGTGTTGAATGGCATAAGTTCGATTAACACAGGCCTGATATTTGGCTGCATAAAGTTACAATTAATGCACGTGAAACACATGTATCTCCTTATCTATTCATATAGCTTTTCTCCAATTTATTCATATAGTTGTTTATTAATTTGCCAATATATTTGACTTAAATAACAATAGAAGTAAAATAAATCTCACCTACAGCCTATAATCATCAGCTGAAGTCAGTAAACCTTGAATGAAAGATATCAAGATAATACTTAATTTCACAAGTGACATAGTCACTAAACTGATAATTTCAAGTCTCTTAGTTCGGTGATTGGTTCTAGAGTAAGCTTATTATTATTTAATATATAGGTAGCACTATGAAATCTGGTCAGTTTTCAATTTATCAATTATTAAAGCTTTAAAGTTGAGTATTATAGATTTATCTTAATTCAACAATCATTAATGAACTAACATCCTCAGGAAAACTGGGTACACCTAGAATTGAATTCCTTAGTATTATTAGGTACCAATGAGTCCATCACAATTCTAATTGGAATGCTTCAGGACTTGTTGAGAATCTCCAACATCTAGACTGTTGATGTGGTGTCCGATTGCTGGCTTTTCAAACTTTAGTAAAGTCATAAAGTAATGGAATAAATCATGCAATACTGGTAACCCTTAATTACCTTACACTTTAATCTAGCTCTGGAATTTTCCCCTTAAACTAATGAGTACATGATTATTACTGCTGGGTGTTAGAGACTATCAACAATCATGTCAATAATTATATACTGATTAAAAACTTCTAGGTCTTGAACTGGAACCCACAAACTCTTGAGATAATACATTGTAAGAGAATCTTAAAACCATATATGAAAGCTATCTAATAATATATAGTTTGGATTACTTGTTCAAATGATACAAGTGTAATATGAAAACAATCTTCGCACTAATTGATTATAATACACCATTTTCTTCAATAATAAGCTCAATGTTCACTCTGGGGGGGGGGGCTGGTCATCTGAAGTTAGTAATTCAATTCAGTGACTTCTATATGTAGGACGAACAACTGAATTTATATGTAGTGATGATGACGCAATATTTAGAATTGTATCAAAGTGAAAAATCCAACCCATTTTTACATTCGAACTTCTACTTAAATAGTATCCATCAGATTAAGTCAAGATATTTATTCATTATTTAGTGTAATGTTGTTAGTGGTAATTATCAAGAAGCTTTGCTCCATATAATTTTAGTTCTGTACACACACAAAACGTTAGTGCTGATGATTTTGTCAAGAATGACGATGAAAGCTTCTCAATCGAACCATCTAGTCCAGAGAACACAATGCCACCAATAATATTCAACAGAGAATGTAGGTTAAATTAGTGATGCATAAATGTGAAAACTAAAAGATAAATGAATCTGTAAGCAGTATGGTGGGGAAGAGAATTATTATACTAGTCGAATGGGTCGTTAATAGAGTAGGACAGTAAATAATGCTTTGAAGTTTACTGTAGAAAATGACTCATGGGATTAACCCACTAAAACATATGGCCATATATATGAACATATATTTGTCTCGTTAGTTAGTTAGTGAGTTGATTAGTTAAATGGTCATCTAATGCAACCCGTTCTCTATGTTCCATATTCCTTAGTTTATTTACTTCTTTGTTAAATTTATTCATGTTTCTTTTTCTGCCTACTTCTACTTCTTCAGTCATTTGATACAGTCTTAGGTCATTGGTATATATACTAATATATCTTTTCCAATGGTTCATTTGTTTAATTAGTTAAGTGATTTGATATATGTTATATGGTTAGCCTACTTAATCAGCAGTCTCATTCTAGTTTTTTTATCAGTAGCTTGAACTAGTAGTAGTGTACTTTCTTCTTATGCTACCTATACTGTTGCTGCTACTACTACTACTCCACTTTCACTCCACTTGACTTGACTTCATATTATTATTATTATTATTTATATTATTGTTATTCTTTTATATTTATCAAGAAGGAAGTCAGTAGAATAACTTACTGTATAATCACCTTCTTTGAGCTCATGTTAATGCATATATATGTGTACGCTTATATGAGTGAGTACGTGCTCTGTAATAACCAACATGGCACACACTACTGAATCCACTAAGTACGAGAGTGAGAGAGGCAAAATGTTGAAAGAAATTGAACATAAGGTGAACAGAAGAAGCAAAATATCTCAAAACCAGATGATAAGGACAAAATGAAACTAATGACTAAAAATGAATAATGTAGAGAAATACTTAAAACAGAAAAAGTAAGGAGGGGGAAAGAAGAAGAAACAGGATAAAAGTAATAAAATAGGTCAATAACATGACATCTGAGAAAGTATCAGAATTGTTATCTTTGTTACATAGATACATATATACATCGTTTTGTTGACATTCATGTTATTGTTATCATTTATACAGCCTGAAAACGTTAATGATGATATTCAAAATATATAGTGAACCAAAAGAAAGTTGAGAATAACACAGTTAGGGGTAATAATACAAGGATAAGTAGATCATATACAACTAGAAGGCTAACTACTTCACTCTTAATAGAATAATGATTGAAAAAGATTCATTTAAATCATTCCAGTTATTGTTATTTGTGTAAAGCATTGGCTACTATGATTAATTGAATAGTATGACAGAAATATGCAACACATAACTTAATTCTTGATTTACCAAGTATAATGATTCATATAACGTCAGCGGATTAATGAAAGTGGGCAGTTGATACTTATTAGCAAACCATATTTGCAGTCTCAGTTTGTTTAACTGACTGATATAAAAACTAGGTCCAACGGGATTCCCTACTGAATATCTAGATGTAGTGCACACCTGTGTTGATGAAACCTACAACTGGTAGTTACATTAAAACTTGAAAAGAGGAATTTGAGCGAGACGATGTGGATTAGTCAAAGTTACCACTGGTCCACGACGCACTGATGTTCGCACATTCGTGTACTTGACTTTGGTGTTATCTACTATGCATGAAGCTTTGTGTTGTTGCTACTGATCGTTTCATTGAATAAATTAGAGAAGGTGGTAAGTAGTTCAAACCGAAGATATAGTGACTAAAATGTGAATGATTTGACCAATTTAGCTACTGTGTTGTAAGCTCAATATGTGTATTCCATAATAAGCAAACAGTTCACAACTTTCATATGTGTATTTGATCCAAACAATTATGAATAGAATGACAAACTATTTTTTCTCGATTGGACTATTGATATATATATATATATATATATATATATATATATATATATATGAACGTTATCACAAGGTTGTAACTATTTCAACTGATGAGGTCCAGAGTAGATGAAACACATGTCCGAGATTCTACTTGGTTACCAGAATCTAACTTTGAAGATTTCGTAGGGAATGATGACTTCTCTATGAAATATTTTATGAATGAAATAAAGGTCCATTAGAAACCTATATAGTGAATATATTTTCACTCAGACATTTGACCTTGTTTAGTGACACATCTACAATTATATGATAAGAAAACTTACAATAAACGCTGTGAATTAAATAAACCTTTTTGAAACCACCTAACTGTATTATGATTCATTACTTCTGTTTCGAGATATCATTGATTTATTCAAATGCTACTTACATGTGTGAAAAAAAGCTTCAACATCACAACTGTCATTTTGAGAATCCCTTAAGCTCATTCCATACACTAGACACTTGCTTTAATAAACAATTATTAGTCGTGTTAGTATTCAGTTTCTTACTGTCTTATTAGTAGCACTGACTAACACAATTCAATTAACATCGTTTCCTTTGAAAAATTCAAGTAGATTTTACTGACGAAAAGAACATTGAAATTCCAGTAAAACGTTTTGTAGACATGCTTTTTATATAGAAATGAAACGTTTATATTGATCTCCTATCCAGTTCTTGCTAGAATGATGTATATCACTCCCAAATAAAGGAATTCCAACAAATAAATAAGTAGTATAACTAGTCGTTCCTAAAAATATATCTAGGAATGAATATATGTACATTTATGTGTAACCATCAATCATAGAATGTCAGTGTGCGTGTATTCACTTTTGTTTAACTTGAAAAATCTGAATGTGAACATGTTCCTATGCAAATACCAAGATGCTATTAAAGCAGGTGGCTTCTTCTTAGAAATCGATGCTAATTGCTTATCCATACATGAAATGTATTGACTTAAAGAATTGTGGAATAACAATTGATTGTGCAAATGCAATGACAACTTAGTCATATGGAAACAAAAGTATAAGAAATAAGTTGTTGATGTTTGTAAACCTGAATTCAGAATAAATGTACACTTCGAAAATGTGGTAATAATTTAGTGGTATTAGCTAGCTTTAATCCAATCTATCAGAGACATAGGAACCAAGAAATCGTGTATTTACTGACAGTAATTAGGATAAAAATGATATTCACTCATAAGAAAGATTCATCAGTCGTACTTATTTATAAGAATTCAAATAATTATCGTCAGTATCAGCTGACTAGCGAATGACTTCAGGAGATAATTCCAGGAATAGAAGTGACAGGACCTGATTAATAGTGTTCAGCTATGTCGAGTGTGAAGCAGTTACATATTGACAACACTGGATGTTGTCACTCAAATATAACTCGAATTAGAGACCGGATGGCTAATTGGTCTAACACGTTAGGTATTTGTAGTGATACTTAATCTCTGGCCTCGGTTCCTTGAAGGGGTTATCTGATAGGGCACTGATAAGGAGTCTAATACTAGTTTGGAACAGTTGCTCTATGCTTCCTGGTTTACACAGGTTATTCAAGGCAGATTAGATAATGATATCATATTCAAAGTTAGAAATAGATTAATATTTCTTATAACTTGATACTAGTCAAAAAGGTGTATCTTAAATTTTAATCAGATACGAACCTATGTTACATAGCCTTACAGTGAATGACATTACCATTGATATATCTAGGTTCTTTTATGTACAGCAATTGGTAAATGAATAATAACCAACTTTATATTTCCTAGTCCATATACTTGACTGAATTCTACTGATAAAAGTGACATTCAACCAGTAGGCTAAGTAATTTGACAACACGGTAAATTTTGTTTAAGGTGTTAGGTGAAAGCCCGGTTTCCAGTTAATGCAGACTGGTAGTCAAATTATGCATGTACACTTTACTCAATTTGAAATGGTCAACTGAATATACCTGTATTCAACTCTTGGTGATTACATTGAGACTTAAACTCCCTACCATTTGTTTTAAACTCCAGGGCACTATCCAGTGAGCTGCTGTGACCAGTTAGTTATTTACAGGATAGACATATGTCTTTAATGTTAATAGAGGGAAATCCTTATCTCTAACATACGTCTATAGACATTTTAATAATACGATTCTAATGTCATTACAGAGAATAATAGCTGCATGAAACTACTGAGCTTATCATTTATCACATAGAATACCAGCTATCTAACCTAAACCAATAAGAACTAACAAGTACTACACTGTGCATCTACGAAACGAAATAGTTTTCGGTAACGTCATAAATTGTAGATATCTCTGAACAAGTATTCAAATAGGGTATATATCAGGATTATTTGTCGTGGAAACTGTGAAAATGTTATCGAATCCGCATGTTATTCCGTATTGAATAAACATTTCGACATAAAACTAATCTATCAACATGTGAGGTGAATTCCTAACAATTTTAGAGTTAGGGAAGAGCTCAGAAAAGCGAATTCGCAGTGAGATAACCGTAGAAAAACGAATCACAAATAAAATTAACAGGAAGTTGGTAGTGGTATTGCACTTAAACTGTCCTGCTCAACGCATATAAATCCACCAAGGTTTACATGCTCATGCTGAAATTTCAATTTATTTAAAAGGAAGATGTTTAATTATTTCCTGTTTGTTTCGTTGAATTAGTTTGAATTACGTTCACTCTGTTCACTTTATGTCTTCCCATACACCAGTATAGTCAGATCATTAACATCATTAACTCACATTTATTTACAGATTTGCTCATCAATATTTTATTCCTTGTAACTGTGAGTGTTAAACCACAAATTGCTAGTTTAAGGTACAAAAAAGGTGATTATCTAATCTCATGAAAAGTGAACCAATTCAATATTCTTTATGCTTATCATTACGAACAACTCGAATCTGTGTATGAAATGACTGATCACTAACAAACTTGTTAAAGTTTTCTTTTTATAAATCAAAAGTAGAAGTAATAATAGCTAAACATTGAAATTGGGTATTGTAGAGATAGTTGGATTTGAAGATGGTATCACGAATTGTTCTAAGTTAGATAGTCAATCAAAACCAAGAATCACCGGAGAGCCATTTCATCCTAGTATAGAACTCTTCAACCTTGTTCATCCACAGCTCAATCAAGAAATAGAGCCCAGAACACTCAGGTTTCACGATGATAACTTAACCTTTGGACTACTGAGCTGGCATCCAACAGTTGTCATTTCTAACTCATTCAACTCATGATTTATTTGCCTGACATCACCTAATATTATCAATCGGCAACTTCACACCCGACATGACTGAACTTTATTGGTCAGCTTTTCTCACTAGAACCCGACAAGTTAGTCACTAGGGAGCTGATATTCGTTGTAATTAGATGTTGTGAAAATTATTGAATATTAATTTGACAACACATCTAGTCCAATGCTTCCTGACTTTCAGCGGATATCTAACTCAAACCAATAATTGATATCAAATTTAAATAGCTAAAATTACCCGCAATGTTTGATTACTTAACCTATCATAGATTTAGTCATTTTGCTATTCATTTATTGGATCAGTGACACAAATTAAAACAGAATTTTCATTAAAGCTTTGATTTCAAGTGTCTAAGATTATCCTATGAATGTAACTAGTATAGGCTCAGTTAAACATATCAGATGGAAAAAAACACACAAATATATTGAAAAGTAAAACATGATAAGTTAAGTGGAATCTAGTACGCGCGTTTCGTCCTAGTTGGGACTCATCGACTGGATGTACCTGCTTCCCAATGTTGATGTTCACAGTAGGATTCGAACTCAGTCCGTTTCGTGTCTAAAGCCACCGCGTACACCACTAGACTACTGAGTCCAGACAGTCACGTTTGTGCAATGGGCGAATTAGGTAGTAGGATGAATTTGTATATTCCGATTGATTTGTTATAGAATGAAGCTGTCCACAATCCAAATTAGATGATACATGTGAATATTCGCTATATCGAGGCAATCCGCTCAGGATGCACATATAGCAACAGTGACTGACCAGATTCAGTCTATAACAAATCAATGGGAATATACAATATTATCCTACTATGATAAGTTAACTTTTGTCAAAATTACAATATTATATATTCAGTATTTATTCACTAAAATAAACAACAGGAAAGCTGAAAATATTAATCACAACATTGGAAATGTTATGAATAACTTCACTTATGATAACTAACCACTAATAAATGAATGAATGAATGACCTATGCATTAGTTTAGTACTCATTTAATGTAAACGGCATTGTAATTCATTCATTCATTCATTCATTCATTTCATTTCAGTTTTTCTGTTCATAAATCAATGATAACATCTTTTCACTTCAAAATTTTCATTTCAGGTCAATTAGTTTTTAATGACTTTTATTCATTTTCTTTAATTGACAATAGTTTTTTGTTGTTGTTGTTTAATCTTCATTTATTATTTATTGAACAAGTTATTGTAACCAAAAAATTACAAGGTCATTAGAGAATGAATCAACCAATCAGATTAATTTATTCCACTTGTATCTGTGGTTATATTTGTATGTGTATGTTTTAAAATAAGTGAAAAATCATTGGTTTTACAATCTTATCCATCTATTGTTAACTACTCAAAATACTGAAGAATTCAGTGATACAACAGAATATGGACTGAATTAAGAACAATACAAATAGAGTATTATTACTACTATTCTTATAGCATAATGAAATAGATCAAATTACAGTCTATTCGATTGCTTCATTATTTCTACTATTTTTTGTTTTAATAATTCAAAACAAATATACTTAAGAGAATTAATGAATGAGAAGGGTATTCAGTGCATAGAACAGAGATTATGATAGATCGATTAGGAGTATCCTTTTCTAGGTTGTCCTCTGAATATCAATTTTAACTACGTTTTAACAATAATGCAATTAATTAAAGCATAAGATTTGTACCACTAATACATATGCTATCATGTTATACTTTATGTTGAAACATTGAATGAGTTAATAACCATGAGTTTATTTTGAATTTATAAAGTAATTTTGTCTTCAATTGAAAATGGTATTTCAATTAGTTCCCATGTTAACTTGGTTGAAATAATTGAATCTTCAGTTTGTATAGTTCTTAATTAAATAAAAATTTCTGTGATACACTTACTATGTACACTCTTGAATGGATTTGTGATTGGTAGTGACATTTAGAATGCCTGAATATATTATAAGTTGAAAATGTTAACAATTGTCTTGACTTAGTATTTCAGTGAAGTATCACATTCATATTTCTTAATAATTATTATCACTGAGATATAAATTACATCTAGATACTGTTCCCGAATAGGACAAAGTATGTTTCCTAGTTTCAACTGCATATTCACTGGGAGTTTGTTTTTATGACTAATTAATGTTATATTAAGTTAAGGAGGCTCGTTAAAGACATAAAATCAAATGTTGTTTTGTTAACACCATATTCCCCGTTCTTCAACTGAATTCTTTTCTACTTTAACCTTTATGACAGATACTTGACATATGATGTTGTTTAATACAAAGTAACATCAATGGTGAGTATTAATAATATATTTATCGTTCAGTCACAACTTAAATTGTTCATTGATGAAATCATTGCCAAGATATTCGGAGTACAGCTTATTTAGGTGCATTTTAGTCATCAAGTTCACTTAGCTTAAAAGCATAGACTTTACAGTATATTTTACTATGACAGTTTGTATGCAGATTTTATGCATTTTGCGTCTCGTTTATGTTATGAATCATTTAAAACTACAGAGCATCGGACAGTAATTGCAACCCGATTCTTGACTTATTAGCAAGTGGGCAATTACATTCACACATGTGATCAATCTGAGAACATTCATTCCACTGAACTATTAAGTTGAAACCTTGTGAATCGATGTTTCTAATTTAATCCCACATAATGTTGTACAATTCTCAACTTATCCCATGTGTAATACTGGCTAACTCTATTGCTCATAAATACACAAAGTATCATTTGAAAAACTCCCCACTGAGCCCTCCTAGGGTTACTAGCTTTTCGCAAGCCCTGCTCTATGAATAATTGTTAAGCATCTAATTGAATGGAACACATAATTCTACATCAACCCCCTTGTCTATGAGTGTTCGGGAATCCGATTCGCCAAAATTATGATTATTTAGTAATCAAACATAAAACGTGTAGTGATCTTAGTGAACTATCACCATAATATAAATCATAATCCAGATTGCATTCTATGGCCTTTAATTGTATCAATAAGATGTTCCACTTTTGTACACCTATTGTATTTAATTGATAATTACACTTGACTAATAATCTCTGTAATTAGAATCATATATAACTGAATGCACTAAAATAAATGTTTTGCCTCTATCTGCTGATACATCATACAAGTATTCCTCTTTTCACTAACCTGGACGGGAGTCTAAGAACTCAGACCAGACTGACCATAGGACTGAGAAATACCCGAGTACACTACCGGTCTGATGTAATTCGGTCACCAAGATCATGTCAAATAGATTAGTGGAAAACTCATTTATCAGCACTCGGTAGTACCCCCACCCTCCATTAAAGTTACAGTGGTGATAAAAGATTTGAAAGCGTGGACAGAAGAATATTATGGGACCTTATTTGACACCATGGTGTTCCTGAAAAGAGAGTCAATATCATACAGAATTCCTCTGAAGATCTGCACAACAAGATCGTGCATGGAGAGCAGATTGGAGACTCATTTTAAGTGAAGACCGGTGTCCGACAGAATTGCTTACTTTTACCCTTTCTCTTTCAACTATCACCTGATAGGATTATGAAAACTTTAATAACTTAGAGGAGGCAGGAAATACAGTGAACAGCTTGGATGCGGCTAGATGATCTGGAGTTAACAGATGACTTAGCTCTTCTATCCCACACCCAGTAACAAACGAAGCTGAAAACACCTATGTAGCAGCAGCCTATGTAGCCAGCAGTAGGCCTCATCGTACACAAGGTAAAGAACATAGCCCTTAGATACAACTCAACTAGCACCAACCAAATCATCACACTTGACTGAGAATCTCTGGATGATGTTGAAACTTTTACATGCACCTGGATAGCATCGTCGATAAAAGAGGAGAGATATGATGTATATGTAAAGGCACTGATTGATAAGACAAGAAAAGGACAGTACTTCTACAACTAAAGAGAATTTGAAACTCAAAATAACTGTCAGTCAACACCAAAGTCTGAATTTTCAATACAAACGTCAAGACAGTTCTATTGCATGGAGATGAAGTTCTGGAAACAATGAAAGCCAACAGAAAATACAGGTATTTATAAAAGTAGTTATTTATGTAAGATATTTCGGATTAGCTTTTCCAGACACCATCAGCAGAGAATTACCGTGGAAGAGGACAAACTAACTTACAGCTGTAGAAGAAATTACGAAAAAACGCCATAGGTGGATAGGACACCCATTATGAAAATCCACAAACTGCATCACAAGGCAAGCCCTAAGATGAAATCCCCAAGGTCAAAGGACAAAGGAAGATCAATGGAAGACACTGAGCAGGAAATTGAGAGCAGGCACGAAATGAAGGAATAGCACTTGCGAAGAAGTGGGAAGGAGATTTGAGGACAGAGTTGGTTGGATAATTCTGATAAATAGCCTGTACTCCACGAAGAAGTAGCAGACAAATGAATATAGTGAGCAGTCTCTAAGTAATAAACTACAGTTATAGGACCTCTCTATAGAGCATATTAACTAACTTGCCACAGATCAAGTGAGTTGTTAAACATCAGAATACTCAGTTGGCTTCCTATAGTTGTATATTCCTAACTACAACTAATTCATGATATTTACAACCATTTTCAAATATTACTAAAGATTAAATGACTAGCTACTGAGGTGATAAAACGCCATTTTTTCAATGGCTCTTTACTAGAACTGAATGGATTAACCTCTTGAAGTCACCTACTAGTGAGTTTGATCGTTATGATTTATAATATTTTCCTAACTACAGGCTAGTCCATAATTTAAAGTAACACAAATCACCTAAGATGATTACAGTATTCCTAGTAGTCTCCGGTTACATTTTCTTCTAATACCTTTCTAATCAGTGTTTCCTCAGTCATCCGTCTTACTTCAAAACAGGTGATGAACTATTTATACACCGATCAGTAGTAGCAAACTAACACTTCTTCCATTCAGGTAGAGAATTACAATTAGGAAAGTTTCATTTATAATAGTAAAGTATAGAACGCATATGTTTTTCGTAATCTACCAAGTATTGGTTGATTAAATCATGATTAATCATTTATAACTCTATATTTGGATTATAACATAATGAAAGTGTTTACTGCAAAATATTGTAAACAGTTCCATCATATGCTTTAAATAGAATAGATAATGACAACAACAATAACAATAATATCTCCTGCTGTTTCACACAAACATACATAAATGGTTCTTACTGTCAATCAATAGGGTTATTGAAATAAACTAACCAATCAGTAAATATAACTAAATTTTCTTAAATTTCTATTCGACCTGTTGTTATGCCCCCCCTCCTCCTCAGTCCTGTACAAATTATTCGATTTGTGTAGATTTGTTTTTAATTTTACAAATAGTTCGTCTCTTTTATCAGAATCTTAATGATAATTTTATTGTTTAGGCAATAAATACTGAAGTAAGAAATCGACAACTGTTGTACGTACCAACTAGTTAATAGTAGATGACGATATGAACTATACTTATATATATGTATATATTTCTTCATTGAGGTCGAAGTTAGCTGGATAACTGTTATACTAAGCGTTCTGATTACAATCACTACCACTCTTCTACATCTGACTAGCCAAGATTGATTAACAAACTGTAGTGTCAACTAGAGGTAAAGGTACATAGGAAGATGTAGTTCACGATTTGGTAACTAAATAATATGAAGCTAATCAGGCAGTGAATTATGTGATGTATGTTAGCACTAAATCCGAAAAATCCTGTAATGTACCATAACTAGAGCTCCCATAACTATATTAGCACAAACAGTAAGTAGTTATGAATAAAAAGAGAAAATATGTAGGTCGCAACATCTCAAATGTAATACGGTGCCAAGTTGTACTACTTTTGATTAACTAAAGTAGTATGGAAATACGCACATATGTTTGGAAAGTAAAGGAAAAAAGATTTTCATCAGAATATGATTAAGTGATGGAACAAAACAATGCAATTATATATCATATGCCTGAAGGAGATTCTGGAAGATAATGTTAATAGACGAGGACTGGAGAACTAGAAGTAAATATTTATGATGGTGAATTGACGTTAAGTGATGAGTAAGCATAAAATTAAGTGAGTGTAAGCTTGATTAGATAATAATGAATTTATTAAAATCAAACGGAAATGTAAATGTACGTAACGATGTAATGACTTGAAATGAGTCGAAATTACATTTTAAATACACATTCTGAGAAGGAATGAATTAAGTCTAGATTACTAAGGTAGAAAAAAGCTTACAATAATTTTCTTTGGACACATAATTCAGGTTTCGGACTCTTTCATTAGTGGTAATAGCCTTAACACACTTCAGTAGACTGGAACTTGGCTTTTTAATAACCACCTTGGAAGGTTTTATAGTATCAACCCGAAATTATGTGTCTAGGAGATGTCTTGATGTTACATCACAAAATGCGTATTTAAAATGTAATACTAGGTGCCATTTCAAAGTATAAATACAAATGACACTGGTCACTAATGAATTACAACTAAACCATTAATATTGACAGGATTAGACTAATATAGTAATCAAAATGTTAAGTCAATGATTGATTGTTGGGAAAACTTTGCAGGACAAAAATCATTTCATTCCATTGTAATTTTAGGTTACTTAAAAACGATTATAAATAATGATATTCTTCCAAAATATGAATTCTCCACATTTGTAGCTTAAGCTTTCTCATCTACTGTTATATTGCTCAATACGATATGTAGTTGTAAGTGGATATGTATGAAACCATGTAGAATGAATACTAGAACAAAGGTTTTCCATGATAAATTATCTCGTCATGTTGAGTAATGATACTTTATTAAGTTGACTATCTATCTGTTCAATGTTTCTGTTCAGGAAAATTAAGATAAGCTGAATTCGAAGCTAGTTATACAGCCACTAAAAGTTAAATTATGCTAAACATATTTTTTGCTTGAGAATGCGACTTCTCAGTACCAGTAAACATTCACAATCCCATAAAAATCGAGTCGAGGATATTCAGTTTGTGATTTAAAACTTGAAATCCAATATTTCCCATTTCCCCTTATGATAACTGACTGAGCAAGTGGAAAAGCGAATCCTGGAAACCTTATAGAAATAATAGATAAATTGAATCCCAAAAATAAGCTCGATCTTTTTTTGAAATGTTGAATTGAGGTTGCCTGTGGTATGAAGTTATATGCTTTCGTCACAGACTTGTGTTTATTGGGCGACAGTGAAAAGCAGGAAGCACTGGAAAACTTATTCATCCTACTATTAGGCTCCATAGAATCTCGCGCCCTCGATTCCCGCTAGAGGAATAGGACCTGTAACCTTCAGGCTTCATGGCGAATACTTAAGCATAAACACTATTGGACAGGTGTTCAATTATATAATTTTCACTCCCGTCAATATGTGATATTGTGCTAAGATATGTATTTATCACTGATGATAACTGTCTCATTTCTAGAATGTCTGAACTCTATTAGTTGCTACTTCTCACTAGAACTTCAGAAGCACTTTAGAATTATTGTAGTTGAATTGAGGTGTTTTTGTGGAAATAGGTATACAGTTTAGTTACTTGTATTCGTCATAGATTGACGTCTGTTGGTTACTACTAAAAACCAGTTAGTACCGTTATGAATAATGAGAAAAAATAGATCATCACTACCAACATCATTATTACTATAATAATAGCAAGTGGTATGACTATTGTCGTCGTTATTTAACATTATATGTTCTATTTCGTTTCTCCCAATTGAAAATCAATACTGCCTAGATACAGGACAAAATGTATACAGAAAATAAAACAAGTGTATATACTACTGATAAAAACATACATATATACGCACAAATGAGATGCATATATACATATACAGTAGGGTGAATGTGATTTGTTTCCTCGTTTGCATATACTACTGAAAACTAACATTAATTTTTGTTGTTGTTTTATCGACTTCTTAGTTCTGTTATTTTTGTTGAGATAGAATCTGTTGTTTATTTGTGAATTCATTTGTTTATATTTTTCCACTTGTTTGATTTTACTAGAAACGTTAATTTACATCAACATAATACTACTAATATTACTGCTACTATAAATAGTAAAGGAAGTAATTATTCCATATGATAATTTATTATAAATATATTGATGATTTATAAAGAAGTAATATAGTAAATAGTAAATGATGGATTAAGTTTATGTGAAATGAAATGAATCTGAAGTGGTAATATGTTTTTAACGCAACCTATCTCACTTGAAATGAAACTATTGAATGCTAACTTCTGAGCTGCCTGTTTCTATAAGTACTACTGTTAGAAATATTTCTGATTAAATATTTAGGTTATAACGAGATGAATAGATGGGAATAACAAGTTGAGAAATCTATTCATTATGAAACTATAGAGTTAAATGGTCTATATTAAATGACTAGTTCATAAATTAGTTGTACTCTTTATATTATAAGCTTCCGATTAACTTATCAACCATTCTCACAACTATTCCTAATTCTTGAGTTGTATTTTTGCTGTAATTTTACTAGTTTATTTGCATATTTGATTTCCATAGTTTTGTTTCTATTGTCTTATACTTACTTTTACGGATTGATCTATCATATCATACATAAAAATAGTTATCTTGAAGCATACAATGATATTTTGAACGTAAGATGTATTCTGTCTTATCTCTCTCATACAAGTATCTTAATTGCCACAGAATCATAAAGACAACTCAATGGTGCTTCATTTTAGCGTTAGGTAATATCATTCCAACTAAGATACACCGGAAATTTCTCAAATCAGCTGAGTAAAATAAATGATTTTCAAAAATCTTAATGGACTTCACTTGATGATGGTTTGATTACGTTTACTGCCTTGAAGAATATTTACCATTGACCACAAGGTCGTTTATCCTCAGCTGATGACTATAGTTGACTTATTATGGCTCTTATAAAAATTATTAAATTATATCAAATATTCATCACCATGGTTAGCATGAAATTTTGACATCAAATATAGTGTAAGATAAGGCTTTCGTAAGCACAAAGTGGCAAAAGCAAAGTGTTAGCAGATTGATACGGCGGATAACAAATAAGTCTCATTATCTGGCCATGACCTCATGGATTCACCGATGACTGACAAGGTCTATACCTAACAACCTATTGGCAGTTTAACTGAATTTCAGCCATACTGTATCTTGTGCAAGATGTTTTGTATATGTGCTATTTCGTTATATAAACGGCTCATTTTTGTTGGTCAGTTAACAAGTCTATTGAGGTGGATTTAGAATTAGTCAGTAAAGATTTGTGGGAATATATTATCTCGCCACTATCAATTACAAGTAATAAATTCGCTTATCTTACAGTCAATAGGTTCATGTAACCTTCTTTCTCCGTTACAACATAGATTGAGGTAATATGACAGCCTTATCATCTCAAAAGTCGGTTTGATCATTCCTCAATGAAATAGACAATATATGGTAATTTATTGCAATATTGTACAGTTGATGTTAAGAATTCCTTACTATAAAAAAATTCACAGTGTTCAATAAATGTGTAATTATTATTTGTTTTTAATGTATTATAACAACATGCATTCATTCGTAATAAACATCAGCCATGTCGATGAGCACCGAAGTTAGGACGAAACATCCATCCGGTAGATTTTCTTAATTTCAAGCCATAATGAAAATTCACTTCAATTAAAATGAACAAAATCTATTAAAATTACCTAAATTAGTAGTGAACTTCATTTAAAACTGTATTCACTTAATAATCAATGTAACATTACATTGGAGTCAATTGGTCATGTAAACATTTGGTATCCCTTTCCACAGTAGACTTAACGTTAAGTTAATGATTTTAATTAAGAATAACTAAATGACATTCCATTATTTATAATAAGCAATTAACACAAATGAAAAAACATGGAATAAAATGTGGCATAGTAGCAACACTGGGACTCTAATATTCAAAATGATGACGGTGTCGATTGTATTTTTAATAGAAATAATTAACATCGACAATGAAGTCAACATAATCTAGTAAAAAGTCATTGAATTTAACTGACAAGAAACGCCCCTAGATTCATGTTTCATATTGGTTGGGTTTCAGTTTCAAGAAAGTCCCAGCAATAATTATTGGAGGGGGAGGGAATTAATACTCCATATAATACATTTCAAACTCATAGCTGACATTGTTACAGTCTTTAAGATGTTGTCACTGTGATAATCACTCTGAGTCTAACCGACTGTATGACTGAGATATCTATAATGGTTGGTTGTCAAAAAAAGATTAGCACCATGTCTTTAAGGATGGTTGAGTTCTTCTGGTCAAGTTGCAATATGATCATTAAATTAATTGACTTAACATTGTGTAAACAAATCCTAACTAGCATGGATACTCCGGTCACTTGAAATATTTTCTTGACCACCTTACATAAAAACACATACATTCGATGTTAAATTACCTACCTAGGCTAGTGATCATATTCCTACTTAATAGTTAAAATATGTATCACTTAGTAGATTTGACAGACAACACCGGTCACTACTCAATAGCGAATCAACTTAAGCCTTAAACACTTGAATATATTTCAATAACAATTTCGGTATGTCTAAATATATTAATTGGAAACTATTGTCTGTTGAAAGTCAAGACAGCACTTGGTCAATTTTTGTTGTCATATGTGAGAAGATCGAATTGTTTAATAACAGTTATCGATACTTTTATATCCGTCAGACAAATTATTGATTATTAAGTCTTAGTATCATAGCGTATAACGCGTTGATATTTGAAATAATATGTTCTAAGTTTGAGACTGATCACGAACACTGATAATAATAAGATACAAATAAATTCAGCTGATGAGTTCCAAACAAGATGAAATCTGAATTTTGAACTCAACTGGTAGCCACATATTAAGTAAACTGACGATTACTATCACTCAGTATATGATAATATATATTCGATATTAATCTAATATTTGCAATGTATACAACCTATTTAAAATTCCTCCACCTCATAAACTAACATTATCTGAAAGGAGTATGGGGCAACTGTTTAATTCTAGTTTAAATAACCTTTAGACACATTTATTGACCTATAATGGCATGGAACATTTAAATTAATTGTGATTTCGTGTTGAACACAATAAATGTTTGAATCAATGGGTCGGAATAAAATGATTGACATTTTCAACTTTACATGATTTCATTCTATTGTTTTCATCACGTATTCATAATTATTTCTACAGTTCAAGTTAGTTTCAGTTAGTTAGTTAGTTAGTTGTTATATGAAAACAATGAAACAATCTTGACCTGAAACAATTCTACAAAGTAGTCATGATGAAATGCATTGAATAAAAATGATAGGAATATGATGATGTGAAAGGAAAAGTGTTGTTTATTTTTTTTATTTTTCATGTAACCTAGACTTCATATTACATTAAGTTAGTGATAACTTTGAAAAATTCATAGTCTGTAACTTAAATTGGTTAAAGGAACACACTTGAACTGGAAACATTTATTAATATTATAATGCTTTGAACTGAATAGCTCTTTAATACTCCGTAATAATATTTCATCCACACAGTACGTCTACTTATTACGTGAATATGAATTTGACATCTAACACATACTTTAAATTTTTATAAACAAAACAGTCTTTAAAGATCAAATTCACTGTTAATGAACCTATAGTTTAACAGATAACATGCTGGTAATATAATGAAAAGCCATAGGTAGTGGTCATTTTGAAAGACTTTTAGTGCAGTCAATGTTAATACAGTTTGGTGTAAATATATTGTTATAAGCCTTCCAGTGAATGACAACTTATCATAACGTAAGTCAGTTACGTTGTCTGCATTGTAACATCTACTGAACAAAGAATGCAACTTCAGATTTCTTCTTTAACATCAATTACAGAATACACTGGAACATTCCAATTGGTATAAGTCTAAACCTCATTTACACTACAAAGGTGTTGTTCAACTACAATCTATGACCTGATTTATGTGTACACAAGTAGTTTGTCAAATCGCCTTCTTCCTCTTTATCACGTTTACCTTTTATCTAATCTAATTTTTCTTTACATTTTATATTTCACTCATAAAGTTGATAAAAATGCTTTGATTCTTGGAAATCTAGTGACAAAACGTGACCAATGGAGTCTAAGTATGTCGGGTGTGTGGCAGTTACCCGCCAATGATAATTGAAGAGGTTGGGCATATATATATCGTAAATTGACTGAGATATAAATATCAACCATCGGATACCAGTTCAGTGGTCTGATGATTACATTTTTACGGTGAAGCCTGAAGATCCTAGATTCAGCTATCTACTGAGGTTGTGAATCTGTATTGCAGAAGAGTCCCATACTTGGAGGAGACAGCTATCCAGTACTCCTTGGTGCTCATTGGTTGTCTAACCCAGACCAATTTGTGATATCGAATTTAAATTCAAACATCTCCTCAACTCTCAATTACAAAATAGGCCTTGGTTTTTTCTTCATTATTATTGCTATTATCATTATGAAATTTATGAAATTTATATCCCGTAAAATAATCTTTTGTTTCTGAAAAATACCTAGGATATTTCTAAGTTTAAGAGTAATTTTGGCTATTTAGAAGCATCTACAGAGTAATAATATTAGTAATAACATAAGCATCTATGGATCGTAATGTGTACATGAATATAGGAAGTAGAATACATATATACTAGCTAACTTATTGACATATTCTTCTTACCATAATTACAAGCAGACTACAAATTTATGTGTTCTGAAAAACGATTAGCTAGAAAATGCATAAACGGATGTATTACTTACTAATGAAACATAAAACAATAAAACATTTGTTAATTTAATTGTCATATATTCGCATCAACGTAACGATGACTGGATAATATACAAAACAACAATGTCTTGACAACAAGAAATCAGCTTTCTTATATCACCTCTACGTAAATTGTGCGTAAATAACGTCTCCGAATAAATGTATGTGCTTTTATGTGTGATTAAGTTTATCTGTTATGTGCTAAATGTCCATCTATCTAGATACCTACATTATTTTCCATTCGTTAATGGTATGAATCACTATATTGACTAACTCACAGATTAAGGGAATAATAAAAATGTTTCCAACTCCTATGATCTAAGTCAGTAGATACGTGAATACAGTTAGACGTTGAAATTTGGAGAGATAGGAGCTGAGTTCGAGTTTTAGTGTAAAGATCAACTTTGGAATTCCATATATTTGACAGATGGATCATAAAATGAAATGAAGCACTTATCTTGGACTCCACTACTAGCTATATTCCAAGTTGTCTCACAATGAACATATTATTATTACATCAGCTAGCTGAAATTTTATACATATATATTTCCACTTCGATTTTGTTTGAAATACATTATAGCCGTAAATCGGTGTCATCGATAGGAAGTTTCAATTTTTTAACAGCTACCATATTCGGCATAAAATGAATATGATTTATGTAAATGAATGGTGTTCACGTAGTTTCGTGACATGTCGTTAGTTAGAAATGTAAACTATAAGATGTTAACCCAATCATCTGTTCAATAAGTAACTTCTATCAAGCCTATGTTCATTCCTTGGTGAAGTAATAGATACTAACAGCCAGTGAGAAGCCTCATACTACAATGTAACAGCTAGTTTTAAATGATTATTCAAACACAGTAAGAGTGTGATATCACTCTCTTCCTTTTGGCATTCCGTTAAGATTATCTTATTAGTTCTGAGTAGAAAGCTGAGCATTTAAAATAATTACTATATTTATATTACAGTGGAGGTTGTCTTTATTGTTTAACAACAGATTGTTTTCCTCCTTACAAATAATGCTGCTAGTACTGTTGCTATGATTTTGATCATTGACGACATATTTTTGTAAATCAGTAGAAATCATAGAACGTGCTGTTATTGTAATTTAAGCTTTTGTCCACCCTACCCTCCAACTCCCATTAATTAACCAAATCTGACCATCATTAATCTACCCTAGAAAATTAATGTTTGTGTGATACAACATAATACTAGTTGGTTTTCTAAACGGAAACTATTTTAAATGCTAAGACTTAATTTATTTTTCTAAATATATTTTAATGTTTGATTGTTTAAATTGATAATTTATGTGTTTATTTACATGTCTGTGCGTACGCACACCATAGTTGGTAGGAAATTTGAATTTTTAAAATTCTAGTTTCACTTTTGGATTGAAAAAATTTAACCAGACATTAATAACAACAGAGTAATTATAAACAGACATCAGACAATAATACACATATATAAATAGAAATTTTTTTTACTTTCAATAAGGATTAAAAACAGAATGAAAATAGAAAATTCATGTTTTGTAAAACCGACATTTAATGTGCGCGATTACATTAATTGATAATTGGGTAGTGACCATTGCTATGCTTTTTCAAGTTCTTTATTATACTGACTGGATTTAGTCGATAGAGTTTCCATGTGACTACTAGTCTAAGTGACTGAATATCTCTGTAACTATATTGAGATAGAAGGAGGATTAAGGGAAGTCATAAGAAAACCATGGAGTTAAGCTATATGGTAACATCGTGACTGTAGAAAATTGCGAAACTGAGTGACCCAGTAATGAATACTCTAACAAACACCAGGTTCTTAAGGAACGTAAGTATGCCAAGAAGTACGAAATACAGGTTCAGGGCTTCATATCGACTGCTTCTCAATTACCCAACAGTGTCTATGATTATTCAAGGACAAAATCTAGAGTCAGTATAAAGAAAAAATAAAGACCTACGTTTTTTTAATTGTATCAGTCTCATAAAATGGTTTAAAATACACTTAAGGGAAACGAAGACAATTAGAACAGTGATAACACAAAAGGACATCTTAGACCTACATTTTTAGTACCTATAGCACTTATAAACACCATACAATATTGAACGAAACTCTATGTATTGTATATACGACATTGTATACGACATTTTCATTGTATGAAAAGGCACAGATATGCTTCACTCTCTACACTAAATCAGCTTAACAAAATACGACATCAAGAAAGATAACTGCCAAGGAAGGTGGTAAAATAACTAAAGTATCAACGATAGTTTAAAAACACAAGATGATGAATATGTTCCAAAAAGAAGGAATGACTGAGTGGAATAAAAAAAGTATGAAATCACACTGAACACTGTGACCTGTAGTGTCTAATCAAAGAATATCGTTATTGTGCAAATTCAACTAGGAAGTTTGTATCTCATAACACAGGTTAGTCAAACAGTCACTTAATTTTGCATCAGATGACAATATCTACCGAGATAGCCGGTGGCCAAATACCAGCTACACATATTATAACTACTTCAGTTCATGAACAGTTGTGTCAGCATCAGTCGATTTGTAACTTTTCCTTATATGTTGAGCTTAGACTTAGTGCCATTTGCTTTATAGGTCCACCAAACACAATCAATCAATGCTTTAAAACCATTCATTTAATAGTTACATGTAAGTCAGAAGCAGAGGAAACCCAAAAATGAATACAATAATACTAATGTAGTTTATTTTGTTTATCAGCGGATAATTTGGAAAAAACAGTTCAGTGGTTTTTGTTGAGACGGCTCCCAGAAACCTCAACGAAGCCTCAAGAACCCTTGAAAGAGCCGGAAACATTCCATGCAATTACTCATCAACAGAACCATCCGGAATCTCGACGTGGCGTGTTCTGATCGGATAAAAGTTGAAACTTTGTATTTCGGATTGGATGTATTATAATATTGATTTTGTCGTTTCAGAGAACTATAATTATACGACTATTTTGTACAGAGCTCACTCTCTGTCTTATTGGAATAAGTTTCCTGTCAACTCATCCTCTTTCTTCTGAATTTGCGACTAGGAGAGTTCAAGGAGTTCAAGTGCTAAAGTTGTCTGCAACTAGTCAAGTTATCAAGTACAAGTCATAACAGTTGTTTGAGTGATGGTAAACATGTTATGCTTAGGCGTTCTATTAGGGATCGAGAACAACTAAGAGAAGCAGGCTGAGAAACGATACAGTGCAGACAACGCAGAGGATGTGCAAATTAATGCTTGAAAGTATTGTATGTATTATTTTATGACCTACTCTGTTTTCGCCAAATAGATATTGCTTACCCAATTGTTGCTCTTCACAGTATGAAATGCTAGAATGCGCTTATATCCTGAGTGCCTAATACATTATCCAACCCATTTTTAAGCTGTTATGATCTTTCAAACTTCATCTACTAGCGAAACCACAAGATGGAGTGTACGAAAAATATTTTTCTATGAAGGTTAATCCATTTACAAGCTTACAAGTGACTCAGATCAAATGAAAGAAGCATCAGTTAGTTTATGATACTTAAATGCCTCATTGTGTATGTCCATTAAGTGATTACATGTCAATTAGCCAATACTCATGTTAGTGATAAAATCCTACTAACTAATACAACAAAACATGATCTACAGAATTATAATGAAATGTACGATCTAAAAGACAAAAATGAAAATAAACAAAAAATTTCACCTCATACAGTTAAATTAATCAGTTATTAAAAACCGTAAGACAGTAATTAGCTGTCACATCCTAGTAGGTCAACCCTTAGTGGCAGTGCCCATATAAAGACCCCCCCCCCCCCGAAGTTTGACGGAGAGAGTATCTAGCCTTCAGACTGCTGATTTAGCATCAAATGGCTTATATTTTCAAATCTCTACTACAGATTAGTCTTCAACATAAAACTGTAAAACTAAATATTCTTCACAACCATTCCACCCCTTCCCACACATTCACTAAAATATAATGCAATCAAATTATCTTCAACTCCCTAGCTAATTAACGACAGTTACAGTAGACGTGATTGCTCTTATTTTACTTAGACTAGCTGAATATCATTTGTCATGTATAGAAACATTTTTAGTGAATGACTTGAGCCGCAGCTAAAAGCAGGCGGACTAATATAAGAATATATATATGTATATTAATCAGTCGACTTCTTAATCATCAGATGAAAACAAGTTGCCGAAAATATATAATTCTATGAATGCCTTCACTAAACATTCACTTATATCTATAGGTACTTTTATACTCTTTTGACTTCCTATAGATTTATTCTCACTTCATAAATTATTTATAATAATGCCAATCTCGGAATCTGATAACTAATAATAGTTATATATATATTAATTATTATTATTATTATTATTATTATTATTATTATTATTTTAATTATCATTATCTGCAGTTTTGATAAGTCGGTCAATTAGTTAGTTACTTAGGATTAAATCAAAGTAAAAAGTTAATTAACAAGTTTTCTAGGTTATTTGACAAGAAAAACAACTGTATTAGGTGAAAAATCCATGGCATCTGTGCATCGCTAAGTGTGTATGTGTATTCATTTGTGTGTTCATTTGTCCTAACAACACTTAAATAAAGTACACATCTGCTTAAATGACTTGTCCGTGTATAAGATGCTTAAATTTGGTGACTTGAGATTTAAGATACCTATTAAAAATTAAGGAGTAAAGGATATCTGTTTCATTCAAGTATAGAACTCTTTAATGTCAGTAAATATCTACGATCCCAACTAGGTATGAAACTAGAGACCCTCAAGTCTCAGGTTAAACGTTTAGTTTCCGAACCACTAAATTGATTTCCAATGAATCTACATTTCCAACTTTAGTTTCTGGGTACAGGCATTAAGTTGAGGCAAGTTAAATTAAACTGTGTCAGGTGATGGATGATGATAACTCAGTATACAGATAACTTTAGTTCCATCAAACTAAATGTAGTTGATAACACCAGTTGATGAGGACTAGAGGCTATTAAGTAAATGTTTCGCCTTAATATGTAGTTCTTTGAATTCAAATACATGGCTATTCGTATGGCGTATGAGTATAACACCAAATTATTGCTTTAATGAATAAGACAAGTTCTGATAGTTTAAGATTTATTAGAGATGACATGAAATAGTTGACAGCATAAATATTATATTTCTGTGGCCCATGTTTTCCACGCACAGGTTATAACAGAGTAAAATGCTTCTCAGTTGTAGGCTTTTCGTTGACAGACGGCTATCTTGCTTAAGCTATAAGTGGCGCAAGTTGCCAAGCGCGATATCTAAATGCGGGATGAGACTCTCGAGATAAATAAAGTGGTTTGCACACTTAATTACTTTACTTCTTATGCGTAGTCTAGAAGATTATGTAAACCAGTTCTGAAGCAACATTCTGCGCTTATATGGTGGAAAACGTACCTTAAATATCCTTTTAATGTCACTTAAAGAGCTCATGTGACTCACATAATAGGAATATATAATCTGCGTTCTCTAGGTTGACAGTTGGGTATCCCGGAAGCGGTTTACATCGAAAGAGTCAAACGGAGAAAGTGAGACTTCTCAGGGCGCTTTTTTCACAAAATCAAATAAAAATGGGCATAAAGGAAAACCCTGACGAACATTGCTTAAGGTTGACAATTCTCACGATAGTTCGCTATAAACTCTAACTTGACCACGGGGGTTCAAGTAAAGAGTCTTTATGTATTTTTGAAGTATACTTTTAATAACAAACATTGACACAGAACCTCTAGACCTACGGAGTTAGAAGCTACTTTCAAGTCAAGATATACTACTGTTATCGGACGACGAAAGGTACGTGTATATCCTAGGACCCGACAAAAGGTAAATATCTAATCAATGAATCATTCCCATCAGATCTAAAACCAACTTGGTTTTCCAAGTTGTATCATTTCCTGGCTGCATAACAATATATTTTATTGACATTTTATTGAGTTACAAAGTTAAAAAAAATAGAAAATATTTTTTCTCTATACGAGATAGTAACTAATATACATTGGTTGATCGTACAGGAGTGAATGTCCACTGTTAGGCTTGCTTAGACTTTTAATCGGAATGAAGTCAAACTAAACGTTTACGACTCTTAATGAGTGCGTTAATTTCAGCAATATTGGTGGTTATTCAGTACACTTAGAGGGTGAATGCGGTATACTATGATGTAGTTTTCATCAGAGACTTCATTTAGAGTCATAACTTTGAAAGTGAAGTTAGTCTGATCTACACTGATATGTTTTTACCACATGATCGACTACAACTATAAAATAAAAATTTTTGAAAAGCACATCATAATATGTAGTATTTTACTACTAAATGAACGAAAAATTGACGAAAAACGTCAAATCATACATACTGAACACTGAAAACGTTGTAGCTAAATCGTATCCTTTTTAATGTTGTTTATGTAGCTAACTGTAACGAATTTGAAATGTACAAGTTTACATACCTTCGCTTTTACAATAATACTTGTGTTTAGTTTTATTATCTAGAAGAGCGAAAACCATAGTATTGGATAATGTTACTCGAACTTACAATCTACTGGTTACAAGCCAACTGTTTTCACTGCTAAACAACTGTACCATATATGAATTAGTCAACTTAACAATTAAACAAAACTAACAAATGTACTATTGAAATATCTGTAGTATATTCTATATACAGTTAACAATGGAATCCAGAACATGTGTTGATTTTTAACTGTGATTCATCAACCGAATATAACAAATCTAAATGTGTTGACACTTTCAGTAAGACTCATACCCTAGTAAGTACATGTAGCTACAAACTTCAAAAACTTATTCAACAAGCTATTTAAGGTTAGATAAAGATTGGATTGCTCAATTGGTCTCAAATGTATCAATCAGCAAATTTTTATAGTATTATCAAACTAGAGTGATAAATTTTTAATTATTGATTTTCTAAGAGAAACCGATTGCATTACAATTAGTTTGTCCTAATTTTAGTCCAATCAGAACTACCCTCACTTGAATTTACATAAAGGATTCTCTCCCTTCCTCATATATATATATATATATATATATATATATATATATATATAGAGAGAGAGAGAGAGAGAGAGAGAGAGAGAACTTCAGTTAAATCTGATTGACCAGTCCAAGTAGGGGTGTATGTTTATGTATTCACTTTGGAAAGCAATCTATCTATATGCATAAACAAATCAAGTAAGAATTAGTAAATGATCCTGTGACCTAGTAAACCTATTGCCACAAATGAAAATAAAACTCCGTTTCAAGCTTTTGTTTTAATTTTTTATCAGAAAATATCCGTCTGATGTTCACTAATTACTATGGTAACAAATAAAAAGATTTTCCATATGTAGATATACATTTTATACTACCCCACAGGAATTTTGATTTATAAAAGTTTATTTTTATAAGTCATTTAAACTAATGAGAAAATAAAAGATGAAGGACTAATGCATACTTTCTTTTAACTGTCAGTTAATTAATAATGAAGAATAACAATTTTAAACGTTGTGAAGCTCTGCTCATAATGATGAACTCATGGAAATGGTGATTATAGAATGTTCATGAAGCGGTTGCTTAGTTGTTAAGTTTATGAATCCTATTCCATCTACTTAGGTTTAAAAAATCTAGTAATATTACCGATCTTTATAATTAGAGGATGGATTGAAGTCAAGTAGGTGAATCTATACAAAGTGAATGCAATAAGTAACAGGCAATAATAATAATTATTGTAGTAGTACAAATGGTATAGGGTACATATATTTTATGCTTTCAGAAGTTATCTACTTCATTCATCCATTTCAGTTAATAATTCTAACAATTTATTATATATTATTTTGAGAGATATGGAGAATGGCGAAACTGAAGTTCAAAATCACTTGATATGCCTAAGGTAAAAATAAGTATTGGTAAGCAATGAAATACATCTTTTTCATCTTACTTTGCGACTCCTAAATGAAGGTTAACCAGAGGATATACAGTTTCCGTTTAGATCACTTGACTCATCGATCAATGAGACAGTATTTGATGGTTTACTATTTCAACTTCAGTCGATTCCTCATATATTCAGCAACTACATCTAATAGCATTAGCATGTGTAAGCTTCAATCTCATCATGATTAAACTCCATAGGAATGTGCACTATTGAATAGTATCATACTAGGACGATATAGCTCTTAAGCAATTTACTTACTATTTCCGAAAATTATGGGAGAAATGAGTGAAACGGAGCAATGATTTCTCAATTCCGTTGCTCGATAACTGTTTTAACCCCCACCCCTTCTACCCAGCCACCTGCCCAACAAATCTGAACTACTCCAATGACGACTTCACATTAAAAACTTCAAGAATATCTTGAAGCTAATCACTAATGATTAGGTAATGCAACTGAAATCAACCTGTGATAAACAATAAAATTAATTACTAATCTCAATAAAACCACCTCAACTCAATTATGCAAGGAATGTTTGAGGTAGAGTGAATAGAAGTGTTACTTTCTTCTCTTTTAGTTTCAATCTATTCTAGAAAATTTGAAGAATAAACTCCTCCCTCAATTAACAGCAATCAATTTGTTTTCTTTTTCGCCTTTTTTCATCAGTACAAAAAGAAAATTCTATCAATCCAATATTGACTGCTCAAATGTGACTTGTAACAAACATGTCAACAAATAAACGCCCTCTTGCTTTATTATCTCTCTATCTGATCAACTTAAAGTGTAGCAGCTTCATTTTTTGTTGTTGTTTTAATAAACAAATATACATAAGTCAGGAGAGTGGTTCATTTAAAAGTAAATCCAAAATTTAGATCAACTTTTAGAACCATTAAGTTGAAAATCTATCCGAGCCCGTAGTAACAATAATAATAATAATTTCAAATGAATATATTCAATTCATTTGTCGGTAAATGTCCATTAACATGCATCCTTTAATGTTATTTCACACTATACTACAATATACAATCACTAACATCACTTATTCTTTCACTCTTCCCTACTCTTTCTCTCTTATCAATTTCAAAATGATAAATATCTATGTGTCATGTATTGTAAAACAACAAAGAGTGAAGTATTAATCATTCGAAAAGGAAAAAGAAAACATCCTTCAGGGTTTGAAATTTTGTTATTGTTTCCAATTCGTTTAATTTAGATAATAATAAAAAGCATCTTTTAATGAAGAAATGTTTTTCATGAAATAAAAAGAATTCATTATAGATTTCATTTATTCAATGTTCTGCGTGTTACCTAATTTATTCACTTATTCTTTCACTTACTTACTTACTTACTTGCTTGTTCACTTAGTTTTCACTATGCTTAATTGATGATTACATCCGGTTTCAAATGACTGACGGGAATCTATATATACAATCTATGAATAATTATGAGTTTATGCGTGTATAGCAGATGTCAATTAAGTATACTACTCAAATGATGATACATACGAATTTGAATAAAACCCTATTATGATTATTGATAGTAGTAGTGATAGTAAAGAGAGAAAATAATTGTATTCAATGAAAGTAGTCCTGCTAATATAATTTACTAACGCTAAGATTGAATATTACATGACAATCGTTGATATTCTCAACGTTTTCATTGTTTAATAAACGTGCTGTTTCCGAGAGTTTCAGTCATGTTTTTTCTGTTCATTCAGTAAATGAATGTTACATATTACAACGTGATTTTCATAGATTTCATTCTAAACTTAAACTTTTATCGTATTCATATCAAGTAGTTATTATATATCTGCAATGTTTATCGTTGAATCAGTAAGTGAATAGTGACAAATTGATCCCCTCTTACTAGCCCGAAAATACAGAATGTAGTAAGCATCAACAAAATTAGAAAGCTATAAGGATAAGCTCAATCACAGTTGCCAGTTCAACACAAATGATAAGTGTCCTTATCTCCAGTAAGCAGATAATATAAACTTATGTGTATTTCAAGCCATAGTGTTTTTGTAAACGTGTTACTATGTATTATTATTTAGGTAACCCTTATATGTGTGTTTGTGTGCTTGCCTACTCATTTCCTGTGCTACATTACATTGGTGTAGTACACTAATCTTATTATCATATTCCTTACATGTCTTTGATCGTTGCATTCACACATCAGCCCTTCCACCCCCCCCCCCGGAACGCCTATCTAAATTTGAGGACATTGGTACTTCGACATGATCCGATACATATTCTTATTTGGACTACTTGCTGGATTGTTTACGATTCTACTATTAAGGCATACTATGCAATAAGATTAGTACTAGATTACTTCGTGATTACAATCCGAAACAACTAAGTTCTAATTACTGATAATACCATAACAATAAACACTAGTTATTCCATTAAAACTTTATCATAGTGATATAGAAATTCTTTTCTATTTTTTTGGCAGTCTATAGTTCGCCATTCTTTAAATGAACTATTCATTTAGAATGAATTACATGCAGTGAAAAATGTAAGTAACTTAATTCACCCGTGCATAATCAATCTAAATAAAAAACATTGAACCGATATTCATGAAATTATTTAAAATAAAAGTAAATATGAAATACTTTTCAATAAAAATAAAAAATAACATTTTATAAGCCAATCATATCAACATTAAGAATTATTTAATGGAGGTGGTTTTCGATGGTACCCTCCAAACCCTTACCATCATCAATCTGTGATAAAATCCAAACAAGAACTAAACTATCATGAATGTATTTAATAGATAAGTTTATAACTAGTTTGAAATACGAACCAACTTGTAAACTAACTATTGAAATTGTTTTCATTAAGATTATTTGAATTCTAGTTCAATTCTAGTTTAATCGGATAACGAAATCCATAGTAAATTCATTGAAAAACAATATTCTAATTATAATCTCTTTTTTAATTTAACACTTATTCACTAACTAAACATAATGGTTTTTGTATTCATAGCTAAGAAGAGCTACTTACGAATATACAACATAATCAATAGGGTTCGATCTGGACTAAAGGACTAGTACAAATATAATATTGGATACTATTGCAGTAAATAAACTATGTTACCAGAGGTTAGCTTGCAACCTGAACACGTAAGTCATTGATGATGATAAAGCTGTATAATCTTACAGTAAGAAGCATCAGTTAATTCAAGATTGCTGATACATTTTGATGATAATTGTCAACCATACTGAAACTTAGGTCAATATCCAGTTCTTTCTTCAACCAATTCCAACCGTTTAACATGATATGAATTCATGGTTAGTTCTGCAAATATTGTAACTCTTGAATTTGTTTAATTGAATTTATATAAGTAATAAATTGCATAATTTTATTTATATACCAAAAATTAACGAATCACTTACCGACATATTGTCGAAAACTAATAATTGCTATGAATATAACCATTAGTCCACCAGTAAATTGATAATTTAATTGATCAATAAAGTCAACACCTTCACCACCATAAGGAGTTTTAAATAATCTGCCTAATTTAAATACAAATCCACCATCTAAGAGGCCACCAGCTCCACGTGCCATTGATATATAATTCTATGTATATATGTGTTGTGATGGTTAGGTTAATTCGAACTAAGTGATTTGTACTCGGTGTCTTTTTCTTTCTTTGTTTGTAATGTAAATTTGATATAAACTCAAGTAACTATGGCAGTGAAATCAGTGATTTAAAGGGTAGATTGGCGTTTTATCAGTTTGGTTCTTCCCTTTTCTATTTTCTTCAAATAATGATTGATTTGATCAATTCAATGAATATTTTAATAAAACAATTGAAATAATTTGAAGATATTAACAATACACAATGATGTATAATCACTAATGATGTTAAAATGACAAATGAATTGAAATGAATTACTTAATAATCCATTGTCATCTAATAGACAGTGAATAACATTTGAAATTGTTTATTTGATGGGAAAATAATTGTAACATAACTTTCTCCTTAAGAAATTATTCTCAATTTTCTTATGTGATCTTTTGAAAAATAAGTACTATTTGAATGTGGAATGATTTATTCCATGATAACATTGGTCTATATGCATTAATTATTTGTTTATGTTTACTGATAATATTTGTCTTTTAATGTGTAGATAAATGAAATTGATTGTAAAATTCTAAAAAACACATTTTTTTTTGTTTCGAATTTGAATGATAACTGGATACAGAAGATCAAGTAATAATCAAGTTGTGATGGTGGTGGTGGTAGTGATTCGGGTCAATGGCAGTAGTTACTAACTCTAAAATTATTGAACCACTGTCACTATTCACCACTCAATTACACTGCTTATATCGATTATTATTATTATTACTATTATTATTATTCAAAGCAGTGATAATGGTTTATAATATTAATATCAATGAATTCAACAGAAATATTATTATGTAACATTACATTCATTTAAATGAATTCTTTGTTTGAAATTCCAATCAGTTAATAAAATCAATAAATTGAAATACAATAAATCAATGAACATTGGATACATAAGATATTATCAATGATAATAATAATAATAGTAATGAATAATAATAATAATAATAGAAAACTGTTCAGAGTAACTTAAGGATAAATTATAGGATATGAAAAATATTGATTAAACTTTCATATTTTTCTTTTTTGACAAAAGTAAAATAAATATTCTAGATATTCCTGTTTAATGTATGTATTCGTTTGAAGTAATTCTCGGTAATAAATTTCTTTGTCGGAAACTAACTGATCCACTTATTGAGAATGTAGTAAAAGATAGAAATGAACAGAAGCGATCAAGTAGGATGAGTGAGTGTATGTGTATGAAGTTAACTTTCACTGCCAATGTTAAAATATTCCCAGTGTATATTGATCAAAAAAATGATAAATTTTTAATAATCCAATTTCATCATAGAGATTAACAATTAATTCGATGTTAGATTACACGATTATCGATGGTAGTAATAATAATTTCCACCTGGTTAGATAATAATATTGATAATCAAATTACACTAGACTCCACGCACTCAGTTTATCTTTCAGCATAGTGTTAATGCAAATATTCATTTATAGATTTATGTACACATAGAAACCATTTACTGCTTGACTCGTGATAATTATTTTTAGGAAAATTGAATAACTAGATCTATATATGCCGACATACATACATGTCTGTATCATTTCTATTCTATATATGGATAGTGTATGTCAGTACATCAACCTGGATAGATGTGTTCTTTTTCCCAAAATTGTACATTTGTATAATTGTGTATATCTTATGTGTGTGTGCGTGAGTGTGTACATATGAGTGAATATTGTAAACACAAGTCAGTGTGTATCATTTGTTTCTCATTTTTTACAGTTAAGTAAGAAAGGAAAAAAGTGATTGAGGATGATGATCAATCAAATATACCAATAGAGGTTCCATTAACAATAATCAGTATAAAGAGTGCAGGACACGTTAAAAAGAGACATCGAATTTTTAAAGAATGTCGTAGTAACTAGAGGAACCATACAACAGCAATCAGAATAAGAGGAAAGAAGACTCACTCATTCACTCACTCACTCACTCACTTACTCAGACATACAGATATAGGCAAATAGACATGTATAATAAGTACATCACAGATCAAATTGGAGAAAAAAACAACATAAACAAACAAACCTGAAAGTCACCGGTCTGATATAAATTATGTAAAAGCCACAATTAAAATAACATAAACATCAGTCGGACATGCTATATTTACGTATGTATACCTTTCATCCTAAACACGAAACAAATAAGTAGTATATTCCTCGCTCACATTTACATATGCCCATTAAACCTGTGTAATTCATAATTCTATTTTTATTCTTTTAGAAGAAGAAACGTTTTCGATTTTCTCATGACCAGAAGTTTGTTTCAGCAAAGCATTTGTCTCTCATTACTGCTCACTTAAAACACTAACGTATTATCCACTTCAATAGATAAGTTGATGGTACGAATAAAACACAAGTCCTAAATTTCAATACTGTTCACGCTCCAAAAAAAATCATTTTCTGTCATTTAAACTGGAGTGTTTAATTACGAAGCTATCAGTAGGATATTGGATAAATCTTAATTCTACTATGGGTTAACATCCGATGACAATTTCAAGAATGAAACTTAACCCCTAGAAGTTAAGTCACATTACATAAATGATAAAACCTTATCAAAAAGCATTCAGTTCCAGGCATAAATTGTATCCGTATATTCGAATGCATCAATTATTTAAGAGATTTTCAAGTAATGTTGAAATTATAAATTCCAAGTCAATAACTTCCTGAGTTTACACTTGTTTATGGTCATGAATGTGCATCATTTGAATATCGTCACACTAAATTTAAACAACTTGAAAGTATCCTGAATTATCATTAGCATGCCAATTATATACCTTATGTTAAGACTAAATTAAATGGTAAAAATCACTTCACATTATTCTGCATTTTGTGCTAACTTACTCTTATCGTTGTTTCAATGCTGACTTCCTGTTGAAATGAATAAGTTCAGTGTTACCTCCCCCCCCCTCACACACACACACCCGGTTATAATGTGTGAACTATGAATTTCAACATCAGTAAAGTAGTCATCAGTTCCCACAACTTAGAAAATCATGTAAGAAAACGAATTCTAACTTTTCAAATATCTTTTCATGATATCAGTTAATGAGAAACAATATTCATGAATTGAATAAAATATATGCTTATTAAATTGAGATGATTTGTGGAGATAGGTATTAAGTTTAGTTGATTGAATTCATCACAGAATGATGTTGGCAGGATGCCATTGAAAAGTAGAGAGCACTGGACGGATGTTTCGTTCTAGTATGCAACTTCACAGAAATGCATATCCTAAATTCCAACCAAGGGGTTTCAGGTTGACGAACGTCTAACCTTCTGCACTACTGGGTTGATATCCAGTAGCAGGATTCCCACTTCCATCAATTTTTCCCATAGGACATGACGATTTTTCATTGTCATTGGCGATAACTGTGTCACTTCCGACAAGTTTGAACCCCGTCAGTCATACCTTTTATTCTTTAACAGTGTGTTTACAGCTTATATTTTCTGTAATCTTAAATATGTTCTAAGTTGACTCTTTCAAATAGTCATCTAACTTATAAGTGACACCAGCTTCATTCTATTTTTTTTTTCGTTATGAGTAAACGACGCTAATAAATGGTTACGACGGTGTAGTACATCCTCTTGAGGATGACTACTGATTTTAATATTCTGTTAATTCCTGAATATATTTATTGATCATCAAATAATGAAGGAGAGGAAAGTATTTCAGGGAACCAATGAAGAAACCAGGTATGATTAATAAACTAATGATAGTAGGACTACAATAAACAGTGTATTAATCTTTAGATTGGATCAACTGACTACTTATATACAATAGAAATTAGTATATTATAATGTCATCATTCTTTGAACAGTGATTAATTTTGTTTAGGAGAATGTCCAAAAAAGCGAATCTAGTAAACATTGTCCCTTTTATAGTAATCATGTTTATGCTATCTTAATTGAAAACTCGAAATAATGAAAAATTTGTTTAAGATAATTCAATGAGATAATCACTAGCTTAGTGGATAACAGGTTAGCGTTTGAAACGATGCGCACCGTGTTCGAATCCCCATGTGAATATTATCACTGGGAATGCAGGGTGAGTTAGATGAAAGTCCTAAATATAAATAAAAACGAGCGTTATACATCACACAACTAGATTCTATTCACTTGTATTTTCTGTTGAACACACATACATAATTCTGGTTTATTGTTGATTTAAATATATCACGACGGTACAGATCTACATGAAGTTTAGATGAGAGAACTGCTTTAGCTGTTTTGTGATTGTATGCACATCTGTGACTCAATCAGATAATGAAGGTTAATCTTACAAATGTCACTTGATGCTTTAATTTTACATCAGTGGTTTATCATCAATAGTTTCATCTCGGTTAGGATTATTTAGTTGTTTACTTTGGTAGAGCACCAAACTAGTATGATATTATTATGGAATATGTACTTAGTTGTTATCAGTAGATGTTGATATCCAACCAATTGCTAACTGGTCAACTTGAGAATAATTTTCAATTAGGGTTTTAGCCTTTTTTTGCAATCTAATCATTTTCGATGATTATCGAATTCCCTGAGTGAATTGTAAGCGATGACAATGGTATAGAATACACACATATATATTCCATAGCCCGTTCACTAAACATCTTATTTACAGGAACAATTCATAAAACGTTAACTAAACAAAACGACATTGTTAATTTCTGCATCATTTACGATGTAGTATATCTAGGGCAACTGTGGATTGTTTATTGGATTAGCAAACAAAAACAAACGATTCTGTAAACTGTTTTGAATATATGACAAAATGATTCATTGAAATTTTTCAGTAGTCTATTTCTGCTTTAGGTGAATTTTTCAATTTCTTGCAATTAACAAGAAGAATTTAACAGTCATAAAAGTTAAATAGAAATATTAGAGTATGTCAATAGAAAGGTAGTTGTGATTTCCATTTTATCAGAATCTCAAAAGCATGTATCCGAAGCAGTTAAAACCAAACTACAAAATAGTTCTTCATTAATCTGAAGTTCCAAAATGTTCAATTTTAACAGTATAAACTATTTATCTTAACAGAATTATTTTGGTCACTAGACTACTTATCCGTTTCATTAGCGCCTGATAAGCTTATATGTACGCTTATATTCTTTGAAGTCAGTAACCATTTTAATCAACAGTCTAAGCAGTATTTATTCAACGTCCTAGAAACAAGAAGATAATTATATTCGTTAATAATAATAATAAATAGTAATAATAACACTGATTATTATCAGCAACAATAAACAAATAAGTAGGAAACTGTTCATTATAATTAAGAAATTGAAAATTTAATCATATCCTGAATGACGAATTCATTTGTAAGATGAATCAATTTACTACGCAAGCATATCACAATAACATTAATAACAATAAAAAAATCATGTATTAAGAATAATCATGGAGATCACAATACTACTAATATTCGATTTTTAAGTAGAATCAACAAATAATAAGTGATCTATTAAACTATAGAAATATAAGTGGTTGAAGAAGAAGAAGGAGAAGGGGAAAAATCAATGAATATATAGATGAACGGATAAAATTTAATGTTAGTTTTTAATCGTGTTTAAAGACCCTGTTACTTTCAGCCTCATTCACTCACTCACTCTAGGCTTGCAACTCATATCTTCATCTTCTTATCTTAAAATACGCAGGTAAAACCATAATTTATGCATTTGTATACACATATATCTGACAGGAATGTTTGCATTTCTTCACTCACTGTTTCTGACTCTCTCTCACTCTCTTGCCTAGTTTTTATCTCAGGTGATTTAGAATTTCTCTTCGTGTCTATTTAATGCTTAAATTCCAACAACTTCCCTATAAAACACATAAGTAGATCATCACTATTTATTTCAGTATTGAAAGATATATAATTGCGTTCATCTGTATATACCATACGTGAAAATGTGTGCTAAACAACATTGTGTGTCTATGAGACCATAGGTTTCCTTATTTCCATAGCTGGGTTAACAGGACACGACACGCAATAATATATAATTAGTGAAGAATAAGTATCACAGAAAGTAATATATGATAAACAGGTATGTATTTGTACGTATGGAAGAAAAAGGCAATAAGTTATGAAAGAACAGATTAGAACAATGTCGACGACTGACACCTAAAATTATAGTGATGACAATAATGACGACAAGTGTCACCACCCAACAAGTATAAAAGTAAGAGAGAGAAATCGGACTTGTCAAAAATTAGGCATATCTAATATCAGAAATCAAACCACTTGTCTTTATACATAAATATAAAGAGAGTCATATGAATTTCACGTCATACATTGATTGTAACCAGAAAGATATTAAACAGATAAAAGGTCCTAAGTGGAGGTCTAATCATAATATAATAGTCTTCATTGATATTCAGTCATTATCTCGTAAGGACTCCAAAGCCTCATGGCAAATTACTAACCACCAAAACTGTTAATACAAAACTGAATCACTTATTGCATTAATAAATGTGAGGTTATTATGCAGTAAACTTCTAAATATAAATGGTTAAAAATGTCATCTTTGGGTTAGCGTATTTTTACCACGATTGATTTTTCACGGGATGGGGAAAGCCCAATACAGAGTTGACTGGATACTGATTGTCGGTGGCCTATACTTCACATGGGGTAATAGTCATTGATTGATTGGTTGACTAAATACAAATGACCGCAGTCTGTGAAGGGAATTACTTATTCATGTAACTACTCTTCAATTAATATTTATGGAATTAGAAGATTAAAACTAAACTATTACTAAGTTATTCCGTAAATCTCTATCTATTTCAATATGCCTCAAAACTAGAACTGGAAACCTTAACACACCAGTAACCTAAATTGTTTTCGATACTGTGGTCACTTCACATAGCACTCAAATGTTTTCACGCGGGTATGTTTAGGATTTTATGTCTAACACAAGTGACACATCATTCTAATTATTATATCAAGGTGGAAAGTCCCTATCTGATAAGAGATATCAACATACCTTATTGTGTTCGAATGATAAGTAGTAAGCCTAGTAACTAGTTTTTCAAATGTTTTTTGATATGAGTGATCAAAACTTCTAAACCTATTCCTTTTAGCGTGGAGTACGAGGCTACTTTTTATTAGTATTCCGTATCGTAAATAATGATTTGGGTATTAATATGTCATATCTTTTTGATCCCTCTAAGATAGTTTATCTTAGAGGCTACTACAAAAATTCAAAAACCGTGTTCGAATAAACTTATGATGGCATTCCGTTTCTTCATCGAGTGGTAAACGATTGTTACTCACTACTCAAACAAATAATGTTGGCTTGGTTGATAAATTGACGATTTATAGATGAATTGAAATTGTGTCACTTAGTTACATCGTCTGTTACATTAACATTGAGTAATTCAAATGGCATATTAATAACTTTTACAGCACATACTGAAATTCATTCTGAATTACAGAATACACTTAATATATTGGACTAGTTATAATATCTAAACTGAAATCTGTTGGAGACAAAAGTTTGTCCCATTGACTGTTAAATTTCAGTTCGATATAGCCTTTAGGAATATATATATATATATATATATATATATATATATATATATATATATATATGCGCATATATCCTTATAGTTAAACGAGTCATAGGGTTTTTATAATTGATATCTCTATAAGATGCTATCCATTGTTAATTTGTAAAGTGAATTGAATCAGATTGCATTAATGATTACTTTGTCCCTGATGACTATGACTCCTTTACTTCATTCATTCAATGAATAAGGAAAAAAGGTTATTGTTCTATATAAAGATTATGATAGATGACAATGATAATGAATGACCTTATAGAAATATGATAGAAGTTTGATTAAATTCTAGTGTTAGACACTGAATCAATCTAAAATGAGTATTTTGTAAATGTGATTGAGACATTTTGTGAATGATTTTGAAATGATGTTTGTTGCTTAAATAGGTGTTTTTTCTTTACTTCACAATGTTGAACTATCTGAATTTGTTGGCCTATAATTCTTAAGCTTCTTTTGCCCTTCTAGATATTATCATTAGTGCTTACTTCAATATTAAGTAGTAAGCTAGTTATTTATGATGATTTCTCTTTCAGTTGACTATTTACAAAGGCATTCATTACCCTTGTATGCTTTTTTTTAGTTGATATCAGATCGTGTATGCGAACGAAGCGGATATGCTATTTTACATATCCATGTAAGAATAAAGTCTAATTGTGTAAAGGTGTGGTAAACGGTTATTTATATCAGTATATACAGATCACTATAGCCATGAAATATGAATGGATAAAGTGTCAAATTCTTAAACTAGGAAGTCCCAAACTAATCCGACGTAGATTCACTGTGGAAAATATCAATATAAAATATGACCAGCGATCAAGTGAACTGGGTAGTCAACTGGAACACAAGGTCATATTAAAGTAGTTAAGCCTGTAAACCCAACCAATCATTAAAAGGGATATTAAAATAAAATGATTAAATGTTTGTGAAACAACAATTATCAGGAAGCTTACTTCCATACGAAGTAGATTTTTGTAAATCTTGTCATGAATGACAACGGAAGCTTTATAAATACAAACCGGCCGAGTTCTAGAATACAACATAACTAACAGCTTATATCACCAACATACTTTATCTGGACAATTTTTGAAAAATTGCTTTGACTTAGTTTACGATTAATCCACAGTGAGTACTTGTTGTGTTATTAGAAGGTAGTTGGTAGTTTATAAGTTCTTGAAATGAAGTAACTATTAAATACTTCCTAATTTCTGTAGCTTTTTTTACCATACATTGAACTACATTTATTTACTAACATTTCTTTAGCTCAATACGACTGCAGTGAAGTTTGTTTTTCGTAAAAACATCATTTCGGCTTATATATATAAATGTATATCCAGATGCTTTGAGAAATAAACGCCACTATTCATATATCTATGAATATTATTAAAGAGAGATAACTTAGGTAGACTAAAGCATACATTCATGAGTTTACGTGTTTACAAACGTTCACTCGAAAATCAATGTCGTAAAGGCGGACAGTCTCACTGATGAAGAAAAATTGTACTAGAAACATCGGCAACAGTAACATGGAGACAACTGAGAAGAGTACTATATTTGAATACTCGTACCTAACTGCTTTCTTGCATTTCTCTATTCCCACTTATAACATCATAATCGTAAAATGATAATAATATAACAAAGATGTGACGCAAACATTTTTCAGTCAATGATGATGAAATAAAGTAGAATAAAAATAGAGAATAAAGAAAATCGGACACTAAGATCACATTCTCAATCATTTTTAGCCCTAAATTTTCCTTTCTTTTTTCATGTATAAATTAGTTGTTAAGAAACTAGGGATAAATGAGGGTTTGGGTAAGTAGTTGGGAAAAAAATAACAGAAAAAGTCAGACTACTTATTAAGTACTATATATGTATAATCGCAAAATTTCAATTGCACTGAAATACTTAAGTTGAATAATCTAATTTATCTTTTATCGTAGAAATTCTGTAGAAATTCTATGAATAAAATTAACATGAGGAGGAAAATAGAATCATAATACTTGACTTACCGTCTATAAATCAACGTATGTGTTTGTGTACGGTAATAGACACCGGATAATCCAAGAAGGTATATTCTATTGTTTATTGTATACCTGTTAGAAAAGATAGTTAACAATAAGTTAGTTGTTCTTCAGTTAGCAAAAATACAACACAATCAGTGTATGATATAGAGATGGGCTTATACGATTCTACATAACAATCTTAAGATTTCAGGGGTTATTGATCCACAAATAAGGAAAATGTCTGTACAAAGAAATTCATTACGAACGAGAAATAATGAATTCTGATTGACAGTTGTGGAGATTATTGAAATCTGAATCTGATATCACAAACTGATCCTGAGCTAGACAATCCAGTAAGTGCTGAATGGTAAGTAAAGAGGCTTCTTAAGATGCATCCGTTTTAACAAGCCTATTAGTTTTTCCAGGTTTATTATCAGCTTTATGATCATAACATTGTAGGATAATCCTTACAAAACATTTGTATACGGCTGGAAGGGTTACTTTCTGAATGTTATGTCTAACAACATGGAGTTTTATAAAAGAATTACCACAGTTAGGAAGATAACGTGATATAACAAGTATCTTTGTCCTATTTCAAGATCTCTGATTCACTAGTACTGATTTCTAAATATCTAACAAAAATTGCAAACTTTATTTCTTCAATTCTGACTGGTCTGTTCCAGTGATAGTACTTCTTATCAGAACGTATACAACGGACAATTTATTGGTTTATTGATTTTCGTGTGAATTGATAATATCATGTTGATATTCACTAAATTTCGACTGGATTGTGAACATACATATAAGTCATATTCAGAAAGTTCATCAACATTTTAGGATCGATTTATTAGAAGGCGAATATACTCCATCTAGGGCTAGAGAAATATGCAGTGACAATATATAACTGATGGTAATCTGTCTAAGTTTTGCTAAATACTAGTTAATGAAAAGTTGTTTTACTAGGTTCTTTGACAGTAAACTAAAGCTAAGACATAAACATTAAAAGCCGCTTACTGTTCGAAGGAAGTCTCTATTCATTAATGTTGAGTTTAAAAAATATCCGGCAATAAAATATCTAATGATTATAAGATATTCGTCGATTGTTACGACTTACTGATCTATTACAGATTTATTTCCTTGACTTCGATCTGAGCTTAATGATTCCACTCAGTTTCCTAGCCGATGAAGTTTAATCACTGATTGATACAGTCGACTTAGTAATAAAAATGGATATTCTTAACCACAAACTCTAAGCTTAATTATTGGATCTCCTACTGACAGATTTATTTATATTCATAAGTAAATAGTTTTTTCTCTTTTGGAGTCTAAATCAATTAAGCATTATGTATACTTAGGTAATTTGACGCTCCCAAAAATGAGCTAATAGCTACAAGCTGTTATTCAAAGGAACAATAAGCTTCCCAATGTAGTTAAATTCACGTCAAATCACTAGTTTGTTTACTTATGTGAACCCGGTGATATTGATTGTCACTCCACCCACCCCTCCTTATTTACGAAACATATCTGGTATAATACAAACTGACATTTAACTGTAAATTTGTCAGTGTTATTTAAGTGTCCTGTATCAGACCTTTTTCTTATTTCATGGGGTTATCTTGTAGACTAATGGTAACTTTCAATTAATGAACTTCATTCCAAATCACAATTTTCTAATTCAATTGTTTTTCATCTACCGGATTAAATTGCACTACACTGAAATTGTTTATAATAGGTATTTGTATGTGGCATCGACCCTCATGAAACGAAATGACTAGTAAGTACTACACTCAGTATGTAGCACTCATCTACTAAAGAAGGGAAATATACTATGGAAAATAGTGAAGAATTATTAAAAATCATGACTTAATCGCCATAATTAATAGTTACAGTTTTATACTACTTAATACCGATATTAGTAGTTAATAAATAGGACAGCAATTTTTAAACTAATGAATTGACCTTAAGTCTATAACGAATTGCACCCTATGGGGTATATGGCCAAGCGCTTGCCGTCAACATGAAGCCTCTGGTGAGGAATCTTGGGTGCGAACTGATGAGGAGTTTCACAATAGAACAAAATAGCTGTCCAATGCTCCCTGGTCTCCAATGGTACCCTGCCAGCATCAATCTGTGACATATTCAATCAACTAATAACCAATCACCACAAAAATAATAATCTAAATTAAACGAAAATAACATAACCATAAATTAAATTAATAGCTATTCAACAGTCTCATCTGTGAACCAACTTCTATTCACGAGTCTGTTTGGTCTGGTTTCAACAAATTCTGAATACCATTCTAAACCACTTTAGATAGAGCATCCTAATTTACCTAAAAACATTAGAAAGATATATAATACCTTAAAAATCTGTATATTAACTTTGTTTCATTTCTTGAATGGATGCTTCGATCCATCGGTGGCTAATCCTATGTTTGGTCATTTAATCTAACCATTCATTACTGTGTGGTTTTATTTAGATTGATAATGAACTGATATCTTCTCATTTTCATTTGCCTAGAGTTAAGTGACAAACTAGCAATCACATTCACTAGTACTCCAATAGTTTCATCTCTTTGTTTATTGTTTAATAACTATGATTTTGGAAGTGATTATCCTTCGAATATATTTAACTAGACCTGAATGAGAACACTTTCAATAATAAAGATAATTATAAAGGTGGACGATTCCTCGAGGCATTCATCTTTATTTCAGGAATTGTATGCTTAACACTCTTAAGGTTACAACTGACATGATGCAATGAGATCTATCGATCGTATTGCCTCTTACACCCCACCTTAAGCTACTAGGCAGTATATTAGTTATATCATCTTGACCCTTAACGTAATTGACCTTACATTTAAGCCTATAGAGTATAATAGAAAAATTTGAAAGATTATTGGTACTTCTAGCTCCACTACCATCAGTGAGTAACTACCTCAAATTTAACACCGTTTAGTCATTTTGGAGAAACTTTAAGGTATTTGGCTTAGTTTCTTGATTATGTCACGGAGTCACTGTGTTGAGGATTCCTACGTTAAGCCTGAACGTCTGTTCGACGCATTATGGTTTCTATTGGTCGTCTAATCCTAGTCAATTCGTGATATCAAATTCAACGTTTATAAATATTGGATTACTGCCCTAGATACTTGAGGTTTCTTGTGATAATATTTTAAAAGATCATTTGATCTGAGTTTAGACATGTTATTCTATTGATTCTTGAATTTCCTACAATTAACTTTGTGATGAATGTAGTCATCAGTAATTTTCCATTTAAAAGTTACTGCAACTATTTTAATCTATCAATCTATTAATTATATGAAATTACCAACTATTTGAATATAGACCCTTGACATTTCGTTGTGATTTCATCAAAAGCCACATAAATGCTGCGATTAATCAGCGTTTTTACAGGAAATGATTGGTTATATCGTTTACGTGATTTTATAATAACCTATCCTAATACTAATTCGAATATGTATTCCAGAAGACTCTAGGATCTCAATGTAACGCATAATCTTACAAATACTTTTAATTACCGTACATCAACTAAATCTTGAAAGTAATCTCCCTTCTATACATTTTACTTTCTACTGTCGACTCAAATATGAAGATTAAAAGGCTTGTAGGGTTGGAGGGGGGTGGGGGTAGGAAACGATTGTTTTAGCAAGGAAGTGCACAAAGAATGAGATGTGAATTAAAGAGGATTTCAAAAGTAAATTATTGTCTTCATGACCTTTTAGCAAGTGCGCGGAATTACAGGCAAATATAATGTAAGTAGACGACTCATATAGTATATGTTACCGACTACTTATTTCTGCATAAGTCAATCTAGATACCTATACATTCTCAATAGCCCAAGTTCGGCTACTATCGAAACAATCCCATACTCACTTTCGTATTTGTACTCATCGTAAGTGTATCAGTCAAAGTTTCAAAATCAAGTTCAAATTAACTTTATGGGACATCAACGACAATAAAATCGCTGGATATACAGTTTATTCAACTGAGTATTCGATTGTGACTATGTCTGATCTCCTAAGTTACAAGATCTTACATTAATAAAATGTTAGAATTAATAAAATCTATTTGTAGATAGTAACTATAATAATGTTTCTTTTTATTATGACTACAAGCTGAATAGTCAGTTATGATTAATATATTGACACTTCCGGTTAATATAGGCTTGAAGTTATATAAAAGTAAACTGTCCTTTAGTGATTAGATATACACTTCGAAGATCTGAGTGATATTACATTCGCTGAAATATTCTACAGCATTTAACCTGACTTGAATATTCTCTGCCTAGAATAATTTAGCATTCTTTATGTAGTTTATATGCCTTTCAGTTATATATGTAGCAAAGTTCCTTCTGTGTCTACAGATATCTATCGCTTTCTATTAATGAATCATGTACGATCAAAAGATTCATTACAAAGATAATATTCAGGAAAACTGAACAATATCTGTAACAAATAAAATTCAACGCTGTTTTACCATTATAGCCACAAAGGGAAGGCGATATGATATGTAAAACACACAGGCATTTAGTGATTAAAGAATAACTAACTAACAGTGACAATATCATACAATCATTTAGAATATTTAATAATGTCATCTTGCACTCAATATTTTATATTTAAGAACCCTAATTGGTTGTATAATAGAACCCTCCTTTTATTTCTGGTTTGTGTTATAGTTTCAATCTTAGTTTATTTAGAAAGTAGGGTGGCTCTAAGATAACAAGGATGTCCCTATATAAGTTGTTCATCACTTCGTAGATATTGAATCATTCTATTCTTTTAATTAACAATCCTAAAACTCACTTCAGATAATCACCTCCCGTATTCTACAATGTATTTTCGAAATTTAAATAAGCGGTTCTATAATTTCTGTTTTCTTGAGGCATTTATTCAAATAAGTAGCTGTTTTAGAAATGAATTTATTACCTATCGACTGTTGTGTTTTGTCATATTTTGTTCTGGACAAATCCTTACAGTTTACAGTACTGTCGTCGTATCGATTCAGAAGTGATTATACGTCATGTTCGTTGAACAGTGTGTATTAGTCAAGTTGCTTTTTATAATCCTGATTATGAAATGAATACGTTTATTAAAATAATTCACTCGAGAATAGCATAAAAAATTTAGTTATTTAATCTTTTTATTGATTAATTCATAAGTAGTAAGGTTCTATTTAGAAATATTTTAATAGGGTCAATTGAATGTTGGTAATTGAGGTGGTGTTTTGATATTTGTATGTTACTGTCAGATTTCAAGGATGATTCTCATACAGGCGGTCGAATTCAGTTTTGGCACAATGACTCAGTAGATAAGTGACAAACAGTTTAGAGCGGATAAACTGGAACTCCTATCTGGTGTATACTATCCAAACTTAATCAAACTATTACTGTCCTAGCATGAAACTCCACTCTACTGATCATTCCTCACTTAAGGATCAAACCTAAGAGATTGAATTGGACGGTCGATATGCTTCATCACAATTTGACAAGAGTAGGGAATTCTACTACTGGACAACGGATTAAGGTATTGTGAACCAAATACTTTCCCTGAAAGACTTTCATACTGTTCTCTAGAGCAGTGGAGAGTGTGTATTGTTGGTTAGTTTCATAATAGGATGAGATAATTACCCAGTTTCCCCTGATACTTAGTGATACTCAGCAGAGACCAACCTGTATTTAGAGGGCTATTAAAATGCAACAGCTGGTGAACCACGTTCGAATTTATATGATGTTGAAATAGTTAAAAATATAAGACTATATATAAAATGCATAATATTTGTGATAAATCTTGTGACTCATGAAGGTGATATATTCCAACAGAAATGATTTTCATTGTTACCATAAGTTTGGTTTAAAATAATGATCTGTCACAATTCTTCCCCCCCTCAAGTTTAAATATTAAAGTCATCAGAAAAAATGCTACAATAATTCCGAATTGTACTTAAAGGCATGTTTGTGGGTGACATAACTACTGGACAGTTAAAACTTGACATTAGCCGTCATTCAACTTACTTGGTAACAAAAATCAAACAATTTGGACATGTCTACAAGTATAAACTCAGTCATTTTACACAGATTCAAAGTGAAAAAATCAATTATTGGGGAAGGAAATTGGAGCTGTACATAGTCCCATTTTGCATATAGTGAAGCAAGTTTTGGAATATTTAACTAAGCTACTCGTAAGTAGTTTAGATGAATTAATTCAGAGAATTTTACGAATAGTCATAATAAGTTTGAACAGATCAATAGTAATTAGGATTTAATAAATTCACTCAATTTCAAGGTCTCACATCAGGTAAAGATAGCCTAAAATACAAAGTGTGATACGTTTAGAAACAAATTTTTCGGCAACTTAGTTGACGAAGCCGAGACAGGCGTTCACAAATTTTAGCAGGACCCAAGACAGTATTAAACCAAGTTACAATTAACGCATATCCATTCTTTGGAAATGCAACAGTTATTGGTAAGCAACCTCTTGTAGAGTAAACAAACATGACCAGGGATTTTACACCTTAGATTAATCTTAGTTTAACAACCAGTGAAAATCAAGACCCCCTAGACATCTGTTTCATCTTAGTATGCGACACTTAAGAGCACACTTTCATAACCCAACCATACTAAAAACAAAATGGACTTGCAGGCTTCTTGGCAGGTGCTTAACCTTTTGAACTATGGTGAGAAGTTCGAAGGCGATTAGTTAGATTCTCAACAATGACGTGGATAGCCACTGCTACTAGGGGGGAGGTCACACACTGTCTAGTGCTCTCTAGTTTCAACCGACATCACTCTGTGACTAACACAGTCAACTAAAATGTTCATTCACCTACTTTGTCATTAGAATTAAACTATGTCAGAAACTTTATTAGATATTCGAAAATTAAAAAAATATATGCTAGTTTAAATATTTTACATCTTGTTAAATCACTGGGATACAATCATGGTTTACAAGTAAGTTAAAGAGCAGACCTACTAAGTACCGAAATTGGCTGTTATTAGAATCTAATTTGTAGTCAGACTTTGTACTTCTGCTATTTACTTTATTAGATCGACTGAAAACAATGTGAATGAGTTGTCGTGCTTTCAGTTAATTGATAAACCGGGTCTACACTAATATTATTAGATGTAGTAGAGATTGTCAAATCTATAGTTCCATGTTACTGAATAACCTTGTAATTTTCAAAACCACTGAGAGGCCGCTTTTTTATTCTAGACTAGGACACATGCGGCTTAATCAATAATCAAACTAAGGACCTTCTGGTTTTACAATGAGTTTTTACTATCTATACTAACGTGTTGTAAACTAATGGTTCACATTTAAGACTTCAGTCGATTCGTTTTATTGTGTAACCATCGGTTGACGGCTTCGTTAGATAGTCGCTCCACAAGCTTTATGGCTAAAAGCCATTGGTTGAATCTTTTCACTAAAACTCAGGGAGTTATTTCTTGAATTCAGTCGTCAGTAATCACAGGATGACTGTTACTAACGGATATTAGGGGGGGGAAAGGGTGATTGAGAATGCAGTAGTTAATAACCATAAAAAAATGCATGCTAATCAAACAATACTCCACATCTGAATTAATTACAATATATCTTAACCAATCGGATTTCATAAAATTCTCAAGCCTATTTAGAATCGTTTAGATCCGGAATTCTAACATTTTTGAAGAAAGCCAATTTGACAAATGACTGTAGCTGACGAACGTAATGCCACTTAGCAACAACCTGATTTAAAAATTTTTTGGCCACTTTGGATTTTGTAATTATTTTAGTTTTACAATACATTTCATTTATATTATTAGTCCTGTCTCCTTTTATTGAAATAGAAGAACAATAGAAATCGATTCTCATTGTTTACATCGGCATGAAGAAGGCTTCCATCTAGGTAGGATGCTGATTATTATATCATGTTCCCAGAAGTGGACGATTCGATTCCGAGGCTTTAGGTTCCATCCTAGAAAGTTTTATCAAAAATGACTGCTACGCGAACCAAAATATACTACGATAAATAAGGATAAAGTCGATGTCCCCGACAAGATCGAACTATACCATCTGTATCAAACACTGTATCGAGTATACCGAATGCTTTTTCCGACTTCATAAACACGAACGCCAACTAGATGACTGTATATGCTTATCAAGCAACAATGGACATAAATTCAACTAGGACAATACAGAAATAACAGATAGAGAAAACGTGAATAAAAGTAGAACAATTTTTAGAAGTCTCCTACTCAGGTCACTCGTCAATCAGCATGCATCTAGAAACTGATAGAACCTATCAACCAAATAAACAAAGGCTTAGCAAATAAAAGGTCAAATATTAGATTAAAGGGGGAAAAATCAGAATAGATGTATACACAAAGATAAAATACTTATAGAAAGCAACAAATCAAACACTAGGTCAACAGAACATTGGTTTATTCATTTATGGAGAAATTCTTAAAGCTCAATTTATGTTGAAGTAGGCACTGATGACTTAGGCTAGTAAGCCGCCGAACTATTTACAGACAAACAAATTCATGTCATAGAAGACATTATTGACAAAATTATTCTTCTTAGCAAAGCACCTTTCCATGTCATTTTACTATACATTAGTGAATACGATAAGTAAACTACTAAAAACCTATGAGAGGAAATTATTATGTAATTTCAAACGAGGATCTTTCTAAGTATAAGTGAAATTAGTAATAAAGTTAATGCTAAAAGAAGTAGAACTAGCCTTAATGAATAAAACAGAATCCATTTATAAAGCTGAGTACCGTATTTGGGGGGGGGATCAAACAAAATTTCAGAAGTTCAACAGTGAATAAGAATATAAGTGAAAAGGGATAAAGAAGTATTGATGAATCCATTTAGTATGCTAAAACATAAAGGCATCATTACACTAACCATTCACGAACCCATTAAACCTACACAATCAAACACATCAAGACTTTACGGACTTCACATAGTTCATAAATTAAGACTTCCTCTTTGTAAGCCGTTAAATATGGTTCATTTGAATCTTAGAGCCCTTACACAGAATGATTATTGACAGAACTGTCCAAGAAGTTTGTGATTTCGTTGCCAGGGTAGAGAAACTGGATTTGGATATTATATGCATAATAGCCCTATACATAGCTTCTTTGTTCACGAATGCACCACTAATAGGGGGGTGATTAATCATGTGTGCCAGTAACTACTAGAAAAACAAGTAAACACTGGAATTCCAGAGGTTAATCTTATAGCATTACTGTTATGATGTACATTGAACATTCATTTCGCCTTCACTGGAACATACTATAGATAAATTAATGGAATAACAATGGATTCCTTGGAAAAGTATAAAATAGACCCTCCAACTGAAGCCATCTGTAAGCTGCACTTTTATTATTGTTACATCGTTGACACTTTTATCTTGGTTGATCAGAACGTATCAAGAGAAGAATTACAAACCCAGATTAACAATGTACACTCAGCAATCACTTCTACTTATATAAACAAATGTGATAATAAGTTGCATTTCTTCGTTATGTCATTAAACAGATCGATAAACAGAAATGTGCACAAACAGAATTCCAATGTAAGTCAATACACTCACTTTTATAACTTCCCACTCATCCGGTACAAGAAATCTTGTTAAGTGCCTAACTAACGGTGCAAAAAAGATCTACTTAGAAGAATTAGAGTCTACCAGTGTTCGTTCGAACAAAGGAATAAGTTACCGGAATCAGCATGTGCCAGTTCAAATAACCCTGTGGTGAAAGCTATATAAGACCTACTACCAGACAACTTAATCCGAGAATGAATGAGCATCTTCCAACATGGTTCGGAAAAGGCTAAACAAAGTGTAAGTATGAGCAGCCCGACCTCAGCTCATCTGACAGATAGCGGTCAAGTAATCGAGAACACTATATTATTTAAAATCGCGCACTCTATGCTACCACAACTACACAATTTAGTCTGAATTCTCTCACTACACATATCAGAAGCTGCAGGGATTCAATCCATTAACCCTAGTTTATTTATTTAGGAGAAATGTACAAAATCTTTATTTCTTTCTTGGCCAAATTAAGCTTAACAACTGATTTCATGAATTCTATAAATCCTTTGTTGTTTTTTGGATATGTTTTGGTTTTATTTTCTCACTACTCTTTCACTATTCTGTCCACCATCTACTATCTCGTCACACACTTCCCATTATGTAATCAGTTCTGACGATTATAATTTTATGTTTATTATTTCTCTGGTTCTAATCTACTTCCTGTATTGAAATATTTAATCGAATTGTTTTATTCTTTATCTCATTATCACTAATACACCTATCCTCTTACTATCAATATACATTCCTTATTGATTATGTTTATCAGGTATGTAGTCCGTCCATTTCGTTATCATCATTGCTTCATGAATTGCCTTGGTCGGTTTAATATTTTCGTAGATTCGCATATTAATATTACTGTATATGAGAATGTGACCTTGATGAACCTCTAATTGACGGAACAATATTGTTGGCTTACACTGTATCGTTCTAATATAAGTCATTGGCGATTTTAGCACTCTGAAATACGGTTGTGAACATTTTAAGTCAATAAATATAAGAATTTTGATAGTATCTTAACCTCAAGTAAATATTCGTTAAAAAAGATTATAACTTGTGTAAGACGGTTGGAGACAGTTTCATAGGAGCCTCAACAACAAAACACAGCTAGAATCTTAGGAGAATTATGTGCTGTGGGAAAACGTTGAATTTTAATTGGATATCACAAACTAGACTGCAACTGAAAACTAATCAGTACCTAACAGCTATTTCGTTCTAGTATGAGACTTATAAACAGTGGAGTTCAACCACATTAAGTTTGTGATAGTTATTCACCGATTCCTTTGGATGAAATTAGAAATATCACCCGATGGATGCTGGTGGTGTAAGTGGCTTGACGATTAGGCGTTTCCCGTTTTCAGAATGATTACACTAATAATTTTTGAAAATCATTTCACTAGCATTTACGTGAACTTTTTCAGGAGAGCTGAAGTACTTAGTAAAATATCAATAATCATAACTAGTATTTTCAGTTACCCTTTCATTTATTCAGTATGTAAATGTAAGGGGGGCGGAAGTGTGATGGTAATTTTTATGAAAGATTTTGTTTCAATACATAACTTTTAGTTTATTTCTGTTTTTCATCTGGTGTGTCAGGGTAGTGTCAAACTAGATATATCCATAACAGAATAGTTGTAATAACTTTAGACTCCTGATATGAAATCTTTAACATGTAGGTATAACATATTTGCTGAATGCTAAAAATATTACAGATAATCTCAGCTATCAAAAGAAAAGAAAATATCATTGCCAACAGTAACAATAACTTGATAAAAACTTATTTGGTTATGATTTTTTTTCACAGACTTCAGAACAGAATGATATAAACTCTCCAACAGTTGTGAAATATGCCTAAACATACTGAACCATATTAACATTACATTAGATATAAAAAGAACCACCTATTGTATATGAATACATTTAAGACACATAAAAGCATACTATAATATATAATGGTATGTTTATTAATATAATGTTGCCATAAGTCTACATGAATTTACAAATGATAAATTTACATCATGTAGAAAATCTCCACCTCTTCTCTCCCTCCAGAATGTACATACATCCCTTACAAACCTATTCATACACACTTGAAATGTGTGCCCACATTTGGTTATGTACAAATGTTCGTACACATACACGTATACGTGTATATACATACAAATGCATCAAGGTGTTCAGTACTACTGATTTGTTATTTTGATTAACTGTAATCAAAATGGATAGATACTGTACATAATGATAATTTGTACAGAAAGTTGATTTATAAATTAAACAGAAAGCAGATAAAAGTCATCCATTTAAGGATGTAGAATTACTCTGTTGCTGGTTACTGATGTTGTTTAGTTAGTTAGAAAAAAAATGACATTTACGTGTGAAGGAGATGAAGTAATAGCGTTTCTACCTTTACATTTTGTTCGTCATTATTTCTGATACTAGTGATGAATGAAATCTAAGTATTTAGCCTATCGAATGTAACAAAGAAATGAATTAATCACTACAGAATCCAACGACATGAAGTATTACTCGATAAAGCTAGATTTCGATTTTATCACAATGATAACCTGTAGTGTTGGGGAGAGGAGAGGGGAATTCAAGAAGAAATCTAAGAAAACACATTTTAAATGAGGAATATTTATTGAAGTTTAGAAGAGTGATCCATAGGTGAAATGATTAGTTGAAAATTTTAACTAAAATCGGTCTATAACATTTATCAGTATAAGTTACTATATGTTAGTGGCTAATTTTGAGAGGTACCTTCAATAGGTGCTGTGAGTAAACGTGACTAATAGAATTAAGCAATGAAGGACATGCAAGCAATTATAAATCACAGGTGTTGCATGATATTTATACATATTTATACATGTCGTAAATCGTCTTAAGTTATTAAAGTAAACCAGGGAATGCCACTTCGGTAATCTGCATATTAAGCAATAGCTACAAAGCTTCGAGATTTTGAGTTCGATTTCTGAAGTGGTTGAAGATGTCAATTCTTAAGTGAAGTAACTGTTCAGTGCTTCACAGATTTTAGGCCTTTCTATAACCGAAGCCAGGTCTGTGATATGGAAGCTTCAAATCAATAAGTGCTTTTCTTATTAGTAAGGAGATAATTAATGACTATTGAGTTTTACCTAACTGAACCTGATGACTTGGTACAATAAATGTTCAGTGTGTCATGCCCAACAGTTCCAATCAGTTACATGTCCACTTATTAGATTAGTAAATGCAGTATATTAGGGTAGAATTTTATATTAAAAACTTCATTTTATATGTGCACTGATGACTTCCGTATAATGAGCTGCACTACACTGAACATATTCGCACTAGGTGGCTATTAATAAGCCGAGGTTACTACGCGGATTCTCATTCTTTCATTCTAATCAACTATGAACCATTAAACTTACAGAAGACAATCACCAACTAAACTGTTTGATGTCAGTCACCTAACTATAGCCTTGACATTTCAACTATCGATTATCTGTTGTCAATCAAGCCAATCAGGGGATGTTTTAAATTACATAAGGTGAATCTGTGTGCTTGATTGAAATGCGATGTTAAATCTCAGTCTTTTTCTAACATTAACTTCAGTATAAATCAATTGATTCAATAGTAACTTTTTCATTTTACTTAATAGTTTTTTTTTCAAGTTTAAATACTCAGAACAAATCGACAGTTGACAATTTATCTTTACTGTTTATTTTCAACATCATGATCGAAGGCAAATTTACAGCATAAAAAAATAACAGGAATAATCAACGCTATTATTCCACTAGTTATGCAAGTTATCTAGTAAGTATGCTGTGTTAAACATTGTCACTCAATCACTCAATCACTTAGATATTTCAGTGAGCAAGAAATGCTTTTAAATATAGTTAGTCCTTGGTATTTATTATTTTTTTGCTATTTTAAAGAATGATATTACTACTTATACAAAGTTTTCAATATTCATTTTTGTCAAGCTATTTGGCTTAGAATTTCTGTTTCTTGTTTTAATGTTACATAATCACAGTATAATCTACCAATAAATTATTATTATTATTATTATTATTATTACTGTTTCAACACTTCGAGCTTACTTTACTCATCATATATATGTATTCTGTCGTAGAATATGCTATTGAGAATGCAGTGTACAGGCGTGTTCTGTTGTATTAGTTAGCTACGAAGGCATCAATAAGGTCTTATTAAATTGTTATCTATTACATATTGGATTCATTTATCTGTTCACTTGTTTGTCCTGTTTATGTATTGTTTGTTTGTTTGTGAAATTGGTTTGTTCACGCTACAGAAATTGGATAAATTACTCAAAATTTGTAGAAGAATGATAATTTTAATAAATCTGCCAAAATAATAATTGAAAGTCATAATAAGATAAAACTGTATCCTGAGTTGTTTTATAGAAAAGAAAGAGGAAGGAGAGAAAAAAAGTGAAACAAGTTGAAAAAAAGAAGCAATGAAACTTATTTCTAGTGTCTTTTCTCGGATAGTTATTTATTGAAATTTTAAAATAGATAAATTGAATTTTGTAAAGTTAGGCTGTTTGCAATGTTTCTATGCTAATTCAGTGTATGTTTCCACACCCAACCCTCCCCTTCATACACACACTTTCTATCAGGCATCATCATCATGGTTAGACTTGATAATTTCGAATAGAATGGGTGTTGAATAAGTGGTTTACAGAATTAAGTAGTATATTTGCAATAATTCAATAAGTAGAAATTGAAATTTCTGATGTTTCACGAATTAGTTTAAGCCACTTCTTCAGAGAATAATAAATAACCATATTATATTAAAGTAAGTTTAAATAATACAATCGTACATTTTAAGACATTTAATCTAGTTGTTTTGAGGTCATGTCCATCTGGGTCAAGGTGTTTCACAGTGAAATATATGCGTGTGAATTGAGATGGTTAATTTTGTGAAGATTGGCATTTTTGATTGATTGAATACGTCACAGATTAATGTTACCAGAGCACCACTGAAACTCAGGGAGCACTGGACAACTGTTTCGTCCTAGCGTGGAACTCCCCGGAAGTGCACACCTCAGATGTTATGTCTGTCGAGTCCTGTTTAAGTACAATCGAAACCTAATAGATCCACCACCCGTGTCAGTGACTTAGAATTGCACGTAATATGTTGCTGATGGCAATCGACAGGTGACATTGTTTGACTTAGGTCAGTCGTGGCCTAAACAGCGAAATCGCAGACATCCTATTATACTAAAGCGGATTGAATTCACCAGGAAGCCTCAGTTATCTCAAGACTTCAGGAACATCTTTCTGAGGAATGTGATGTCAAGTCATTTGGAATTCTCTCCGAATTGCAACTTGATCAGTAGAACTTTACTGGTATAAAAGTGAACTGGACAAATATCACATTGGCTACTACTCAGTAATAAATCATTGAATGCACAAACATACCCACTCAATTACAATCAATATCTGCTCATTGATAACTGACTTCTCAAGATAATTTCTAGAGTTTTAGTGAAGAAGACCTGGCCAATGGAGTTCAACCATGTCACGTGTGATGCAATTATCCATCGATAGAAATGAATAAGTTCAAACGATAGTATCATGAATTAAGTGAATTAAAAATTCAACCATTGAGAGTCAGCTAAGTGGTTTAGCGCTAAAGCAATTGTCGCATACCCGGAGGGTCTTGGGTTCAGTCTCTGGTGAAATCGTGGATGCGTACTGTTGATTATTCCCATGCTAAGAAGAAACAGTACTTCCTGGGGATCAGTAGCTATCTAATTCAGACCGATTCGTAGCATCGGATTAATATTTAACAATCATCACAACTCTCAATTACAGTCACGTTATTCATTCACACTATGAGTTACTTATTTACAAGTAAGACAACAAACTTAATATGAGCACTCATTAAAATATACATTATGAATGGGTACTAATATTTTCTAGCAAATTCAGTATGCTGACAACGAAGGGCTTTGAATTAAATCAAGTGGTAGTAATAGTTTTTACTAAAACGCTCTCTATGTGTAACTGAATTGCTCATCGTTGATAAGTCTTTGTCATATGACTGTTGAAATTCAAATGTAAACTTAACAAATTATGATGTTGTCCTTTTGATCTGTTACATCACTGGATTTATTCAACTGTATATGAAAGTGAAATTAATCAACTAAAATCTAACAGTAACACTACCATTGTATTAAGTCGGCCTGATCAGAATACACGTATAGCAACAAAGATTAATCAATTTCAGTCTAGAACGAATCAACAGGAAAAGATAAATAATTTCAAATTGAAAAATAAATAAGTTTTTCAATCAGATGACCAGGAGTATGAAAATGTCTAAACTTAAGTGTATTATGGTGTACTAAGAGTTCTATTTGTTTCAAGCAATTACTCTATTCTTTCAATATGGTACTCAAGTTAGTTGTAGTCTTCTGAAAAAATGTCATTCATAAAGGAAGTGGCTGAGTAAAACACTACATTCCTGCACACACACACACACACAAGTACTTCTGATTATTTGTGATAATGACAGTGAATAGTACTCATTTGACTCAATTTAGTAAATCACTTTCAGATGTTTATATGCTATTTTGTATAATTAGTTCTGAGAATTATTTATAGTTACAAAACTTATAGGAATGAATTAAGTGTGCCAGATACATAGTAATCAACTCAACTTATAGTAATACGAAATTGTGGATACTGTAACGAGTAAACATACTTATAGTAGATACTTTTCTCTGAAGCTAATATGCTATGCAACCATAAAAACTATGTTTTTGTTAATTTGTTATGTATTCATAAGTAATACCCTTTATGTAATAAGTTGATACATTTTATTTGGGAAAAATTTTTCATCAGTTCAATAGATTCAAGCTGTTGATATGTTTGTCAAGATATTACATTCCTCTCCATACAGAAATTTACGTCTAACCAAGTATTGACTAGAAACTACTAAAAAGCACCATTAAAGATCGAAGTTCAATATGTATAGTTTTCTAAGGAGGTTTATTACAAGATACACATATATCATACAACAAACTTATTCATTTGTTAACATATTAAAGTTGTGATCAGTATTGATATGCCAGAAACGCAATTCGTCCTGTTTAGGACTCGTTAATCTGATATTATTATTCACACGGCGACTTAAAGCCAGTATCAACCACATGAAAAGTCAATACGTCTAGGCATCTCAAAGATGTTAAAAAAATTTTGAAGGTATTATAGAGTTTAATGAGCGAATATTTCATTTAGAAGAACTAGTATAAATTAAAAGTGACTTATAATTAGGATGTATTTGAATTTACCCGCTGATTTGTCATGAACTGAAATTGATCAATCTCTGTTACCATATGTGAAATTTGTGCTGATTCACTCAATATAGCGATACTTCACAAGTATTATCTGAGTTAGAATGTAACTGGCAAGTAGAATCAACAACGCGCGCTTCGTCTTGTTCAGGACTCGTCAGTTGGATGGATCTGAATCCCAGTATTTATGCTTACACTGGGACTCGAACTTAGTTCGTTTCTTGTCAAACGTCACCGCGTTTACAACTAGGCTACTGAGTCCAGACAGCCACAGTCGTCCAAACAGGAAGGAAACATAATTAGAATGTATTTGTATCTTCTCTTTAGAAATCCGAAGGGTAGGGGTTTGAATTATCAAGGCTGTATTAGAATTAAATTAGTTTATTATCGATTGTCAATCATGCACCAATTCAAGACAAAAACCATTCGCTCAGTTGACTCCCTACACTCACACTAATATGAAAAGCGAAAATATTTTCAGCTAAAGTTTAAAACATCAGTTACCTTAAAGATCTACTTCACCGTGTAGTAAGCGATTTTAGTGATTGATTAAATAATACATCACGTAGAATATTAACCTTACGTTCAGTGTTATTGTTTAGTAAAAGGTTGAAATCTACTAAATTGTATTGTAGTATGTGTCATCTCAGTCTATACATAAATCATTTTGGCTTAAATTTATTACCAACTCTAATATGCGTTCTTACTATCGATATTTATGACATCAATAATATTGATGCATAAATTAGCAACGAACAAATCACAGATAATTGTCGACATATGATGAACAGTACCTTGATCAACAGTTAAATGTCCAATATAAGGATGTATATTCTAAATCAAATTTTATCGTTTCCATAAACAAACAATTCTAACAGATGGTCGATATGAAGTGGTTAGTGACAATGTCTTCCCACCTGGATCAACGTTTCCATGTAAATTTCAAATACCATTTAATAACGTATGTTTGTCAGTGTAAAACCTATTTGGAAGTTTATACTAATGATTATTTGTGGCAACATAAAATTAAAACATAGTAGGTGTAGGATTATGTTAATTGTAGCTTAAATCATGTACAGATAGGCATGTTTACCATGATCAGAGGGTGGGGGGTACAGTTTCTTCTTTCATGAACCTTACTTGTTGATCATTTAAACGTAAGTGTAAAGCATAAAATTAAAGAAAATAACCTTCTCTCCTTTTTTTAATGATACATGAAACATAAAAACCGAAAATGTTCTCTAATCTAGATTTGTTTGTTTGTTTAAATCAAACTATGCGTTATTTTCAAAATGTCAAGGTCAGTTGTTGTTGTTATTACTATTTCGTTTTTTTTTTCATTTAAAAAGAGTACATTGAGAGAATTCTATAGTAGAGAATGTTAACAATATTTATGGTTTAAAGTTATTTCTAAATAAAATGTACATGATGCTTACATTGACCGTAAACATCAAATATTGTAATAAATGACCTGTAATTGTCATAATAAGTTAGCAGAATAATATTTCATGTACATTCATATAGAATGTACTTCATAAACTCAAATCAATCTTCAAAAAAATTTACATATCTATCTTATGTATATAACTTGAATTCATATAATTGGATTACTCTACAGTATGAATATAATAAGCAACATTGTTAAGTATGCTGAAAATTGAATGCTCAAATGAATGTTTCTAGTAACTTTGAATTCTTTGAAGAGGATAGTACTACTGTAAACATTTTAATGTAGTTCTAGACAAAACCTTTCAGTGCTTGCTTTATGTTAAAGTAATATACACATATATATGCCAATGATGAATTTGTATAATGGTCGAGCTTACTTGTTAAGATAGCCTAATCAGGCTATATTTTGTGTAATAGTTGTTTCTTGTTTAAGTAGGTTGATTACAGAGAGAAGGTAGAGCTAGAAAACCAGAAGTGTGACAGGTTTCAATTACCTCACTTAGACAGTCAGAATAACGACAATATTACATCAATACATCGGAAGGGATAGATTAGTTAAAGTGTTCACTTTACCTTATCCCATGAATTTTAGCTTACTGGGTGGAGAGCCTTACGAAAGTATAGAAATGCAATGTATAATCGGTCCTTTGGTCGACTTAAACTACTAGTCATCTCGTTACTCTTCAAGGTTTATCAAGATGTAACATTCTTCCACGGTGTAAGTAACTTTGAAGTGATACTTTTTGAAAAGCATTCATGATCATTTAAATATAATGATTAGTAGTGGCCGGAACAATGAATCCTATAACTTCAAACATTTACATAATTGACTAAGTTCTAAAACCTGTTCCTGACAAATTTATAAGAGTTCAAACTGTGTTAGCAATTTAAAAACCATTACATAGTAAAACTACTAAGCGTTGGTAAATAAGGCAAGTTACTGATTGAACCATTTGATGATATGATAAGAAGTAATTAGTGAAAAGAACTTAATGTAACAAAAGCAGTCAACTTTATCGATGAATAATGGCGTAGAAATATTCTGTAATGCACTAGGTAACTGCTGTTTAGGTATTTAATCATAAATTACCAGTCACAAATATTGTAATTTTACATAACAGAATGACCGTAGACTATCATTGGAATCTCGAAATCACCTAACAACCAGTTCATCCTAATACAGAACTCCGCGAAAATATTTATTCATGTTCCTTCCAACCGTCACACTCAAGGTCCTTAGGCTTCTCAGACAGCACATAACCATCAGGTCTGTATATTACTAAGTGAACTCGATTTCCTCGTAAGCGATTAGGAATTTATTCAGAAAAGTTATGAATACACGTTGTGAAATCCTGTGTACTTTACTGATTATCGACAGATTTACTTTAAAATCAAGTGAAAGAATAGATTTATTATAAACATACATTATCTTGATATTTGTGAGGTGTATGGCAGTTACTAATCAATGACAATGAATTGGAAAGTGCAATATGATGTGAAATGGATGAAGTTCGAAGTTGTAAGCAATTAATTAAGCGTTAACCACGAAATTCGAATATCCTGGAAAAGGCTCCTAGCTGAGACATATGGGCACACTACTAAGGAATCACATGCTAAGATTGTACAGCTGCCTAGTACTTCTGGTATTCAATAGTTTTGACCTCATTCTTTGGGCTTTCAGTCACAGAACAATAGAGAGCTATTACCAACTGTTGCATCATAATTTAGAGCTAATTGATCAAAAGATTTTGCTTCCAGTGTAAAACTTACGTCTCCTTAGTTGCTCTAAAATAGGATGGAAACTGATATGGTAAAGATAATGTCAAGTCAATGAAGCCGACTGTGCCGAATCGCATGAGAATACTGAGATAATATTATGTGTAAAATTTGGGAAACGTTCTTGCTTTAGTAACTAACGCTTAGTCACAATTATTTATATTTTATGATATAATCCAAAAACCATTATCCGTAGAAACTAAACGTTTCGGTGTAGTATGGACACCATTATCAGCAGTTAAGGATTTAGTTGAAAATGGTTTCCAAAGTTTGACGAAATCTAATCTGTTAATTTAGATTACCACATTTGATACAGGTTCCCAGATATTGTTAAGAAGGTAACTTTGTAATATTTGAATTAAATACAAAGGACCACTACCAAAATAATTTTAAAGATGATCAGTTCATTATACGGAAAATAGGCTCATCAGTCAGACCTGTTTACTTGATACTGCGAAAAGATCTTGGACTCGAAATCTCCTCTCATTTGTTGTCCATCAATTAGGTCGAAGCAGTTTAGGCGACATAATCGGCTAATTTAAAAGCCAAAAAATGACAAACTTCCTAAGAATGCAATTTCTTTGAACCAGCTACTAGAAGTATACTGTTTGAATCATTATTTAAAAGAAAACAACACACGCTAACAGAAACAAACTACTAAAAAATTAACACAAACATTTGAACTTTGGTTAATAAAGTGTAAACATGAGATTAAAATATATGGCTGAATTGTTTCCAATAGTCTTTCAGCGTTTAAGTTGTGATTGACAAGCGGAATCCAGGATGTGCGTTTCGTCCTATTTGGAACTCATCGGCTGAATGTATATGCATTCCAATGTTATTGTTACACTGGAATTCGAACTCAGTCCACTTCATGTCAAACGCCACCACATTCACCATTAGACTACTATGTCCAGACAGTCCGCATTGTGCAACGGGTATATATATAATTAGGTTGAGCTTGTTTATTCCCGTTGATTAATCGTGGACTGGAACTGGTCAGCTTCTCTTATTATATGTGCATCCTAAGCTGATTGCCTCGACATAGCAGTAGTTCATAAGTAATATTTAAGTTGGAACTGGGACTTGTAAGCGGAATCCTGGACGGAAAAATACAAGCCCAACCTAATTAATATCTTTTCATATTGAAAATCAATTTTAAGTAAACAATCACTATCAATTTATTTATTTATCAGTAAACAGATTATTGATGACTACATTCACTTATACAATTAAAATGTTAACTAAATTTAAACGTGAGATAAAAATAAATGAATTAAACTGACATTAACTAATTCATTAAATGAAAACTAAAAACCTTTATAAAATATTGAAATATTATCGTTGTAGCAACAGGAAAACACTTCAACCACCAACCCACCTACCCACCCACTCATTCATTCATTACTACCAGTATCACCCTCTCTAAACCACCTTCCCCCCCCCCGCCACCCAGTCCCATTCCCTTACGTTCATAACAATATTCGACTATAAACACCGGAAAAATTTATTCATAAGATAAATAGAATGAATAAGAGAAAGTAATTAATTATCAAATAAACTAGTTATAATGTGACTAACAAATGAAAAAATAGAAAATAAACAAATAGATTTATAAATATGTAATGAACTGATTATAACAACAATAAAACAAAACAATCATAATTGTTCAATATTCAATATTCAATTCACTAGAATTAATCTATTTGTAAACATTCAAATTAAAAAAAATTTACAAAGAAATAAAATAAAACAATTTATTGATACTTTATTATTGTTACTTTCTACATGATATTCATGTTTAGTTTAATGTATGAATGATGATGATGTCACTCAATATTTATTAATCTACTTCAAAAGGTTACTTAATATATTTTTTTTCCTAGAATTCTAAGTTATTCTAATGAATTAGATAAGGAAAAAAAAGAAGAGCTAAGTAAAAGAAAAATATGATATAATTAACAGAGATTGAATGTTTTTATCATTAAAACTGATTGGTAAATAAAAGACAGGGAATAATTATTTCATTTAAATTTATAAATCATTAAGAGGGATATTTAAGTTGGATTATGACTGGTAAATGTGTTATGTCGTAGGAAGTTGGGGGATTGGATGGCCGAGTGCCAATCGTTAGTGCCTAGTTGGTTATTGCGCGTCTGCCCTGTGCCCACTTAGTCCCAAGCCGAAATAAGAAGAATGCGAGCCAATAGGTCAGCCAGACAGGATCATATTACATTTCAAGCATTTTTTTATATATACATAAATTCAGACCACACAGCAACCCAATTAGAAAATTAACATGAATACAGAACGAGGGAAATAGTGGTAGTGAATAGGAACAACTTGTACACAACTAATTGACTGTAGTTCATAAAAAGAGACAATATAATAACAGTAATTATGCTAAACGGGAGGATAGGGCAAGCGGAGCGTAACAATAATAGAAACAAAGTGTTTACATTACAGACAGTTCGAATAAATGAAATAGTGTTCTCAAACACAGTTCTGAAAGTTTGTTACACATCTTTATGGTCCGACCTAACAAAATGGAATCCAGGAATCTAAAGAATGATCAACTTCAGTCTATAACAAATCAATGGGAATATACAAATTCATCTTAACATTAAGAGTGACGTTTAATGCATAACTGCCATTGACAAAAAGAAAAATGAACGCATACACTTTACAAGCTTTAACTTTAGAGCACTGTGTTAACATCGAACAATCAATATTTATAATATTAGTCGATTCATATTGTTCAGCACAATAAGTGATCATTCCTTACATAGTTGAACTGTTACAGTTATAGATTGTCCCTAGAACAAATGGGGGGGGGTTTCCTCTAATTCACTCACTGTATAACAGTCGACTATGATTAACTTTAATACATGATTAAAACAACCGGTAATTATGAATACTGAAGTAATTCATATCAATGAAGAATTGGTAATAATTGAAACTGCCTTGAAAACAATGAATGTGTGGAAAAAGTTTATAATAATAGGTCTTTCATTTAAAGGAGATGAGACCTCTAAAAGAATTAGCGAACAAATCATGACGGTACTGAAGGGGATCTATCCTGCAGCTCAACTGGTCATTTTGTACAACGCATACGTTTGTTAAACCACTTAAAGGTAGATCATTACCTTTCAAACACCATCTCCAACTGTATCCACGAATTCACATGTATTCGCTGTAACAAGTATGCAAGAAGGACTAAATGAAGGGCTTCTACCAGGTTTTCTGAGTGTGTTTCTAGGAACTTGTGTCTGAAAAGTAGTAACGTTATCACAAGTGTGATTTCTAAACACCTTACCGACATTTGAACATGCTATAAATTTTACATCCAAAATAGTCGACAGACAAGCAACACCATTATCAGTACTTTGCGCGGTGACAACCGCTATCAGACGTTTTAAACCTGACCTCTGTACACATAAAAACAGCGCAATATACCATGCATTATCGTGGTCAGTATACCAATTTCTCTTACGCAATCACTCAGATGTTTATAAACGAAGATAACTTTCGTTTAGAATCCATTGAGTAACTGCGTAATCATTATTTTGATTTTCTTATGATTATGTAATGATTGATTGAATATGTTACAGACTGATGTTGGCTTCAGTTTGATGGCGTACGCCCTTGGTGCGAAATCTGCGGTGCGCACTGCTAAAGGGTATCACGCTGAAACGAACAGCTGTCCATTGCTCTCTAGTTTTCAGTGCTACCCTGCCAACATCAATCTGTGGCGTATTCAGTCAGTTAAAAATGCCAACACCCACGAAATTAACCCTTCCAATTGATTACGTCATCTCTCCTTTTTATTGCTACTTGCAGAATATAAATACTGGTTAAATGTAACTGAAATTATTAGCTCATCTTGTTTCTCTACTCTAACTTCTACTATAACTTTTATTTTTGTCTAATACATTCATCTTCAACTACCTCAAAAGATAAAGTATCCCAAATATTTAATTCGATACAAATCCTTGTAATTTTAACCTGTCTGAAGTCAATAAAAATCCTTGAAGTAACGTGAATTCTTTCTAATCTGTAAATCGTATTCTTCTTGCTTCATTCAAGTATATGAAAAGATCTGGTTGCATACAATTCAAAATAATTTTTAAGCTGTTTTGTGATGCTGTATACGTGAACAAAGACATAGTTCATCGCAAGTATTTGTCAATGTAATCTATGAATGATATAAAGTATGTCGACAGGAATTTTACCTTACGTTACCTAACTACTTGGTTTATATATAACTTGAGACTACCTACTCTGAGTGGCATAAATATTTTTCTAGACACGGTATAAATGCCAGACTAAAGTGTTTCCGTTCAACTTAAAGTATTTGAAAAAAGTTCATATTAATCAGCTTTGGAGTAGATTTTAACTGATTAACTTGACTTTTTATGGTGTATACAGGCTGTTAACACGTTTCCTTATCTTAAATAATCTCATTAAACGTTGAATCGCAACATTCCGTGATCTTACTCTTTGAGAAATACTTACTTGTTTGTAGAAATGTCTCATTCCTAGTTTTCTATCATAGTGTATCCGATCTGCATACCCAATCATTCACGATTTTAACAGATGCTGCCATAGTACCTGAGGTTGTACGATAACAAATTATCTAACTTCCAGAGATGTAAATATTTCAGAAAATATTTTATTTCTGATTTCTCTAAACTACTTAACATTGAGCTTCATTGTATATTCACATTGGCAACTATATGTGCAACTGTTTTAAACACTGTGAAACCTAAGAGGCTCAAATAAATCATGTGGTTTTCACTTTACATTAAAATGTAGAGCATTAGACATTAAGTCGACTGAAGAGGGATCGCATGTAACATGATCTACAGAATTCCGTTAACACTTATTAAATTATAATAGTATGTCATTAGTTACTCAGTACTCAATGATCAATCAGAGCACGTCTGTGTATATTGATGGAAAGTAAAATAGGAAGTACTCGAAAATACTTTATCTACCATACATAGACAAATTAAATATGTTATAAGTCTTAAATAGGATCTATCAAAGGAAGTACTTGGTGCTTCCGTTGTTCCCTTAGTAGAAAATAAAGAAGTTAATTACTAGAATTTCAATGCACCTGAATAAATACCAGTAAAAAAACAGTACAACATTAAAGCCAAGGGTCAAGTCAAATGACATACAAATCAAAATATAAAACTAAAAATGCGTCAACATGAGAATGGACAGCAACTAATCAAATTGTAGATGACATAGATCAAGTGGTTAGTTATTTGTGAAGAAATGCTGATAGCTGACTTCTTTCCTATGCATTTGCTGATAATATTAACTGGAATGATAATGAAACCCTTTTGATCAAGCTACGTATCTCAGAGAACATATTACTATCGTAATCCTCCTCCTGAATAACAAAACTTCATAATGATCTCAAAAAGAAATGATCAGTATTTATTAACTAAGAAACATTTCTCAGCATTCTACTCAGTTAACAAGAAAATAAAAAAATTAATCCGTAAGTACTCTACTATATTTAGATATTTAGTGGTATGTAATAGTACTATTATTTCTGTTGCTTATTCATTAACACAATCAGGCTGCCTGATTCCGCGATATCTACGTGTGCTCATCAATTTAATTCCATCTATGGAGCCATGGAACAAAACACAGCATTTTCTCCATTGTATCGCTAAAGATAGTTTGGAAAGGTTGATTAAAGGACAGTTTAGACTGATTAAGAGTTCCTTCCTGGATTGATATCTCGTTGACTTGAATAGATATTTCCAAGTAACTTATCACGTTTTACTAGATATGTCACATAGGTCAAAGTATAGCCTTTTGCATACAGCATGAGTTTTTGAAATCGAAATTCATATACCAAAAGTTTGTATGCAAAAGTAGTTTGCACTACTGTCTGGTGTATCCAAATCCTTGCAGCTGATCTACACAAGACATCTAAATTTCATAATGAAATCCTAACCTTAAAACTACTTAGTCGGTGTCTACTAGTTAACACTTCTGATTTCAGTCAGTTCGTGATATATTCCGTGACCTCATTCATCGTTGTTGTCCAGTAAGTGCCACACACCCAACACAGTTTCCATGTTACAAAATCCCTACCGTTTTGTAGATGCATACACGTAACATATTCTCTATCCTAACATATCTAGTACTTATGTGCAAATTGTTACTAAACAAATTTGTCAGTTCTCTTGCTTGATATTATGTACCCTGAATCGTAACAATTTTATCAGCCTTATTTTTATGAATCATTCGTAATTATTTTCATAAATAGTAATCTATCAAGGTATCCAATGAACTATTCTCAATTTAGCCATAAATGTATGTTTGATCAACATAGAACCTAGCACATGTGCATCGGTCCAAGCTACCATATCTCAAAAGCACAGCAAACACAGCACAACACCACATTGTTAGAAGTAAAAAATTACTTCAATGATAATAATAACGAAAATAAAAAAAGAGTGAATATATAGAATATAGTTCAAGGAAAAAGAAATGAGGAGTGGAAAGGGAGCTATGAAATCATTTGAAGCTCACGATTTAAGAGAGAACAAATAGTGGATTCATCTATGCTACCGTGACCTAATCTAAGCCATGTCACCTAAAGTTTCTAACCAGTCGTTACAGTATTCGCGTAGACACAAACCAGATGGTCTGCATCTAGCAACACGACTCAAACAAGCAGTCAGCAATTTCATGAACTGATGCTGTGTTTTGGTTTGGCTGCTCCTAACACACTTTCATCCTACTTCTATATCAGTGGTAAAAATTGAATATTAAGTGGTACCGAAAATAGTGAAATAGTAAAATGTATGACAAAGAGAGTTTTCAGTTTGAGAATAATAAACTAGTTTTTCAATCAATATATAACCGTAACACACAGTTTCATATACACACACATACAAATGTACACAGATGCATACATATATCACATATATAAATGTGACATTTTAATACCGAGATTTTTTTTGAATGATTGAGTGATTTCAAGAATTTTCCATTTTTTTCAACATTTTTCCTTCTAATTAATTATCCTTTATCCTGAAATAAAATGAATGTATAAATAAATTTAATTGAAATGATTTGTAGAAATTGGTAATAAGGTTTTATTTGGTTGGATATGTCACACATTTATGCTCATAGAGTACTATCGAAAACCAGGGACATTGAACAGCCATTTTATCCTATTATGAGACTCCTTGACAGCGTACACCTTAGATTTCACCTCAGAGGCTTCAGGTTGGCGAGCATCCAACACTCCGCACCATTGGGCTGGCCGAAATCCAATGGTAGAATTTCTAACTCCATCAATCTTTGATATATCACGATGATAATCCACTGCCATTGGTGATAACTAACTCACTCCTGACAAGTCTGAACTTCGCTAATCATGACTAATCACTAGAACTTCATGAACATGTTGAAGTTATTCACTAGTGAGTTATTTATTGTAATTTAGGTGGTTTGTGGAGATTGGTCTAAAGTTTAGTAAACCGAATTCGTCACAACTATCCAGTACCCATCCCACCCATTAGTTATCAGGGGTACCCTGTCAACATCAATCTGTGAAATACTCAATCAACCAAATGACCAATCTTCACAAAAATAACCATCCGAATTAATATATCTATATAATCATATATTCTGAAGATTTCATTAACAACTAACCTAAACAACTTACAAAGACGAATAACTTCCTAACTCTGCTCAGGTAGTACTTAACTTCCTACAATGAATACCTGAATTAGAAAGTTAGTGATGACCAAGTAAACAATCTGATATAATAAATAACCTGTTCAGATAGTTACGACCGACTGTATAAAGATTGCAAGAATTTGAATAAGTTACAACACTGTTTCTTGTGTAATTCATAAATTATTAACTTCATTTATCATAAGTAGATATTAGGCAAATACATTTTGAAATGTCGAAATTCCTTTTGATTACGCAACTCTACATCTTAATATAACTGTATGCATAAATTCTGTTTACATGTATCTAACGTATAAATCATCTAATATGAATTTGTTTTTATTCTACATACAGTAAAAGTACTAAACGGATGAATCCATGAATCCAATAGAAACAAAAATATGTGTATATACTTTAAAGCAACCATAATTTATCATTAAACATAAGTGTATACATCTACCGATGACCATTTATTCAATCTTCATTACTTTATTGTTAATGAATAATATACAATTCATTATCAGTTATAAATCAAGTGTAATAAGACTATTCAATCATATGAAGAGATTCCAGTTTAGAACAATTTGTAAATACCACTGAGGATAACTGAGTTGTACTAGTGTACATGTATGCTGTTTCTCCCATAGATAAAGAATACCGAAAAAAATAGAGAATTATTAATGAAAACACACATACATACACAATCATTCACAGATCCAAATACACAATTATATGTATTTTATTACATAATAGTTTTGATTTGTAGACGTATAAAATGCGAAAAGAAAAACTGATCTTAATGTATACATTCACAGTTATATCCATCGTGGTTACTTTTTATCTTATACATGTATATATATATATAATTGACTGAGATACGGTTGCCATGAAGGGGGGGGGTTGTAAACCGAAAAACATTCACTTCACTGCACCATAGTATACCGTAACAACAATTAATAAACTGGAAATAAGTTTATGCAGAGATTACACAATTATTGTAAATATTAGAAATTTCATAATCAAACTTTAGACTGTCTAGGTTTAATAATAACTAATTGTTAACCAGCTGCTTTTTATTAGTCTGTCTAAACATAATAATGTTATATAGGACAAGAATAATAAGATTTGTAGAATACAATAAATTCATTTTATTTCGTAGCTACTCATCAGTTGTGAATGGCTTGTATCTATAGTTTTCCTAAAGTTCATTAACTAAACATTACCTTACGACCTGTATTATCAATGAAAAATTCACTTTATTACAGTTTGTTGGAATGATTAGTTAATTTATTGGGACCAGTATATAGAAAATTCCCAATGAACAACTTGAAAGATACAATTTAATTCTTTAAAGAATTGGGTCATGTAGATATTTCGGATTAATTCATGTTATCATTTTATGTCTGATCTTTATTTACACATGGACCAATCGAAGAAATTATCAACATAAATTGTGAAAATTCTGATTTAGTTCCTTTATCTTAAATTGAGTTGAGGAAATTTCTATTACTTTGTACGAAAAGGGTGAAATTTTAGTTCGATAACCAAAAATATTGACAAATTAGCAAAGTAACTGTGGGGTAATCACAAGGGTCTCTTTTTCTTTATATTTTTATGGGTTACCTTGAAGTGACCAAACTTAAGGTATAAAATTGACAACATAACATATTGTCAAAGATATATAGACGATATATTTATCGTTTGTAATTGTTATATCTCATACTTGATAACTTGACTAGCCGTAGACAACCTTAGCACTCGAACGCCTCGAACCCTCCTACTCTGAAATTCAGAAGACAGGAGACGAGTAGACAGGAAACTTTGTTTCAGTATGATAGAGAGTGAGTTCTGTACAAAGTAATAGTATTTATAGTTTTCTGAAACAACAAAATCAGTATTATAATCTATCCAATCCGAAATAAGTAGTTTCAACTTTTACTCGATCAGAACGAGCCACGTCGAGATTTTGGAAGGTTCTGTCAACCAGTGATTGGATTAAATGTCTAAAGCCCTGTCCAGGGTTTTAGAGACTTCATTGAGGTTGCTAGGAGCCACCCCAGCACCTCCACTTTTTGAAAAGAAATGATTATGACAGAGTCCCAAGCATTCCTTCGAATCTGAGTGTGGCAGTGTGAAATTCCAAAATAACGCTGATCTCTTACTCCGCGAAATATAGTGGAATCCTTGTGTTGTAACATGAATAACACTCCGTCACTCTGGACATCCGCTGTCTCAGATGCAAACCGTTGACGTTTTGACTTAATGCACCCATGAATGAAAGAGCCAACGATGTGCTCACTTCTGGAATATTTTTCAACGGCTGTTATATTTTGACCTGGCTTAACAATTCTCTTTGATGCATACTGTAGCTTTTTGGGCTTCTTAGGCGCGGTTCTCAAAGTGATCTTTTGACACCGACTAACGTCTATGCTATGCGCACACTTAATAAAAGGACTAACCGCCAACGTTTCAAATGATTAAGCGACTATGGTCTGACTGTCAGCTGGAGCTTGCTTCGCCCTTAAAATGGCTGGAAGTGTCTGTGGTGCATTGCCCTGTCGTTTTGGGTCAGAGTCGCTAGGCAATAGGAGCAGACCTTATTCTGTCGAACATAGCAATTTAATAGCAGTAGGCTCCTGTAGTGTTAATGCTACCTAGGGGACTATGATAGGGACTACGTGATTACTTTTTCCAAGTCAACCTTTAACAAGTCTTCGTATTTCTTAAACCAGGAATTAAATGTACTACCAGCTAAACCATCGAAATGAAATTCATTGATACGATTGATGGTCGAATCGGCGTAAGATGTGCATGAGTTTTCTGATAGCCTCTTCTGAGTAAGATTCGTTTGCTGGGTTAAGGTTTCTAGTACACGTATCTGGAACTGTTCATATCGTTTCTACTGGTGTTCCAGCGAAGCATCAACTTGTTCTAAGGTTAATGACATTTTGATATATTTACCCAGTCGTCAGTGTTATATCTGGTGCTTGATAGGTTGACTAGCCTCAAACAACTTTAGCAGTAATAATATGTCTTTAATTTATTCCAACAATTCAACGACGTACGTAATAATATCCGATTTACAATGAAATATTAACACAAAAAAATAGTTTAACTACTCAATTCTGAGTAAGGAATTCAGAGATAACGGCACAATTAAGGAAACTTTGTTCAGAAAAGAAGAATGAATGGGTTGATATTTCAATCTTAATACCTGGTGTCTGATGAATTACAAACGCTATTTTGTCAAAATTGTATTTAATAGAGCTATGAAAATTTGTTGGCTCCTCGAAATGAAGGTGGAAGAGTTGTCATATATTGGGAATTGATTAATATCCTAGAAAATTAGTTATAAAGTATGCGAAAAAATTTATAAATAATCCCAAATATACTTTAATGAAGAAAAAAACCTGTCCTTGTCTGTTTTTTTCTTCAAAGGAGATGAGATTTCAGGTAGAACTGACAACAGGATAAAGACAGCACTTAAGAGGAACTTCCTTGCAGTTTAACTAATTTTAGGAAATAGAACCAGTTGTTTTTCAAAACTAACGAAAGTAGATCAATACCTCTTCTGAAGTGACCTCCTGATGTTTTTATCAATCTACATCTACTGATGATAAAAAATACATAAGAATAGTTGTATGCAGGGCTTCTGTTATGCTTTATAAACGTAATTCATGAAATCAAAGTCTGAAGGAAATAAAGATATTCATGAGTCCAATAACCAAACATTTAATCGATAATAGACATATAGTAAATGTCATTAAATCCTTTAAAATAATCAATAAGCATAAACGCACCACCATTTCGCAGAAACTGTCACTATCCAACGCATTCAACCTGACCTCTGCATACAGAAAGAAAACTCGGTTAACCTCTTATTCACATAGTAGGAAACATTAAGTTCATGAAACCTGTTTCAATTGCATTAATTGTTGTTTTCATTTTATTCTATTAACAATTATTCATGATAAAATGAGTGATACACGTATTTGTAAAATTCCAATGAGTAGAAATTAAAATTTCTGACGTTCTGCGGCTTAGTGCAAGTCGCTTCTTCAAAGAAATAAATAATCGAATTCGGTCGCAGCGACTTGTACTAAACCGCGAAACGTCAGTAATTTTAATTTCTACTCATTGGAATTTTACAAATACGTGTATCACTCATTTTATATACAACTTATCCAATGCTCAATTTATCTGAAATTATCCAAGTTAACCTTGGTAATCATATATACTAATTATCCATGATGTTATTTCAAAATATCTTTTAATCTTTTTTGTTATACATAATCATTCAGTTATTACTAGTCTTAGTTATTATGTCATACTATCTTCATTAAATCTCATATAACTAACTACTGATATCTTACTATTTTCATTAAATAATTGATGTTTCATTTATAACTTTATAATATTTCTGTTCTGTTTTGAAATCAATGTTATGGATTGATTAAGATTGTTTGTAGCTGATGAGCAACTACGAAATTTGGTAGATTCATTTTGTTGTGCAAATATATTATTGTTCTGGAATTATTAACATTTATAAAGGGATCATGTTGTATGAAAGCACTGAATAGCTTAAAATCAAGGAAAATTTCTAATCGAATATTTGTCTTTTCTCTACAAAATATATTTTTGTTTATATAAGCTATTTTCTAACAATAGTTGATGACTCCCATACTTACTCCTAGAACTTACGAAGGATAGGGGAAATTAGGGAAAGTCAGTGTACGCACACTTTATGTAATCTAAGATGAAGAAGAATTAGAAGATTGGCAGTAGTAGAATATTACCGGATGAATATTTATATGTTAACTTATGTGAACATTCTTGAAGAGGCAGTTGAAAACATATAGAAATAAGTAAGTAGAATGAGTTTGTTTCTGCATTCCATTGATGTTATTGAAGATTGAAATCATTGGGTTCGTGTTGCCATGTGTGCATTTTAAGCGGATTGCATCGAGTCGTAGTTACAACCAAACTTACATCATACCTGTGAATTATTGTTGTATAGAGCCAATTTACTAAGGATGTGCATGTAGCCGTGGAGATTTAACAAATCCAGTATACAACATAATTGCACATATATTACGCAAACCAACGGATCGATAAAATGTGGATGTCTAAGCCCAATAACTCGATGAAAAATGCAGTGGGATTTAACACAAACCAATTAAGCTCGAATACCATTTTAGACATGAACACTAATTTGGTAGGTACATCCAACTAGTGAGACTCAAACAAGACAAACCATACGTTCTAGATTCTATTTACGATCTACAACCCGGCGTTGATTATGTAGAAATCCGTTTTAGAAGAACTAACCTTGGTTAAACAACCACTGAAAAGCAGAAGCACGGAAGGATACCGTCTCATCCCAGGTGTAGAAGTCCTTGACGGCAAGCGACCATGAATCGCAGAACTTTCAGGTTTCATAACGAATCCTTAACTCTGAGACTACTACATATGCAAACAATGGCTGACATTTTTAAATTACTTCTTGATATAATCGTCCGATAAGAAAAATGCAATACAAACAATAGTGGTTGAAACTGACACATAGTCGGTGTTTTATGATAATCATGCTAGTTTGATGCTACCTGGAACGTTTAGAGTTTTCAATGAATGCAATTTACTTAACACCCTTTATTAGTAAGTTCCTTTAGTAGATGAATGATGTATATTAGTGTGTAAGATTTATTAAAGGTTTTCTTTGGATTATTTTTAATTGTCCTCTATCCATATCTCTCTGTAGTGCAGCCTGGCATACCAGACTAAAAACGCAAATGTAATGAATGGGCTTGATATGAAAACTCTAATAAGTATCATACTATAATACAGAAAATTGATCAAGATTGTAGAATACAACGCATTTAGTGAACACTTAAAAAGTTAAAGAGAACTCAAGGATAGCCGACTGCGATAGGATGTTGATAACATCTTGTGATATGGAATTATGTATGGAATGTCCAGGCTAAGTGTTCAATTTAACGTTGGAAGTAGAAACTATTATCGCACATGTATATCGGATTATAATCAAGTTTAGTTCATTTAAACCACAATCTCACTATGCATGTGCATAAATCACTTTCTGTCATGTTGACTAATATACATCCACAAGCATTAGGATAAGTATGCATATTATAAGTCAGTAATGATGAGTTTATAAGAATTATATTTGACCTGAGTGTAAATCCAATGAGTAAAGATTCAAAGTAACAGCAGTAAGTTATCAACTTTCGACTTCAGTTCGAACACATATTGAGCACATATACTACAGCGGAAATTACTATATATATAATATTATATCATCTTCTGATATAGTAATACCTGTTTTTTCATTCATTATTATGGCCATCTACTATCAAAATATGTTTTATTGTTTCATTATTGGTAATTGCACATAACTATTGGTCTTTATAACACTAGCCATTTAAAATATGGTTACGTAGTGTTTTCAGTATTAAATAAGTATGTAATTTCGATCGGTTTTTCCATTCATTCAATACATAATTAACATTAAAATCATTAATTTCAAGTGTCTGAGATTATCCATAACTGTCTAATAAGAGCATATCGAGTGTAGTTCAGATAGACATTTCAAATGGAAAGCATGAAACACCATGAAAGCTAAAGCTTAAAATGAGTACATTAATAAAAATTACATTTTAACATGTATTAATCATTGACTAAATGGAAAGAAAAATAACCGAAACTATCGGATACATATCAACTTAAACAATGATAATGTTACACCATAATTGCATATGTGTAATCATTTTCCATCATCTGTTTCATCAGTTTCATACTCGCATACATTTTCAAAAGAAGTTTTTTTGGTGTATAAATAACAGTAACCTAGAAAAATCTAAACGATGAAACTTCATCTATAATTAATCGTTTACAGTGTCATTTGGTCAATTTATCATTACTGCCCACCTCCTGTCATCCAGACATACCTGCATGCTACTATTCTGTATTCTATGAAATATACATTATGGCAGTATTGTGTAAGTTTTATAACAAATTTACAGAATACACCATATTGACAATGGCATGCAAAGATACAATAAGCACCTAGTTACGTCTATTGATGATTTAAGTCCACACACAAAATCACAAACACTCTTATTATGCAAAAAGTACAACAGCTTCAATGGTGACTTCATTTATTCAATCGAATCTGTCATGATATTTGACAACTTTCATGTTTGTTCGCGATAAAACAACAACAAAAATAAAGAATTCAACCTTTCTACACTTCTGTTTTTATACATAGTAGTGTTTTATTTCAAAAATGAATATTTTTTCTTATGCATCTATTCGAATCGTTCTCTCTTAGTATCATCATGCCATCTGTAAGAAATTACTGCAAAATGATCAAAAAGTATAGATAGAGTGGGCAGAAGAGAGAGTAGGCAGGAGAGAGAAAAAGTAAGAATGGAGTAGGATGCATAAGCTTTACACTTTTCTGTAAACTTAACGGTAACCTTTTAATTCATTTCTGTTTAATAATCTAATTTAAACATGTTTACCTTAAATTACCTTAAAACTTCATCATTTTTGAATGTTTTCGTCACAGATTGATGTTAGTTAAATACTACTAAGGTCAGGAGATACTAAACAGCTGTTTCGTTCTAGTATGGGACTTCTCGGTAGTCAGCACCCTCGATTCCTCCCCACAGCCCAACCCACGGCATTCAGGTCGCAGGGAAAATGTTTAATTATCTGTGCCAGAAAGTCAGCCTATGTCCAGTGGAAGAATTCCTATTTCCATAAACTTCTGATATAGAAGGATGATAATGAAGTGTAACTGGTGATGGCTGTCTTGCTTTCAACAAATCTGAACTTTGCCAGTCACAACTTTTTACTAGAGCCTCAGGAACATCCTGAGTGGATGGTCAGTCGCGCTATATATCACAAGTTGATAGAAGTGGCAATTCTACTATTGGATGCCAGTCGGCCCAGTGGTGAAGAGGGTGAGGTATTCGCCAACCTGAAGCTTTAGGAGGTGGATTTGAGGGCACGCACTTCTGAAGAGTCCCGTACTAGATCGAAACAGTTGTTCAGTGTTTCCTGGTTTTCACTGGTACCCTGCCAGAATCAATATATGACAAATTCAATCCATTGTTATTGTATTAAATTTATCTTAATCAGCTCATTATCTTAAGTTTTAATCTACTTCCTGTATTGAAATATTTACTCGAATTATTTTAATACTACAATTATCGCCTGTCCTTATGCTATCAATTCGATCATTCCATTGATTATGATTAACAGTTACATAATCAGTCTGCCTTAGTGTCACAGAGGATTCGCGAATTACCTTGAATGGTTTATGATTGTCATATTTACATATAAATGCTGCTATATATTAGAGTAAAACCTGATGATGATCTAACTGACGAAACAGTAATGTTTGCTTATATCTGTAGTTCGAACTTGTTTATTCAAAATGATGACTATTTTGTTTAGTGCCCAGATAATTTAATTTATTTCCACATTACCACTTAACATCTTTTGATTAGTGCATCCATTTAAAATTAAATTTTGAAACTATACCATAAAAATATAACGTTAACTCTATTCCTACTGATAATAATCTACTTATAAGATGTTATTGGTAGACATTATTAAGTTTTCTGATATAAATGCCAAAGTCTATAAATAAATTATTACATCAATGTAAAAATATAATCTAACTTATGATTTACAATAATTCAGATAATGATAATAAATCAGTTTGTGTGATAGTAACTGGATTAACGTCTTATGAGTAGTATCGTATATTAGTCTCATCTTATTTATATTTCACATTCATTGATTCACATATTCAGTCTAGAAAGAAACTTTTTTCACTATCTCCCATTATAAACAATATTATTTACGAATAAATGATTAGTTCAATAATATAATGTTTTATTACTGAAGGCTATTCAAAATATTCGAAACATCCTGCATTTCACTAGACATTCGCCACTCACAAATGCTGATGATGATCCTGTTTCTGTCATTGTCTATATGTAAGCATCCTTGAGATGTGTCATTAGCCGATGTACCTACATCCCTTATATAGTTGGTCATATTGGCGATTCGGACTCAGTTCCTATTCTTTAACTAGTTTAAAGAGTACAACTAGTTGACGAGTATTCAAACATGACTGAAACACATGTTCTAGACTTTCACTGATAGCCTTAATCCAACTTTTCTAAAGTTTATCCACAAAATAACCATTTCGAAACAATTCATCTAAGAATGTATATATGGTAATACATAAACTAGTCGTCTGATGGACCACAGTTTCAACAAGGGGGAAATCTCAAATCCTTACGTATATACTATATTTTGTCTAATGTCAGATAATTGTATTATACTTCTAAAATAAAATTTATATGACTTCATTATTTAATATATTTTATTACTGACAGTGCTTAGGTTCATTCCAAAACGTCATGTTTACAAATCAATTAACTGAGCAAATATCCGCTTTACTGTTAAATTCATTTTATTATTAACACAAAAAACCATCCTGATTGAACCATAATAATCAGCTTACTAGTTACTAACTCCAAGATGTTCCTGAAGCTCTAGTAAGAAGTTGTGACTTGTGGAGTTCAGACTTGTCGGGAGTGAGATTGTTACCGCCAATGACAATGGATGATCACTGCGCTATATATCACATATTGTTAGAAGTGGCAATTCTACGGTTGGATTCTGACCCGTAGGTGCTGGTGATTAGGCGTTCGTCGTCAGCTTGAAGCCACTACTGAAAAATCTAGGATGCGCACTGCTGGGGAGTTCTGTACTAGAAATAAACAACTGTCCAGTGTCTCCTGGTTTTCAATGGTACCATGCCCACATCAATTTGTGACATATTCAATAAATAATGACATTTATAAACTAGTGCACGTTATATTACTATCAAGCAAAACATTTACGAGAAATGGTAAAATCCAAGGAACGATATTATATTGATTTCTTCGAGAAGAGTCACCTACACTATAACAGGCAATCCTCATAGCGCCAAACAGTGATAATTTACGTGTTCATACCTAGCGAGTGACTTTAGAAGGTAACTATTAAACATGTGTTGGGTAGACGAGACCATTGGAGCTCAGTAATATTTGATGAAAAACAAAAATCTTCAAATGTAATAGATGAGGTTGAGCCCGAAATCGTGAATTAACTGAAACGGGAAATGTTAATCATTAGATATCGATTGCCTTCAGGTTTTCATTTATTATCTGACCCAAAATCAATATGTTATACCGAATTCATAGACCCAGTCATTTATGAATGACCATAATAGACCTTAAATCCTAATCATATCTGTATTTCAGAACTAGTTGATAGAGGTCTACCATCAAATTTTACTTTCATCTTTTGTTCATATGCCTGTCTAAATAGTGATACTCATAACAATTAAGTAGCATAAGTCATTTAATGTAATAATATGAAGCATATGAACATCTTTCACCATCACCACAGCAACAATAACTACTACACATGCAAATCAACGATTTAGAATTTTGTTATTTATAATAAAAGTAAGATTTTGCCGAATTATATGCCACAATATATAACATACATTATTCTATTCAGTATATTCATTGTTTACAAGGTACTTATGTTTACGTATAGTAAATTCTTGACTTGGTCAATTATTATTTATGATCATAATGAAACATTTCGGCAACTTTATTTTACTGTAAATCTGTATGTTTGTTACTAAATTATACATAGTATACAATTAATTCTATTAATAAGTTAGCACGGCATAACCATATAAAGTACTGCTTTTATAGATACTCCTATGTAGTGATTTACCATATTTCCTCATAAAGTTGAGTTTCGAGTTTAGTGTGCCATAATCTTTGAAATTGTATTGTAAGAAGTAGTAACTAGTGTGAATTTTAACCGTGTCGGAAGCAAAATAAATACTATCTGTGATAATTTGTGATAACAACTACATATCATGAAGTGATTGAAGGTTATAAATGTGAACAAATTAATGTCAAATCAATAGTCTAATAACTGAGATCTAACCGTCAAGCTTGATAGTTGTAAAGTTTAGTCTTTGTTGAGTCTTGGGTGCTGACTATTGATGAGGTCTGCACAAAGGTAAAAAAGTTGACTGAAGGTTCATATTACTCATAGTTGTTTAATTAAGTTATGCTATGAGACTTTAGGTCCAACAATTTCCTCAATACAGTCTGATAAAAGTAATCATGTGATTATAATTGAATTACTTCAAGAAGTAATTCACAGAATTCAAATGAAAAACAGTAAAAAAAAATTAAGTCTAGCTATATTGTATATGAGATTTAGAACGATAATGTCAGTGGATGATAGTTGTGCTAAATCGATGATGATTGTAGCATGCTGTGGTTATATTCAATTTTGATGTATATGTCATTAGTTTAGGAAACTTTGGTCTAATAACGCTGCTCTTGCAATCTGAGCAAAGGGTTCGAGAAATGATATTGTTACTTCTGAATTCTTTTCTAACTTCTCCTGATTCACATTGTAAATCAATTTCAGATATTCATATTACATAATCCTACATATGATTTTGATTATAATATAAATGAATTAAGTTTTACATTAACTTGTATAAACTTAAGTGAAAAATAATCGTTAATATGTGTTTAGCATGTGGCGATTTATGTCTGAATGTTATTGTTTTTGTAAATACTTCATTGACGGATGGCATACTGTGTTCATAGGTATATGTGCCCTCTTATCTTAGCGGTTAAATATAACAAGCGTTGCAATTTCAACTTAGACATTTCACTTGTATTCAGGTAGGTGAACCAAATATATATTGATGTCACTAAGATTATGTTGAATTCATCTTTAAGTTTGATTCTCAGCATGCATATGTTGTATTAATTAAGTACTGAAAACAAACTTCATACTGTTGATATATATATATATATATATATATATATATATATGCTAACATGCAGCTTCAAGGAAAGTCCTTAAATATTCATGGGAATTCGTGACTTATAAAATTCACCCATCTTGCATGTGAAACAGGAATTACTCATGGCAATGAATGATAGTCACAAACCATAAGAATCGACTAAAGTTGAAGGGAAAAGTTCATTCTTCCAAGTAAAGTGAATAAATCCTCTGTTTATTCCTTGGTAAGGGGATTGTGTGTGTGTGTGTATTTACGCAATGATGAACAATATAAGGTAATTGGAAGCAATATGTGAGAACTCTGGATTTATGTTTTGCGTTGTTAAGCATTCAGTCGTAAAGCGTATCTATAGTCTTAATGGAGCATATGCTCCTTGATAGATGCGAACATTCATGTATAAAACTAAATTGATGATTACCGAGTTTTAACCTATTCATTCACCTAAAATTGAAACATACTGCCTACACTGCCTATTCATATAACCTAGTCACTATAATTAACGTATTTTTTAGCAAGCTTGTGTTTTACGGGATAGGGGTGCTAGCCCTATGCCCAACCCTCCTCCTTTACCTCCTTTACCGGCAACAACCCTAGAAGAGCTGCGGGCGGAAACCATCAGTAACAGCCTACTTTGGAAGAGAACAAACCAACTTCCAGCCGAAGACGAAATCAGGAAGCGACGTCAAAAATGGATAGGACATACATTGCAGAAATCATCAGACTGCATCACGAGACAAGCACTAACTTGGAATCCTGTTGGAAAATGGAAAATAGGGAGGCCAAAGAACACCCTGCGTCGAGAGCTGGAAGCAGACATAAAAAGGATGAACAGTAACTGGAGATAGCTGGAAAGGATTGCTGAGGACATAGTTTAATGAAGAATACTGGTGATCGGCCTATGCTCCTCCGAGAGGGGTAACAGGCGTAAGTAAGTAAGTAAGTGACTATGATTAGGGTGAGTTTGTATCTTCTCATTGATTTATTATAAACTATAGTTGTTCAGTCTCTGTTGCTATATGTGCATCATGAGCGGATTGTCTTGATATAGTCATTAATCACAAGTAACTTTCAAATTGGATTGTGACTGGTAAGTGGAATCCAGGAGGCGCGTTTCGTCCAATTTGGGGCTCATCAGCCGAATGTACTTGCATTCCAATGTTGATGTTCACATGAAAACAGGACTGAGTTCGAATCCCACTATGAACATCAACATTAGGGATGCAGGCACATCCAGTTGATAAGTTCCAGATAGGGCAAAACTGCGTGTTCTGGATTTCACTTGTCAGTCACAATCCAACTTAAACATTACTAGTGACTATACTCAAATTTGACTGACATAATTCGATTAATACTAAATATAACTAGACGAACATAATATATTGGTCAATCGATATATTAGTATAGAGTCCCTTACTGGAACGATGCAACTTTAGAGTACTTCTGTATTTTCAAACAGTTATCTAGTTAAAGTTAATCAATTGATATAAACTATAAAACTGAATAAATTTTACAAACCACTAATTGATAATTCTATATAAACTATATATTTTATCATTATGAGGTTGTCTTTCAATTCTGATTGTAATCAGTCATTGAAAGATAAATGTTATTTAACAAATTAGATAAAATGTTTTCCTGATAATAATGTAACTAATTATCATGTATGCAGGTATGTATTACATGCATGCAATAGATACTTTATTCTGTGTAAACTGAAATAGTTGAAGGAACTAAATCTGTCTACATTATTATACGATATGTTTGTTCTGTAATATTTTAATGTGTAAAAACTAAAAAAAGAAGAAAAATAAAAAAGAACAAATATTGGTAGAGAATTTTCACTAGTATACAGTTAGTCGCCTGTTTAGTTTATACATCATCATATAGATTCGTTATAGTGAAGTATATAAGTACACGAGTAGATAGTATGTTAAAGAAAATTACCAGTAGTGTACATGTACATATGTACGTGAATGAAGTTTTCATTATTTTAGTAATATCCATTATGAATATATAGATAAGTATGTTTTGTATATATCAAGACTAAAACATGTTTTTCTTTCACTTTCTCTCTTTTTTTTATACCTCAATCTACTTTGTTTTACTGCCTTTTTTTTCTTATTCTATTTCTTTTATCTCTTCGTTTTGTAACTGTCATGATATTTGTAAGGAGAGATTATCATTAGAAGTAGTATTCACTGAGGTATTATATCTACTACTTCATCACTTAGAAGAGGATGAAAAAAAAACGTCAGCGAAAAGGAAATACAATGACGAGATGACTACAAGAAGTAGAAAATAAGTAGACACTATACAAGGCAATAAAATAATAAATTAAAGGGTAACGGTGTATGGTTGGAGTATACGGTGCAGTTTAATATGTACATTAACCTATGTGTATGTCTGAGAAAGACGTGATATAGATTTTCAAGCTTATCGTCATATTATTGCATCAAGAAGTCATTTATACTACTAGTGAAGTTTCTTTTATTCAAAAAAATTAGTTTAGAAATGTATAAACTCATATTGTCATCAGCTATGAGGAAATATGTATAGTTAACAATTTAATTCTAGAATACACAATTAACTAGGTTGACGCTACATTAACTGAATCAAATTTCAGTGTTTTCTACACAGTTAGAAGAATTGAGTTAAAGAGAGATTAGCTCAGAATTTCGTACATAGTTATGACGTTGGTAACTCACTTAATAGGATTTCACTTCTGTGTCGAATGAAGAATTTACTCTCTGCATTGTTTTAACGAACTTATTACTACTTATTTACTTTATCTGGAAATCCATCAATTTGAAACTTATCTTTTGTGTTTCTTGAGGCTTCTGCTTAATTTATGATGAATACTTTAATTTTTTTATTATTTCTGAGGACTTTGTTATATGACCAGGGATTTCTACTGATTACTGTTTGCAAATAAATTAAAAAAATTAATGATAACAGGTATCTGGTTCGAGTCTTGATCTGAATATAAATAGTAGGATGTAGGTACACTCAGTTCAGGAATCCTAATTAGGAAGAAATAAGTGTCCTAAATTCCATTCTTTTCTGAAACCCAAATTTAAAACAACTTATGCACATCTCATGTATAATTTCTCTCTTTAGGTTAACATATTCTTGATTCAACTTTAACCTTTTCTTACATTGACATTGTCTTCTGTTACAATTTGAATTAATATGGCTTCCTGATTGACTAACTGCCATAATACGTTATTTACAGTCTGTATTTTCTATCAAATATCTTCTTTACCATTTAAATGATAATATTTAAAGTAACTGAAACTATCTACAGGTACTTAATGTTAATAAAATGGCTATATGTTGTTAAGTTGTAATTTTCAATCCTGACTTTGCTAATCTACTCTTTTGTCGGGTAAACAGTCACATTCAGAGAAATTAACTTGCATAAATAATCAATAACTTTTAATTTTATGTAAAGAATAATGTTAGTGCTGAAAACTCTCATCATATTGAATGATTCTATACAGAAATTAAAATATGATAATCCTCCATGTTGTTAAGTTATTAGAATGTAATGAAGCAACAACTAATGAATTCTAATTCGACTGAATTCTAAATATATTTAAAGGCCTTGACAACAATCCGGATAACCAAAGGCCAAAAATCAATTAAGCAATTATCATGTTCCCATTAATACCTTTGTTAAATATAGAATTTGTAGAGTTATTATGAGGAACTGTAACCTGTAAAATTTACCTATGTAATCAGAAATAAGATCACCTCAAATGTTGCTTTGTGGATGGTTTTTGTTGTTTATCAATTGAAGTTTAAATATTTAGTACATTTAATTACTGAATTACAGGATAAAACTTAAGCGTTTTTAGTATCCATGATAAATATCCACCACTACATGACACCAAACGAAGACTTCTTTTAGGTTTATTTTGGTGATCAATTTGGTTGGTTCATAGTTAATCTATTTTGAAATTAAAGGGAATTTCTGCAGGCTACATAAAAATACATAAGAGTGTAACTAATCCTTGCAGCTGGAGCCAATCTACATGAAAGGGATGTTCTCAGGGTTATACGCGTTTATAAATTAAAAATCTATACTTTGGACAGTCTGATCGCCAGTTTTAGTGAAGATATTATTCTGAATACCCTATAAACTCTTGGATCAGTTTATAATGTTTTTCTGAGTGTTTGTGGAGTCAACTTGACTCTTTCACATTTTGCAACCTCTTGGGATAGGGTTGTTATATCTTGCGATTCATGTTATAAATGCAAATCAATCGGGACTGGTAGTTTTTCATTTGTCCAAGATTGATGTTAAAACAAATATGTATGATAGTTACCATGTGGGACATGAAAATCCAGGTTACATTGTCCTTCCAATTTGGATACACAGACTAAACATCTAGGGTTGTTAGTTTCGTCTAAAGGAATTCCTTAGGCCTTATAAAGGTTAAAAAATTATATGATTTCTAGCCATATGACGGATTTTTATACTGAACATATCATGATTTCAAAATAAGTGAATCTATTTCTAACCGTAATAAGTTTAATGATCATGTAAGAAAATATTTTATCCTCATAAACTTTCCCGAATTTTCTAGCTGTTTTTCACCATATTTTACAATTTTCCTATGCAATTGCTTTCTCATTGGCTGGAACGTGTTTCAAGGTCATTCGTACGCAGAAAAAATCAGTTACAATTACAAGCTTAACCAAAATTTAAGGAGTGCATCTCATTTTTTTTAAAGCACTTTACATTCAAAATAGTATACTTGCCTCATCCTGTCGTCATTGTTCAGTACATACATGGAAACTAATTAAAGTAGAACACATCAGTTACTTCAATGTTTTAAAGTTCTATCAATTATTCTTTGGTTGGTAGTTTCACTTCCATAATCATTTCTTAGCCGTTCAGCTAATTTTTGTGAACAATTTTCGCATCCTCAAATATTCCAGTACGATCATGTACATTAATGAATATTTTTATAGAAGAACTTTCATTAAAGATTTCTTAACAGAGAGTCGGCAATCGACATGATAAAAATCGTATACATTCAGTGTTTTCACCAGTACATGAGATGAATAGTCGCCTATTTCATTTACTTATTGGACAGAATTTTGCATAAACAGACTAATAAATGTTATGGAGAGTAAAACATCTATCAAAATGTCTGTAGTTGCATGAATTAAAAAGACGTAGGAAAAGTTTTCTTCGGTTAGATGTTGTTCATGATTTCTGAAATGAAAATTAAATAGTCTCCTTTCTCTTATATTTTTTTTTCTAAATTCCTGATTGATAAATTATAACATAATTTCATTATTAGATTGAAGAAAAATGATGAAGAAAACATTTGATCTTTCGCTTCCCCACATAGTAACATAGTGTATACTTATCCTGTTAACTTTACTACCCACCTATCTATTTATCTGCAAACCTATTCATTAATTCACTTATCTACTTACTTACTTACATACTTACTAGTATATCGGTGCATTCTATCTATTTTAGTTTATTTAAATGACATTTTGAGTGATGTAAACAAATGGAGCCGTTTGTTTATTCAAAAGTATGTGTGTGAGCATGTGAATATGAGTTTCTTCATGTGCTTTTTTTAAATATATTGAAAGCATAATGTTAAGTACTTTCTTTTTACCAACAGTTACACAACAATGTAGATTGATTGTATGATTATATAAAAGTAAATAATTATTGGACCTCTGAAAAAAAGTACCTTTCACGTTAGATAGACATTAACAGAAAAGTACTATTGAGAGATAGTTGAGAGGATTTGTAATTCATTAGTATGGTTTTAGTTAGTTTGTATTCTGTGAGCTGAATGATTTAATTGTAAAGCTTTTATTGTCATTCTGGATGACTTAATCTTTGTAAAACTTTTAATAAATGTATTATTCAAAATTACATAAATTTGCACCAAGTACTTATTTTTGTAAAGTAATCTTGTACTTATTAACGTTTAGCTTGGAAAATAAATTCCATAGATTTCCAGGGAGATGTCGAATTATAAAGTATCCAGAATATAACATTGATCCTCTAAGGCATCACAATAAATTAATGCTTCATTGAAAATGAATTAAGTTATTATTATGGGTAATAGAATTCCGACTTAATAGTCCGGAAAAAAAGACATCGTACATAAGACAAGAGATAAATGTTTTAGGAATGATCCCATGTGGAGTTGTGAATGTACAATATAAAGGACTAACAGACTAAGAATAAATGGTTTTCGATTAAGTACCGATTTAAATGATTTACTTCAACAATTTGTCTGTTATATAAACTGCCTTTGAACTAGAACAAATCTCTATAGAATTCCGTTGGGTTTTAGTTTTGTTATTTCATTCCCAAAATATAATAATCTGAAACGACTTCATCTAATCATAAACATCAGTAGTGACATGTAACAGCCACATTAGTCTATAAAACCCTATACTTACTTAGTAACTTACGCCAGTTACCCCCCCCAGAGTAGCATAGGCCGATCACCAGTATTCTCGATTGAACTCTGTCATCAGCAATCCTTCCCAGCTGTTTCCAGTTGCTGTTCATCATTTAATGTCTACTTCCAATGCTCAATGCAGTGTGTTCTTCGGCCTTCCTCTTTTTTGTTTCTCAACAGGATTCCAAGTTAATGCTTGCCTCATGATGCAGTCTGATGATTTCTGTAATGATTATCCTATCCATTTCCTAATTTCCTTTTCGGGTGGAAGTTGGTTTGTCCTCTGTCATAGTAGGCTGTTACTGATGGTTTCCGGCCAACGGACATTCAGTATCTTGCGAAGACAGTTGATTATAATTACTTGTGCCCTCCTGAGGATGTTTGCAGTAGTTCTTCGCGCTTCAGATCCATACAGCAGAACTTTCTCGATGTTCGAATTGAAGAGTTTGACTTTGAGGTTGGTTGACAGTTGTTTGGAGTTTCATATGTTCTTTAACTGTAGAAATGCTGTCCTTGCTTTGCCATTCCTTGCCTTGACATCTGCATTAGATCCTGCTTGTTCATCGATAATGCTTCCCAGGCACATGAATATATCCACTTCTTCCAGAGTTTAACCATCAAGTTCAAATGGGTTGGTGCTTCCTATGTTGTATTTGATGATCATGCTCTTTCCCTTATGTATGTTCAGGCCAACTGATCCTGAGGTTGCTGCTACGTTGGTTGTCTTTACTTGCATTTGCTGATGTATATGGGATAGAAGTGCTAGATCATCTGCGAAGTCCAAATCATCGAGTTGCATCCCACATGTCCACTAAATTCCATGCTTTCCTTCAGATGTGAAGGTTTTCATAATCCACTTAACCACTAGAAGGAAGAGGAAAGGCGAGAGCAGACAGCCTTGTCTGACACCGGTCCTCACTGGGATGCATCTGTAAGCTGACAACACCCTATAATTACATATTAAATCGGTTTATCATTGATATGTGTTATGAAACAGTTGAATTTGTGTCTCAAATGTCCTGTGTTCAATCCCTGTTTTAATCATTAGTGAGGTGTTTCATGCTATGATAAAAAAACTGTTCAGTACTTCCTAGTTTTCAGTGGTTTTATAAGAGTGATTCCTGATGTGAAACTGACTTGATGAACTGAATGTAATTTGTTATGTACACAGGCAAAATAATAGTATAAAGACACTCTTGAACAATTCCTGAAATACTTATCTAATTATGAAGCCACTGATCATCCAATAAAAACAGGATCAATATATGTTTGAAGCATTCTACATTGGATAAAATATAATCTGTTAGCGTTTAGTGGTTTTATAAGACCATGTTAGCTATTTAAGACTTATTATGAAGTCACCGATGGAAGTCGTCATTCAAAATCGAACAGTTTCCATGGTAACATGTACACCCTGAATGAACTGTTTCGACACAAAATTTTTGTTACAAGTTACAGTATATTTTGTACGTAATTTACAGTGGAGTTCTGGAAGTATATTATCCTATTAAATTCCTACCAACTAAACAAGTTAATGATTATCTCAACTCAGTAGATCAGTGCATAATACAGGAAAAAAAGGTATTAGGCACCAGTTTCAATGTGGACCTAGGCCTTGTTAATGTTGGTAAACTTAATTAATAGATCGTAAATAGAATGAAGAAATTATTAAACCTAACAATTTAACAACTGATAAACGTAAGATAAAATGAATGCCAAGAAAATAACACACTTATTTTAAGTCATATAATCTATTATAGAAAATAAAGTAAGACTATACTATTATTCTCAAAACAAGCAACAAATGAGATCCTTAACCTGGAAAGAGAAGTTGCATAATGATTTATTATAGAATTACAATATATTAAAGTCTCCTTTTAAAACGTCTATATGATAAATAATAGACAGATAGGTAGGTAAAGTGTGTCTAATTATGTAAACGTTGTGTGCATCTTCCTACACAAATACACTTAAAACGAAACCATATATGAAGGTAGGCATATTTATACGTTTATGAACAGTTGTTCATTATTTGATAACATTACTTGGTACATAGAAAATATGTTGTATACATTGACATTATTACCAAAATGTTATTCAATGCCTTAATTTAAGATAACATAATGCTTGATGATCATATAACGTTTTATGTAACTTCACATTAGGAAAAATAATCAGTAATCAGGATGTCTGACTACTAGACAATAAATTGTCTTTAAGTTGGATTGTGACTGGCAAGTGGAATCCAGGACGCGCGTTTCGTCCTATTTGGGACTCGTCGGCTGGATGTACCTGCATCCCAATGTTGATGTTCACACTGGGATTCGAACTCAATCCGCTTCGTGTGTCAAACGCCACCGCGTTCACCACTAGGCTACTGTGTCCAGACAGTCATTCAGTCCATTACAAATCAACGGGAAGATACAAGCCTATTCTGAATTAGATATGTACCCGTTGCACAAGCGTGACTGTCTGGACACAGTAGCCTAGTGGTGAACGCGGTGGCGTTTGACACACGAAGCGGACTGAGTTCGAATCCTAGTGTGAACATCAACATTGGGATGCAGGTACTTCCAGCCGACGAGTCCCAAATAGGACGAAACGCGCGTCCTGGATTCCACTTGCCAGTCACAATCCAACTTAAATATAACTTGTGTAATACCGCTATATAGAGGCAATCCGCTCAGGATGCACATATGGCAACAGAGGCTGACCAGTTTCAGTCCATTACAAATCAACGGGAAAATACAAGCCTATTCTGAATAAATTGTCTGCTGCCTTACTCTCAGTCAATGTTGACTTGAGTAGCCTAATAATATCACTACTAACCCATATGATAAGATTGTAGCTCAAAGTTAAATACACAAGTGTGTATTCAGAAAATCAACAAATAAAATGTCATCGAGAGTTTTACTATGTCGAAGTAAAAGGATGGTTAACAATTAGCAATTTGGATGTAATGAATTTCGTCTAGTACTTTCATTGGAAAAAGATGATGGTACAACATTGAATGTTGATTAAACTTTAACATATAAATAGTATGAAATAAATGGAATTCATTTTGAGAAGGGATAATTATTTTTGTGGAAATTGATATTTTTTTGATTAAATACGTCACAGATTAATATTCGTAGAGTAACTTTTACAACCAGGAGGCACTAGACAGCCGTTTTATTCTAGTGTAGAACTCCTGAAGCCTCTGAGGCTGAATCTGGTGTGTGCACTGCTGTGGAGTTCCACATTAGAACGGAACTCATTTTGATTAAAATGATACTACTAAAGTTCGTGGTTTATTATGCCAATTCAAGTTTGGTATGATAAATAGAGAGTAAGCCTGATAACCAGGCCCTAATTTCATTGATTTATGGTTTACTTACATGATTAGTATCTTACAATCATTGACATTATTGATAAACTTTATTCATAGTGATTCTTTACAAAGTATCATAGGCATATGCCACTTCATCACTTAAAGCAACTTATGTATTTCTGATTAGTTATTCTGCTCACTGTCATGTATACTGACGTTAGTCACTTCTGTTTGTTAGTAATTACCTAAAAAGTTTTAATAATGTCATGTGACTAACTTTATCGACTGATTGCTTGATAATTCTAATCGGTTTTCCTTCGAACCCAAAAGAGAAATAACTATTTTCAAGTCCTAGGAAAGCCAATCTATGAATGAGAACAGCCATCCTTCTACTGTTGATATGTGGGTTTACTTTGTAAGGGTATGGTTTATGAATTACTACTAAATCAACTAACTATTGCAAGCAAATACTTGCATAAATTGATTATCGGTAATGATTTTAGGTGGTTTTGTGGAGGCAGGTATTAAGTTTAAGTTTAGTTATTTTGTTTATAATAGATTGATGTTGGTCGTGTACCACTAAAAACTAAGGAACACCAAGCAGTTATCTTGTCTTAGTAAGGGATTTCGTAGCAGTGTGCACCGTAGATTCTCTCAGGGAATCTAGTTCGGGGTCTTCAGATCTTACGCAGAACGCCTAACCATCTACTTTCTAGTGTTTAGTCGTGGAATTCCCACTTTCATCAAGTTTTAATATAGCACGTTGATTATCCATTGTCATTGGTTATAGCTGTCTCACTCCCGACATGTGTAAACTCCACTAATCATGACTTGTCACTAGAGCTTTAGATACATCCTAAAATTAATCACTAGTTAACTGGTTAATTGAATTGAGTACCATTGTAGGACTTAACAGCTGCTCAGTGTCCCCTGATTTCCAGTGATTGTCAATATATTAGTTATGTCTGGTGACGTTATTTAAATATAATACTAAATGCCTTAAGATCCCTATGAATTATCTTATGAAAGACAATGCAAATAAAAAGTACTATACTAAATATTATAAGTATATTAACTTCTTGTTTAATGAGATTACATTTCTTTGGCGGGGAAGGGGAACTCATCAGTAAAGTTTATCTCCAGTATTTTGGGACTTAATCCTACGTACAAGATTCAAATTCATGACACCAAATGTCACATTTTAAAATGTGACAACTGATTTTACAAGTATTATGCTTGACTAGGAGATTTATTCATGAAAATTTTGTTGTCATACAACATTCTCAACAAACACTATAAAGTGAATTGAGCTCTAGCGATTTCCACAAGGTTAACTAACAGCAAATTCTCATGATGGTAGCATGATTATGATATTCAGAAAGTTAAATTCTAGGTCAACAGAACAAAATTTTGGTAAGTTCTGAGGAAATTCTGAAAGATCATTTCATTTTAAGATATATTTCGGCAATGTTACCTAGTATGACAAATGAAGGTTTAACTATTAAACCATTCATAATACATTCAAAATTCTCACTGTCGGATGTAAGTCTACTCCATCAACGTTATAATTAGTTAACCTAAGAAAAGAACAGTTCAAATTCATATGACCATTTGTTGATTCTTACTTAAGGTCATCATCTTAACACACACATACACTATTAAGTATTGTCTAATCCGTAGGATGAGGAAAACAGTTAGGTTTTGTAAAGTAGGAGGATTCGGTATAGAATAATCTATTCACTATAGTGAAGTCTACAATAGTTTAGCTTGATTTGACGCTACACTATACTCAACGATCAATATTGTAATTTTACATTATCCTTCAGGAATGTACAAATTTCACATAAACATACAGTTGTTTTTAATCAGTGATATAGTTACATTGATATACAGGTGTTTGATGAAGTGCCCTAAATTGAAATAAATAAGCAATAAAAACATTTTAACATTCTTTTTGTAGTCAATAATATTTATCATCTGTTATACATTGGAGTTGCATTTTTATATCATGAAAAAAATATATACAAGTATGGAATGAATTATCTTTAAGTAACAAATATACTAAGATTACGTAATCATGCAGTATGAAATTTTGATGGAAATTCTTATAGATTTCTTAGACAAATACAAAATTAACTACCTTATAAAGAGTTTATAATTTAATTACAAAGTTTGACTGAATGTAAAAAACAATCATTCAAATCACTGACGACTGTTAAGCAGTATAATATATAGGTCAAGCGGAATTTTATGCCAACTACTTTGAACCAGCTTACATGAGAATACAGTTCACAGCAGGATTCGAACTCAGTCCGTTTCGTGTGAACATCAACATTGAGATGCAAGTACATTCGGCTGATGAGTTCCAAATCGGATGAAACGCGCGCCCTGGATTTCACTTACCAGTCACAATCAAACTTAAATAACACATGTGAGTAGTCGTTATATCAAGACAACCCGCTCACGATGCACATATAGCAACAGATATTGAACAGCTTTAGTCTATAATAAATCAGTGGAAATATACAAATTTATTCTAATATACCTAGAATATTTTAGATACCTCTTTGTGTTCTCTGTTTCGTTTTCTTCATTATAATTGTAGATTATTTCTGATACGATATTCATACAATCTCTTTGTTCTACCCCGTCAAATTCTTAGCATGGTAAACATGATATTTTAGCTTTCTTAATAAGGTAACATGCTGCTTCCAGTATAACAGTGGCTAATCCAAAACACCATTGATGATGTATCTCTATATAAATTACAATTTCCTCAAACTGATTGTAATTCGGTGTTGTGGAGGTTATTGATAAATTATATGTCAACAATGAACTTATCATTTAGTTGAATTTGTAGCGATTAGTAATTCCCTAGATAAATAAATAGTTGCATAGGCTATCGTCATTGATATTGGCCATGTTTGTTTTAGTGGACACGACTAGCTGAAGACGCTTCGTTAAGCATCACTACTAGATCGCGACACGACACTACGTGAAAAGAAACTCGTCATCTAGCCAGCAAGTATAAATGTTACTATACCGTTAACGCTTTACTCATGATAAAATACACCTTCTCCATTAACCACTGCCTTCTGATTTGTTCTTATTCGCAAATGTAGGTTTAATTGTTAAAAGCTGTTTTGATTATACGACTTTATCATATACAGGGTTTACTTAGATTGGAATGTAATAATGGGTTTCCTATTGTGAAAGAATGTTTACAGATGAATTAAAACATGAAAATATCTGCATTGAATACATTGAATGTAGTTGAATTCATTTGAAAATTTAAACACCAAGCATTGTATACCTCATTCGTATTTTCTTTTTTCCCAACAATTTATGCTTTTTCTTCCAGCTGGTTTTGCCTAGAATTTACATTCTATTATGTCCATGATTAAAGTAACAAAGAGCTAAGATCTTTTTCAGATGCTTTTGTCATCTTAGTGCATATAATTTTACTCTATATGAAGAACTATAAACTACACCCTTGGAAAGTAACACAAGTAAATGACAGTCAACGTTAATAATTTGCACTGACTATTATCTTTTCTACATTCTAGAACTTTCATAACAATATATAGTCATATAATTAATACATTGCACATAGATTAACCCTTTCATATTTTAAAAAAATATCTCATAGATACGGAAGAAAGAAAATACACTGATTGCTGACATAGTTTTGCTCTCTAGACGTTTTACTGTGTTTAATAGTATTGTATTCCTAGAAATAGATAAATTGATTGTGAAGTTTTTGTTATACTTCCAAACACCATTATCATTTTGTACTTCAAGAAGTAAATATATCTTTATGTAAAACTAATAATATAACAACGTGATATATAATGGTAAGTTTACTGAGTATGTGCAAAGTAATTCACATTAGTTGACTTTCATGTTTCGAGAAAGAACTGGCCTTTTCATGAGGGAGGAGGTGTTGACTGATGAAATAATTCATCAGTTATTATCGTATATGCCAATACATCTGCATAAAGAAAGTTATAATAACAAGTAATTTATTTAATTACAACTAAATGGTCAATACAAACTGATAAGTTAGCTAGTAGGTATCTCCTGATATCTAGATCAAGCCATATTTACAACTATGATCAACAAAACAGATCACCTACGCATAAATAAATTGGACTCGGATATTTAGCCATTTCGAGCTTAGGATGCATTCTTATACAACAAAACATCCAAGTATGTGGATGATACTAAGGAATGAACGGTAGCTTGTACACACTTATTTTTAAAGCAATCAAAACGTTAGAGGATACAACATCTTGAATTGTAAGACAAAATAATTCGAAGTAGTATGTCAGAAAGCATGTAACTGCTGACTAAGTTACAGATTGTTCAAGAGGAGTAAAATATAGATTATGAACATGACTAACACAAAGTCTACCTTATTCAGAGAAATCTTTTGTAACGAATTCCGAAAAATCAGTTTTCTTCAAAGTCCTTTGTAGACCTATCCTCAAGCCTGTTATCATTCACACATGAAATGATGTTGCGGAAAAAATAAGCAAATATCAAAGGCAGGGCAAACAGTATGTGACCGGAGGATTAAATGTTAAATACTTAGACTAGTGCACGTTAGTATACGAAATTACTAATCAGTTAATAAAACAGGAAAATAGCGTAGATGTAGTATAGCTCAGAAATGTCAGACAAACGACAAAACTGTATGAAAAAAACATTAAGTGTAGCACATGTAGATTCATTCAAATTGATGGAAGAAGGGCAGAGATGATTTGCAGGATAATTCCCAAAGTAAAATATTAAGTAACATAATCGATTCGATATACAAGTGCATCATTTTTGTCAGATATATCAGATATTTGTTATTCGTATTCTAGTTAAAGGTAATGGGGTCTGTGTATACATGAATTAGATTGCCTTGTCATGAAAGCATCACTAAATCAGGTTAGTAAGCGATAGTCATTGAGAAGTAAGTAAAAGTAAGCAAAATCAGTACACTTGATTGTGGTGATTCAATTATAACGAAAATATGAAGCCATACAAAATAATCTACCCCAAAATTACGATTGAAATGAGATTGTTGCCATAATTATCATGCAGTCTGATCAGTAACAGCAACCTATCTACTTTTTGTGTAAAGTAAATAATTAGATAGATAAACCAAGGATCAATAGATAGACCTACACTAGATAGTATAGATCAAAATTACAACTACCCCTACCCCCACCCCTCTCTGACTGATTATTCACTTCAGCTGTAAATCGTCTAAAAAGTACACTAAATATTTGAACCAGTAAATAAACAAAACCAATGATAAACCAAAATTTCAATAAAATAAACAATTTACAAACGAAAGCATAGAAACTAAGATATTTTATCCAGTTAACATAGATTCTATATTTATAAGGTAATACTTAATAGATGAAGAAAAATAGACGAAAATTATAAATACTTAATGCATTACGTCAAGAGATACTTGTAATATCGGGGTGAGAGGGAGTGACAGAGTAGACATTAACTAGGTTAAAATCACTAGACCGGTGATTATGAGAATATATATATATATATATATATATATATATATATATATATATATATACATGATTTCCGTTAACAAAACAATAAAAGTTTCAGTATTCATCCTATTCTGTATAGGTCTGCTCAAAATGACTTTAAGAAAATAGAACCTGAAAGTTTAGTATTCATTATATTACAATTGGGGGGGGGAGGGTTGTAGAAATAGTCAATTTGTCAATTCTGATATCACGAACTGATCCGAATCAGACAACCATTAATCACCTGGAAGCACTAGACAGCTGTTTCGTTCTAGTATGGAACTCTGTAGCAGTGCGCATCCATGACCCCATCGGTGGTCGAACCCAGGACCCTCTGGCTCCACGACGAGCGCTTCACCACTGGACCACTGAGGTGGCCCCTAACGGTTGATATTTCTAATTCAGTCAATTTGTGATACGTTTGCGTGACTTCATCTACTGTCATCAGTGGATAGCTGCCTCACACCCGGACATGACTGAACACCGGTCACATCTTCACACTAGAACTATAGGAATTATCTCAAGGAGCTAGTCATTATATATGTTTATCTGTGCATTAATTTTAAAAGATTACATAATATTACATCATGTCTTCAATTAGTGTTATTGTGACTAACTGAGGTTCTAACAATTTCTTTTTTACTCTTCGGTTCAGTTTGTAACGGTGTATACTTTTCTTTTGTTGATGTTGATGGTTTAAATTAATCACACTCTATTAACATTCTACATGAAGTCTCGATGTAAACATCAACATCAAGATGAAGATATATTATGTAGGTAAATCTTGAATACAATGAAATGCACGTCTTGTGCTCCACTACTAATAGCACTCTAAATTTACTAAACTACTTTCGATACTCTAGCTCGTATATCTACTGCAACTACTGTCTTGTTCAACTTCAGATAAGATAGTTTAGTAAATAACTTTCCGTAGTGAAACACGTCGAAACATAAGACAGTTTAATCAATGGACCAATTTTCTGTTAGTTAATTCATTTATTTTTATGTAATTCGCTTATCTTTTTCTTATAAACCACATCGAAGTTCTTAAACCAACAATTCTCTTCAGCAATAATCTTTTCGATCAGTATCAATTTCTATATAAGTGCTTCAAAATTAGACAGCGATTTCACGATAGTATAGAACTACTTATCAGGGTTCATTCAGTCTTCTCGGCGATAAAAATCAGTTGCTGCAGGTTTCTCAAAAAACACTTAACTTGTAGGCCATCAAGTTATCATTTTACAATCAATATATGCTACTAGCAAACCTCATTGACTCCCAGTCGTCAGTAAATTCTTAATAATCAATATATTTAAAATTTACTGGTTAAGTATTCTTGGCAGAAACTCTTGGGGTCAAATGTTTCTAATTGCGTGTTGTGAATATTGTTCGGTTTTAATTTGACATTATGAATTATCCTAAGTTAGGCATACGTTGAAAACCAGAAAGCAATAGACAACTGCTTCATTCTAGTACGAAACTCTTTAGCGGTGCATATGAAAACCCGCCTGGGAAACGGACTTAGGATCATCAGGTATCGCGGCGAACGCTTAATTGTTAGACTACTCAGTTGGCTTTCAGCAGTCGATATTTTTAACTCAGTCAATTCACGATAAATTTGCGCCACCTCATCCATTGTCACTGGTTGGTAACTGCATCACACTCAAAATGGTTCAACACCAGTGATCACATCTTACTGGGATTCTAGAACTCACCTCGAAAAGAAAGTCATCAGGAAGCTGATTTCGGTTGTAATTCGGTGTTGTGAAGGTTGTTGAATTTATTTTATTTAACATCACGAAATAGATCTGAGTTAGATAACCAGTGAAAACCAGAATGCACTGGACAACTGTCTCTAATGAGTTCTCTGAATACCAGGTCAATGGTATCCAAAGTCTTAATTTCTAATCGGGTTTATGCATGTTCACTGTTCAGAAACCCATACGAGAACGAAAGAGTTATCTAGTCCTAACTGAAGGTAATTCGTGCTGTGAAAGTTAGAATTTTTTTCTATTGACTCTCATGAATTTCCTTTTTTCATATGGACTCCAACTCCCTAACACATTTGTGTAATTTAAAATTTACGCACAATTAAAGTAACGAATGTTAAAGTATTCAACGTTTTACATGTCCATAAATGAATGAAATCCACTTTCTTAAATTCACTGTTGATCAGATCTACTGATAAAATTGCAAATAGTTTATTCACTAGATTTTTTTATTATGTAATCCAGATTATAAGATAAATGTGTAACACAACTAAAGCTGTCATTCAATATTGTAATTAAGTTAGTATTGCAACAAATAGTTTGTTGTTATGTAATGAAGGTGGTGTAAAGAATGTTTATGTTAATGCGTGAATGAACAGAAACCATATGATTGAAAAATGTTGAAAATGCTTAATATCCTGATTAAGTACAATGTAATCTTTACTTTTTTTGGATACAAGAATTGTATACATATGATTTCTTTTGTTTAAGATAAACAGAGCTTAAACATAAAGTTGAGTATCATAAAATAAATTCGTTTAATTATGTACGAAACTTGTCAGCTGATTACATCTTCTAATACTTCTGAATCTAGGTAATGAATAAAGAAATGGATGTACTTATAGATAAAGAATTTAACTGAAAATTGTAGTAAATACACATTGATTTGGCATAGCAGAAAGGTGGAAATCAGTGATTACGTAATGGGTAACCAATAATATTGACTAAAATTGAGTAAATGAATAGTGTTTATCTGTTTTAAAAAAGAACTTTTAAACTAGAAGATAGTCAAAATGTGAGAGGGACTTCGAAAAATATAATGAAATAAGGATTTTGTTGACAGTAAAAAAAAAGATTAACAAATGTCGTCTTTACCAAATGAATCAAGTTTCTGACGTCTGATTGTAATAGTTTCAGGAAATTTCAGGAAACGAGATCTTAGTGGATTATTTATCACATTGAAAAATTTCCAAATATCAACTTCAGTTGTTGTGTCCAAGAGACATCTGAAGACTGTGTTATTTAAGAGGCCTTTCCTTTTTGATTGGATGTTTTTTGAAATATCTAATAAATCTAAGAATTGCCGTTCTTTCTATTCAGTTACTGTAACTGCTATTACACGAATATATTTGTAGATATATAAACACATCTGACATCAATATTAACTTCTGTTTTAGATTTACTTTTGCTGCTGTCAAACAAATTCGGTTAAAAAAACCAATGAAAACCAACAATCAGTTGACATTTGTTTTACCTGAATATGAAATTACTCATCAGTACTCACTAACAATCTGTTCAGAAACTTTAGACGTTATGTGTACAACAACTTTAGCATAGAAAAATAAAAAAACAACAATCTCTAGATACTCTATGAAAATTTGATTAATTAGGTTCTGTTGGGGATGTTAGATCCCGAAAACTCACTTGGCAAACCTGTTATTTTTGTGATTTTATTGTGTAAATTTGAATTTCCTGTTTTCGCGCCAAAAAGTCCCCTTCTCACCTTCAGTTCGTGTTTCCCACTTGGTAAGACACTAAATCTTATTGGTTCGTTGTTTATTTTAGTACGCTATTTGTAACATTCCAAGGACGCTCTCTATTTTTGTATATATACGCATGAGTTGTGTGTGATGATGTCGTCTGACAGGCTGCCTGTGGAATAAAATCTTCTTGCTGTCTTTGGACTTCTTACTCTAGTTAGCTGGGGCGCTGCGGAATAGCTTAGCTTCCTGTTACTGTGTCGCTGATCTTACGTTCATTAGCGGTTATCTAGGTGTCACCATAAACTCGCGAAACCTTAGCAGGTTCATTGATGTATTGGGAAACAGTAGACTTTAATAAATTTTTAATTAAGATATTTATGGATCTGACAAAATAATTAGAAATGACGAAAAAAACAAACTATGACTGTTGAATTTCTGAATTTGGATCACGACTATTGTCGATTATTTTGAAGCGCATCCTGGACGATACAATCCCCCAAGGATGCACAAATGGCAACAATGAACTATCAATTTCAATTCATAAGAAATATTCTAGAGAATACAAGTATTTTCAAAAGGATTTACAGGCATAAAAGTGATTTAAAAATTGATACCTCAGTCGACTATAGAATATATGCTTTCTGCGAAATATATCAGGCCTACATAGTGATCATGATAATTAGCTATTAATAACATCTAAAGTGGATTTCTGTCCAATGACCTATACACAGGCTTTGGCAAAAACACTACTAAATCAGGCAAAAAACATTATTACAGCTGAAAACCGTCCATAAGATAATGGTCACCTGAAAAAATTAATCAATAAATATGAAAAAACAAGGAATAAAGAAATAGAAAAGAAACCAATTTTTTTCGACTTTCTTTTAAATGAAATGAAATAGCTGATAAATTAATTTTGAACAAACCGCTACTATGAAAAGAATAATCCCAGTCACCGAAATGGTCACTTTATATGCAACCGATTACTCATCAAGACAAACAAATGTGAACCAATTCCTACTTCACGTTACTTTATTTGTGTCTAACAATTTACATGATTGCACCAAAGTACCTACATTGGAAGAAAAGAATGGAGGGTTAGTGTCCACACTACCTAGCATGTACCAAGACAGTTGAAATCAAAAACCCAACGAATTCTCAATAGTGCAATTATTCATCATTTTATTAATACAGCAAATGAGGATTGACATTCGCTGAATCCTTTTAAAATAATCAACACTCAAAACATCAAGTTTACTACGGTTCACCGAAGCTATTCCTATTAAAAGACTATGACACGATCAGACTTACATTTTGACTGTACGAACTTATTTGGATTCTGATCTGTTCGATTGTATTATTCAATCATGTGTTAATTCAATTCGGTTATCCTATTTTCTCTGATGAAGTGACTTACACTAAGCCGCGAAACGTCAGAAATTTTAATTTCTACTCATTGGAATATTATAAATATATAGGCAGCTCATTTTTTCATAGGATTATGGTTATCTTTTCTAGATCGTAAAGCAACTGAAGAGAAACTATGAATTCATCCTAATCCTCAATATTCGTGGTTATTTTCTTTACTTAAATTCATAAATAGGAAAAAAATGTATGAAACAATTTATTTAATCAGTAAATAGGATATTTTTTCATCAACAATCGACATTACACCAGAACACTAGTATTTAGACTAAGGTTATCCGTAAAGATTTCTTCTTCATTAAGTGTATTGTATTCAGTACTTTCAGTAGTATTTCATTCATTAAGTAGATGGATGGTGAATTCATTGTCACTTTATACCCATTCAAATTGATTCATTAAGTTCAGAGATATTCCTAACTTAATACTTTACAGTTAATCGCTCCACGTAAAATACTTTGATTTTATTCACATTTGAAGTACTGCATATGTTGTGACACTTTGGAATATTTCTGTTATTTGTTTTCGAGCTCTTTCGTATTTTTATACTAAAGTTCTAACTCCTTTTATTTTGCCTAGTTACATCAATTCCAACCAGTGATAACTGTCGTTATGCAAACAATGAAAATGACTGTTTATTTGAAGTTCTACATCACAGAATTGGCTGGATGTTATTACACTTAAACAATTGCCACAATTCTTAAGTGCCATTGTGTATTCGTAAATGTGCGCTGTAATTCAAGAAACCTATGCTACAATTAAATATCTATCTAATGCTTTTTAAGTTTAATAACCGTCTACGGTTAAAAGTTGAACAGTGAGATATAAACTTTAAACTCAACAATCTCTAAAACACACGTTTATTGCACTTAAAATTAGTTTTTATTAATCCAAAATTAATATTTGTTAAGAGCCAATTAAAACGAGGGAGCTACGGCCAGTTGTTTCATCCTAGTACAAAACTCCTCCATGGTATTGTACACCTATTATCTTACTATAGATAAAATTTACAGCCATTCAGATCATAAGTCAAACAATTAATCATTAGCCTGACCAAGTTGGAATGGCTTCCGATGGTAGGATTCTCATTTCAATCAATTAGCGATATGGATTGATAACTACTTAGTGATATTGGTGATAACTTCCTTACTCTTGAGATTTTTACGAATGTTCTCTGTTGAACATATATATATATATATATATATATATATATATATATATATATATGAACCTCTTCCATTAGACTGAATAGAATCATTGTTATTTAAATTTCGTTAAATCTAATTAACAACAATAATATTTTTCACTGATCAAACTAATCTCATTCTCCCTCTGAATCATTTCGATTATAGGTTAAAGCTGAATCTTTATTCTCAATTGAAGTATTGAGGTTACTGACTATGTTACATGTTGTTGTACTAATAAATTATTTAAATTAAATTGAGTTCAAAGAAAAGAGAAGTTAACAACGAAAAGAAATAGAGAAATAAATAAGTTTGAGAAAGTATTGATGAAGCAGTCACAAAACGAAACAATAAACAAGTGTTTTAAAGTAACATTTGATTAAATAAACAGTATACATAGTGATGTAATTAATTCATTCTTTGATTTCATTCAAATAAATGTTCTTTCTGGTAGTTGAGTAAAAGAAAATCAGAACGGATTTTGATAAATAATTGATTATTTTGTTATCTCATCTACTGACCATAATTATTTAACTATTAGAAGCTAAAAAGCATGTATCTTTTATCTCTTTCATGTATGTGGGTTTTATTAGCTTACGTTCGCACAGGGAATCGAACCCAGGACCAATTGAACCTCGCGGCTCATATTATTGTGTCAGAATCTAACTGAAACATGTATGTTGTTGGGTTGATCTAACATTGGGATATAAATTAAAAGTAGTCTCCTACTAGAATGAAATCGCTATTTAATGTTTCTTAGTTCCTTGGTTGTAATCTACACCACAGGCTTATTGTATCAAAACAATCATTAATAAACAGAAGACATTTAAATTCTATTTTATTTATGAGTAAGACTACACGGTAATGCATATCTATGAACCCTCCGTCAGACGAAACCTGAATCTCACAACGAATGCTTTACATTCTCACAATTATGCGGTTATTGATCTCAATGCAACCACAACCTTCTACTAGGGATCAAGCTTCTTAGATAACTAAGTTTTTACTACTAACTAACAAATAAATCTAGAAGAAGTAGTACTTCATCAAGTAGCTAAAATTCACATTAAATAATTTTTCCAGTAGATTTTCCACTCTTACATAAACGAATGAGCAAACTATTTAAATAAATACATTCAACTTAAAATTGATATCAATCTCCACAAACCACCTCGATTCAATTACAGTAATCTGCTGACTAGTGGATAACTTCAGCATATTCACGAAATTCTAGTGATAAGTCATGATTAGTGGAGTTCAGACTTGTCATGAGCGAGATAGTTGTCACCAGTGACAATGGATGATCGTCGTGCTATATCATGAATTGATAGAACTGAGAATTCTATCATTGAATTTCGGCCGGCCCATTGGTGCAGAGTGTTGGGTGTACTCCAACCTGAAACCTCTGATGTGAGATCTAGGGTACGTACTGTTGAGGAATCCTACACTAGGATGAAGCAGTTGTTCAGTGTTCACTGGTTTTCAAAGATACCCTATCAACATCAATGTTTGACGGATTCAGTCAAATAAAACTTAATGGCAATCTCTAGAAATCAACTGACTTCAAATACTTACAAAGGCAAATAATTACTTTAATAGTCCTAGTAATAATTGTATCATCAGTAGTAATGATACACACTATGAAATAATACCAATTTAGCATATAAACAAGCTTACAAATGAAAAACTTATGGTGTCATATGAAACTTATTATCTTTATTTCTTGGATTGTATTAAACTATACTTTCACTTTTGGAAAAAGTTAAAGAATATGTACACCTAACAGCAGACAATCTCAAAAACTGTCATACTACTGATTAATTAACAGTTCAGAATAACCGAATACACGTAAACATTCATCATTATTAACGTTAAAATAAAAATTAATTAAATTTACCATAAGGAATCAAAGAAGCAGATGAGTGTACTCTTGCAATCACATATACAAACCAGTTTAAATAGCAAACATTTCATTAAAACAATGATGATAATATCGTTCATTCGCTCCCCCACCCCCTACCTTCCTATGTTTTCTTTTGTATCTTACAAATTGTTTCTTTTTTTGTTTCACAACTGATTATTAATTGACAGCAGTAGTGAATAAAGGAAAACAAAAGTAGTTTTGAGACAATGGGTAACTATTTATTTTTAGACATTGGTAAGTACTACTTATATAAATTATGCATTATTATTAGTGTACAATAAAAATCATAGTTAAGAATCATTCCAGTTTTCTTTTATTAATTCCTGAGAAAGAGTGTCTATTTGTTGTTGTCCCTAAGTTGCATGAGAATTAAATCTGTTTCACTCTTGAAAAGTCAGTAGGTAACATGAGTAAAGTACCTTGACTACGGAAAAAAACGTAACTTCCTGTCATCTATTATAAGAAATTAAAAATAAACACTAAACAACATAACTATATTTATTATAAATTATTCTTACTTCTGTTATTATGTGTGCCAAGTTTTTTATTGATTCACAAGAAGCAATATTAATAGTAGTAGTAGTAGTAGTAGTAGTAGTAGTAGTAGTAGTAGTAGTAGTAGTAGTAGTAGTAGTAGTAGTAGTAGTAGTAGTAGTAGTAGTAGTAGTAGTAGTAGTAGTAATCGTTGTACTAAGCTAACTTTTTGATTCCTTACCCCCCCCCTATTAAACATTTATACCACTACGTTAAATTTCTTAACCATAAATTATGCTGATTAAACACTGAATAAAGTACTAAACAAATACAAATACAAGATTATTGACTTTTAGGAAAACAAAATAAGCAAATTACCTAGTTACAGTTATTGATCAAATTATTATACGATTATGGTGATCAAAATAAATGCATTACAACAAACCTACCGTAAACTAAACCGATACACGAAACACAATATTAGAGAGTACCGTATAATTTATGTATTATACATGATAGTTTACATGTGATCTATAGGATAAAACGAGTGGTTTTCCATTCTGAATTTCTTTACATCTATGTGCATTTACAAATTCAGCAGTTGTTGCTGTACTAGTTAGATCGGAGGGACAATTTGACAAGTCTTTCATCATATTGGTAAGCATCAGCCAACTTGATTGACTAATAAACAATTATAAATATCAAAAAGCTCAATTCTTTAGATGTTAAACATCGTGTGGTTTTAAATACAACTATAAGCAATATTCTTTACGTTCCCTGTAATATATCATGTGGTTTATGAATTCGCCTATTGCATACAGCTAAATTTATTGGTATTAATATCCAAAACCCGGATTTTTGTGTACATAAGAAATTCATGCAACCACATTCCCTACTTCGACAATCTTCACAAGCTTTACACTCCATTTTTTTAGATACATGTCCCTGTAACTCCCTCTCAACCCGGGATACAAAGAGCCATCTGACTAGACGTGAACAGTTGCACATATCAATCAAATTGCATAAAAAAAATCCATGGCCAACGAATATAATTCAAACAACATAATGATTGAGTTATTTTTAACTCATGTGAGCAGTTAAAACAAGGCTAAAATTAAAAATGGGAAATTCTTAAAGGAATTCGGTAATAAACTTGCAACTGTCTTCACAAATCAGCGATACATGCATAGCAAACAACAGCAATAACTAAAGAAGTGATTACGTACTTAATCAACAATAAAAATCATAAACGGACAAGGTTAATTATAAGTGCACAAAGCTGGTAACAAACACTCCATGTAGTATTCGCACGTCTGTTGAATGTGACTTTAATGAAAATTTCGACTAAGGACTAAAGGGAAATTAATATCTTGATAGTCTTAAGTTATGTGAAACATCATAACTGTCCAACTAATGCGCTGTACCCTGACATTTCATTTAATGCACCGGTGTAAGATATTACTTATTGTTATTTCATAAACCGAAACCTAACCCACTGTTACGTAATCAGTTCACAAAGATTTTTATCAAATCTCATCAGCGTATATTTACAAAGTTTATTGAGTTAATTTATCAACATCATGAAGTATCCTATCATCACATAGTGTTATAATTCCTACTAGTAATTGTAAGACTAAGATTTTTGAAATAGAAATAACTCAATACAAATATTTAATCTGTAATATATGAATTATATAGAATTAATGATAATGACAATGCGAATGATTCCACAAGCAGACCAGGAGTATAACTTTGTGTATATAAAAATAATAGTCTTAAACATAAATCAATCTGAGAACTGAGATTAAATAAGATCAATGCTGTAAAGGGAATAAGCAAGTAGGCAAATAAACATTCACATGTGTATGTAGTATAAGATTAATAATACTACATTGTAGTCAAACGAAAAAACACAATCATAAAATTAATCAGTCAATTAATAAGTGTCTGTGACCCTTAGCTGAGTATAAGTCGTCTATAAGCATTCTTCAACCAATTCTATCCTCAAATATTCTCTCCACTCCTTACAACCTACTAGTCGTTTGTCTATATCTAACATCAATTCTAAAACCAATATGTTTCTTGATATTCCTCGAGTCCTTTCAATCTATGTATTTATAGCTAGTACTTGCCTTGTCATACAATATGCTAATTTACACAATATGTGTTCTAGCCACATCAAACGATTTCGTTAATCTCTTCCTCACCTCGAAATTGGTTGGTTTGTTCTCTGTCACAAAATAAGTTGTTACAGATGGTGTCTGGTCAACAAATCCCAAGTATCGTGTATAGACAAATCTTTATTAATATCCATGTTTTCTGAATGATGATTTTAGTATGTTCACAGTGTAACCTGCACACAATAAATCATCTTCACGTTTGTATTGAAAATTTCGATTTTATTGTTGACCGACAGTTGGTTTAAGCCCCAGACATCTTTCAGTTGTAGAAATGCTGTCACTGCCTTGCCTTATCAATCCGTTCCTTCACATTCGCATCAGATCCTCCTTGTTTATTGATAAGGTATCTGTCCAGATGTGTGCGAATTTCCACATCTTCACGTGTTTCTCCGTCAAGTGTAAATGAGTTAGTGCTTGATGTGCTGTAAATAAGGATGATGCTTTTTCCTTGTGTTTTTTGAGGGTTACTGCTTGGTGTATAGACTGTAGTTGCACTGTTCGTCTTAACTCTTATTTGTTACTGAGTAGGATAGAAGAGTTTATTTGGTCATCTGCAAAGTCTATGTCGTCTAGCTTCATCCAATTCGTCCACTGTTTTCCGTACTCCCCTCCTAAAATGCTGAAATTCGAATAATCCAGTTATCCACCATAAGAAGTAGAAAGATCATAAATAAAATTTCCTGTCTGACACTGGCTTTACTTAAATAAAGTTTTCGTTCGGTCCTCTATGTACTATTTTTCAGTACAGTTCATCGTAAGAATTCCGCATAATACCGGCTATCTTCTCAAGTACATCATAGTGTTTAAAAATGCTCTATAAAATGTTCCTATCCACCTTCCCAAATAGTAATGGTAGCCAATGTAAAGTGGTAAGTTTCATTCAGAGTTGGGCGTCTACTAGATCTTTCATTCTATTGAACAACACATAATTGAAGGCTTCTCCTTGTACTGCAAACAGTGTGATGCCTCTGTAGTTCTTACGCTTTCTAAGGTCTCTTTTGCTTGTTTTTTTTTTTGAATTTGTTAATACCCGTTCTTGCTCCTAAATCTTCCTAAATAGACCGTGGCGCTTCATTGCATATACCTCTATATCTGATTTCAGTGCCACGGCTGGTATGTTATCTAGTTATGCTTTAACAAAAGCGAAGATCATTTAAATCCGGTAACAGTTCGATTTTATAACAAGTATCTTATCATGCTTTATCATTTTACTGCAATCATGTCTTAAACCTTTACAGTAATCATTCGAAAATAAATTCTTGCATTATGAAACATCATTTGAAGGAATTAGGAAAATCACAGGTAGATAGATAACTATTTTGTCCCCCTAACTTCCTGATCTTGACTATCCGGCATGCTGATAAACTATTTGAATGTATTGAGTAGAGAATATCTAAACTATAATTGAATTTGAGTTACTTAGTGCATGCATAATAACCAAACCCTCAATACTTAACTGCACAATCAACCAACGTCTGTTACCACACGTGAGGCACAGGCTGTTGACTAGCACTCTTCAATCAATTCTATTTTGAAACCTCTTTTGTACTTTTCCCAAGTGCTCTTAATTCTTCTCATGTCCGCCACCGATTCCCCACTAAATGGGTTCTTTGCTCTTCCTCGCTTCTTTTGGTCTTGAGTATTCCAAGTAACTACTTGTGATGCAGTTTGCTGTTTTCATCATTGTGTATCTTATCCACCTCCTGTGTTTTTTTAATCTCTTCATCATCTGATAGTTGCTTGGCCTGTTCTTTGTCATAGTAAGTTATTGTAGATGTTATCTGGTCAGCGGATTCAGAGTATTTTGTGCAGACAGTTGTGTATAAATACTCGTCTATTTTGAAGGATGCTTTTTGTAGTTCTTCAAGTTTTGGCTCCATACAATAAAAAATCTAGCTATACAAAAACACATTCATAATTCTAATCTAATCTGCATCCAAATTCTAAAATCATGTCAATTTCAATTAACTTGCTGAATGGGAATATGATAACCATAGTCTACTTAGACATCCACACCGTCATATATAACACGAACATTATCAGTACTATTGACGATATATATTCTACCGTCAACTTTAGGGATTATCTAATGAAAATCTATCTTTAAGCTAATTACATACAGTTATTATTATTCAATTAGACTATTACTGAGGATATGCTTTTTTTAATGTAAGCCAACATCAACTACTGAAAAATCCATTTCGATTACAATAAACAATTCGTTTCGCAAAATACGGAGTGTTATAACAAACCTCATGCTATTCAATGTTTGTATAGAATGAATAGTATTCAGGAATTCTACTGGATTAGTGGCTCAACATTTTGTACGTTTGGCTTTCTGTCACTAAGCAACAGGTTCTAATTTAAAGTAACACAACCAAATCATCTGAAGTTCTTATTGAGGGGAATTTATCGATTTATTTGGTTTAATTCAATACCTAATATTTCAAATAAATAACCAAAACATTTTAATTAGGTGTTCAGGGTCGTCTAGTTGTTAATTTTATTAACCTAAACAAACAAAAGAACAAGTGGAGGAAAATAACACGGGTTCATTTAATATTGTCAGGCTCTCATCAGCTATAACTTACATTATGTACTATTTCAAAATCAAAAGGTCTAAATACAGTTAAATATACATTATAAAAGTAAAGTCCGTCGAAGCTTAGAATTTGTTAACATTGCATGATGAATATTGTTGGTTAAGCGTTCACAGAAAGATTCAAAATTTGGTTATGTAATTAAGTGATGCAATTCAAGTTTGAAACTAATTACGATACTACAAAATGCAATACATTCAGTAAAAAAAAAATGATGCAACTAGGCAAAAAATATGTTCTTAAGGTAAAGATATCATAAGGCTTTATTTCCCCTTTTAACTACAACTAACTTTATCTCAGTTTATCAAACTTTATCTAAAATTTTGATCTAGAGTGCTCAATGTTGAAGATTTCCATATCAGGACGAAACGACTGTCCAGTGCTCTTTACTTTCCATCGGTACCCAACCAGCATCGGCCTGTGTCGAATTAAACTAACAAAATTTATTATCTATCTCCATAAAACCACCTCAATTCAATTTATAAATAATTGTTAATGACGACCTGGGGAAGTAAACTCCACTTAGTGTATTATCCTTACTCTTCTCATACTAAAACAATACACCTAAGTGATGGACATTTGTTGTTCAAATGGGTGCTTTTGGCTACGCATTGTGTCTGCTAAGCTAAACAGTTTACTTTTGAAATTGTTTTAATCAAACTATACAATATTATTTGAGCTTACTTTAGTAAAAATCAGTCTTACTAGATTCTGTTTGAATTAGGCGTTGATAGTATTGCCCATAACAACAGTGAAAGCTTTGAGTATGATCACAAAATATCGTGAGTATTCTAGACAACAAGATGCCTGTATAATGGTTTGAAGATTAAACGCTTACCACAAGGACTGAAAATATTTATTTTAACTCTTGATGGGTTAATGAATGTATTGCATTCATGAGTAGTACCATAATAAGAGGAACTGCCTCTTCAATGATTCTAAGTAATTGTCTAATCAAGGTCATCCAGTGATATCAAATTTTAAAAGTTCATACATTTTCATCAAATCAGCTTGATAAACGTAATGTCACAAAAACAATAACAACACACTATTTTAGTCAATTTTTATTAGATTATTTTTAAACCGGATACTAATTCTAGGCTTATATTTCATCTGGATATAATAAAATATTTCCTGTTTTAAAATGCAAAATATGGGGAGAAAAAAATATTTTTAGGCTGTCTACTTAGTAGCAAAATAGAAAACATACAAGTGATTAAAATCGACAGTATTTGAATAGACAGTGAAAAGTAAAATCATGGCTGGACTATTCAGTAAAATAGTAATTATAGTAGGTAGGCATATTATTCAAATAGGTGTAGACTAAAAACAAACAAGAATTGAGAAGTCGTGACACGTATAGTTCACTTACGTCAAGTATAATATATATATTATCGATGATATTCAAAGGCCATTGTGTTATTTTTTCAATTAACTGAGACTGGAAATGCAAACTAATGATCTGATTGGTAAGCATTTCGCCTCTATACCTGATAGTCTTGGGTTCGATATTCCACGGGGTTGTGAGCGTGTACTGGTGAGGAGTACTGCACTAGAAAAAACAAGCTATATAGCCTTTTGTTGCTTTGATTGCGTGTATGACATCAATTCATAAAGTACAAATAGTTAGTTAAATTAACAGTTGCCACCATTCATCTACTAAGTAATATCATTTATATTCACAAGTACCTAACTGTTTGTTGAACGAATTATTTATAAACAACTGGTGTCTGAAACAAAAATCGAAGTTTGATACCTAAAGAAGTAAAAAGAGTTCGTAAAGAAAGAAGCAGTCGGTAAAATCACCTGGTAGTAGAACCAATGAATAAACTTGTGCGGGCTTGATTCGTAGTCTAAATGCTTTGCTTTACGGTGTTTTATTTTATAACCTCAATGTAAGAGATTAACTAGTTATGAAGGATTTTTTGTTTTCTATAGAAAATCATTGAAGTATTATGATTTCAATGAAGAAAATGTTCATTAATGCATGAATTTATTCGTATTGTCTTAAAAGTAACTAAATAACGTTTAGTGTAGTATGTAGTAGAAGGTTTTAGTTGCTAGGTAAGTTTTAAAATATAGGTCTACTCCTGATACAGGGCTATTGGCGCTAACATTTTATGTAAACGTTATCGATGTATCAAATAATTACGATTATGCAACTCGCCTGTATGTAATTAATTATTCAGAGTATGAAGTGCCTTTATCGGACAAATGCATATTTTAAGTTTATACGCGTATCAATCAGTCACAAACATCGTACATCCTGACATATACGAGAGTCAACTTAAGTTTCCGTACCACATTAACACGACAATAAGAATCAACTGAAAAGAACGAATTAAATGTATGTGGGAGAGAATAGGGAAAATTAGAATCTAGAATAACATGAATAGCGATTACATTTGTGTTACTGTAACCGATTGTAAGTCAAGTCACTCATAGTCACCAGTTACTAATCATGACAATAGGGCAGAGCCCAACCAGGTAATCTACATGTATCAACATGGATTAGACCAATAGTCAATAATTACATGGATTGATGCAGTGTTCTGATTTGGCTGCCTCTTCCTTTGATTTATCTTACCTCAATCCCCTCCCACAGCCATAGCCAAGCAATGATTGAGCATGCTCTAACCATCCCAGTCGATAAACGTTTACGACCACTTAGACTAATTCCTCAATTTTTGGATAAAACTCTGCATCTGATATTAATGCTACTTATTAGATCATTCCAGGATAAATAGACAATATTACAAAAACTTCTAAGACAAAAGATCTGAAGCTTGCAAATATCTTTTAATTTCGTATCCAATTTTTCTTATTTATAGTTTAAAAGTGAGTAAAATGCTGCCAAGTATAACCAGTCTTTCGTTGAGAGACTACGCCTACGCCACACGTAGCATGAATTAGCAAGAGCAATGTATGCTGAGATTTCATCAGACACTGACTCATCAGTGGTGATAAGACTTCCCAGATAAGTGAAGTGGTTTACGCACTCCCTCACTACTACTGTTTACGTTTATTACATTTGATATACAAAAAAGAAAGCAAAAATACATCAGGCTGTATCAGCGATCCACACACCAGACTGATATATAAATATGCTGATACCTATTAAACTTACAAATTTAAAATGTCAGAAAACTGCCAAGTTATAAATTTATGATAATTTAAACCTGAACACACTTTTAGCATCCATTAGTAAATTGGAGGAATTTTTTAAATAGGAAGTTATTAATGTTTATTGTACAGATTTGATTGGCGAATGCATGTTGGCGGTCTATGCTCCACATGGGGTAACAGGTATTGATTGATTGATTGATTGAGAGATTCAGTACATTCAATGAGTTCTTCTATTTGATGAATGTTTCAAATTAGAGTGTAATTATAATCCAAAAGTTTAAGCTATAACTTGAACTATTTTTTGTATATTTCATTCTATATGTTGATATACGCTATATTGTACGTTCCTATAACAGACAGCTATGGTTAACTCTATACAACTGAAGATAATTAGAAAGTGATTATTGAACACCTATTGTAAAATTTTACTTTACAATTAATGATTAACAAAAATGGAAATCTGTTCACTAAACTAATTAACAGACAAAATTGTAAAATAAAAATAAAACTACAATGACTTATATAAGTAGTTAGTAACGATAAAATCAATAGGTATAAATTAAATAGATACAATGAAATTGGTATTACTTTTTTTTGTTATGTGCATAGAAACTATATTTGTACATATAAATATCTACCGAATTAGTATGTATTTAAATCATCCTGTAGATTTGTCATCAACTAAAGTTGATCAGTCTCTTATGTCATATGTGTATCCTGAGCGAATTACCTTGATATAATGATAATTCACAAGTGTCTACTGAATTTACACTCAAGAGGTTACAGACAAAGAATTAAACATTACAAATATAAATAACAAATATTTTCATTCACCGAGATTTATTGATAATAATTTAAAGAATGTGTGCCTAGAACAATAAACTCTGTAATAAATGAAGTACTATTCATACACTTATATTTCAAAGGAGACATTACAAAAAGTTGTGAACGAGAGAACCTTCAACTTCTTCAAAGAAAATTTCCATAATTAAGATTATTACTCTGTTATATTCATTAATAAACTTAAGATGAACTATTGTACCATTTCACTTCTGTATGGTTTGTTAGTTTATCTACATTTGTGGAACCAGATATAAAGGTCGTTTGATGTGTGCACTAACCAAGAAGCCTGAAAAATATTATGTGGTACAGTTGAAGTGGATCAGTAAGAAAGTAAAAAGTTGATCACCATGTAAACAAGGGTCCATCGTTAGAAAGATACTCGGCATTCAAAGTCATCTACTCATCCAAGATAACATTCTTTCTCCTTCTTAGCACTGTTGACACATACATCATATCATTTTTCAAATACATAGCATCATTATACTTCTTTATCTGCCTATTAGCAAACTTACATTACCGTGTTCTGTATGATTAAATTTCATATCAGTTTCGACTTCTTACCTTTTGTGCAGTGAAGCCCTTTGAAATAGGTTTCAGGGTTCGCTTTCTACCGTATCCAACCACTCACTGTTCAGTATACATGCTATGCAAATATTGTTAGTTAATAGGGAGTATATACTACTTCAACTTCGCAGATGACCAAACAAGCTCTTCTATCCTACTCAGTAACAAATAAGAGTTAAGACGAACAGTGCAACTACAGTCTCTACACCAAGCAGTAACCCTCAACAAACACAGGGAAAAAGCAACATCCTTATTTACAGCACATCAAACACTAACTCATTTACACTTGACGAAGAAGCACGTGAAGATGTGGAAATTCGCACACATCTGGACAGATGCTTCATCAATAAACAAGGAGGATCTGATGTGAATGTGAAGGAACGGATTGATAAGGCTAGGCAATGACAGCATTTCTACAATTGATAAATGTCTGGTGCTTAAACCAACTGTCGGCCAACAATAAAATCATAATTTTCAATACAAACGTGAAGATGATTTTATTGTGTGGAGGTGAAACTTGTGAACATACTAAAATCATCATTCAGAAAACATGGATATTAATAAAGATTTGTCTATACACGATACTTGGGATTTGTTGACCAGACACCATCTGTAACAACTTATTTTGTGACAGAGAACAAACCAACCAATTTCGAGGTGAGGAAGAGATTAACGAAGTCGTTTGATGTGGACAGGGCACATATTGAGTAAATTGGCATAATGTATGACAAGGCAAGTACTAGCTATAAATACATAAATTGAAAGGAATCGCGGAATACCAAGAAACATATTGGTTTGAGAATTGATGTTAGATATAGACAAACGACTAGTAGGTTTGCAAGGAGTGGAGAGAATATTTGAGGATAGAGTTGGTTGGAGAATTCTGGTCGTTGGCCTATGTTTCCGAGGGTTTAGAGACAAATGAATAAATCATAAGCGATACCACACTGACAATTCTGATAAAGTTGCTGATCATCATACATTTATTCCAAAACTTTTAATTTCGTTTTCAGATCCTGGCGTACTTTGATGTTGTGTAATTAGATTGTTCTTCTAAACAACTTTATTAATAAAAATTTTCAAAAGCAATGATTACAAGTTATTTCGTCTTCTGAATTCCTCCCCCTCCTTTACTGTGGAGTTGATTCAACTGTTTAGACTTGTAGATAGTTACCATTCGACGAAACTATCAGTTGAGATGATTGGTCATTCAGTCCATGTTAATTATATAAATGCAACTGACGAAACATTTGCAAAATATTGTTTGTATTTCTTGTAGTTGATTTTAAAGAAAGTCCGTCCTGGTTTCTCACTATTATCACTATTACCATTTTTATCGTTTCAACTTTACGCATTAAGGCATTCTATCATTGTGCTAGTTTTTGAGTTTAAGTGTAACAACGTGAATAAATGTCATCGATCCCACCATATTATACTATCTAATTAGTACTAACACTTCATGAGTTAATGATGCACATACGTCGACTAAAAATGGACAAAGCATTCCTTAGTATCATCAACAGAAAACGCTTAAACTTTACTAATAATTGCATACATTATGACCAAATTAGTGGCTATCGAGACCTGATAGTTGAGTTTATGAATCTTTTATATTTAAAGTTAAAGTTAATGAATTCGAATTTCAACATAGTCATCAATAATGAAATATGGTAAACAAATTCATTTGATGAACCTCATATCTAGTCGAAATGTAACTTAAATAAAAAAATAATTGAGTAGTATAGAATATTATCATTTTGTATGATGAATAAAACTGCTGGAAACTTACACTAATTAAATGCACTTATGCACGATTGTAAATACGTGTGAACTAACCCGAATATTTGGCTTCAGATAATGGAAAATATATAAAATATAGTTATAAGACAAAACTGATAAGCAACTGACTGATTTTCCCTCGAAATTCACATGCAACAAATGTAACAAAGAAGTAATGGATATCACAGTGTTAGTGATAATAAACAGATTTTTTGGTAGACCAATTATAATGCTTATTAAGGAAAAAGTAAAATACAACTTAATTAAGGAAGCCTTCTACTTTAATAAATGATTAGTCATAATTAAACATAAAAGAATGAACATTAGAAGATTTGTAAGTTATGCTGATACTTTGGTAGTATCAAGTACCTTAAGCTTATTGGTTATGGTAGAAAGATTTGTTTTTGGATATTCAAAGAATGCATTATAATCAAACAGAATTTTCCCTAATTGTCAACATTTATATGCGAAACAAATGTGAATAATGGCGGTGAAGATGAATTGATGTGACGTCATCACATACAGTGTCCTCTAAGGTAACGCTGAGTATAAACAATAGCCATTAAAAAAATATACTTACAGAGTCAGTATTACTAAAAATATCAGCTTCTGTGATGTATTAGCTAAGCACAAGTATAAGAAATTCGGGTATAAGTCATTGTTTGTTCTGGTTTTAAAAGGGTGGTAATATTCACATGAATGTCCAAACCGAATTAGAATCAAAGTAAGTCAACACTGTAATTTAATGATCTACCATTTCAGTGTATCTCCACATGTGACATACTCGTCATTTAAACTATGATAGTTGTAAATAATCGGTTAAACATCGACGGATAAAATTACCGGTTGTTTAAAAATTAAACATAACGATAAAATACAAGATTAATGTGCTGGTTTGCAACAATCATAAGTTAAACACCAGATCAATATTGCATATTAGCCAATAGTTGGGATGATGGAGTACATTTTTGCACAATAGGTTGAAACATTAGGAAGCATATAAGGAATTGCACGAAGCTAATAATCTCATATACAGAGAGAATGAAACCTTTGCTGTTAAAACAGCCAGCTTAAATAACACAACTCGGTCGGAAAACATGATGATTATTAGTATGGTTTGTATGCCATTTTCGAAAAGTCTAAGATGTTACGAACCATACACAAAGACTGCGATTACATGAATTCCATGACACTTCCCAAATAATCATTCATTACATATCTGTACTACTGATAGAATGAAGTTGAGTGTGTATCACCGAAAACACCAAAGCACTAACAAAATGTTAATCATTGTATGACAATACCACACCCTGCCCACCCCCAACCCACACCAACTCACATGTGCGCACCATCGATTTTATCACAATATTCAACTAACCAAATTCAAGTCTCACAGCAAATACTAAAACATCGCCAACAATAGACCAGCCGGTAACTGTACAATCGTAGAGTTCCTACTAACATCAATTTGTGATATATAATGCGACGACAATCCATTATCATTGGTGTTGACTATCTCACTCACAACATATGTAAACTCCACTAGTCACAACTTCTCACTAGAACTTCATCAACATGTTGGAGTTGGTCACAGGTGAATAGAATATTATAATTGAATTGAGGTGATTTAGTGGAGATAAGCAACTAATCGATATCGATCCCTGATGAGTGCAAACAATTCAAATTCATACCTACCACTACAAAGCTACCTCAATTCAATTTGTAAACTACTGGTTTATCATGATCTTTCATGACAAAACATTCAACATTAGGCTGTTAATTCTAAATGTCATTCAAATATAACTGGTTTATTGTTCAGAATCGATGTGAATTTATATGTCGACTCTGTTGCTTATATTCAATAGGAATTTATTTTACTACATGGTCATGTAGATTCTATCTACTGTAAAGTTACACAGTGATAGGATTGGTCACCAGATGAAACTTGTAAACTATCATTTATTTAAATATGTCTTTATTGCTAGACAAAACGAAAAGATCTAATAAATACATTTTTAAGGCTCTAACCTGATTTACACATATTACAATAGTAATACAATCAATACCAATCAACTGATCGTGTGTAATATAAAAAGGTTACGGTATGTAGAGATATTAATCCATAAATGAATGAACTAGAACACAGTAGATTACATAATATCTATCTATTGATATGAGGATGATACGTTTGTCACATACGAGGAAGATGGTCAATCAACATACATCCTTTAATTCAATTCACATGTGAAGAAAAATGTAATAATAAACTAGGTGGTTTCATATGAAAGAATCCACTTAGAAAGTAGTGCTGAATTAGATAGTGTATCCACTATTATAGATTCACACTTCTCCAACATAAATCTTGTAAAATGCTCACATCATTAAAGCAGATGTATTTGTTCGGACAACAGCATAAAAAAAATATGGACTGAGAACAACGTTAGTAACAAACGGATACTCAGTTAAATCCATCATTAAGTACATACTAGGACGTGAAACTTGATTTTAAAGGTGAAGTAGACAGTGAAATTTTAGTAATTAGACAAAATAGGTCCGTTAAAGTGAATTCAAATCCGAAAAGACACACCTCACTTATTAGACTAAGCCGTCACTAAAGTGCCAAATTAAGGGAATAAGACGATAGGTTAGTTTAAGTACTTTTTTAATGCTGGCCATTTAGGTCTCACTCAAAGGTTCATATCCAGGGGATCACGCTAACATACTTCTGCATGGTTATCTAAATGTGCACCGAAGTCTACAACTAGCGCTATTTCTGGACACTTTATTGACAATCATGGTTGATGATTTTTTGATTATATACCATGTTACGAATAATTTGCCTGATGCTGTTTCATTGCCTATTCTATATCGCTGAAGGATTAGGCATTAATTCAAAGTAAACCGAATTTATGTCTACAAAAGAAGTATTCCCAACCACATTGTTTTACTTATCCGTATGTATTTTCTATCTTCTACCACTTCTTCTTTCTTATTCCTCTCTCCCTTCACGATATTCATACTCCTAATAATAGTAACAACCTATTTCTTCATCAAGTATTCATTAATTTATCATCATTATTATTAGAACATAGTAACTTTGATGCATCACCAACTGTACTTTCACTACTTCTATTATCATTACCACTGTGACACTATTGATGAAATATCATCACTTGGCAGTATGACACACTTCATTTTGTTACATTGAATGACCTTTTAAATCTTGTACTGAATAAACTTTCATTGTTGTCTACGTTCATTTTTAAAATGTAATTACCTGATTGACAGAGAATTTTTAAATTTTAATCTACAACTTGAACATACTCGATCACAATGCTTACACACCTAATAGCATTATCTAATTGTAACAGGATGTTTATAGATTTATAAATGTAGAACCTGATGGAGAATTCATTCAAAACAATTGTTCACTCCAACATTCTTGACTTATATTGGAATCTTTAAATTATTTAAAGGATTGACTATGTTATTATATGAACTAAAATCTTATTGACCGTTAAGTTAGAAATGCGATAACTTCAATATGCTGTGAACATGAAAAAGAAACTATTTTTGGCATCAACAGCAGAAACCAATAGTGGTCACAGTGTAGACAAGGTATGAGTGTAATAAGTCATTTGTAAACTCCCTGAAATTGACTATAAACATGTCCAAGTGAGTGGAAATATTTATACAGATATTTTATAGACATTAATGTTAGGCTTCAAATGACCAAGATTCTAGTGTGTTTTCAGCTACATTGTAATAAACGAATGTATAAACCAAAGGATAAAGTCTTTCATTTATCATTTGTTTCCATCAGCCAATTATCACCTACCAACGCCATATATTCATGTGCTTTTAGAAAATGCCTATGACCTAAAGTGAGTTTAGTTTAATGAAAAAATACAAGAAGCACACATTCTCAAAGTGATTTGTATATTTCCACATTCTAGTGTATTTGTTTTAGTAATGATAGATGATGATTAATATACATTTTATGTGTCATAATATAGTCGGTAATGAAAACAGATATTAGGTGGAAATCTTCACAGATGAATATCAATATCAATTAGTGAACAATCGGAAATATCTTTATGCATATTTACTCAGCAAGCTTGTTCTGAAGATGCTTTAATCCAGTCGAACAAATGACATTGAATAATTATTCTATATACATAAATATATATATCTAGTGAGAGATATTTTCAGTTTCAATTGGTTCACTAGCTAATATCAGTTTATGATGTGAACATTCCTTCAACAATCATAGTACTTCTAGATTGTTTGAACGGCCTACCGTCAAATCGAGATTACGTATTTCCAAAACATACGTATTTATTACAACTGAATATCGTAATTTACAATTGTTTGAAATACCACCTCATAAATGTCAAACTCATATCTCTTAGTCAGTCAGTCAGCTATGTGCAGTGTAGAACATGGCAATTGGCACGTACATTTGTCCATTCTACCATACCACATTAACACGACAAGATCAAATTTTGAGTCATTACAGGGAATGTGATTCAACAAGAGGGAAGCAAACAGATTTGTACGTGAAAGGAATAATGGATTTGAACATCGAGGTGAAGATAATATGTGAGTGCACGTGTATCACTGTGCCCGATTCTAAGTCATTTCACTCATTGCCGCCAGTCACTCGTCACGATTATTTCATGGACCCCGACAAAATAATCTTTCTCTCACACTATGGTGTGAACCATCAGTAAACAATTTCATAAACTTATTCCATGCATTAAATTGACTACTCCTCGCCGCTTCACAACCCCACTTATCCCCTCATCAACTCTAGCGAACCTTTGCATAGCATCTTATGCTTAACATCAATACTACATTACTGATCATTCCATGATTTGGGAGTGATACTTTGATAACATATTTCGTCATGGATGCAATACAGAGTTATTATTTTAAAACACGTACACATGACTCTGGAACTACATGGTAAAAACTTGATAGAAAACACAGAAGTTTTTGATAACTTTAACCACATTATCTATCCTTTGAAAAATGATTGAAATTGGTGACTGTTTTCAATGATGAACACCATAAATTACTGTAGCAAGTACATTGGTTAATATCTTCCATGACTGATGTACTTTATATTCATATTATCAAAATTATTAATTATATGAATGTGGGTGACAAGAAAAATAAGTGGTAATATTGGATAATCAGTACTGTTAATTTCTTACTTTTGTTTGCATTCCCAACAACTGATCAGTATTAATTTTGATTAGAATCTAGTGAGCACTGGACAAGTGTGTACAACTATACTTACATTAAAACTTTCAAGAGATAACTTATATTGTATATAATTTATATGCACCAAAATATTAGTAAACTTTAATACAATTTGAACTGAGGTGGCTATGTGGTGGTAGATATGAAGTAGAATTGTTTGCATTCATCAGGGATTGATATCGACTTGTTACCTACCTCCACTAAATCACCTCAATTCAATTATGATTATCTGTTCACCAGTGACCAACTTCAACATGTTGATGAAGTTCTAGTGAGTAGTTTTGACTAGTGGAGTTTAAATATGTTGTGAATGAGATAGTCAACACCAATGACAATGGATTGTCGTCGCATTATATATCACAAATTAATGTTAGTAGGAATTCTACGATTGTACAGTTACCGGCTGGTCTATTGTTGGAGATGATTAAATGTTTGTTGTCAGACGTGAAATCGGTTAGTTGAATATTGTGATGAAATCGATGGTGCGCACATGTGAGTTGGGATGAGGGGCAGCAGCGTGTGGTTGTGTCATACAGTGATTAACATTTGGTTAGTGCTTTGCTGTTTTCAGTGACACACAGTCAACATCAGTCTGTCAGATATACAAACTATTAAATGCAACTTCATTTATTAATTGAAATATTTTTCATATTCACAATGATTTTGACTAATCATTTTTACGAAATAATCGACTTTGCATTTATTTCTGTGAATCGATTGTCTAAGTTTATCTTTTGGTTCACTATTTTCTTACTGCATCCACTCATTTACGTGTATTCAGTTCAATATTACAGTTTATTTAAAACATTATTATGTAAACATTAAAAGAAATACTTTTTGAACTAATCAAACTTATGCATGTTTCATAATTATAAATTATGTTTCTTTCTAAACAGAAACACTTTAATTGAACTGAGATGATTTGTTCAGATTGGTATTATGTTTAATTGATTGAATACATCATTGACTGATTTTGTCGGGGTACTATCGAAAACCAAAGAACACTGTACATTTGTTTTTTTCTAAGTATGTGACGTCTGCCAGCTTGAAGCCCGAAGGTAGGAATCTAGAGTGTGTACTTCTGGGGAGTCTTATACTTAGACTTAACAGCTGTTCATTTCTCCCTGGTTTTCAATGGTACTCTGTCAACATTAATCTTTGATGAATTCAATTAACTAAACTTATGGAGTAGCTAAAATACCTATCAGTTTCTCATGAAATAAGACATGATTTTAATATCTAGAACAACAAGAGTTTTTCTGCCCAACCACATTAGGCATATCTTGTCAGTTTTAGTTGGAGCAGAACATTAGAATAATTTAATGAAATTATCAATATGAATATGGAAGTGAAAGAAGTAATAGCAGTGATTAGATTTACTAAATGTATTTCAAGAAATGAAAAAAAGTTAGTTAACGAGAAGGTGCAACATTATCTTGTCACTCTAGACATAAAAAGTTATAACAGTGAAGACATCTAAAGCAGTTCCACCAGTCCTGAGGTGTCCGTTACTGTCATTATGGCAAACTATGTGAGTAGATTTCTAATCATCATATTACTGAGATAAAACCCATGGATACATTTGTCGTTTCTCATAGAAACACAAAATGAATTTCACTAGATTCATCAATAAACATATTTTAGAAAAATGCTTTTCGTAACTGTTTACATTCCCCTTTAATTGATTTCGATTGTAAACCATAGAGTATAGGATAGCTGTATAATCCTAGTACAGGATCCGTCGTCAATGCACTAACTCGAACTCATTTGGAAATTAATCCTAGACATGGCAGTAAATTCAGCCTACCCGAGATCAATCTATGAAGAATACAAACAAAAAGTTAAAAAAAACTAGTCTTCAATGAACAACCTCAGTTGAAATCATTTGTTTGTTGATAAAACAACACTCTACCTATTAGCTAAACACCCTAAGATATCAAATAGTATAGACAGTTTAAGTCTAAAAATGACTTATCCATTGACTGATCAAGTTAATCGCATAAAATTAATAGATGTTTATCAACATATTAAGTGTAACGTAATTCAGGAAATCGGATGAAAGGACAAGCTTATACTACAAGTTACTGCATAAATTGAATCATTTACTGAAACCCATACTTATATTACCATATAAACAAAAAGTGACTGAAAATTTTGGATACAGTGAATATTGATAAACGTTGCAGATAAACTTCTTTGTCTAATTTATACATAAATTTTTAGTAAATGACGAAACGTTGGTCATGTGATGAAACAATATTGTCCGGTTATATATGTTGTTCTAATGTCAAACTTGTGTAATTTAATACGATAATTTAAATAAGACATAAGAATATGTGACATGGGGTGAACGAAATGACATACATATACTCCACAGATGCAGTCAGAGATTGAACAAAAGCATTATGTAATATCCTCAAGGAGAATGGCTACTAGGTAGGGTTTATAAGCAAATATATAGGAGAGAGAGATCCATACAGTAAATAAGAAAGTATTATGATGCTATCGTTTACAAGTGAAATATACGGCGAAATGTCAATAATAAGAACGTTTAACATTGAAAAACTGTAATTATTATATTCTACACTCCCACTTATGACACCGACATTGAAGAACAAATTACTGAAGCTTACTAACTAATTCAATACTTAACACTTTAACTGTGCATGTGGAGTAAACTATATCTGTAAATGTTCTAGAAATTTACTCTTCTGTGTTCACGAGTACCTGCAAGCACGATTAAGCAAGAGCCTTGTTAAAATATTTCCAGTTCTCTCTTTGCTCATTTAATTTAAATGACACATGCAGCTAACATGAACCAGTCATTTACAATAATCTGTCATGTAAATAGTTATCAGCTAAGGATCAGTTAGATACAAAGTCATCCAAAAGGCAGAATCGATAACCATATAGGTCAAAAAAGGCCAGATAAGATATATTTCTCTTCCTCTTGTTTTGTTATTGCCAACTGAAGATCTGATATTCAAACATTCATCATAGTTACAGGATAATTTAATTGTACATATAGTCTTCATTATTTGTACTTCAATTACTCAATGTATGTCTTATTCATACATCATTTTCTTTGTTTTCATCGTCCACAAATCTCCATTCCTACCTTTATTATTAATCTTATTAATAATAGTGTAAATAAATAATGAATTCCAATGACATCTACTTCGTTCCTCTAACTATTATTCAATTTCTAGCATTTCATAAATTACATAATTTGTGAACCTAATATTTGATCAGGTTACAATCTTATCATTACTAATATTATTAAAGATGTACGGATGTGACGGTTTTAGCAATCACTTCGCCTACTTTTACAGATGAATGCTTTGTTGATATCACTTTATGTATTACTCAGTCTTTGATAAAACACTTGGTCTAAGTTCATTTGATTGAACTCGTCACAGATTGATGTTTTTAGAATACCATTAAGAAACCATGGAGTACTAAACAGCTATTTTATCTTAGTATGTGACTATTAGCCAGCACACACCCTCGATTTCGCCAGGCAGAATCAAACCCGGAGCCTTCGAATGGCAAACGCTTAACCTAATGTACTACTGGGCTAGCATCCACTGGTAAAATTCCCACTTTCATCAATTTAATTTTGTCACCTTATATCGTATTATTTCAGTTGTCAGATAAACTTATACGAGTTAACATTACATGGTTATTATCATTAGTTTCGGCAACAAAAGCCGTATTTTGTAAACATACTACGACACACATATTTAGCGACCCAGCTGTTCACGTTATGGTCAATTAATTTAGGTCCCACAACTAGAATAATTGATGAGTTTTTATTGAAAAGAATATCCCTTGTTCACAACATATAGATTTTAACAAACATGAAATTTTCATAATCAAGTATATGGTTATGTTGTTTGAATACATTGAGGACTGACCTCGGTTAGATACCACTTAAAGCCAGGGAGCATTGGATAGCTGTTTCGTCTTATCATGTAACTCAATAGCAGTATGCACTTACGATTGCATCAAAAGAACCAAATACAATATTTTTAGGTCAATTTGTGACGAATACAAACAGCAAAATAAATAAATAAAGGCAATCTAGACAAAACCATTTAAACTAAAGTAATTATATCAACTACTTTATCTTTTCTAATTATAATTAATATGATGATAATAAGTATATTTCAGTAGTAAATATAAATCAATCAAAGTTATTTTAAATATTACACTTACTTGATTTTCAAAAATTAACTTTCGAATATTGTTTTACAATGCTCCATTCAAATAATATTGACCATTGATGCACTTGATAACAATAAATAAATCCATATTTAATCCTTCCTCTCAAGATAATCATCAATGAATACTTTTCAATAATGAATATTCAATTCAACACAAGGGTACAATAATCAGTTTGAATATTGTCTTGACTTAATCCACTTCAATGTTATTCCAATGTGTTAATTAGTCTGTAATGATAGTGAATTTCATTTGATTTAAATTGAAAAACAAATTAATTTTTGTTTTTTCAATGTAATAAAAAAATTTTCATTGTTTAAATGAATAAATAATAAATGTGGCGCGGAAAATAACAATAAATAAGGTTAATTTAATGAATTATGAACTATATAATGTTGAAGTAAAAATAATCATTCAAAGAGTGTAATTATGTTATTCAGGCCTTTTTCATTGTTTCGAATCAGATTAATGTAATCTGTTTAATGTTGTTATTATTAAAAGTAGTACAATGTAACATAATGATAACGATGTTATTACTGATGATTTTAAGAACTGGCAGTTTGTACTACTATGTATGTAAGTTTGTACTAATGTAGACAGTAAAACTTTGAATGAAAAACTGTATTTTAATGATGTGGTTTCTTATTATCAAAGATTTGTTGCATATAAATAGGTTCTTGTAAATGTGTGTTTGTGTGTTTATGTATCGGCTTATAAAATTATCCCTTAACCTTTTGTTAAGTTGTCCATTTGGATTGTAAGTACATTTATCTGTATATGTATGTGTAAGTTTATACATCTATACATACATATTATGAACATTTCATGGTGTAATTTCATATAACTATGATGTCAGGATTTATCATCATACTTCTCTATCTACACTCCTTTAAGAAGTGTACACCATTGAAGATTGTTTGTATCTTATTCATCGAACATTTTATTCATATTCATATACACACTAACACAGATCTACCCACTTACACGTGAATGCATATTGGAATAAATCAACTTGTCAGAATTGTAAATAGGGTTAGAATAGAAACAGAAGGATAGTTAGTAAATTGGTCATTAAAAAAAAATATTCTCTTGATTGGATTAGAAAATAAGATGAAATTAGCAATAAGCATTGGTAACACTAGGATCAACACTAACAACATACATGATTATATTCCTCATTTATCTTCATTTTTTTCAATATAATTTTTTCTTCATGGTAACAAGCTTTCCTTACATACAGTAGCAACGATAAATGACATTAAACCAATCAAATTACATAATATAAACTTGAAATGTTTAATATAATTTGAACGATACGTTAACTTTCTTCTAGTTATTATTATTTCATGAAATAGATAAATGTACTTTGTCTGATTCCTAATGGATTAATAATAATGCTCTCATTATTGTTCTGGTAATAGTGATCTTGTTTTTCGATGGTTATCTTCACAGATTTCCCTTGTTCTTGCTTTCATTTTTGACTATCTCCCACAATGGACCACTTTTATATTAGCTGATAGATGGAATCTATATTGGCATATTTACTGATTGATAATTTTGGAAATAACTGAGAATACTTAATTCTTAATGAATCCTGTTACTGAGAGAGAACAGTACTATAAAAAGTATCCATCGAAGCTAAAAATCTTTCTATCTTCTCATCGTTCCGACAGTTGTCTGCAAATAATGTGTTTATTAGTGTAGTCCGAAATCGAGATTGTTTGTAACGATTTCTAACAATTAATTTATGCCATTGCTAAACTCTACTACTATGATCTCTTATATGATTTGACTGACTATATTTATGTATTGTTGTGAGCACATAGTTTTGGAATCGTAAAGATTACGTTTCACAACTTCAAATGGTGATTTTTGGTGAGGCCTCTGCAATCACCGATTGTCATTTTAGGTAATTGCCAAACCCTACAATCAATAGATCTTTAAGTTTGAGTTCACTTAGATGCTGACATTGAATTAGTGACTGAATCTAATTAAATTTAAAGTTGTTTATAACAGATCAGTAGAGAGGAAACTCGTTAATACTATTCGTTTAAACGTTGTTTTTAAATCAATCAGTTAAAGTGAGAATTAAAAATTGGTGAAAAAGGTCTATTGTTTGTTAGATAACTGTATTGTTGATTAAGTGATCGACGAAAACTTCCCTACTACTTGCAGAATAAGATCTTCCAGTGAGGTTGAATGATAATGTCCATAATTCATGCATGTCTATATAAGATTCAAACAAATATCTGTTAGTTGTTTACGAAGAAAATTAGGTTACTTATAATAATTCTCCCACACTTGTATCATACATACCATAGTGTCTTGTGACAGTAAGTAATCTAACCGCCCTTGTCTAACTACCCAGTAATATAATTACATCACTTGAGTTCATAGTTAGATGATAAATATGGTGAAATAAAAATAGGATTCATATTGGTGTATATCAATGGAAAAATAAACCTTCATTTGTAACGGATGAGGCTGGTCAATAATTTGACCACTGTAGAGTGAATATTATGTGTTCGTATGAATATCAACAGTACTGTAATACATAACTGAGAAGATTTTACTTATTTTCATCTTAGGAATGCATACAAGAATGAACTACATGCAACATCACATCACCTAATAAAATAATTTTCCCTTATTACGAGATAGCACTTAATACTATGAAGTATGTTTATTAAATGATATTGTTATCTGTAATTTATAAAACTGATGTGTGAATAAAATTCTAATCACTTTCAAATTAGTTCATGCCCATTAATCTGTTTGTAGCTATCGGAATTCAATAGACATTTAGATAATATCGTGTGGTTTGGAACTATGATTATTAAATTTGATTACCCATTGTCAATACGATCACCTGAATGTAAATGTATCCAGATAATGAGTCTTAAGTTAGAAGGAATTTGTTCTAAATTTTATTACTGGCATCAATTCAAGTCTCATAAAAAGCTTGTAACTAATTGGCTAAGTCAGGGGAATTCACTCATGATTCACAGCTACCAGTACAGGCTGTTCAGTTCTAGTCCTCGACACCAATAAAGAAAAATCGCAAACGTCTACTAATATCAGGTACATACTGAATAATTCATTTAGATGCATGGAAGAACTCATAATAACAACTATCTAGGTTCCACCTAATTGATATCAGTTACATCTTTAACAGACAAATCTGATTTTTAATGACCCAAAATAATAGTCGTTTTCGAAAAATCAATCAAATCTCCTCAAATCCCCCACCTCTACTACCACCACCTAATTTATCAATTACCTATTTGTATCAAATTTGTCTAGAAGTCTGTATAATTTATGAGTAGATTTTATTGAGCAACTAAGTTTCGCTTTGATTCTAATGCAGTGTTAATTTCCTGCTCACAAATATATACGATCTTCGCTTATACACCCATTAAATCAATTTTCATTTACTACACATTAAATCGCATTTAACCGATTCAGTAAAATGATTGCTCACAGAAGGGTAAGTAATTTCATACTTGTTTACTCCTTAGAAACCTGATCAGATTCTATCGATCATGTTGCAATAATGCCAATAATTTAATTGATTCGTTATCTTTGGGAGGTGGAGAAGAATTCGAACCTAGTTAAAAGTCTATTACATTACCTCTTAACTAACTTAGTTGTATCCTATTTAGTATACACAAAGTATATCACTCCCAACCAAACTGTACCTATTATTCCCTCCCGTATGACAACAGACATGAAACATTGTCCTAAGATTTCCTGTAAACTACTTAGACATTGTTTACCAGTAGACAAATATACCATCTGTCAATACTCAGTTACCAGTAGCTGGAATCAAATTCATATCATCAAGAGTACAATACAAATCAGGTGTTTGGGATGAGTTTCCTTCGTCCCTTATTTTTAATTTTAATCATTTCCAAGAAATAGTACAACCTTTATCATTGATGTTACCGGTGATGACTAACTTCATAATCTCCAAACTTGATCATTTCTATGAAATATTCGATGATTCATCTTAACTCTATACGAGTTTGCTAAGTATACAGGCAATATTCAGCAAACTATTAAGGCCGGAGAAACGTGTCTTCAAGAAATAATCTAACTTCACAAAAGACGTTTTGTTACTGCTATTTTCCATAGTGAGATAAGTGATGAGGAAAATTAACGTCGATTTTATGAATGCATAAAAGAGAGTGATCATTATGAAGTTATTAAAGACACAAGTACAGGGTTTACGATCCATTTATATAAAATACTTAACATCCATATTTAATAAATAAAGCACTAAGTAGATTAATCTTCCATAAAGCTGATTTAACTCTAACCACCACGCTGTTCACTAGTAAGATTTTGGACTATTATACTTTGTGAGAGGAGACTTACGTCCAACAGAAAGCATCTTGCTTTTATTTGGTAACAAACATTTTAAGATTTTGCTATAAAACACATCATACTTATATTTTAATTTCTTGTTTATTCATATTTGAGCACTACTCGGCGGTGTTTCTATCTTCGCATTATCTGAGCTAAAGCTATTGTATTCCCATTATTAGGTTGAAATTCATGCTCTTCTGTACTTTCTCTTCAAGAAATATCTTACTATTGACATATAAATAACTATCTATATCGATAACTCCTAATTTTACAGTAATTTTCGTATTCTGATTAATTTATGTTCACGTCAACTTTAAACCATAAATATCTGTAACAATGTTGACAACTTTGGACAGTCTTCCCTTAATACTAACCCCTTACCAAAACGTTAAGCATAATCATGACCAGAGACAGTAATCGAAGCCCCAATTGCTCTCTTGTATCTGATTTTCTCGTCGCCTTCTTGAATTTTAGCAACATATATTTTCGCAAATTATGGTAAGTAGGAAGTTAATGTGTATTTCCCGATTTTAAATTTTGTTTGCCTGTAACCTGTGAAAATGACTTGGCAGCAGAAACTGGATATCACTAATATGTGATATTGTGCCACACAACCCTTATTAAGTAAATGATACTGAATAGTCGGCAACAGTTTCGTCAATAATAATAGGCGAAAAATTAGATAACAACTAGAACGCAGTATACATGATCAATATACATACATGCCCAACAGAATCCAATCAGTATCAAAACTAGTTATATATTGTGCTTAATCACTAAAATGTGACCAATAATTAAAACCATAAAAGTTCACCAGAAGGTCAGTCGCATCTTGAATAGCTCCACTAGTGATATCTCAAATAATGAAGGTTAAGTATTAAGAACAGGTTTAGTGTTAATGCTAAGGTTATGCTCCAACTTGTACTCGATTGCCTGACTATCAGCATACAGCTTTAGCACTCGAACTACTTGAACTATTCTAGCCACAATTAAGAATACAGAACACAAATGGGAAAGAATATTTGTTTGAGTAAGTGCGTGTTACATACAAAATATTCGTGCACTTTTGTTAGGGATTCATAATTCCCCAAAATACAATGGCTGATTAATTAGATGAAAGAAGTTGTATTGATTTTTTATAAGACTGATTTGTAGACTTTCATCAATTACTTTTATTTCAATGTGATTTCCACTCCTAAATACAGTTTAACAGTATTTCATTGTATTGCTTAAATGTTAATGATTTCACTTGATGAATAATGATTGTAAATTGATTGATATAAAAATCGATGTATTATGTAAATACAATTGGCTGGTTCGCTGGTTCACTAATCTCGTCTCAGTTTTGCTTCACAATACAATCTTCCTACAAGCCTAGTCTTTTGTAGTAGCTGTGGGGTGGAAAGGGAACAAGTTGCAGTATACGTCTGAGGTACAAGTATCAGAGATAGCGTTCGCTCATGCAATCCTCAAATTTCTAGCGTCATAACAACTTTATAGTTTCCCGAAAAAAACAGAATCATTTTTACGATTCATCCAATCCGGACTAGGAAGTTTCAGCCATTACTTAATCAATACACGCTACGTCGAGATTCTGAAAGTTCAACCTACCAGTAACTGAATGAAATGTTTCCGGTTTTTTCTCAGGTTCTGGTGACTTAACTGAGGTTTCTGGAAGCCATTAAAATAATTTCACAGTTGGTGTTAAAGTAGGGTTAAAAGACTGTCGTAAAAACAATTTTGAAGCATTAGAAGCACGTCTAAATATGTAATTTAGCCAATATAATGACATACGTGGACAAGTTGTTTTAGAAGTACGGATGGATGCTTATTTAATTATTTTATTTTCCTAAGAAATCTTCATAAATCTTGAAAAATTAAGGAATTTTATTGTTATTTTGCTTGTTTAAAATTAACCTTGAATCGGCTTTTTGTTTTTATTTGGAACACATCTTATTTGTTTTGAGAAGAAATTTTATTCAAACGCATTGTGTAACTTTTTTCATATTTAATAGTCATAATCTAACTTCTATGACATTTCGATGGGTACTTAACTACATTTTTAGATTTTTATGAAAAACTAAAATGCATTTGAATTTAAATATTGATTCGTCATGGACTGAAATTGATCAGTCTCTGTTGCCATTTGTGCATTTTGAGTGGATTGCTTTGACAAAGTGACAGTTTATAAATATTGTTTGAAATAGACTGTGGTTGACAAGCGGAATTCAAGACGCGTGTTTCATTATATTTGGGACTCTACAGCTGGATGTGCTTGCGAGATCTAAATTATGTATACAAACCCGTTGTGCAAGTGTGGACTAAGTAGTCAAGTGGTAAACGAAGTGGCGTTTGGCACGAAACGAGTCCTGTTGTTTCCATCAACACTGCAATGTAGGTACTTCTAGATGATAAGTCCAAAATAGGATGGAACGTGAGTCCTGGATTCTACTCACCAGACACAATCCAATTCAAACTATTCTAATGAATAACCTTTATTTTATTGATGATATGTTCACTCGCTTACAGTCACTAACTTATATTATTGATTATTGTTTCGGAAAAATGTAAATATTTGCACTTGTGCAGCTTTGAGGCAATGAATTCACCAAAAATGAGAACTCTTTGCCTAAAGATCTACTCCTGTTTCTTCATTACACAATCTGTATTTTCTTTTAATCATGAGACTAGTTTGTGCATTAATAACTTATTCAATCCACTGCTTGTAATGTTGTTTAAGATTCAATAAATGGTTATTTGAAGAAATAAGCTATAAACTGTTAATCAAAATGTAGATAAAAAGTAATATGCATCTTACTGGGTATGAAGTAGTTAGCAAAATGCCATTAGACAGTTATAACGTAGCAATTTGAAATGAAAATGTTAGTAATTGGGATAATTATAATTGTGGAGATTGGTTATTTAGTTGATTGAATATATCACAGACTGATGTTGATAGGGTACCAATGAAAACCAGAAAGAACTGAACAGCTGTTTCTTCCTAGTAAGGAACTCTTAAGCAGCGAGCAAAACAGACTCCGTACCACGGTCTACAGGTTGACGACGAAACCCCCAACAAAGACTCAAGTGTGTTTCAGCTATGCGTAATAAAAATTTGTATAAACCAAAGGTTAAGCGTTATGTTAATCATTTGTTTCCATCATCCAATTATCCCCACAAACACGATATATTCATGTTCTTTTGAAAAATGCTTATGATCTAAGTGAGTTTAGTTTAACGAAAAATACAAGAAGCACACATTCTCAAAGTGATTTGTATATTTCCACATTCTAGTGTGTTCATTTTAATAATGATAGATAAGACATTGCTTGTTCTGGTTTTAAAAGGGTGGTAATATTCACATGAATGTCCAAACCGAATTAGAATCAAAGTAAGTCAACTCTATAATTTAGTGATCTACCATTTCAGTGTATCTTTAATAGTGAAATACAAAATTAATTTGCTGGTTTGCGACAAACGTAAGTTAAACACCCGATCAATATTGAATATTAGCCAACAGTCGGGATGATGGAGTACATTTGTTGTACCATAGGTTGAAACATTAGGAAGCATATAAAGAATTGCACGAAGCTAAAAATATCACATAGAGATAAAATGAAACATTTACTATTAAAACAGCCAGCTCAAATAACACAACTCGATCAGAAAACATGATGATTATTAGTATGGTTTGTATGCCAATTTCGAAAAGTCTAAGATGTTACGAATCGTTCACAAAAACTGCGATTACATGAATTCCACGACACTTCCCAAATAATGAATGATTCATCTACTTATCTGTACTACTGACAAAATGATGTTAAGCGTGTATCACTGGATACAGCAAAGCACTGACCAAATGTTAGTCATTGTATGACACTACCACACCCTGCCCACTCCCAACCCCAACTCACATGTGCGCACCATCAATTTCATCACACAATTCAACCAACCAACTTAAAGTCTCACAGCAAATACTTAAACATCTCCAACAATAGACCAGTTGGTAACTGTACAATCGTAGAATTCCTACTTACATCAATTTGTGATATATAATGCGACGACAATCCATTGTCATTGGTGTTGACTATCTCACTCACAACATGTGTAAACTCCACTAGTCACAACTTCTCACTAGAACTTTATCAACATGTTAAAGTTAGTCACAAGTGAATAGATTATCATAATTGAATTGAGATGATTTAGTGGAGATAGGCAACTAATCGATATCGATCCCTGATGTGTGCAAACAATTTAAATTCATACCTACCACTACAAAGTTACCTCAATTCAATTTGTAAACTACTCGTTCATCATGAACTTTCATGACTAAACATTCAGCATCAGGCTGTTAATTCTAAATGTCATTCAAATATAACTGGTTTATTGATCAGAATCGTTATGAACTTATGTATCGACTCTGTTGATTATATTCAATAGGAATTTCTTTTACTACATGGTCATGTAGATTCTATCTACTGTAAACTGTGTAGCTAACCAATTTTATTTGTTTATTTTCCAAGTGTCTAATAATGATTTTCACAATTTGTAAATTAACGAAGAGCAATGCACTTAAGAATGTTTTTGTAATGTGACCTAAATGACTACTCTGAACAGTATCCCATGCGATTAAGTCATAAAAATTGAAAAAAAAATCACGCTTTACTAAGTGTATTCAGGTCCAAATAATGATTTTGACATTAGACTTGTAATTTTTCGTCTTTCATTCTTTACTTATTATTATCACCACAATAACGTTATTTTCTCGCTGTGATTCCTGAATTTCAAGTTGAGAAGACATGTACCAGTTGATTTCAACTGTGAGGGTTGTAGCATACTTACCTATTGAATGACAATAGATGAAATAGTACAAATATATTCTGGAATTGACTGGACCAGATATATCAACCGGATCAGCGATCTAATGGTAAAGTAACATTCAACAATCTCCTCAGTATACAATCACGTTCACTTTTATTGATTAATGAAAATTGGAAAATTGCATAACTAACATTGACAATGTATACATGACACATTTATCAATAAATGAATAAACCGAATGAAAGAAAATTCAAATAATTAGTGTGTATTCATGTATCTATGTGCATATGTACATGTTCGTGGATAAATTTCATTGTATCATTCAATAAGAAATTTTGTAAACATAGAAACAAGTTAATGTATTTATTATTCATGGGATTGGAATAAAAAGGGGTGGTGGATTAGTGAAATTTAATTTAATTTTGCATAATTTCAAATAAAGTTTTTTTAAAATATTTATTTATTGAATTTTCCTAAATAAACAAACGTGGCAAAAAGAATGAATGTTCATTGTTAGTTGTTAAACTAAAAATATCTAATGATTGTTTTCCTTTCACACAAGCCTTGTTTCTAGGTGAATGCTAACAGATGCTATTAGACGCTTAGAGACTATCTGTTTATACTGATGATCCACTGAGTGATGTTAGTCTAGTCCTACTTACTGATGATTGAATTCTATTAAGCGCTAATCTAAATGACTTGATAGTACTTTTAATATAATCTTGACTTTAGGAGTCGGTATTAATACCTTTTTAACTTAGGTTTTATGATGGTTTGAAATTCTACGTCAAAGAATATCTACAGTCATGATGGAACAAATACTCTGTGAAAAATTCTATTGTAAATAACCCCAATTCACAATTTGCAACGGTTAACACTAAATTAATTGGACATCAATAACATAGTGAATAATGAGTAATTACTAACTGATCAGTCAAATTATAAGTCACAGTCTAAGGACAGATTACTCACGGCTGAAATATTTCAGTGGTAAAAGTAGCAGACGGTGAAACTAAGAGACTAAGAAATGGACTCATAAAGAAACAAGTAATCACTCAAGATTGTCAGCATAAGTGTCAATTAGCATGAAAGTTAGGATTATCAATCTTTCATTTCATCACTGTTAAATCAACCTGACATTATATCACCGTATCGTGGCTTGTTTATCTACGTATTTGTTTTAATGAATTCTGAATAACCACATTCATTAGTTCACTTTGTTCCATAATTAGTGCTGCAATTAATGTTTATAATAGACAAATATTAGGTAATAACGATATAGGAATATTATTATTATTATTATTATTATTAATTTCAGTTACCACGTTTCATTAACACAACCAATAACTAGTAAACTGGATATTTGGTATCAGGGAAGCAACAAACGTATACCTAAACGCTTGTTGTTGAAATTCATTTCCTCACAATTTGGAGGAGGCAGGGGGTATTTAGCTTCATGTTTAGAATAAAATTCTGTTATGATATCTAATGGACAATGGAATGAATCATCGAAATTATAAAGGAAAGAGGAACAAATAAAAATTATACAAAATTGAGAATAATACCAAATTGGTGTAGAAAAACAAGACAAAATAGACTTTACTGATATAAGTGTAAGTTAAGTTTCTCATCATATTACGGTAATTCCAAGGAGACCATCTAGGAGGATATTACATTATGTTACTGGTGGATAAGTATAACCATTTATAATTAAGTTGTGGATGACTCAGGATATGCATTTAATAAAGCTTACAGTCAACTGTGTAAATTAGTATGAATTGTATGCATCCTGAACACATATTGTGGTTAAAACATAGCTACGCCTGGCCGATCTTTGTTAAGCAACTATCATCAAGTATATCAAGTCGTGGATTTGATAAGTAATTACCTGCAATGAATACATGGATATCAGCGTAAATTACTGATTAATGATGTATCTGAATGATTCCAACCATAGTATACTTAAGTCGCACCTGCTCGTATACAGAAGGGATAATTGACTTTCGAAAATTTATGTCATTTCTGGCATAGGTGACACATCCGTCTACCAAACAAACGACAAGTTTACTGCGCAACACTTCAGTCACTTCTATGTTATACATATGAAACATGGTTATTAAGGATAGACGATACTCGAAGTTGCATCATTAGCATTTCATAATACATCCATTCGATGCATTACTTGTTTCTGTTGGAACCACCGAGTAAACAATACATGAATTGGGAATAGGGTACTAAGTAAATATGGTGAATCGATTGATGAAGTAATGAATGTTGATCAACTGAGATGGTCAGGAGATGTGTTGCGTATGCCCAACCATCATCTACCTCGATAAGCGATTCTGTCTTGTGTAAATGTAGACTGGTAGGAAGCTAGAGGCAGTCAGTCAAGACATGTCACCAATCCATGATGTTGATGATAATTGAACTGAGCCATGTTAATAAGTGTAGACTACGTGGTTGGAGTTAGTATCATTATCATAATCAATGGTTAGCTACTTTGAGTGACATGACTCAAAATCGTCCACAATGTCGCAGGTGAATCCATTCCTTATCCTCCTTTATATTCTAAGCTTCGGGATTCATCGTAATTTAATGTTTATTGAATTATATATATATATATAATTTTATCTACAGTCTTTAATTTTATTTATTAATACTAACTCCGTTAATACCTCCCCTATTCTGGGATCTGATCTGTCAATTTCATCTCTATTGGCTAACTGAGGTATATCAACTTAAATTGACTGACTGACTGATACTTAAGTCTAGATAACTAGATCGAGAGGTTTCTGTGGGTTGTTCTCGATTCGTAGCTTAATTATATTTTCCATGTTTGTGAAGAACACACTTTCATATGTTATGTTAACCACTTAATCCTAGGTCTATTATCCTATCCACTTACCTATGTATACACCTGTATGTATGTACATGTCATATTATAATAATTAACTGAACATGTATTTGTAATTTATTCTTCAATATTTGCATATTATTTTACCTACTTAGCTGATTTGTAGTGATTTGAAGTCAGTTCTTTGTACAGACTGATACAAATTGAGCTTAACTGTGTATTGTAGTGATTGTTGAATGCTAATGTGATGTCACGAATTGATCTGAATTAAACAAGTGACGATCACCAGGAAGCGCTTGACAGCCATTTTCTTCTGGTATGGGACTCTGCCGTACACATACACTACCTTCCACCCATCAGGGACCGAACCAAGGATCTTCTGGCTCCATGGCGAACACATTACCATTAGACCACTGGTTTGTGATAAATGATATTTCTGCCACAGCCGTTTCATGATAGATTTACGCTAAATCATCTATTGTCATTGATGGGTAAGTACCTCACACTCGACACGGTTGAACTCAATTAGTCACGTTTTCCCATTCGAACTCCGAAAATTGCCTCTAAAATTTAGTCATTAGTGAGATAATACTGGTTGTTATTCGGTGCTGTGTAGATTACTGAACGTCAGTTTGATATCGTTCAACACAGAACCAGAAAGCACTAAGTTTGACCTTCGATAAGGAGAGGTCGTGGAGTCCCATACCAAAAAAAAACAGCTGTCCAGTTCTCCTGGTTATCACTGATTGTCTAATTTAAACCAATTTGTGGTGTCAAATTAGCATAAATTGAATAGCTGTCAAAAATAAAGAATCACCGTACATGTATCAATAAAAATGACAATATAATGAGGATATATAACCAAATCCCATTTCACTATTCAAATAGGTAATGAAGATTTGGATGATTCAAAGAACAAATGAATAACTAACACCCACAGAAAACTTTTTAAAAAGATTAATAACTCCATTGGAAATAATTTTGATTTGCATGCTTATTGTTTGTCATACGTACATCATCTACCAATTATATACAAACCGAATAATCTACTCACTTCAGCAAAAAGTTACTTACTGAGTGGGATAGTTATTACACCCGATTCGTCAACAAGTGAATGTAAATACCATAAAAAATATCTTTCAGTTTTCTGTAAAAATGTATTGCGTTAGCATCGCTGGTTTCGTTTGATTTCTACAAATTTTCATATACCTTTCAATGCAATTACTGCATTCTAATGAAAAAAGAACACGTTTCAGTAAACTACCGATCGGTAAGAGTGAAAAAACTCAACAGAGCATTGTAATGACAAGTTTTTAAAAATCTTAGTTTTTTAAAGCTCTGACTAGAAAGCGCCGGGAACTTGATCTCTGTGCTCAAAAAGAAACACTTGTCTACCTTTCTTTGATTTTTATAACGCACATCCTATTTCATTACATAGCAATTTCAGGACTAGTTATTTGTCTCTGAGCTTACAACTTATTAGTATGTTTTCCAATTATACAACCACTTCCCACCGAATTTCCTTAGAGTATCAATGGTTTCAAATTTTCTTTCGTTTTTACAGCTTTTATTCTAAATTCATTTCTGTATTCATCATTCCACATTGTTTTCGACTTGGATACGATAAGAGTCTTTAATAGCATCAAAGGAGAGACCAATCAAATGAAACAAATCCACATTATTATGTTAAACCTTTTATTCTTGCTCATTATGAGTTAATGATAAAAAGTAACTTTTAACTAACAAATAGTTTATTCTAGTTTATGTCTCCGTAACAATATTCAGTAGCGACTCCCCCCCACCCCAAACGATATGTGATATGTTTTTACTTTCGACATCAGAAATTGCACGGTACATAGCTTGACATGACCTTATTCTTACATGGAGTAGAAATTAACGCCGTCTTCATATTCAGAAACATCTAGATCAGAGAATGCTACACTGTTAAATATTTAATAGCTACAAATATTTATATTCTAGATAGGTTTGTTTGTAACCTAGGTAATAAAGGCAAACGTCTACACCGCTTCTGACTACAGTCTAAAATATTTACTTGATTATTTGATCATTAATCCTGTTTAGCTAGTGAAATAGGACAGAAAAGATTCATTTTAACTTTTTAGTAAATAATCATTTGAATAGAAGATTTAGTCTCGAAATTCAATTAATGTCATCGTGTTACTCAAATATACTGGTCAACATTCAAGACTAATCTATCAATTTAACTGACAGTCAGAGAGGCAGAGCGAATATTTACATTTGTTCATGCACATATACAAATTTTGTTGAATCCAGTTTCAATCATTTACTGATATTCACACTGATGAGAACTTGACGTGATTCGCATCAGTTTTTTTTTTTTTTAGATATTATCAACTAAGCATTGAAAATCATTAGGCATTGATTAACATCCAGTTGGGAAAATCTATCTGGTAAGTTGTAGTTATTTATTAGGGGAGTATTTAGAAAGTCCAGTTTTTCCTGTGTACAAGTTACCACAAATATTTGAAACCGGCGATAATTTTCGATTGGCTATTTATTCACTTTGATTGATTTAATAAGCATCCATAGTTTAGTATTACTTTTGTCTTCCATCACTTTCATTCTGTGGTTTCCTTCTTCCTTGGTTGCAAAATGGATAAAGATAGGAGTCAAATATTAATGCAGTTATAAAGTAACTCTTCTTCACTATATTAATAAGACAGCCAATTATTTCGTTTGTTGTCTTACTTAAATCTTCATACAATTTCACATATAATTATTATATATTTCGATTGTTATGATCATCATCGTTGCTGATATGTCCTTGAGTTGGATAGCTAAAATGCAGTGATATCATAGTTAACCAATAGGTACATGATCATAGTAGCTGATGGAATAATACGCAGTCTATAAGTATAACTAGTTATTCTCAACATCCTACTTGTTTGACCCATCTGCCGCAAGCTGGAAGGTGAACACGTGACGTTGAACGAAGCGATTCAGACAATTGCACATGTGTATTACACAATCATATTAATATAAAATTATAAAATACAAGCTTAGAACGCTGAGCCGCATTATAGTGGCAATAGTATTCTTACCAAACAAATGCCTTTATTGATGAAAAATCGAGGTAAATGACACATGTGCAATTAGTCCTGGTTCATAAACCAAAAATGATACAACCACGATTAGTAGATTAAATTAAAGCTTGGGGAGGAAAATAATACAGGAAACAAAGGAAACGATGTGTTTAATTAACATATATTCAAAATAAATGGAATAATTTATCTGTTGTAATTGTTACAGGCTGATCTAGACTTTGTATCAGTGAAAGCCAGCGAGCGAATGAACAACTGTTTCGTTTTAATATACATCTCATTAGTGGTTGAAGTTTAGCGGGAAATTAAAACTAGGACTCTAAGAACTCACAGCGAGTGCTTAAATATTGATACTACTGGGCCGGTTGAAATTCAGTGATAGGATTCTAAATTAGATTAATGTGTGATATAACTCGACAATCTTATTATACTGGAAATTAAATCGTTAATAAAACTTACGTTATTTGGTTCAGATGAATACATACAACAAATTCAGATGCGATCTCCACGAAAACACACCAACTGAGTATGAAATAGTTTTCCAAAAACTAGTCCTCGAAGCTCAGCTATTCTTCCTTGTCCGTTCTTTACAACACCTACCCCAATCGGTAATTTATTTTTTCCCAGTAAATGGGATAAGTCTCAAAATTTTAGTTTCTTGGCGTATTAGTCTTTTAACATATTCTACCAAACGTGCATTGAGTTAGATGACTGAATGCTCCAAACACGAATCTCAATCTCTACTTAACCTATAATGTAATTGAACATTTTGAAAATTATTGAATTCATGTTCCATATTACTGAATGGTCTTCATTAAACGACTATTAAATACCAAAGAGTACTGGATAGATGCTTCTCCTAATTTTGACACTCCTTAGCATTAGTCTGTCAGGACATAAACTGAAGATCTTTTTACCTTTTCAGTATACCCTAAAACTTCAAACCAGTGAGATTAAGTTTAATCATCATCCCCTGTATTCACTCCCTAGTAAAGTCGGGAATATCCGCTACCGAAATGATTCATACTGGGACAAGATAGTTGTCTAGTTCTTCCTGATTTTCAAAAGTTGTTGAACCAAAATCAAACAACGATCCAAATTTCATGTGTAACGGTTTGTGTATAGCGAGAAGGTATTTTGCGTAGAGCGACGTGCTTAAGAAAACCTGAAGTAAAGAGAAAAGTAAAGGTGAGGAGAGCACAGACAATCCGGCAAGTACATTATATAAACTTACACAACACTGAAAGCAGTTAATCAAAATAAGTAAAACAAGGACAATATGATGATCAAAACTAAAAATCAAAAGAGCTCAGAATTTCCCTACATTATGTATGCTCCATATTTCCAATTAAAATGTTAATCGATTACACAACAATTTCTCTAAACATTTTACTATCTTAGTATCACAGATGATCAAAGGATTAGACTCTAATTACGAGCTTTCGCATCTTTCAAACATCATACATTTTTAGTTTCACTTAACAGATATTCCTTACTAACGATAACTATTAAACATGAAATCCAATTATAGAACACTGTATTATGCAATTCAAATCTCTGTAATCTTTCATTACGCAACTGTCTTATAGGGAATTTAGACTGTAACGAAATCAAAACAAGCAGAAATATAAACGTTTCATATGTTACAGGATTTTTTGTTTTATGCACCAACATAGAAAATACTACTCATTTATAGGCAAAAAGAAAATTTGACAAATTTCAAGTTCTTTTTTTAGTTGTTATCTTTGTTTATTATCCTCTTAGACATGCATCTCTATACCATTTCAATACTAATCTTCACCATTTTTGTGGACAATTTCTATAAATAACAAACAGATTGGTACATCGATGAATTGCAGTATGCACTACTTTCTGTTATTCCATATATTAGTTACAGAGTGAGCGAGAGCGAGAGAGAGAGTGAATATTCTGTTAAAAATGTTAGTTTAACAGTAGTCATGACGATAAATGAAACAATCAAATAAAAATGTTGTTAATTTCTATTTTAAGAGAGTATAGGGTTTGATGGTGTTGGTGGTTAGGGGGGGGGGGAGCTGCCAAACAATAATCAACAAACGACACATTGTAATTGTACTTTGAACATTGAAAATCTTTATGAATTTGTTTTTGATGTTAATTTTTGTATAAATTATTTAAAAATAAAGTTAAACATGAAAATGTGTTCCGTTATCTTTTTTTGTCTTAGTAACTGTATAGATTTCACATTGTAAAAGTTATAATTAAAGAAGAGAAATCATAGACGAAAACAGGCGGTAAGAAAATCTTACAAATGTTATCATCTGTAATATTAATGCTAATATGAATCATTGATCAAAAGTGACCTAAATGAGAAAAGTAATGATTATTTTGAATGTAAGAAAGGAAAATTATAGGTGATTTATAGGAGACTAAAAATAAGTCAACAACTACCCTCCTTCGTACGTTGATTTTTATATATTTTCACTTACATACATTAATGTCAGTAGGCTGGATATAATGGTCAGGAAATCCAGAACTTGAATTTCGTCCAACCTAGAGGTTATTGTCAGTTAGTTAGTCACAAAGTAGAACCTGATACATGTGTATATCAGTTCAGGCTGCCATGTCCTTACAAGCATAGAGAGGTGAAATTGTCAGGCTAAATTCCAGAGCAGTAAAAGTAATAAGATTATTGGTTATAATAAAGAGATTTAAGAACCAAAAATAAGATTTAAGAAAACATAAATCAGTGAAAAATTATGATAAATTCAGAAATCTAGAATTTGTGGCAGATTTGTGACGAACACTGGATGCACTTGCATTATTGTGGATGATTTTAAGCCGTGTCACTGAAAGTATCTAACCTTTGATTATGATTATGACACTAACTCCAACCACGTAGTCTACACTTATTAACATGGCTCAGTTCAATTATCATCAACATCATGGATTGGTGATATGTCTTGACTGACTGCCTCTAGCTTCCTACCAGTCTACATTTACACAAGACAGAATCGCTTATCGAGGTAGATGATGGTTGGGCATACGCAACACATCTCCAGACCATCTCAGTTGATCAACATTCATTACTTCATCAATCGATTCACCATATTTACTTTGTACCCTATTCCCAATTCATGTATTGTTTATTTGGTGGTCCCAACAGAAACGAGTAATGCATCGAATGGATGTATTATGAAATGCTAATGATGCAAATTCGAATATCGTCTATCCTTAATGACCATGTTTCATATGTATAACATAGAAGTGATTGAAGTGTTGCGCAGTAAACCTGTCGTTTGTTTGGTAGACGGATGTGTCACCTATGCCAGAAATGACATAAATTTGCGAAAGCTAAACGAGCCATCTGTATCCTTTTTTTTATCAAACACCAGACCATCAGTGTTGACGAAAATTTCACGACAATTGAAGCAACTAACAAGGTCATCTTCTGCATTCCTTATCATTAATTTCGGTGCCGATGCAAACCAATCCTGAAAAAACATTTTGTATTTGGACGTGGTATAATCGCATTCTAAATGTGCTTGCACTAGTGATTAGTTGGTCAGAAGAATCTGCATTTTATCAGATTCTTTAGTGTACAGAACCCTATCTGAATATTCTAAGTCAATAAGTATAACTCCTTAAAGTAGGTCAACCATGAAAAGTCAGACGATGAAAACGTTAACTGTAAAAGCGTCTCACTGACAAAGTAAAATTAAACTGGGACATCAGACGACCTTGAGACACAACACCTAAAGTAATCAATGCCCGACGATTATTCACCATAAGCTCTGACTAAACTAATAGTACTTGAGTAGATAGCGTTCATAAAGTTAAGGTACTTCTTTGCAACTGTTTTTAATGGTGAACACTGTAGCATAACCACGCAATCGACAGAGTCAAACTCCGCTTTAAGTTAGTGCAATACAACTATTGTCGGTCATTGAAAATTTACTAATGTTTCAGAGCCTGCCGAAGTGTAAATATTTGGTCTGTCCAACCACGTTTCTTTCTGAAACCACCTTGGTTTTCATATGTCTCCTCTTAATGTGTCTAAGTTAGACGTTAGATTCTTACTGAAGCTAATATTTTAGACACATTAGTTCTAGTGTGTTGAACGTAATTCGGTTATGTGCTTAGCTTAAATTTCTAGGTTGTGTAATCCAAATAACACACTATACACTACAGGTTTAGTTATTTACTTGATTAACAATAAGAGAATACAGTCAAATTTCAGTAATTAACAGAATCCCATAGCCCTTTCAATCTACCCAAGACTTTGAAGGGGAGGGACTGATATCAGTTTGCCATTCAGATTACGAATGAACTGTGAGTAAGTGAAGTATGACAGTTGAACTGTCCCTAAAGTGTCTTCTCACCTGGTTCAATCTCCTAGAGTGAGGATGAACAATCGTCTCATCTTTCCTGGTATAGTCTAAATAAAAACCGGATTTCTGATACCATTTTCTTTGATAAGTCTGAAAAGTTGTCTACTGTTTTATTCTTTAGATAAACTCAGATTTAAAAGAGTACCAGTTCATAAATGATAAATTAATGTTATCTAAAGGAATGCATCAAGTAAAACAAGACAAGAATGTTTAAACAAAAGACTTTGAAGATTATTAAATGCAAGTAAACAGTAGATGGTTTTCCACGGACTGATTTTACTTAGGAAATCATTAAAAATTAGAAAACTTTGAACGTATATTTCATTCTTGTATATGACATTTCAGCGTTTAGAATCAAACAAAATGAAGTATGATTATGTAATTTGTTGATTTGACTGAGATTCAGTATCATCTCGGTAGTCAGAAGGTTATTCATTTACTACAATGTTTGAATGCCTTCACTTTGATATATGGTGAGAATATGGATCTGTGCAATTCTGAGGAGTGATATAGGTTTATCTACATACAAGGGTTTCGGTAACGAGTCACTGTTAGGAAATTCATATCTGTGGAAGATATGAGTTGAAAACAAAACCAATGACGGTAAACTTTATAGTACCAGGATACCATATGTATGTTTTGTACCATGTTGCACTTCCGAAAAACAACCGCGCGCTTTTCGTCTCTGGCTTTATAATTCCAGGAGACGGTTGGAAGTAAACAGAACTGATCATTTAGTGTATCCAGAAACGAGATATGACCAAGAGTATTTAGAACATGGATAAGAGCACACAATAAACATATATGATGGATATTCTGCCGTGGTAGTGAAATCTGTATGTATTGATTGTAAACGGTGAGTTATTGATGCATTGAGTATGCTGCTAACCTGCGTTAGGAGTCAGTCGCTGAAAGGAGATCAACTCCTCATAAGAGCAGCCTATAAGTTCGGGGACATAGTGATATGGAAGAATAAATGAAATAGAAAAAGAAGATTAATTAGTAGTAGAAAAACAATTAGTTTTAAATCAGAAGGTACTATAAAGTGAGTGATGGTGTGTTTACACGATGAAAGGTGATAATAATGTCAATAATAATAATACACTGATAAAAATGTAATAATAGTAAGAATATATAAAGAAGAAACATTTCAAATTATGAAGACGTATTGGGGGGTGAAATCGACAAACACAATAACTAAATTAGGTCATCTTATAACTAAAGTAATTATTGATTTACTTGACCTGATGCCTATCAAGGTAAAAGAAGTAACTGAACATGCATCTTACGAAAGCATTTCTATAGTTTGAAGAACATTGAGTTTACCGATTTCAGCTGAGTAATTAATACGATAACTTTATTGGAACCGACTGATTTATGATGACAGAATACCCGGTTTCAACTAAATGGGTAAATATCGAGATATTTTCTGTTTTCACTACTTTTTTACTTAGTTATGTTGAGTGATATTCACTAGCACAAAAATGCAGATTTCTAAATCATCAACAGAGGTACTTTGTTACTTGGAATCAGTTGTTCAGTCTAAGTGCTTCATCTTCTAGTTTCACTTTCATCATTAGAAGCATTGAAAATACCAATCGTGGTTTTCCTGAATTGAACTTTTGTTGAACTATTCTACGTAGTAGCTAAATTAATATTTTATTGACAACATCACCACTAAACAACAGTTTTGTACAGGCTTCTTAGATCTTTAGTATACTGACTTACATAGTGTATAACAGAATGACTTAATTATAATGTACTATTATAATGGTACATTCCTACTTCATATTCATTTATACGAAACAAAGTCGTAACAAAGTAATACTATTATGTGGAAAATTGTAAAGTGAAGTAATCAAATAACACCAAAATAAAAGAATTCATCATTCAGTGTCAAGAAATATAATGTATTTGGATGCAGGTATATCCAGCTGACGAATCGTAAATCGGGTGAAACGCGCTTCCTGGATTCTGCATGCTGCCACAATCCAACTCAAACAATGTCAATAGTGTTTGCTGGGTATAAACTGCTTTAATTTACAATGAAGTTATTTTACCCAGAATTGAAACACTGACGTATACGTGGTTTGTAGAGAAATACCAATTTTTAGTTAACACCATGAACTGACATTAACTGGACAGCCATTGAAAACAGTCCTCATATAAGATTTCACCAATATGAATATTGACCAATTTACTGGGGTTCGACCTCAGAAACCTCAGCTTCCGTAGTTAATGTTGAACTGTAAAGCATTGTGACCTAGGCTAATAGTCTACAAAGTAAGCCCACACACAGTGAGTCGAATTGCATTAGTTTAACTTAAGTTTGATTCTGACTGACAAGTGGAATCCAGGATGCGTCTTTCGTCTTAGTTATGACTCACTAGGTGGATATGTTTGCATCCCAGTGTTGATGTTTGTTTTAGATCAAATTGTCCAGTATCAAACGCCACTGTATTCACTACTGTGCCAAGGAGTTCAAATAGACACACTTGTGAAAAATTTATGTATATATAATTTCGTTGAGTTTAAATCATTTCCTTTATTTGATATAGACTGAAATAGATCAGTCTTTTTTGTCATATGTGCATCCTAAACTGATTGCCTAGATTCCATTTACTAGCTAAAATCCAACTCAAATCATACTTGTGAACTATTACTGTATAGTAGCAATCCGCTCATAATACACATATAACGAAATAAACTGATCAACTTCAGTCTATATCAAATCAACGGAATGATTTAAACTTATCCAAATTATGCCTTAATTTAATCTCAGATAGACATCTGAATGCATTTAGCTAAAGATGATCATATTACAACGAAAACAATCATTCATTACTCTACTTATAGTCAATCAGTAATATAAATGAATATTTAATTACTTGGCAACAATAAATCTCATCACTACAATTAAACTATAAACAAATTTTAAATTCTAACAATAACAAACTATCCAATATGAAAAAAATTTGAATAAACTAATAGATATTAAATAATGTAATCCTTTTTATCTTTCTTCTTTGAAGATCCAAAAAAGAATATCAATAAAAATAAGGTGGATCAGTGAAATAATCATTATAATCTTTATAATAATCAACAATTAGAAATATTCATTTCATAATCAGTTACATAATCATTCACTGACTTGTTGATGTATTTACTTTACCAAAATATTCATTTCATTCTATAGGGGTGAAGAGGGGGGTGACGTGGATACAAATCGATGATATGAAATGAGAACCTTATCACAGTTTGTTGTTATTGCTTTTTTTTTGATTCAAAACAAAAACAAACGAAAAAGATTTAGAAAACAACACATTAAAACCAGAAGTAAATAAATAAACTAATACATAATGCTACAGTTTCAATTTATGCAAAACAGTAGGATAGATAGAAAGCTTGTCTTCGTTTTAACGATGAAGAGACGATGTTATTCATCTTTCTTTTGAATACATCAACATAAGGATCTGGAGGCAATTACATGCTGTGAAGAGGGAGGGTGGTGAGAGGTGAAGAGAATTTCACTTATTCACTAATTGTTCAAGAGGAAAATCAGTAGTTGGTATATGACAAATAACTGATTCAGTACATGTGACCCATTTTTTCTAGTCTCATTTGAAGATTATGATCACTTCTAATCTTTCTGTGAAATGCCGAAGGACAGGTTTAGTTTTGATAGTTTGTCATTACACGACAACTTTGAGACTTCACAAATCAACTAGAATTGTTGAAATTTTTCTAACAGTGCACTAGGTTATTATAGTCTGAGGCCAAGTGCTTGTATACAGTATTGAAGTTTCGATCGGATTAACACTGTTTACAATCTCAATAACATTTTAAAAATTACCTTAATCAAAAAGCACAACCTGGTCCATTAATAACAATAATAAGTCAGTTTATGACACTACTAATGAAACAAAAATGAGTAACTGACAGTGAACATATTATCTATATTCAGGTTTATTACATTAGCTGTGTTGCCATAAGAGTGATTGACTGTCGGTAAAATACCATACCTAATTTTGTTACTGCATAAACTCCTCATTTTCACAAGAAATAAATCAATAAGTCGTTGAAGAATAGGAGAAATAAGTTCTTGTTATTTATATTTAAAAATGAAACTGATCAGTTTCTTTTGCTATATGCGCTTCCTGGGATCGATTTAATTTAACTCTCTGCCACAATTATTAGTATGTGGAATCAAATGGCCAAAGCTTTATAATGTATAGGAATCGCCTAATAACAGTTGTTTGCAATTTCGTGACAAGATGCTTACTTGATAAAAGAGACTGATATCAACAATGGGTAATTATCAACAATCAATACTAACTTATACCTGTTGAATAAGTAAGTGACATTTAAAATGATCAATTCTATGTTCGAATTATAATGTGAACATTAACTCTACAATACTGGTATATTCAGATGACTAGTCTACAAGAAAACAAAATATCTGTAATTCATTCCACTGCTAGCAACTTACCACCTACACTATAAAGATGTTATTATCATCACTTTAACGATTGTTTTCTTAAAATTATACTAAGTAACATTCATCATTATGTATGTACATAGCTACTATTGTCAAATGTTTATTTCATAATCATACATCATCTTAATTCATTCATTTAGTTATATAAATATTAATTTATGTAAATTGTTTGTAGAAATTGAAAAGATTTATCCAGATGGATAAATATAAGAGACATCTGTTCATTTAAGTTGAATAAATCATTTATTTAAGTAGTAAATAAATAAACAATAATATTTTTCAAATTAATTTCAGGGAAACAAAAAATTAAGTTTCATTTCTCAATCCATACAGAGAGATATTCTAATGAATAGTTATATTTCTTGATTATAGTAGTGTAATTTACTCTCCAAATTAACCATTGAATGATTAATTCATTTTATGTTTCCATCTGTAAAAATAAAATAAAAAAAATTAAAAAAAAACAACAATTTTTTGAGGAATTATTGTCCAAAGAAGAATGAATCAATTCACAAAACACCGATTGTATGTAAGAAATATGAAAAGAAATAATTTGTAAATAATTTCAGTGAGTGAAAATTTAAAGAAATGCCAACATTTTGTTTCTGCAAGTTAGTTCTAAGCTTCTTCAGGGGAATAGTCCAAATCAAAAACTACTGAATTAAAACGTAAATAAGAGGTCAAATTTCGATATGAATATCTAATTGTATGCGGAGTATGAACATATTTTTACATGAGTCATTATAACGTAACTAGTTTTGAAATGTTGAGGATGAAGGATGGTGTGTACTTTGTGTATAATTACATATTGCAGTCATTTGTATACATATGTAGCTCTGAGCTATATTCACGGAATGGATAGACAATCTGAAAATTATGTTTAAGTTGAATTGTAACTGCCAAGTGAAATCCAGGACGCGTGTTTCGGCCTACTTGGGACTTGTTGGCTGGATGTGCCTGCATCTCAGTGTTAATGTTCACACTTGGAAGATACAATTTCATCCTAGTTACATATACATCCGTAGGACAAGTGTAACTATCTAAACTCACTAGCCTACTGAAAAACATGGTAACACTTAGCACAAAGTGGACTGAATTTGAATCCTAGTGTGAACATCAACAATGGATTGCAGGTTCATCTAGCCGATGAGTTCCAAATAGGACAAAATGCGTGTCCTGGATTCCACTTGCCAATCACAATTCAACTTAAACATTGCTTGCAATTATTAGCTATATCGAGGCAACCCGCTCAGGATGCATATATAACAGCAGAGGCTGACCAGTTTCAGTCCATGGCTAATCAACGGCAAGACATAAACTCATCCTAATCTGAAGATTAGCATGTCAAATCTTTTAAATATGAGTAAGGGCAAATCGATATAGTGATAGTTACGGATCATATTTGCAACTGATATAACGTTGAATTGTGTAATTAGACTAAATAATTCTAAACAGAATAAATAAATAACGTTAGAATGTGTTTGAATGTTGGAGTAGTAGATAGTATCTGAATTCACTTTTTAATTATCAGTCACCATAATGCAGCTAACAGTACTCCATCTCATCGGTTCATATTGTTGGGATTCACCCAAATGTGTAGGGCTTCAAATGTTGATCATTCTTTGTAAGAATTGAAAACTTTTTGAAGGATTTTAACTCCGTCAAAATTGAGACTGTATCCTGTTTCTACTGAATGCAATACTATTGTTGACTTATTTTCGAGTTTTCTTAGATCTTCGGAGGATTCGAAAATATGCTTTAAACAAAGTATATGTTTTTATACCTTTACAATCAACTGTCGGGATGTTTATCATACATATGTAGCATTACATTCATTATATTTGACCTCATAAACATAGTTCGTTTATTCTTCCTTTGGTAATCTATCCTTGATATTTACAAATCCAGAGCCTAGTGTATCATTTGGTTGGTAGAAGACACGTATACTATGTTTATTTAAAATTCTCCTAATCACTTTGTTTGTTCCATGTCGATATTTCACAGTGTATGGCACATTGTGTTAGTTCACTCTTTCGATTGAACCTAAGGATTTCCTTTTTTATCACGTTTTTTCCTTAAGTATCTATTTAACAAAGTCCTTAGAGTAGTTTTTCATCATTTATGTGAACATCACCAAGTTTAATTTAGATACTTGGTCCTTCGTATCGGTGACAAGTTGGCGGATTCTGTCTACCAGGTCCTCAGTATCTATCACTTTCGTTGATTTGGTTTGTGCGATCTAGACATTTTTCAGAATACGTTGGTATAGGAAAAATGTTAATCCTAAGACATTTATCTTGCTGCCTATAGACCAAACAGTCGAGAAAGTTTAATTTGTTGTCCTTATAATGACTCTTGTTTATTTGGTTGATTGTTTGGAGATACATTATTGTTACCTGTTTGTTTAAAACACTTTAGTGTACTTAATATCTACTTAGTGTTATACAACACATTCAAGTATAGTGACAACTGAAAGGCATTGTGACCTTTAAGACCAGTATTTTTCATTTGTAACACATAAACAAGTTTATTAAACTGCTATTAGCATGGGTAACATAGTTTGACGAGGCTTTGGCATGAAGCTAAGATACATAACAGAGTATTTGATCCTTGCTAACCACAGAGCTCAATATCTACAACCTGAGATTTTCTTAATTCAAAGATTTCTCTGTATAATGCACGGCATTTCCAGTCCTGTAAGATGATTCAAGCACTCGCCTATAACTGGAAAGAAGAAAACAAGCGAAGACTGAGTGGAGTAATTAATTAGTGCAATCGGCCGCTCATCGTAGTGGGGATTGATTGTCACTAAATCGTCATATCAACTAACTAGAACATAAAATTAAGGTAATATAATTAATAGAAACCAAATCTAATCAACATTACCATCATCATTCTAAGCTAAAACATGTTTTGTCACATCAATTTTAAATAAAACTATCATTACTTTACTAACAAACGGGAAGAAATCGGAGAAAATTTATCGATTTTTGCTTCAGTATGTGTTTTTCGTCTTCAACAGTTAGTTGTGAATTACCTGTCTTTCACTTTGGTGTACCGATAAAGATTAAACAGTAACCTTTAAGTGTTATTTTACTAATAAAATGCATAAAAGTGCATTTATGGTATACAGTATTAATTGTTAATATTACTATTGATAATAGTAGTTTAATAGATTAATATGTTGGAATTTGATAATATTAATAATCGAGATGGCGCAGAATTCACAATAAATAACGTGAATGAATATTCAAGATAGAGAAGAAATAATGATGAACATACGGCTTACTACATCTAATAGTTGATATGAAACCAATTTTCACATTAACGTTAAAACAGCTATCCAGTAGAATGACTGATGTATGATATTCACTGATCGATTATCAGTAGAATCAGCATCTTGACATTGTACGGAACACTGAATGAATAACTGAAAATCTCAGTATGAATTTCAACTTCTCTAGGAAGTTGTCGAGAACTGACGACTAAAATTTTGACTACTGTACGACAAGATTATACAAATCTTTGCTTGAACGACATTGAAAGGACAAGTAACCATATGACGAAAAGTGTTGTCATAGTAAGTAGTTATAGAGATTCGACTTCTTATAATCAACTCTGCACCGTATTTACTTATATTCTTGTATACCAGTACATTAATATTTCAAACATGTCAGTTATTAAAAACCAATGCTATTACTTATATGTACGCCACAACATAAACAATCCTTTTTATTATATTTTAGTTCATTGAATTCGTCATAGAATGATATTAACAGAGTATCATTGAAAACTAGAGAGCACTAGACAGGCTATTTAGTTCTAGTATGGGACTGTGAAGCCGAATTATGCAATGTTTTCTCCAGTAGAACTTTGGTTTGTGGTCGTGTTAAAGATAAGCTATCACCTTGGTCCACATCAATGTAAGTATACCAATTTACTTGCTATTGTGAAGTAAGTAACATTGGACTCAAAAGTGAAAACCCTGTCGAAACGTATCCCTGAAAGTTTTTTTGCTCAGTTACTTAAAGAATTATGAAGGATCTACCAACAGTTCCACCCTGAAGACTTCATAACCTGTAATCATGACAACCCTTTCCCACTGGAATCATCATTACAAATTATTCATGAACTCAAAGAAATTGGTATGAAAGGGGTTCAGACCAGGAACTAATCTACAGTGTATTCCCTAACCATCCACTATTTCAAACCAATAATTTACATTGATAATAAACACATAAAACGCTATTTTGCCGTGGATCTAACTCTTAGTTGCTTTTCCCTAATTAGTTTTTAGTTTTTTTTTTAAAAATAATTAACAGTTTCTGCATTGTTCAATTATTGTTATCTTCATATTCCTTAAGTTCATACAGTTGACTGAAATTCCGCCTTTAAAATAATTTTAAATAGTTACTTGGGTTGTAATGTAACGCTGTTCTCGTCTTCTTTCTTTATAACAACTGTATAACTTCTAATTGGTACTTGAAACCACTTTAATTCCTTCTAAAGTGACTTTAGCAACTTGCTTTTTTAGCGTAATACTTCTATTTCATTCGAAAGAAACGTTTTCTACGTGGATTATTCTGTACTCTTTATCCACATTTCACTGTATTTGAGAAAGCCATTATTCCAACAAGATATCACTTAATGATCCAGGGGCTAGTGAACCGCTGAAAACTAAGAAGCATTCAACAGCTATCAACCAATAGATATTGCCTCAGTGGTCTGAAAAATAATCATTGTCTGAAAAGCCCGATGATCCTAGATTCATTCAAAGTTTAAGGGCATAGTTGTGCACTGTTGTGAAAGTCTTACACTTAGAGGAAATAGCCATTTAATGTTCCTTGGCTATCAATAATTGTGTAACTCAGGCTACTGTGTTGACAATCTTCATACTACTTTATCGAAAGCAAATCTATTCATTACCTAACTATAATTAAAACGAATCCAGTGACAAAATTTATATACACTTCTAACGGTTTGGATAATAATACCTTGAAACTTCTTGGTTATTTCAAGAACAAGATTGTCGAATTTTCTAAAATTATTCTCACGTTTATGAAATACCTACTTATTTAGATTTATTTTGTGGGAAAATGAATAATTGTGAAAACAAAATTGCGAAAGATAAAGATGAAATAAAAAAACGTTTCGTTGTAAACTAGTTTTGGTTACTGTTGAACATAAACATCTCATTGAAATTCTTATATGAATCATTTATTTGTGACAGAAGTTCTGCTGATACATTTGTACAACATGAAATGGCATCAGCATGAAGGAAGACACTTTAAGTGTAGATAGTTCTGAATCAAACACATTATATTCAGGCTGTAAAAGGCATCATAACAACATTTTCAAATATCATCGTAAGTTTCACACCTACGATTTAAGAAAGAGTAAGTAATCTTTACTACATTTATAAAGTGCTAATAGAGTGTTATTGAAACTTCTTCATAATTCAGCATCACTTAATTGATCTATCGAGGATGAAAGAAACAAACAAAAAGTTTAAGACTGATTTCGTACTTGCTGACACTTGAAAGCTAATGGTATTTGGACCCTGTAAAAAACGAACCATCCCTTAAAGTTTGGGCATGCATCACTCAATGCCCCAGTCAAGTAACTAATGATTGTTAGTATGGCATTACATTTTATGGAAATTATCCGCTTAAAAAAGAGTGTAAATTTGTGCGAATCGCGAATAACAACTGTCACAAAGCCCATGTAGCAGTATGCAATCGATTACTAACAAACAGCAAACGTTGTGCTATTATTAAAACGCCAAAAAGTTGATATTAATGTCTAGCCCAACTTAATTAAAAATTGCTCGAAAAATCCTATCATATTTAGCATGATTCATCGAGGGGAACAATGAAATTCTGAAGTGACAGAGTGTGTCAGTTCTGTGTACGCTTCACTGGAGGAGGAGGGGGACGGCCTGTAGCATTGACAACTGGTTCCGCCATCATCGGTGTTACACTAAACTCCAAAACAGAGGGATTACTGATCAACTAATACTACGTTACAGTCTCTTCTCTGAATTTTTATCTGAAACGTATCTTTTTCTCTGTGATTTTCTGTCTTATTAAATTTTACCTTCTGACTTTTTATTGTATATTTGTTCATTGCTGTTTGAACGCATTGATCAACATATGCCCTTCTACACACCTCTCTTACTCTTCCTGTCGGTGTATGTATACGGGTTATTCTTAAATAAACTATTATCCTCGCTGATTGCTTTTAATCATTCCCCCTTTGAAATAACGTGGAATATTAGTTGTCTTTAACTACAGTTCAATACAACGGTATTATTACATCTTGTCTTTTCTTATTCCGTTCTGCTTCTTTCTCCTGTGTCCAATATAAAAATTAACGAATTATTAAGTCCATTATAGTCGTCATCTGCTCATGTCACCAGTTACTATTACAACATACATTATGCCACTGTTCTGACTTTGTATTATAGAATTCATCATATTGAATTTCGAATTGTGTTAGGAATGTTAGAATACTACAAGGAATATTCAACTGTGCTATTCCCCCTACCTCCACTAAGTTGACTATTTGTATAAATTCTCAATTTCATTTCTGTACATTAACTATTACCATTTAACCATATACACATTTTTTAAACTTTGTATATTTATGCAATAACTTAGAGCATTCAAGCTCCACTACGAACCTTTCATCAATGAATAAAGTACAGTGACATACTTAATGTCACTTTAGATAGTTCAGTGTTAATTACTTGTTTCAATCAATGTAGACCATGAAGATCATGTGTTCATGTTATGCAAATCTTGAAAAAAATCATGTAATTTAACATCTGGTAAAAAGTATTAATACATAAATTATAGTCATGATTAAAATAAAAGTTACTTAAAAGTGTAATAACAGGTTGATTTGTTTTCTAAAAAATATGTTCCAGTCCTTGCATTTATCTAAAGATAAAAAGAATTTGACTTTCATAGTATTTGTTACCGTAAATTATTTCACTTATAAATATGCTATGTCAGTATTAACTTTTCTAACACTGGGTTTAGTTGTTTGCATTCGTCACAGATTGATGTTAGTCGGGTACCATTGAAAGCCACGGAGCACTGGTAAGTTGATTTGTCCTAGTATAAGACTTCTCAGTGGTACATACCCTTGATTTTTTCAGGGAGCTATAACCTGCTACCTTTAGATTGGAGAATGCTTGACCTCCTACATATCTTTTCAGTGGTATCCAACTAAGATCAATCTGTAATTGACTACAAAAAACTAAATTTAATGCCTGTATCCATTAAACCATTTCAATTTGATTGTCTAAATGATTGAAGAGTAGTTTCGATTAACCAGCCTGATTCGTTTTTTTAAAATACAACCCATAAATGTGGTTTAACCTTCTCATAACTATAGTTTGTAACAAAATTATAATAGTGAACAATTTACTGACGATAAATTTAGTAATTAGTGCTACTAGTAAGTTCGTGTCTATTATAAGAAAACAAACGGCAATCTCTGTGAAGTATTATCCGACAGATCTTTCAGTTACTCATTTGCAGTTAAACCTTGTAGACCGACGACAAGAAATTACAACTTATGCTAATACCTGCGTACTAGTGGAAATTGTTATAGACTATCTTGACTAATCAGGTAGTCTAATAAAACTCCAATATCTTCATAAAACTCTTTCATTTACAAATTTAAATGAGGTGATAATGACAAAATATGCAGTATACCTAGGAATTCGTTAGATATTTCATGCTTTCTTAAGAACTACACACAAGCAAATAAGTCTATTAAGACGACAGTAACAACTATAGTAGAATTACATAGATTTACGTTATTTTATGATTTTGTATCACACTTTGCAACATAAGTATCTTTACAGGTAGATGTGCATTACTAAAACGAAGACAACGGTTATAAAAGAATTTGAATTACTAATGTATACTAAAATTGCACATTTTCAATTCAATAACTTATTGTATTCCGAATCTATTAAGTTGATGTTGGGAACCCAATGAGTCCGACCTACGCATATATAAATGCATATATATATATATATATATATATATATATATATATATATAGAACAGACGAAGATGAAACTGATAATGAATAAGGCAGTATTGGGTGTCAGATATATTGATGATACATTCGTTATCTGTAATAATAACAAACAGGCTTCAAATATGTCAAATCGTCTTAATCAAGCATATCGTAAAATACGATTTATTATGAAACATGAACAGAATGACACATTTGATTCTTTCAATCCTGCTCGAATTCAATTATTTGTTCAACGACAAAGATGTGGAGTGGATTATATTTAGATTTCAATAGCTTCTGTTCAGTAAACAGTAAAAGAGCTCCTGCTAAAATGCTGTATAACTGTGTTGTTAGATTAAATACTGAAAGTTATTAACAAGTACATTAATTAAAAGTACTTCAAATGAATATGGAATTGCTTGTGAAAATAATGTGATGAACAAGTGAAATCTTAAAATATATGAATATATGGTAAAGAGTTACTGAATGCATACACTCTACAGTGGAAATATGTTGAACAAGTAGAGTTATCTTTCAGTATATGGTGGTTTGAATAGATCTTTTGTTTCGGCTTAGAAAATACTGCATATTTGTCATAGACAATACATAAAACAGTTTTAGTACTAAAATTTTCTATTTCTGCGCTCATAACATTTCATACTTTTGATTACTGTTGTTGTTTAAAACAAGAAGAGTTCTTTAATACTACCGATTTCTTAGTGACAGTTGATAATAAATTTATGTAACATTTATCTTAATAATAGAAGTCAGTCAGTGTAGTTCCATATATTCAGGATCTTGATGAATTTTGCTACCCTTAATAACTGTAGCACAGAAAACAGTGGACAGCATGAATGCAACTAGACTACTTAGATTTCACAGATGACGTAGCTTTCTTATTTTGTATACAACAGAAAATACAGGTGAAGACGGACAATGTAACAGCAGTCTCTATAGCAGTAGGCTTCAACATTCACAAACAGAGAAGCACGATCCTCAGATACAAAACAACGAACACAAATCCGATTACACTTGACGGAGAAACTGTGAAAGATGTGTAAACTTTTACATGCCTAGGCAGCATCATCGATATACAAGGAGGATCTGATGCAGATGTAAAGGCACAAATTGATGAGTCAAAGGTAGCATTTCAACAACTAAAACACATCTGGAACTCAAACCAACTATCAGCCAACATCAACGTCACAACTGTCATTTAAAACGTCAAGATAGTTATATTGCACAGAGCTCAAACTTGTATTGAGAACTACGAAATACATCATTCAAAAAACATAAATATTTATAAACAATTGTATGCGCAAGATACTTCAGATCCGTTGACCAGACACTATCAGTAACAACCTACTCTGGCAGTGAACAAACCAAAATCTAGGTGAAGAAGAAACTTGTTTAAACTCTGAAGGCGGATTGAAGACACATTAAAAAAATAGTCAGGCTTCTCTACAAGACAGGCACTAACTTTAAATCTTCACGGTTGAACGAAAATAGGAAGACTAAGAAGCACATTTCAACGTAAATTGGAGGTACGTATAAAAAGAATGAATGACACTTAGAAAAAATTGGAAGAATATTTAAGTACAAAGATGGTTGGAGAATGCTTGTCGGTGTTATATGCTCCACATGGGGTAATGATATGTCTGAAAGAAGACGTGTGATTGGGTAATATCGTGTTAGACATATGAAAGGCTAGACCTTATATATATATCTTGTACATTATTGGTTATTATTATAATACATGCGTGTTCGTGACTAATCGGCTTCTCCATAAATCAGTTGGATCTTTGTGCTTGGATAATAAATTAAGTCAAGGCTGAGTATCAGCTGTAAGATAGCGCTGAAGATAACTAGGATCGATAATATCGGCCATCCCTACAGACATTGATTGATTGACAGCTAGATAACATCAAATGAATCAATAATTCATGATAGAAAGTTGTTATTTTCGGAAAGTACAGTCAATACTTTAAAGTTAACTAATTCCAATTTGGTTACATCTTATTTTATTTGATACAATCTAAAAATGGTAATTAAAGTAACAAACAAAGCGCACTTCAGAGAGAATGAACAACCAAAATATTCATCTATTAAATCTTGATGAAATCGTTCTGTTTTCTGTTTTTTTTTCCTAACGTAGTAACAAAAAATAAACATCTATTTACTAAAATGAATTGATGTTTCCTTATCTATAAACTAGCAACAACCTTAGTTACTAGTACTATGTACTTTATTAAACATAGTGAAATAATTAAAAAAAAACATGAATGTAAAAGTTTACATAGTAGGCTTATTGTTGCCTACTTCATTGATGTAAACCCACCAACTAAGATTTTCTATTCAACTGATAATGTCAAATAAAAATTAACTAAATTTACACTTACCCTATAAGTTTACACTAAATCTGCACAGTGTACACAATACAATTGATTGTTTGAATAAGACTGAATGTTCTAATTTTCAGAGATGAAGTAACCAATAACAACAACAACAACCACATTGGAAACAAAAAATTATAAATCAAAAAATGATTTACATTAAATTTCTTTGATATTTTTTAAGTGTTTTGCATTCAATATTGTTTCTTAACAAAAATCTATCTTGATTCTTCATTATTGATAAGCATAAACAATATGGATAAAGAAATGAAATAAATAAAGAAATGTAAGAAAGAAGAGAAAAAAATAGTGGAGAAAGTCATTGAAAAATTTTTGAAATAAAAAAATGTAAGTGAATACAAGTAAAGTTTAATTAGTGTACCATTGAGTGATAATAAATCATGATCATCAAAGATTATAGTTACTGTTACTATGGAATGGTTTAATTTTATGTTTGATTGTTAAATTCAATCAGTTGCATGTATTTTTTTTACTTCTGATTATTACTACTACTTAGTAACAATACTTACAATGATTTTCAACATTCTAATGTATACACTTTATGGATATGCTTAAACAATGTGAATTGAATTTGTTTACTAACAAATGTAATGTTATGCATAAATGCTAGAAGGTAGACTTATGTACATGAATGTATACACAATATAGATACTGCTATCAACTAATGAAACGGTTCTACTTAAAACACTTCTTATTTGTCTCTTGATTAAAACTATGATAAAGAAGTGATCAGTACCATAAAAATTGGTTGAATAGATTAGCATAGATTCATAAGCAATCTTAATAAATTTTTTTTGCACCATGAACTTATCTTCCTCAGAAAACCATTGAAAACAAATGAAATACTGAAAAGTTGTGTCTGCCTATTATGAGACCTCTCAGAAGTATCAGTCTACAAGTTTAATGAGAATCAGGACTTCCAAGGTACTATAGGGTATCACGAGTTTAGTATCCAATGGTTTGCATTTCTAAATTTTCTCAGTTCATGAGTTTAGTCATGTTGTCTTCTAATACTTAAATGAAAATGGTGATTCATATTCAAAGTTATTACTAAGTAAATGAATGAGCTGAGATAAGTCATTAGATAATCGACAGATTACATATTTAAAAAATTACTATCAAGAGGTCGAATAGTAACGGTAGCTACTTAAAACTGAACTAAAAGCATACGAAGGATAAAGGAGAACGCTGAATTCCCTCTCCCCTCTTATCTAATTTAGAACACTATGTGTAAGAACATGGACAACAACAATGACATGCCTTGTATATGTGAGACATTTTCCTCTCCATGAACAGAGTACAACTGTACCTAAAAAAGAATACCTCATCATTAATGTACAGTTCAATTGAATCATAGTTAACATTATCCTGCATGACAGACTGACTAGAACAGGAAAAATAACTTTTGTGTATCTGATGTATATTGTTCAATTTCTAGTTGACCAATGCCAAATCCCCAACTAGAGTGAAATTCATCACTTCCATACTTTGCAATAGGCAAGAAAGGGCTGATGAAAAATAAGATACACCTAATATGCAGTACCATATGATCTGTTGATAAATCCAGGTTAGGAGAGTAATCATACACATGTCTCAAAATCAACAATGATAGCTTTCACTGTATTCAACAGATGTACACAAACCATACTGTAAATTAAGTGAAATATGATGAATTACCTGAAATTATTTTATCGTGTTTTCTTTTTGCTGTGTGACTAATTATCAATCTTAATTGTCTTTTGTTTACCTAGACAGCATTAATATTTGGAAATTCGACGGATATACTTTGATTATTCAAAAGAAACTGTTACAGACTGTGAGACCGGGTGACGTGGGATCAAATCAGTCACTAATTATCAGTTTCCTTGTATTCTTAAGTAGGCCCTGACAACAAGTGCCAAATTACCAATAACCCTACGACAAGTAGCATTTTCTGAGAACGGTGATATCTATTCACTTAAGATACTAACCACAAAACAGGCGAATTTATAAAATTTGATCTACATTACACAGAACTAAACAAATATTACATTAGTTCCCTACTACTTAGTGATCATTCACTACAAATACCTAATTAATTTATAACTGTTAATTATTTTTCAAGAATACAACAATTAAAAATCATTTTACACCTGCTACCTTTATATTCTTTTAAATATATTTATTAATAAGTATAATGATATTATACTGTTGCCTCATTCTTTAATGAGGCTATCCAACTGCACTCATACATATCCCCACCCAGGGATTAAACACAGGGGCTTACACGTTTAGCTGCGAATGTTCAATTTACAAAACACTACTCCAGCCAGGATTCTAACTTAGAGGACTTTGAAGCATATCTCTACAATCATCAAACGCTCTCACTTCTGACATGTCTGAAGTCCACTAGTCACAACTTCTCATGAATTTGAGGAACATTATTAAGTCAGTACCTAGTGAACTTGTGATTATAGTTGATTTGAAGTACTATGGGATTGACATTGATTTGTTGCTTTTATCTATAACTGAATAATCTCAGTTAAGTAACAGTGGAAGCCAGGGAGCATTGAACATTGTTCTGTCGTAGCACGAGACTTCTCATGCATGTTTACCTGAGGATCTCTCTCATAGCTTTTTGGGTCTTGAAGTAACATCTTAACCTACAACGCAGTTAGGTTGGAGTTACACACTAGGACGAAACAATTCACTAGTTACTTCATGACTTTATTAATGTTACACTGAGATTAATCCATAACAAGTAAAATCAACAAACCGAAACCAGTCATTCTAGAAAACTTAAAATAATAACTATTTGTATAACGAAAGTAGTGACACTTATGCCACTGATGAAGCATAAATGCAAACAAAGTAATGAATGCAATAATTTGGTCAATCGTCTAACTATGAAAGCTTACTATTAAAATGTGTTAAGTAATACAATTCTACTGAGCAACAATTATCTATTCTCACTTAAAATAATGTAATATAACAAATTCACCATACAATACTTCAAGTTAAATTGATCTTAACAAATCACTTTTAATATAATTCAAGAGTAGTTGACTGGTTCTATTCATTAATGTTAGTTGAAGGTATCAAAGTAGAAATAGACAAATAAATCATATGAGTTTGAAGTGTTGTTAGAAAGTTTATGGCTATCTAACTGTTTAAAGTCTACAACGTGATAATTGTATATGCATAGTGGTATACACTTGTATAGATAATTGTATAAGTGGATCTATTCACTTGACAGTTATCATGTTTAGAAATGGTAAGAAAGTGGAAATTGTCTAAATAATTATTTATAGCATTTCATATGGTATTGTAGTGTTTTGATGATTTTTCTTTTATGTCACATTGTTATGTTATGTAACATATAAAGTTTGATTGAATAGTATATAGCCAGTTAGTAAGGTATATGTTTTCATTGACTTGGTGTAACTTGGCGAATAACCCAATGGAACATTTTAGTTTGGTTGTCTGGAGAATCATATTCACTACTTTCCTTGTTTCTGGTATGAAATTAAGCGGCTTAGCTATCCATTTACTTTATTTTTCCATGAGCATTTATTAACCTGTGTGTGTTTTGTTCCCCTCCTTCCCCTTTTGATATTATAGACTAGAAATGATTAATTAAAATATATTAAGGTTTAGTTTCATTGGACTCATGTATATCCAGGTGAAGGGTCTCATATAAACAGCTGTTTCGTTCTCAACAGTGTGCATTCATCACTCAGGCAGGAATCGAACACAGAATGTTTAGAACCTGTGGTGATGATTTGAATTCCTGATTACTGAAAGGTGTCCACTACTTCTTGATTTTCAATGCATTGCCTAAAGTATAAGATCCCCAGGTCCTGCATATGGGGTTTTACAACAATGTGAATTTACGATTGCATGCTAAGTCAAACCTTGGTTCTACAGTTTACAAAAAGGTAGCTCCGAGTGGCTAACTTCATTAAGGTAATTCCCGTGGTTACTTTCTAAAGATAACTACTAGATATCAACTATAGCTGTTCGCTTCCTCTTAGCCTTTCATTTCTTGTTCTAGATCAAGGATTAGTGAAACTTCGTATTTACAGATCTCCTTAACACTGAATGATAAGATTAATGAGACATTATGTACTTGTCTAAAGTAAGTACATAGTACTTTGGAGTTATTCCCATAAACAACTGACGTAAATTTATTGAGATGTAATATATTGAATATAATCTGCTAATTACATAAAAGTACTTATTATTCAGTGTGAAGATGTTGAAAATCCCCATTAGTGTAAATTGAAGGCAACATATATTATCCTGTCAATTAGATCTTCATCAGGCTTTACTACAATATTCATCAATATTGATATGCAAATATGGTAAAACATTAAATTAATCAAGGCAGTTTGTGAATCGATTGTGATAATAAGGTAGACGGATTACATAAGTGTTGGTCATAATTAGTGGAAAGTATAAATCGATAGTAAGAGGATAGGTGTACTAGTAATAATGGTAAGAATAGTTAGAACAACTCGAATAGATGCATCAATACAGAAAGTAGATAAAAACTTGTAGAAATAAACTGATTAAGATAAACCTATTTAAACAGTAGTCATTGAAAAATTAAGCAATGTAAATTGTGCGAATGAAAGTCTCAGTCATGTAGGTAATGAAGGCATTCTACAAAATGATGAGGAAAGAATAATTAAAACAAAATATGTAGGTTTCATAAAAATACTTATTGAATCATATTTGGTGAAGGAAGAGATAATACTGTTACAAATTTCTTTCTGTCCGTTCAAATTCCGATAGCTTCTGCTATGTGTAACAAACGAATACGAAACCCATTATGAGACATTGATAATATAAGGTATATTACTTTAAGTGACTTTAAATTCTTTATCGCGTTACCACTATCTATCAAATGAGATAAAACTGAGCTACTTATAATCTTTGTTTCTTACTGAACAACGCTGGTAGACGTCGGTAAAGTTACTTGATCGTACGTTGTATGTAGCTCTATCGATAGTAGTTGAATTTATGTAAGCACATGGAAGAGGTGAATTCCGTTTGCGTGGGCATCGCTGGCTGATTAGAAAATGATGAACAAAGTTTTCCTGAATAAAATATCCTTTCGATTCCCACCACAACCCTTCTTCATATTCCGTCGCATAAGATCTAACTGTCTACATCTCCGTTGAATTGTAGTTTTTGGAATAGACCCTTCAGTTTAATTAGTAGATCGCGTTGACTTTGCTTTTTCAATATAATACATTTATTCAATAGATTTTGAACAATGTTAATTTGAATAAAATTCTCTTGAACGCGCGAAACGCTAGTGACTATAAATACAGATAAGCATGAAGTGACAGACAAGGAGGTGTGTTTGTTTTCATTTTTTTATACTGTCCAATAGTTATGACAAAGTTCTTATTATATCATTTTTATATACCTATCCAAATGAATGAAATACTATTATACTACACTACCAACAACTTTTCTGCATTCAAATAAACATTAATAAAGGTGGAGTACTTTCTAATGGTCATTAATCACATGGTGTTGGGACGGCTCCCAAAAACCTAAACGAAGCCTCTAGAACTCTTGTAAGCTCTAGAGACATTCCAACCATTCAGTGATCGACAGAACCTTCAAGAATCTCGACGTGGTGTGGTCGCATTGGGTAATAGTTGAAACTTCTTAGTCCAGATTGGATGGATTATAATAACGATTTTATTGTTTCATAAAAATATAAATATACGAATACATTATACATATCTCACTCCCTGTCTTGCTTGGATTAAAGTGTTCATCTTGTTTTTGTGTCTTTTCTCTGTATTCAAGTGGCAATGTAGATTAAGCCTAGGGTTATCCGAAGCAGATAGTAATCGGATCTTGTTTCTAGTTAGCAGATTTATTAAAAGTTAAACAAATCTCTGCTGTCCTGAAATTTAGATATATTATCATTTACAAATCAGTAGACATACATTGGAAACTAAAAATATATTTATCTGTTTTCACTTATAGTAAGATATCAAGATAAACTACACCTTTGAGTACAGTGACTGATAATTGAATAGTGACTAATTTCATATTTGTCCAATAGTCAAAAGTAATCCAACTATTTTGTCATTTATATTTGTCCCAGACTGATATCGAATGGGTTCCAACAAAAGCCAGGGAGTACTGGACAACTGTTTCGTCTTTTATTCGACTCCCTGTTAGGGATTCATAATCCCTAAAAATACAATGGTTGACTAATTAGATGAAAGAAGTTGTATTGATTTTTTATAAGATTGATTTGTAGACTTTCATCAATTATTTTATTTCAATGTGAGTTCTACTCTTAAATACAATTGACAGTATTTCATTGTATTAATTAAATGTTATTGATTTCACTTAATGAATAATCATTGTAAATTGATTAATATAAAAATCGATGTATTATGAAAGTACAATTCGCTGGTTTGCTGGTTCACTATTCTCATCTGAGTTTTGCTCCACAATACAATCTTCCTACAAGCCTAGTCTTTTATAATAGCTGTTGGCTGGGAAGGGAACAAGTTGTGGTATACGTTTGAGGTACAAGTATCAGAGATAGCGTTCACTCACGAAACCCTCAAAAATTCTAGTGACACAACACTTCCATGCACTGCACACTTACAGAAAACCCTACATAGTACTAGCTTGTTTTTAGTGTTATCCAGCCGAGATTAATCTGTGATGAATACCAATATCAAATCAAATACTAATCGCCACAAAACCATCTTAATCGGGTAACGTTGGTTAGGTTACAAGATGATCACTCCATTTCTTCCATATTACACTAATATGTGTTCGTTATTTTATTATTCACCATTCCAACATATATCATTGTATAACTGTGGAATCAGTTTAACCTATAAATATATATATATATGTCATATTTTGGAGATTATAATAAAATCTTCATGGATCTACAAGTGTCAGAGGCTGATGATGGAGCTATCGAAAGCAACAACTGTTCACTCAAATGCACGTCACTCAATATAGCTTTTATTCATTTTGTTTCTATTAGCACTTACGACTTAACCCATCCATCCTCATATAGTTTAGCTTGCAACATCATCATTCTTAACAATTGTGTTACGTATTAGGTATTATCTTTCAGCTTTTATAACTTTCTTTACCATTTTCAACTAAACTTAATTGACCAAAGCATACAAACATTATTTAGAAACGTAATATTAAACGTTTTGCAGTTCATGAAAAGCCTTAAAAACGACTACTAGATGCATTTTATCCAACAAACTTTAACTAATATAAATCAAAAGTATCAAGATACGTTTGGCATATAATTAATTTACGAACTACCTTAATACTAGCACACATACGCGTGAACTGATCATCTTTAATAAGATTAGACTATTCAACTTGTGACCGGTTACACTTGATTCGGTCAACTTTCTTCTTTGTTTACTCATTCCACTAGTTTGTCGATCTCTTTGCTTACTGCATTCGATTGACATAAACACACACTATTACCTTTCAAGCTAACAACATTACAACTCAGTTGACAAACATTTTGACCATTAATTACAAACAAGAAAGTTTTCATTGTATTAAAAGGATTCAGTAATTAGGATCAGTTGAATACTCTTTCTGTTAGTTGATTATTTATCAATACAAGTAGTAGGAGGAAAGGTGTTAACGAAAGTATGATCAAAAGTTAGTCATAGTTACAAGAATATTGATCATAAAGGTTATTTTACTTATCTGCTTTATTGAATGTTAGCGTTAGTTACTATTTTCTTTATCTTTCCATTAAGTTTCTTTTTGCGGTCATTCCCTTTTTGAAGTGTAAAGTGTAGTTCTATTTACTGACATTAAATAGAATATCTTTTGTTATTGTTTTAGAAGTGAAGTTGAAAGTTATCTGTTAGTCTTTATTCCTAGATTAGTATTCTTTCAATTCCACCCTCAGTTTGTGTTTTTGTTTATTTGGAAACTTCAATAGTTACAACCATATTTTAATTGATGAGTAAAAGAAAATTAACAAATAAATAAGTTCAGTCGATTGAATTCACCAGAGACTGATGTTTATAGGGTACGATTGAAAACCAGGAAGCACTAAACAATTATTTTTTCTCTAACTTGCGGAAACTCATTAGTGTACATCCTCAGTTTCTGAATGGAATAGGAACCCAGGATCTTCGGTTTGATGAATGTCTAACTCTGTGCACTAATGGGGCTGTGTTCCTTGGTAGAAAATCCACCTTCATCAATTTGTGATATCGAACGATGATCATCCATTGTTACCAGTGATAACCATCTCACTCCCAATATGATTGAACTTTACCAGTCACAACGTCTCACTAAAATAAGTTACTTGTGTTTTTTTAGTTATTCGACTAACATTAATTCATTAGAAATACTTAAAAATAAAAATGATTGTTAAGTGATTTCACAAAACGCGTTTCGTTTTACCCTATTCATGTTATGTCAGCTTGTGATTATGATTACAATTGATTACGTAATGATTATTTGAACTAAATCTTCAATTCACATGCTTGATTTTATATTCCAGAATACTAGCTACAGTTTGACATTCTCAAGCAATAGAACAAGCACAGGAACTTTGAGAACTGAAATATCCAGTAAGTCATGCAGTTCGGATTGAATAATAAACTATAACCATACTAATGCGACAGTAAGCGAAAAAAGAAGCTGAGTATAGATGTTATTTAGAAAAGGTGAAGCTAAGTGTATAACTCTTACTGTAATAAAATTTAAAGTGATACATCTTATGTGTGTTTTTCGTGAATATATCAGTTCCCTTCACCATCCAGACAATTTCATTAAAACGTATTTTGTCAATCGATTGATTATATAAAAAAATTCAACTGAAAAACGAGGAATAATATCATCGCGGAAGTTAGCACAACGATTTGGAAACAATTTTCAACCACTTTCGCAAAATCTAATACATTTACTACATTCCTTATAAGATTAACTAAAGGATACAACAGAAGAAAAAACGGCAACATTTAATAATAAATAAGCACAAACATTTGCAGAAAACGTCACTTTGGATAAAAAATGGATGCTCCATTCAACTACACATTAAAAGATTAATTCGATTGAACGATTAATACAAAACTTTCAGTGATTGTAAGTAATATTGATTTATGTTAAGATACATAATTAAAACTAATTGCATATTACTTACATATTCATTATTAAAAAGATTCCTGCAAACAAATAGTTGTATAGAGAATACCACACATACATCATCACCAGTGCCATTTAGGGAAGTAGTACAATGTGGAGGAGGATGAAAAGCCTACAAATCAATGCCTCATTTATGATAGAACCATTATACCATTTTTGCAAATAAGAAACATACAGTGTTCATTAATGAGATTTCACTCTCGTCTTATGAAGCCATTTACAATTCAACATATCACAAAACATTATGAAATATATCTGAAAGTAGTGAATTAAGTGGGCAGAGTTTTAACTTATTTAATCAACGCAGACGACAGTGAGTAGCATAAATTTATAATAAAGTCATGATGTTAAAAAATTTTCATGATATTGAAGTGAATGAGTGTATGGACTGATAAGTGTTTACACTCTCTGAGTCCGTATAACTTTCTTAGTGTAGTTTCAGAAGCGAGAATATTACCTATGTGCCTAACGATTCATAAGAGTCAATCTATTTCACAAACAAGTATAAGGAAGTCTGTTCCAGTTACAACAGACAATGCAGTACATTTTGGAGATCAAAATTTCACATCTTTTGCATTAAGTGTACTAAAATAGCACAGACTGATATACAATAATAAATCTAAGCTACTATTAGTCAACTAGGGCCATTACATTTAATCGTTTACAATGTTCTTTAAAATAATTATTAAACTTGTTGGTCCTTACCGCTGAAAAGTCACGTATTAAGAAAAAACAGTTGTCTGTCTCTTTCTAGCCTTCATTCGTTGACAAGTTAATGTACTAAAATTAGTTGACTAACAATCGATAAACAAGAGATTCAATTCTTAGAAAATCTTCAATACTTTCCATTTCCATTATACACATATACATTCAAACTAATCATGACTCCGCTTCATATCTGACTATGAATTCAATGTTCTTTTATCAAATTCAGTAAATTTTTTAGAGTTCCATCATACCTCACTGTAAATAAAACATCTAGAAACTATTCTTTAGTTTAAAACGGGAGGACAGATATAAATTAGAAACAACTTGATTACATGTTGAAACGAGTGAAATCTAACCAGGTAATCGAGTTTGAAACATTTGAACTAGAACACTTTGTCACTATAATTTATCTAGGAAATATAAACATGAAATATCATTTAGTTCAAGTTTTAGATACGGTTAGTTCTGTCTGTCACTTCCAGAGCAGTAAGCAGAAAATCCCTTATATATTCGTTGATTATTGAATTTATTGACAATAAAAATATGTCTGGTAAGGACACAGTTACTATAATTTGATAATCTGTGTTCTAGAATGTCCTTGATAAAAAAATAATCCGCACTATATGTGAATGGACTGACGGATATAAAGCAGACGTTGGCATACCTATATCTTATCTATAAGGAATAATTCTCAGATATAATCTTAATATTTGGTTCAGTCTAAATAGTAAAATCTAACAACAGATTAGTTGTATCCCAATGTAATCAGCCCTTAGACTAAGTACTAGCCAACTTCATACTAGTAAGCGATTGGAACAGAAGCCTTGAGAGAATAACAGAAGAGTTGAACTTGTATAAGAAAAATAGGTAGATGACATTTTCATTGTTTATAAATTAGATTATGACCTTAATAGTCTATCAAAGACTTTAAATGAATGTCACCTATCCATCAAATTCACACAAGAAAAACAATAGTTTATCATTCTGGGAAAATGCCCTATTACATTACTAAATAGGTAAAATATCTTATTGTCAAGAAACTAATTGAAAAGAAACTCATTCACTCTGTGAAGGTTCTTATTATTTTGTTGGTAAGTGGTTTAGTTCCTTTTGTACAGTTGCTACATCTTTCGTTAGTCATATCATTAGTTACTTCTTAATGATATAGGTTGTAACTGCTATCATACCAGTTGTTTTCCAATTAATCAGGAAATTAAATAATGCGTTATGATGTATAATTTGTAATCATAGGTTGCCTATTGACTCATTTCTATATGATGTGTTAAATCTAGTACAAAACTATTATGTCAAACTACTTTCAACAGTTCCACTAAACTTACTTACAATTAATGTTCATGTAATGATGACTATTACATTTCACTTGAAATTTGAAATAAAGGAAAGAGAAAGGATTATCTAGTATTTAGCCAAAGAGATGTAACCGTAAATCTCAAGTTACGCAAAAGAAACACCTCTTGTATAAGCAGCTAATGACAATGGCCTCAATGCATCACTACTATTGTTTTTATAATTCGTTGCTGCACTTTCATTAAGGTTTGGAAACCATTGCAATAATACATGTTTTGTGAATGAAATGTATAACAAAGCAACGGCTGTTTCACGGAAACTTTTATTTGGAGATGTTAAATCTTCAGACACATCATATCAGAAAGAAATCAATCATGTGATCAGTGCGACTTTCGTTCAAATTAAACCTCTGTAACTCGAGTCCACTGAGTATAATCTGTATACTAACAAACACATTTTTCTATTTATTACTCATCAGTTGGTAGAGATTGTAAAGCGCGGTCTTTATTTCGGTCTGCTTAATAGTGAACTCTAGGTCAAGTAATATTGAAGGGAAGAGTTGAAAAGTGATTGGGTGAGTTCACTGATTGCATTACGTTTTGAATTAGTGCCACCTTCATAATTTAATAACATAGCAATCACCAAATTATAGTACACTTAAAACATGATGTTAGATGATGTTAGGCGAGACCTGCTGATTCAAATCAGAGCTAGTTTCCTTGATGCATAATCGGTCACACCTCGGCTCAGTATTAAGTCCATTACTTTTTAATAAGTATGCTAATAAACTTCTAAAAACCGCTAAACCTTCAATCCTACTCACACAGAAAGCGTTACGATATGGCGAAAGAAAAAAATGAGGCATTATATGGACTGTAGGTCAACCTAGATTCCCCCCCCCACGGTTCATTAGTCATTGTTTAAACTAATGTCTCAAAATGCGGATAAATGTCACGATATGTGTTAGACACTCTGATGAAGTAAATTAATTTACTAAAGGTAATATTTCATCATGACTTGCAACCCACGGTGTTTTGTGGTGGTGTGAGGAGACATAGTCAACCATGAAGATTAGACAACAATTAACAATTATCTGATCGCAGCCAATGGACTTAGAAGTGCATTAACATTAGGAAGGACTTTCAACATCTTAGATCTGAATAAGTTACTGTGTACCTAGTGAGGTCAAAGTTATAAAATTTATTCAATTCCGCCAGGCCCTAATTAAGCATTTACTAATATCTTTTAGAAAGAACACAATACATTGCCACTTAGATATCTGCAGAGTAACCAAACCAAAATCAGCAGAGGAAATTAGAACTCATTACTAATTATCACCAAAGATTAATAGGTAATTTAACTAAGAATTTTAGAATACTCAGGAGTGATTTCAGCTCTTCCTTTTTCCTTCATTTAAATTAGAAAAGGTCAGATGATATGGTGTCCAAGTTCTGAATCAAGAATGAATTGATTAGGAATAACAAACAGATTTCACCAACTTTTATTTAAATCTTCATATCTACTGGTGAAGTAAATAGTGTCTAAACACTTAACCAAACCATTCAAGAGATTTTACACATACAGAAGTATACTAGATAAGGTCTTAAAATAGCCCTCCCACTTTGAATTCTTTTCTTCAAGACGCAAACCTGAAACTGAATCTCAAAGTATAAATTGATTATCTACACAAAAATAATAAAATATGACTTCATCATTCTAAGTGACGTCATTTATTTTGTACTGATAACTTTATCTTATTACATACCTTACATTACCCGCTTACAGTAGACTAGAAGAAAACGAAACAATTGACGTTATACATTTATGATACCATGTTATAGTAGACGATTAAAATATTCAAATACTTCCTGCTTCAAAATAATGCGTACCTATGTAAGTGAAATTGTGTACAATACACATTATTTATAAACAAAAACTATGCAGACAGGACTAGAACACAACATTAGTTCACAATACACGAAATACATATCTGATACCTTATGAGAAGCCAAATGTACATTAAGACATTACAGGAACAATCAACAACATTCCAATTAAAATAATGCCATTTTTCCTTGTCCTACAGTGTATATTTATGTTATTATGTATCTTCACTAATTCATATTCCACTAATTAAATTACATTAAGAGTATTGACAAGTTTGAGTGATATTATTCTAAAATATAACCTAAAAGCTTGATCTGAATCATTGCCTTAAATCTTGATCATAATCTTAAATTCCTTATTCATCATTGATTGATTCAGTTGATGCTCTTAGAATCTTCACAGGCTAATTGATTACGTATGAATAGAGGTGGTTTACAGAAATGAGTATTAAGTTTTAGTTAATCAAATTCATTGCAGATTGAAGTTGATATGGTACCATCATAAACCAGGAAGCACTATATAGCCGTTTCGTCCTAGTGGGAAACTCCTCAGTAGTAGTTATGAAATAAATTGCAATTTTTTGTATTTTTACACTGTAATGTACTATACTCGAATGCAAATTGTGTTGAATACAGTTGGTATGATTAGTGTTTATTAATCATATTTAAATGTAGTCCATCCATTATTCAGTGTCAAGGCAGATGATCATTTAGTCAACTTTTGACCTATTCTTAACCATTTAAAGTGAATTATTCTGCTCCACAATTATTAATTTTGACTACTGAAAATCATTCACCTTAATATCCCCTAGTTAAATCTTATTAAATGTGTCTATCATCAGAAAACTTACAACAAAATATGGAAGGCTATCAAAGAAAAATTTAAACCACAAACAATAATAATGAAGAGATTGTGTGGAAATTAATTTAATTCGTAAGTGAAATTCCTTACATGATTCAGTTTAAGTTGATGTACTACTGAAAACTAAAGAGCACTGGATATCTTATTCGTTTAAGCTTGAGATTCTTCAACAGTATGCGTTCACAATCCTCATCAGTAATAGTACTTAAAACTTACACATCTTGTGACGACTTATTATTCATTAAATAGTTAAGATTGACATGTCGTCAATATTGGAGTAGTAATCAGCAAACTAATGTCACTTCACATTAGAAATTAACGATGTGTCTTGAAGATAGTTAATAGTGACCTACATTCATAAAATTAATCAAAGGATCTTATGGATACTGGAAAGTAGACAAATGCATTTAGTAATCTAAAATAATCGTTCTACTAACAAAAATAAAACAGTTATTTTCTTTCTTGAGATTGTTGCATAAAATAATTTAAATGTATACCGAATAACTGTAATCAAAAACGTGATTTCTTATATGCCTCAAGGTATTTCTTTCGATTTGTTTATATCCCTTCTTTATTAGGAAATAATCAAGTAATGAATGTTTTGTTGACAATGTTTTCTATTTATAGCTATTTTGAGAACGAATAGTTCCGCAGTGAATGTCAATTTTGACAACATTTTCATGCATATTTAAGAAATCACTGTAAAATTTCACTAATCACTGAAATCTAAATTACTTCTTGTCAACCGACGGTTGAAGGTAGTTGAGAGAAAACTCTTATGATATTCTGTAGAAATCCCAAAGCTTTATTCAATAGTTTTGAAAAATTCAGTCAATATTCAGATGAGTTTCCAGTAGCTCTGAAATTGGATTATGTCACTTTTCCAACAACCAACTTCTTATATGACATTTTTTCATGTTCAAGCTTACTGAAGTGATGTCTTAGTTTTCCCTTTTTGCCTTTTGATCGGCCCTACCCCCCAACCTTGAACGTTTCTGATGTTAGAGTTGATAAAACTAGTAACCAGGTAACAAACTTGCCCATTGAGTCTAAATAAAAGATTAATCGGTAACTATGATTGATTTACTTTTCGTTCTAAGTAGAATTTATCAGCAAAGCCTCATTGAAATTGTCATAGGACTGGTGATATCGATTGAGTTTGAACCTAGGTCATTCATTTTTATTTGAGTCACTTAGATTAGTAGATCCATTTAAACATGCTAGATTAATGATGAATAATTTATCGGGTAACGAACGACAATATTACAAAAATATAAAGACTAAACATAGTTAAAAAATAAATCATAATTTAATAGTGACGTTTCCTCTCTCTAACCACATGAACAATGATATAGAAAGTCTTCCATGTAATCGAATTGCTGTCAATCTCTGGAACTACTCGAAAAACCCAAGCACTTTGTTGTGCTTCCCTCAGAATGACTCAGTGACTGTATACATACATGTTAGTGAACTCACCAAAAGTCTGTTTTGCATTACACATGACAGTTGTAACCTAAAGGTAAGATCTATTTATATGCACCCCAGTTATCTGTAAATATTTATTTTAAGGTATAACATGTTACCTTATTATGAGCATGAAAGTTGATTTTGTGTGGCCCTTCAATTTTTGAAAGTGTTCTGCACAGTAACTTCCGTCCATTGTACCGAAAGCCTGTAAAGTTCGAATTCAGTAAGTATTAGTACTTGTTTATTCCTACCTTAAACTTCTTCCCTTGTTATATTTGCGATTTTTTACGAAACCTTTTCAGTCGAATCGGTTCAGCCTTTGTTAAGTCTATCAATCTTTTGTCTCACTTGGTCGTCTAGAATTGAATATATAGTCAGTAGTGTTCATTAGCACTATCCATGAGCCATTATCTGACCACATTCTAACTTGAAAGACAGAGTTTAATCAAATCTAAGAATTAAGTAAATATCAATACTTAGTACGTCTTGCATAACCCTTCAATTATTCGGAAGGTTTACACCTTATCAGTTAGTCAATAAATGCCTGTTACTTTACGTGGAGTACAGGTCGCTGACCAGCACTTTCTAACCAACTCTGTCCTCGGCTCTCCAAGTTCTTCCTAAGAGTCGTTCATTCTTTTCATGTCTGCCTTCAGTTCCTACAGTAATCTGTTCATTAGTCTTCCTGTTTGCCTTCTTCCTTGAGGATGTCAAATTAGTGCTTCCTTGTAACACAGTTCGTTGATTTCGTCAACTTGTGCCCTATTTACCTCCTCCCCACAGTATATTTTCTTGATTTCACCCTCGGTTAGAAATTGGTTTTTACTCTGTCACACAAGGTTGTTGTCGACAGTATTTGGTTAACGGATACAAAATATCTTGTGCAAACATCTGTTTTCACAAATATTTGCATCTTCTGAATGAATCTTTTAGTAGTTCTTCAAGTTTCAGTTCCATACAATAAAAGCGTATTCACAAGTGTATTTAAAATTGTGACTTTGATGTTGGCTAACAGCTGGTTTGAATCACAAATGTTTGTTAATTGTATACATGCTAGTCTTGCCTTACTAATCCGTGCCTTTATATTTGCATCAGATCATCTTTGTTTATAAATGACAGTACTTCTGCCAAGTTATGTAAAAGTTCCCTCATCTTCCAGGAGTTTCCACTAACTACCTTTTAATCATTCAACAATAGATGAATTACATTTTAACAAAATTATACCATTTAGTCATATTCATTAGTTTATTTCATTCATTTTTCAATGTATATATCATACATCATCGATTACATCAATTGAATTCTAGTAGTAAAACTTGATAGATTGGATAGTTTTATTTTTAAAGAGAAAATAAAATACTTCACAGGAAAAGAAAATAATAATTTTTTTCTATTTTTAGCTGGTATATATTTTTCTGTTTTTTTCTTTTGTTAATTTTAATTTTTTTTTATTTTATTCATTAAATGATTTATTATTGAATTAATCAATCAACAGACTACTGAATTAATCTACTTACAATTTTTTTCAGTTCCAATATCATAGAAATAGTCTCTATGACCAATAATAGTGTATACATGTTGAATGCTTAAGTAGAAAATTTCATTAATAATAATAAATCATTCAATTTTACTGATATTCATAAATTTCGACTAAATAATCAATTCATGTTCATAGTAACAGTGTCAGCATTTCAATTACTTACTTTTATTGCGTTAGAGAAAAAAAAATTGATAAAGTTAAACTGTTTTTATTGAGTTAAAAAAATGTATTTGGATCTTTTCAGTTGATTTGTCGATCACAATTCAGTTGAAACAATATTTTTTGGGGGGGGGTATTGAAAATATGGATACATATGTAGTTTGCTAGAAAAACTTGTTATTTAAGTGTTTAATTTAATCATGATATAATTTAACAAGTCTATTATAAGATACTCATAGTTCACTTGATTTCATCTTCTTCGACCTACAATAACGATTGTCATACATTAATGTCAATCTTTAGTCATTTTTAAATTGAATCGATGCAATGTTGTGGAGATAGGTATTCGATTTTATTGTTATCTCGACAAAACCACTTCACTTCAATTACACTAAACAAATCACTAGAGAATAATTTCAGGGTATTCCTAAAGATCTAGTAATAAATTATGATTAGTAAAGATCAGACATGTTGGAAGTGAAATAGTTATCATCAATGACAATGGATGGTTGTCGAGCTAATATAAATCAATGAAAATGGAAATTTCGACGTGAAATATTGAACAAACCAGTGATGCAGATGATCATGCATTTGCTGTAAAACATGAAGGCTCTGCGTCAGATTCACTGATAGAACTGAAGGTACACTGTTAAGTGCTGAGTTATGATATAAAATCGTATACGTATTTTTTATTCATTAATTTGAATAAAGAATAGCGGCAGTAGTATACATGCAACGAGATTGCCATCATATTGCTAGGGATAGGGTATGTATTATCACATTGTTAGCATGCTCTAATGAAACAAGGTCAGTATTCGTTCGTATTGACCATTCAAAACAGTTTAATTCAATCGAAATTCACTCTACGATGCTAACGCAGAAATAGTGCGAACTAACACTTAGTAAACTGATTATACTTTGCATTTAATAACTGCTTATTACATAAAACAGCTCATTCATTTTAAAACTATTCAACATATATACGTGCATGCATTCTCGTTTATCACTTCAGTGGGAATATATTTTACAACACATCGGTCATCACGGAAAACTAAATTCAGCAGATTGTTAAAATAGCATTACAACTATTTCTCCGTCAGTTTATAATGACTATTGTTATCGTTGCTTCATTATATTGATCTTCAAGTAAATGAGAATATTTCTTCACATTTAGTATTAGAATCACAAACACACAGCCAACAGAAAAACAGGATTAGAACAAAGACCACACTTTGTGCTATGTTCTGAGTTATTTGCAACTAATACAAGTGACTGACAAGTTATAACAATGAGTGTCCAGTTGATTTCTCTCGCACATACACTAGTATTCATTCAACTACAGTCAAATATCTATCCGTAGTTCAACGAAGTACACGTATTATTATTTACTGAACATAATAGTCATAGAAAGGTTTTATAAGTAATAATAGTATCACTTAACTTTATTATAATTGATCAATAATTAGTTCGAGGATATCTTTCCGTGAATAAGTGGACGCAATGTTTTATGCGGAATAGCGATAGTCCATTTTATTCAATTTCCATTTCTCTTAAAATATATTCTTGTCCAGTAAAACTGACTGCTATATAGCAAGTATTGAAGAATCAGAATAAACCGACCTCGATGGTTTGGTACGATTGAGCTACAAAGTCAATGGATGGTCTGGCTTCAGTATAAGTTCAAGAAAGTTAATCAGCTAATCTATCCTAGTCGAATATATTAGATGTGGACTGTCAGTCAACGTTAGTCCAACTTCTGCACATCCTTGTACTTGGCTGCAGCTGTCAGCAGCATTTTCAATGTTCAATAACTATAACTTAACCTTCGCTTTTCCATCATTTTACCATCTCTATTGATAAGTGAATGCTACGTAACAGGACGTAACTTCCATTAATAATTTCATTTTACGTAGCAAAATTTAACAGCATACTTGTGTTTTTCATTTCGCATATCTCACTGTCCGTCAATGGGAAAGGTTCGTTTCTAAGAGTTACAAATTACTTCAGCCCTCTGATTTTAGTAGTAAATTTTTACTGATTTATAAAATTCCACTTTCAATAATTATAAAGTCATAGAAAAGTTATTGATTATCGTTGAGGTCTTTAATATGTCCAATAATGTAAATTTTTAAGCGATTAGTGAGGAAGCTACAATAATATGAAGACTATCCCAACTTGATCTATGCTGATGTTATTCTCTAATCCAGTAGTCACTGTGATCATTGGAACTTCTTGAGATACTGTATAAATCAATTATATTGAAGATAACGTTAGGTTTTACCTCAATATTAACACTTTTATGCATAAATGAAAGTGACTTTATCATATAAAGTGTATAATGGTAATGTTACTTGCAACAAGACTAAAGAAAAGGTAAGAGCTTAAGCGATGGCTGGTTTGACACTTGCTAAGCGACTAATATGAAGGCGGTTTAAGTTGACATGATATTATTGTTAGCAAAAACTACCAGAATTAAGTATTACTCAAATGTATACAATAATGTTACATGACTAATAAACGTTTCAAGGCCATCTAGGGGTTGTAAACATTTAAAATGAAAGTAACTTTCGTATAAATACTCCTCCTTGTGTCTGTGAAGTATTTTTCCCTAGTTTCTTTATATTTGTGAAGATAGTTTTTTAATCTAGATCACTCAGCTTCTATGTTATTTGTGTGAATTCCTGTTGTGGGATTCACAAAGTGCCTTTTGTGAACGATGATATGATGATTGTATCCCAGTCTTGATAGGCCCCTGTATGACTTCAAATCATCAGTGTAAATTGTTGCTCCTGGTTCGATATATTACTTAATTAATGGGATTAGGGTTGACTTCTTGTGGTCAGGAATCCTTTCAAAATGTCCTTTATCGAGATATCGATCCCAAATATCGAATGTCTAACATAGGTTTTAATATGAAAACATCCTAAACATTCTGTATGAATGCTTAGTCCTCGATTATATTCAGCGCTTTCTGGGAATTATTTCATCAGTCTTAACAATTTTACCAACACTGCCCATAATCATTGGAGTTTTTATTAGTACCTCCAGGGAGACATATCTGCAGTACTGATACCACTGGACGTAGGTAACTTCACTAACATCTGCCATGTTTGTAGCTGAAATTATTGATGTCTCGAATAACCACTGCATTACCAGGACTATTATCTGCTGGAGGAAAGTTTTGAAAGGCGTAAAGAATGAACTGAATCTAAGTGATTCCTTTAGCTAACATTTTGATACTAAAATATAAGTTTATCACGCTTTCCCAAATATTTATCAATGTACAGAGATTCACCACAGTCACATAAACATGCTCTTCGAAGTAAAACTTTCCCTTGTAAGTAGCTGACAATGATTTTTCTTGTCAAAATTAGCTAACATGCTATAAATCATCATCATTGTTAACTAAACTATGCGGTATGACCTTGAAATAAATAATTCGCCATCTCATTGGTTCGTCCCCATTCTTTAGTCTTGCCTTACGTTTTATTATGAAAATGTTACATACGTCGATAGTTTCACTGAGTTTCATTTAATAAGATATTTAACTAGTAGTATTTAGTGCTGACAAATTACTACCAATTATTCTTGATTGAAGCTAATAGTGTAAACCAGTCCACTTGACAAGACTTAAAGTTACGTCGACCAGCTCCTTTAAACCACCTTCCGTTAGTAGACTTTGTAAACAGAAATCATAAAATTCTATTTGAACTTAGCAAAAATAGCATTATTCAATAGAATAGACTATTCTTCAGATAATTTGATAAAGATAATAATCATGAATTTGTTAATCCTTTACTGAACAATACAAAAAAGAGAGAACTTTTAGTTTATCAAAGATAGTAGTATAAACAATAATGTTTAAAAAAATATCCAGAAAGAAATTTTAGGAAGTAGTTTTCCAATTCATTTAAAAAAATGATAACCGTACAAATGAAAAAATAAACAAAGCGATACATATTCTTTCTGTAGTCATAGTAAAAGACTTCATCAATTATTGAATCTGTGAACAGGATTAATATAAACAATGATATAGAATAAACATTTTGATAACATATACGAAGTAAAGTGAATTGAAGAGGTGAAAAACAAGGGTGAGTCTTGCAATAAGTGTTTTTAATATAGCGTTTATAATGATTTGTAAACGTGGTAGACAGCTAAATACTACACTAATACTTCTACTACTACCATTAATACTAGTTCTACGTGATCTAGCAATCTATTTATCTAGCCAAAACATAACGTAGCTATTGTCAGTTAATCAATAATTGATAATTTGACAAAGAAAAGAATGGATTGGAAAAAATCACATCATTTTTGTAGTATGTTTTTATCATACTATAACGGGCTTTGATTCCCACGTGGTTCAATTTAACATGTGTATTTTATGACAGAACTCTGGTAGAAGAATTTAGATATATGATTTGTTATATTTAGAACATATTCATTAGTCAAACGTTTGTGGTTGATATACCTTTAAGTTTTGGTAGCTTAGTATATTTGGAACTAGATGCTTTAAGTTCAAAGCTTATATCAACATTTTCAATAATATTGCTGGTATTTGGCTGATACATAAAGCAACCATACAGATATTTATTGTTTTTAGTTGGTTGTTTTCATTCTGACAGTTGACTAGATAATTGATTGACATTTCTCGTAACGATTCATCGACTGAATCCAATATCAGCGTGTCTAATAATTACTACTTGATGTGCAGCAAATCTTGTTTATGATACTGCTGAATATTTTGGAACTTTCAATTCAGATCAATTGGCAATAAATACACTTATCGAGGAAGAATCAGTCTACCATTCTGTATGAGAATGGTCTACTACTAAGATGGTTGGAGACAGTTGGCTACTTTCAATGTATCTCTCTAGTAATGAACTCAAAAATGTGTAGCATAATAATTAAATTTATTCAGTTTAGTAGGTTGTAATGATTATTGAATTTTATAGTTTTGCATCAAATAATGACTTTGACTAAACAGTCATTGAAAACTAGAAAGCTCTTGAATGGCATTTAGTTATGAAATCTTTGAGTTCAATTCTAAAATGGATCATGAATGAAGGCAACCAATGCATCACATACTATTATAAAAATATTATCCAGTACACCCTAACCTTCTGTAGTTGTTAAGCAAAGATACATTTATAATTCAAAGTTACAAAATGGAATAGATGTATGTAGGAATATTGAATGTGATTAGATAAAATTTCAGTAAATGTTTTCAATTATGATATATAGTTTCTTGTATATTTTTTTTACATGGATTCATTTTATGCGCTTTCATGGAAACACTTCCCATCCGTTATTGTAATTCTTTTTTGTATATAGATATTTGTATAATGCACAGTTAGTATGATTGGTGTACTAATGATTAATGATTTATGAGTATGGTTTACTGTTATATTGGTATGAAGTTGACATTTATTGAAAATTACAAATTTACTAATTTAGCTGAATAGGTATGTACATCATAAAGTTTAATAAACTTAAACATTGAGCTAATTTTTGTGTTGATTGTTTTTTTCTGCATAAAGGTTTACTTGAAGTCATTAGATTACAGGTGTTCAAAATGGATAACTTGATGGTTATAATTTTATTTGGTACTTATTTGACTGCTACTGAGAACATTCATTCATTCATGACTGTATAAAACTGTTGATTGCATAAATGTGACTGTTTGGTCTCAGTAGTCTAGTGGTGAACGCGTTGGCGTTTGGCACAAAACGGACTGGGTTTGAATCCCACAGTGAACATTAACATTGAGATGCAGGCACATTCAGCAAACGAGTCCCAAATAGGACAAAACGCGCCTCCTGGATTCCACTTTTCAGTCACAATCCAACTTAAATAATAAGTCAAGGTGGTTTACACGCTGAATATCTTCATTCACACTTTCTTGAAAGAAAAATAGGCGATAAATAATGTCCTTATTCGTTAAAATATTCATCAAATCTGTTGAATGAAACAAACAAGTTAAATTTGATTAAACTGTCTTTTAGCTAAATTACTGCTAATGTATTAAGTTTACAACTGTAAGGTCAACCATAGAAGTAGAAATAGTGAAACAATGACAATTTAGATTTGACTTGTTATTGATGTCAGTCAATCTCATGTATTTGATTGATTAATATGAAAACAATGATCGATCAAAAACGGCAGCATGTAAAGTATGTGCCTGTAAAACAATATCAATGAACGATAATGTCCACTGATGATCTTCTTCCTCCTCTTCTCCTCTACAAAAAGATGACCACTCAAATTCAAAGTTAATTTGCAACGAATGAGTTAATAGTTTGTATGCATTTGAGGTATTTCGTTAGAGAAGTAATCGAATATTTTAAAACGTTGGTCTATTTTCATGAGAATATTAGTTTGTGAGTCATGTTTTTAGTATTCTGGAGTTGATAATGTAGACATGTTGCATTAATTAGTCTTGTTAGCATGAGCGTGATTAAATATATAGTCATGTTACAGGTTTCCTTGAGAATGAATTCTACAGGTATAAGTGTTTAAAATGGGGAACTTATCATCGGTTAGAGATTCACTTATTAACAAAGTCACTTATGAGTTACTTGATGTTGAGTGATTAAACAACGATCGTTAGCATCCATATCGACGGCGTTGGTGTCATGTGATGAGATTGTTACATATTTTGGTATTTCTGCAGCACCAACTAACTCATTTTCAAGTGAGTTATTTTAATAGAAAATTTAGTGTCTGAGATTTAATGCGACATTAATGCCTACTTTATTTAACACCATTTGGTCAGTTTTCTTATATGCCACTTGACATATTCAAATGATGGTTTCTAGCGTAAATATTTTTTGAATATTAACAGTACAATAGTTATTCCACCACATTTTCCACTATAATAGTCAGTCAGTTTGTAAACTAATATATTAATCTATGTTTTACCTGCAATGTTACTATTTTACTTATAACGAATTCAGATTATTTCGTTGTCAATATGTTCAGTATTCAGCTTGATCATATACTACTGAACTATACTTACTTGGTATGATATTTTTTAATACAACTTTCAGTAATAAGATTTTGAACTGTTTGTTGTACAGCTAACAGTATAACGTTTGGCCATGACGTAACTCAAGATAAGACTTCAATTTTAAGGTACAAACCATATATTCCATGACATGACATGATAGAGAAGATAACACTTCTATTCACATTAATTCTGCATATTTAAATATTAAACTCTATATGTGCATATGTTAAAGTAGTAGTTAAATTTATCCAAAGTGTTACACAATTAGGATGAACTAGTTATTGCATCTTCTCGCAGGTACATCCAGCTGACAAGTCACAAACAGGACGAAATGCGTGTCCTGGATTCCACTTGATAGTTACGATCCAACTTAAACAAGGTGTTACATGAAAACGTAAAGTATTCATTACTGAACGGTGTTTAATAATGACATCAAGTAAATGAATATGTGAAAGTTTTCATAGTATGTATTGATAAACATGTAAATGTTACTGCATAGTGACACTTCGACTCCAATCCGGTGACTATCACTTTCAACACGAATGCATTTTCCAGTCAACTATTAGTTCCAGAAGGTCATTCATATCTACTGTATTATCGTATTTTATGTTGTATGGTTGGACCTAAATGTATTCATTTACTGATCAATAAGTAACCACTAATATAATATTTGTCTGCCCATATAAGCGAGAGGTTTCCTGCTGATTACATTCAAACTGCGAAAATTCAACTACTAAGTAGATGTGATGTATAGTTACTTAGGCTGGCGGTTACATTTTAATTCAATCGCTAGAAATGTATCGGTACTAGAAGTAACTATTTGAACGTAATCTTGATCGAAACTTAGTAATCAGGAAACATGTATTGTTTACATTCGAATTAGTAAATAGAGAGCAGAAAGATTTCGTTTTTAATTTATTAATACTCCCTAATGGAAACTGATCATTTTTCGTTCGCATTAATTATCCGACACTGATTGTCATCATTTATACTGGCACCATCTATGTCACGTGATGAGATAATTATATATTTTGGCACTCCTGTTTTAGCTATACTGGTCACATTACAGTATTGAACCGATTTAAGTTTTACGTAAACATATCAATGTCGTATTTGATCGTTATATTAGTGAGAAATTTACTAACATATGTCGTTTGTGAACATCCTTCGTCTAAAGTATAAAATTGGTTCAACTAGACAACTCACTTATATATTAGCTATTCATTATAACAGTACAACTATGCTTAACTGATGAGTCTGGTGAACTGCAAAACTAATCCGCTGAACTAAATAGAAGTCAACTTTAGTTGGTCTGAATCAATACTTAATTAGGTCGAATTTTTATCTTCACGTTGACTTGTTAAGCAATACTTGTGATTTATATCAAGGCAATCCGCTCACGATGCACATATAGTAACAGAGGCTGACCAGTTTCAGTTTATAATGAATCAACAGGATGATACAAATATGTTTTACCCATTTCAAAAATAAAGCTTTCTGAACTAAGTAGTCTAGTGCTGAACACCGTGGCGTTCGGCACAAACAAACTGAGTTCGAATCCCAGTATGGACATCAACATTGAGATGAAGGTACATCCAGCCGACGAATTCCGAATACACCGAGATGTGCGTCCTAAATTCCCCTTACCAGTCATAATCTAACTTAAACAATGAGTCGATATTTCATTAAAGAAAATGAGAGCAACTAGAATATATGTCAACATTTCATATATTTAACAAACTTATATTGGTTAGAGATAGGTTAGTAGATAGATTGAGGATCGAGGGTCAGGGTTTAGGGTTGAAAATTGAAGTGAATAGTTCTGTTTAGAATTAAATCTTAGGAACAACTATTGATGAATGTTTATTAGTAGTGATAGTAGAATATTAATGAGTTTAGTGCTTCATTTTCAAATGTCGAATGGCTCCAGTTCGTCAACATGCAATATTCTGATCACATTTATTATTTTTAGGCTTTTAGATAAGGATAACTTGATAGTTTGGTACAAAGTTCTTAATAAGGTTCAGGCTTCATGTCATTACTTATCGAAATTGTAACGAAGACTGAACTGCCAATATCTTTAATTTGATTTGTTTGTTTTCTGCAAAGTCTAGTTCTATTAAAATAAACTGACCAGTTCGAATAAGTAATTTTAAATATTTAGTATAATAAGTTTGGCTTAACATCAAATATCTCAATATCTCAGTTTGCTAAAAGATTGAATCACGTAAACGTTAATGGTAAATCAATAATTTTGTTTTATGCAGCATCTTTGTTTCTTACAGTATCCCGCTTCTTTAAACAGTGGATAATATTTATCATTGTTTTGTCCTCTTTTTTCCCTTCCATTAACTTATTTAAATCGATTTCAATTCATATGTACAAACAACGTTCAATTTCAGTTCAATAACAGTATTTACCACCAAATAGATAATACAGCACTTTATCACCGAATGGGTCCTGTTTTATCAGATACTTTTATAAGCTATCTTGAAAAAAGGGTACTTCAGGAAACAACTAGTAAAATGACCAAATTCCACAGAAACGTTGATGACATATGCATTGTATGTAACCGTAAACTTGATGCAACGCATCCGCTAGGACTTTCAACAAAATCTAGTTTAGCATACAATTTACCGTAGAACACGAAAATAAGAACGATTTCCACTTTCTTGACGTCAACACACAATAAACAACAGATAGTATAATTCTACGTTTGATTCCCTCTTTCATCAATTTGTGATATAGTGAGATGATCGTCTGTTGTCATTGGTGATACCTGTATCACTCTTAACAAGTTTGGGCTTCACAAGTCACTACTTCGCTGATAGAATGAATGATACGTAATTGTGAAGAGTACTATGCTATGATAAAACAATTGTTCAATGCTCCTTGGTTTTCACTGGCACGCAACCAACTCTAATCTGTGACGAATACAAATCAATAATTATTTATATGTCGATTATTTCAACTTTTCATCATTGCTTCCTTTATTTTGTAGTGGTGCTATAACTGTGTGATCCCATATTGACTGGACTTGTATGTACACATTAACAGAATTGTTAAAAATATAAAATATAAAATCCTTGTTATGAAGTTTTTGACTGATTTAATTTGGGTGTTACTTTCTTCCTGTTGTGAAAAGATAGTATCTGAGGTGGGTTACGGAGCAAACTATCAGGATGTTAGGATAACCGGTCACTCGTGAATGTTATTAAATCATATGGCTAAGTCTAATATCAGTGGCTAACTGAAATCATTACCAGTAATTTTTCAATTCAGGGATATAATCTTTTTTATCCACCTATACATAAATACAAATAAGTCGCTGAATGATTTGACGTGCTGACGCTTATTTTCATTCAAACAGACAACTGAGGAAATAAATTTGAATGAAGACCTGTCGGAAATATGCTTCAATTTCTGGTAACATAACATCTGCAATCACTAGACATATATGAATAGGTTTAATTGTTCATACTGACTGAATACCACTGAAAAATAGAGAGTATTGGACAACTGTTTCGTCTTGATATAAGACTCATCAGCGGTTAACACCCACGATTTTACTAAGAAATTTGCATAAGTCTAATTTAACAATCTATGAACCAAGAACAGATTAGTATAATTACCAAATAATTACAGTTTAACCCTTAATTACTAGTGTTTAAACTGCACTGTTTGTCAAAATGTCTAGTTAACAATAAACATTCACAGGTGCATTGATAAGGGTAACTATTATTATAGATAAGCAAAATTATAATCTACAAAAATTTTGTCAATAAAATTGAACATAGAATAGGTATACTGAATGCATATTAGTTTTCATTCATCAATATTATTGCAAGACAGCAGGTTCTATGATGTTTTTGCATATTCGGATATCAGTTGAAAGAAGCCAACTTGAGTTTAGAGCTGATAAGTATCTAAGGCAGAAAATAAAATAAAGCAACTATATACAGAAGCCTAGTGATAACATTTCGAATTAATCACGTACAAAACTTAAATTGGTCATCTATTAATTGCTCTATCGAAAAAAACACTTACATAAGGTTGGTTGCATCGTGAACACATTTAACCTGGGATATCATGAAGCATGAGAAAGTGAAATCTGAAATCATTGTAGTGTGAATAATGCAAGAAAAGTAGCTTGGGAAGATAATCAAGTTATATAAAAGTATTCAATTTTCTTCTAACATAATTTTTGGCAAGATCACAAATATTTTACACTAGTAGATTAGATGTTATTCATAGGTAATTAGTCATGAATTGATAAAAAACAATCTTGAAGTCAGCTTCTTCAAGGAAATAATCAAAATCAAAAATTATTGAATATAAATGTAATTAAGAGGTTAAATGTCTCTATGAATGTCTAATTGTATGCTGAGTATGATCGCAGCATGTAACTTACTTCATCCTCAACATTTCAGCATTAGATCACTAATAATGACTCTTGCATTATTCTCTATTCATATGTCTTACAAACACTTGGTCCTCAGGTTTTGTGAACCTATTTGTTCTTCTTTGGACGAAAATTTCTACAAAACATTATTATTATTATTATTATTGCTATTATTATGGAAAATGTATGTATTCGCGATCGCACAACATCGGAAATGAATTCGCTGAAGGGAGATTCTTTACGTAGAAACATATTCTTACTTCTTAAGGATTAAGGTAATGCATACATTAATGTGCAACCATAAAATGGCGTGTGTTCATTACGAGATTAATAATAATAATAATCATACTTGTAAAGAAAACAAACGTTAGGAAGATACAAAGGAGAGTGCGAAATCGATTTCCAAATTAAATAAATTGAAATCGTTTATCATTAAGATGATTAATAACTTTGTTAGTCTGATACTGACTATGCTGAAAGAATTAGTTGCTCATAATTCTTTAGGAAATTTCAATTCTTTAATGTGAATTATTATTTCTTCTACCGTTTGAAGAAATTTGTATTTAACCGACTTTGGTAGACAGTTATGAACAGTGTAAACAATTGAAAACAACTGATTGATACTCTCAGTATGACCTGTTTCAATTGAATAGCTTACATTGAACTGTCTTAACTGTCTTAACCACGCCTTTACTCAGGCATACTGGAAATTTGTTCACCAGCTCAAAAATGAAAATTCCTAGAGCATCACCCGATATAATTTGCTCCACAGAAGCAAGCAGACAGTTGTTATCAGTAAATGAACAGCGAATTTTAACAACAGTAACATTTTAACAAACAAGTACACGGAAACTATTGATATATTTATAACAGATGGAAATCAGTTAAATATGATGAAGAAAAGGAGATCAATAGTTGTTCCCCTCGATAAAACTGAGTCTTCTGATAAGGCGACTAACATCTAAAATCATGTTAACTAAATAATCGGGAAAACTATCATTAATAAGATACTGATACTAATCTCTTCAAACGTATAAATAATGATTAAACCAACGTGAACTCATTTACCAAAACTGTACAAATTACCAAAGTACACAAACTAGGTGTTACACTGTGACCAATTTTAGATATGCACAATTCTTTACATCATACTTTAACAAAACGACTATTTTTGATGCTATAAATTAGAAATTACGTAAGAAGTAAAATAGATAAAGGTCACTGTGAAAATATTCGATTATCGAAATACTTTGTATTTGTAAATTCGATTTCGTTTAACATTTCCAATTCTAGACTAAACAGTTTAGTTTACATTGGCGTATATACATTCATAGGGTTAATGACACAATTTTATAACTGAACTTTAGCTTAGTAACAAAACATGTGAATTTCTTACAAGAATTAGACAGACAATTTAATTATATTCAGTTTAACTGAAATCACTGTAATGTCAATGTAAGGCCTACTTATCTGATTATTCAATTTTAGTTTTTTGTATTAATATGATTAGTATAATGAAAGAATAACTGTATATTTTTGAATACACGTGATATATATATTGTGTTTTAGAAGTTATCTGATAAGTGTTGGAGTGGTTTATGTCACAGTGATATTGAAAACTAAGAATCATTAGACAACTGTTTCATCCTATGACTGAACTCCTTGTCAATGTTTCTCGTTGGTAAGTTGTTAAACTTCGTCGACACCTAAGCTAAATATAGGGAGTGAATTAGTTAGGCACGTCGATCAATTCATTTATCTTGGAAGTCTGATTAGCCCTAATAGGTCAGTATCTGATGAAATCTCAGTGCGAATTTAAAAAGCTCGTTTGACTTTTGTCAACTTATGTCACCTATAGTGTAGGCGTGATATGTGTCTTAACGGAAGGAAGAGTGTACCGTTCAGCAGTTTGATGTCTCTTACTTTATGGGTGTGAGATGTAGCCACTAAGGGTAGACGACACTCGAAGGTTATTAGTTTTTGACCATCGATATCTGCAAAACATCGCTTGCGTCAGCTGTGATCACTGAGTAAGTAATAACTAAGTTAGACGACAAGTATAAGATAAAGGCCGAAAATTAGTCTATGAGGTTGTGAATCTTCATCGACTGAGGTGGTTAGGACATGTGGTACGTATGCCCAACCACCATCTACCATGATATGCGATGTTGGTTGACACAGGAGTAGGATGAAAGAGAGTTAGGGGTGACCAAACCAAAATATGGCACAATTTCATGAAATCACTGACTGCTTACTTGATTTTCGTCGGTGACTGCAGACTACTTGGTTGGGGTCCTCACAAATACCGTAATCAGTGGTTGGAAACGTTAGGTGACATGGCTGAGAATCGGTTACAGTGGTGTAGATGTACCCACTCATTGTCCTCCCTTAAATTATGAGCTTAAAATTATTTCATGACTTTTTTTGAGCTCTATCTCTTTCTACCTTAACAATATTCTATATGTTCACTTTTCTTTGTTTTTATTATTATTATTATCATTGAAACAACTTCTACTAATGTGGTGTTAATCTTGCTGTGTTTTAGAGGTATTTCAACTTGAACCAATACGCATATGTTTCAGGTTCTATGTTGATCACATGTACACATCGTCAATGTTTGTTAAGCCCTGGCTGCTCTCCACGCCACTTAAAATAGCAACTTTTGATTGTACACAATGTTCTTTGATATGCATTTACAGGGTATGACTGAACCACTTTTCTTGAAAAAATTTATTTGGGCCAAGCTGCTTGTACTTGGATTGTTTGTTGAATTCGAATGTTTTCAAATACTACTTTATGCAACCTCGCACAATAAATTCTCAGTTCATATAGACCTAATCATTAGTGTATTTACGTGGAGTCGAAGTGATATACGTGGAATTACCTACACAGAGAATATTTAATTATTGGGACCTAAAGTAACTATAGTTCAAAATCTCCCATTCTTTTAATGGAACGTTTAACGAGGATTCAGTTAACATACAAATTCACTTCAAAATCTACACACGCTTCATTACATGTTCATTCACTGCCCAATCATAAATCTTATTCAAACTACTGGTGGTTAGCACTTTATCGTAATACTACTGAAATAGAATACAGTAGTCTAGATTGCTAACTTCTAGCAACCAACATCTAATTTCATCAATGGACAACGTTAAGAGCCTATAATATAACTGAATATGAAAGAAGTTATCTAATTATTCACTATTATACCATAATCATTTGATGTGATGATTTGATATTTACTTTGACAATGCATTAGTCTTAATGCGACTGACTTTTCAATCACACTATAAACACTGTACAATACTAATGGATAACTTGCCAATCCTTTGCCTTGGGTTCATAAAAAATCTTTTCAAAAGACAATAAATAAGTTTTCGACTTCATTTTCTTTACACATCTTGCGTTTAGAAAAAGAAATAGATAAAGATGGAATTTTTTCTTGATAAGACACTGGTAATATATGTCGAGAAGTCGATGATGTACATTTTTTCTTCCTAGAGCGAAATTCATTCTTCAACACGGCTATCCACTTACTATTAGAAGCTATTTTTCTTTTTCTACTGCTTATCTTTTCATGTATCCACTTAAAATTCTTTTCTACTAAAAATGTTTATAGAATAGTAGTGGAGAAAAAGTCGAGAACAACTACTTACAACCGAATATCAGTAGCATTATTATTATTAAAAATAATAATAAAATCAGTGGTATTTCAGGAAATAACAAAACAAAAACTGCCATTTTGACATAATAGTGCTTTTTTCTCCAAAAGAAAAACGTCAATTTTACTAAACAATATTCAAATCAAAAATCAAGAGTGATATGATCCGGATGTTACTATGATGAAAACATTTTTACAAAACAATTTTTTTCATCTAAAAAATATTAACACTTAAGTTGACTAAGTTCGTCATAGACTGATCTTGGTATGATAACAGTACAAACCTGAGAGCACTAGACAATTGTTTCGTTCTAGGTTGGGACTCATCAGTAATGAGTACCCCGGTTTCGGACCAGAAGCTCCAGGATGACGAATATCAAAACCTCCTCACCACTGGGTCGGCATCAAATGGTACAATCCTCACTTCTCTCAGTTTTTGACAGAGCGTGACGATTATCCATTCTCATTAGTGACAACTTTCTGAATGAAATCTAGAGTGTATAGTGTTGATAAGCCCCATACTTGAACGAAACTACTGCCCGATGAACCCTGGTTTTCAATCATGTCCTACCAACGTCAATCTATGAGGAACTTAATCAAATAAAGCTTACTACCAATCTCCACAAAATATCTCGATTCAATAAAATATAATAATTTATTAGTCATTTACTTTATTCACAATGTTGATGCTTAAAGTGTAACCGTGTCACACGAATCATCTTGCCATAGTACATCTAACAATTAAAGCCCAAATAATCAAAAAAAAAAAATGACATAACAATGAATAATGGTTGAAAGTAAATTTTATTGTAAATAGAGTGTAGATGGATTCACAAAGTCTACACTGTCTATCTAGACGAGAAAATGCTTTCTACTCTACGTCGACTAATTATCTAATGCTGATGCTTGACTCAGCTCTTCATGTGGCATTATTAATTAAAATAAATTAGACTTAATGTTGAATGCTGATAAAACTATTTATTTCACACTATTGTTGGGAATGTTAGATCCCCCCCTAGAATTATTTTAGTAAACCTATTATTTTTGTGAATTATTTGTGGAAATTTAAATTTTTCATTTTGGCGCCAAAATGCGCTCTTTTCACCTTTAGTTCGTGCTTTCCGCCTAGTAGTACTCTATTTACGATGCTTTAAAAAACGCTCTTTATTATATATATATATATGCATGAATTGATTGTTTGTTATACGCCTGACAGGTTACCTTTAGAATTAAAACTTCTTGCTGACATCGAACTTCTTTCTCCAGTTAACTGGGCTGAGGTACCGAGGAATAGCTTATCTCTACCTGTTATTGTGTCAGTAGTTATATGTTCGTTAGCTGGTATCGAGGTATCATATTAATTCACAAACACTAGCACCCACAGTGACAATTAACTATCAATTGAATTTATATTTGTTTTATTACGGAGTACGATCTACATTTAGTGATTGATTGAAAAATGAATTATTGATTCATAATCCAATAGTTCATCCATCTTTAAATTCACTCAAGTAGAAATATTATTTGTCATTAATATTGACAATTCAATGAGACAAACTATGTCGCAGTAAACAATTCACAGTATAGAATTACGTAATATTATAAACAAATGAAATTTATCACAACTATATAGTTTAAAAGTATTTGTATCCTTCCATCGCTGTTGTTATGGATTTAAATCGGTCAGTTTGTGTTGCCGTATGTTTGTTAGGAAAGGATCATTCTGACACAGTGGTAGTTCAGAAGTATGATTATGTTGGAATGTAGATGGGTAGTAGAATCCAGGATGAGCGTTCTGACCTATTTGGGACTCGTTACCTATATGAACTAGCTTGTTTGAACTCAGTAGCTTAGAGGTGAAGGCGAAGGCGTTGGAAGACAATTTATTAAGTTTGAATCCAGGAGTGAGCATCCACATGGAGGCAGGTATATCCAGCTGGAAGATACCTAAATATAATTGAACGTACCTCTCGAATCCTACTCGTCAGTTATAATACAACTCTAATCATTCAAAAATACCATTTTATCTTTTTAATGCTCAGCATCTACAAAATATTTTTTAAGTACTAGCAGTTCAACTGTTACAATTATTCTGTTTATCTATTTTACATCGAATGTATGAACTTTAACACGATGATTTCTTGTTTATTTAAAGCACAAATTATGATGAAAACGCCTAGAATTATAGTGTTCCTGTTCAACCTTTCAAGTGTACGTACACATATAACAGTTATCATTTATAATCGCCAACATTTTCAAGCCAATCTAAAACAGAAAGTTAATTGAAATAAGTTGCTTAAACATATCAATAGTCCATCTAATCACATTGTCAATATAGGCACACATTTGTTATGTAAAACTCTGTAAATTCTCTATCAAACAAATAACTGTTAAGCATATTTCATAGTTCAAGTACAAAATTTCTTAAGATCATTCAATTATAAATTGCTTTGTATTTTCTTAACATAATGATACCTCTTAAAAAATTAAATGATGACAGTGAAATATATCATCAATTGACTTAAATATAAAGTGTAAAAGTTCACTATAGGCATTTTTTAAAGTACTAAGATTATAGAAAGATCCCCAGTCACTTCATACGTATGTCTTCCAGTGAACTAACAAAGTAAAATGAGATTGGACAACTATTTAAATTCAAATGAAATTGTTAATCATTTTATCACTAATTGAAATGAAATTCTAATGTTAAACAGTTGAAGATAATCGATAGGAAACTCAGAACCACCTGGGTTTCGTACAATCTGACATTCATCAGTAAAGAAAAAATTAACCAACACTACTTTTATAAATCAAATCTAGTTGAACAACATTTTTTTTGTAATTTATAAAATGTTGTAGTATTATTACAATTATTAAAGAAGAAAATTTAATATTCAGGAGAACCAGATTACTAAGTTGCTTTTCTTTTTTCAATTTTATTCCAATTTTTTTATTGTAAAAGTCCGCTCTATAAATTCATAGATATGTACGTATTAATCTAATTTACTAGTGTCAACCAATCAGTTATCCTTTTGAAAGATTGAATATTGAAATTACTCCCGCTTTATTTAATCAGTATATATATATATATATATATATATATATATATATATACTTCTACCGAAGAAATAGGTCATATTCATGAATTATACATTGGCTCCTTAATAATTTCCAGGAGGCGAAAAAGTATGTGTATTTAGCATATGTATATCACTTCTAGCTTTCTGTGAATAACCGATCGAGGTCATTTATATTAGTACTTTTAAAGTTCATATTAGATAGTAATATATTAGTATGCAACAAAATAAAATAATTCTCAAAAGTAGAGTAATTATAATGTTATTAAAGAACTGATTTTCATTATGAATAATGAATAACTTAAATACTTAAGAAAATTAACAATTAAACTAGTTTACTAACTAATCTGTAGTTATCATTCTATAAATCCTCAAAGGAATTATCAAACAGGAATGTGTATGAAGCTAACAATATCATATAATTATTTCTCATATTTGAGTTATGTGATAAGAAACTTAGTTCAATCCGGGTTTCCATCTATCAAAAACTAGTCAACAAGACGAATATGTAAGTTAGAGAGGTTCCTTAGAAGATTCACAACTTGATAACTCAACTTGACCGTTTTCGACTGTTTCAGTGAACTAGTTGGGACTCCACTAACCTCCTGCAATTCGAAGAAATGCAAATTAATTGATGAATTAGCACAAAATAGCATAAAAGTTACGAGTATTCCTCGAACTACCCAACATTAGAAAACTATTGTATATGATCCCAAGCCACTCAGACTACTAACCACATTAAGATTTAACCAACAGGACCTAATCAGCACTTAAAAGAATTAGGCAAACGACACTAATCACTCCTCAGTGAAATATCTATACTTGATTCTAAACCACTGAAATATGATGAATAAACGTATTAGTAAAAAGGAGTTTTCGAATTCAAATAAGTACCTGTTGAAGTAACGAATTTAAGCACTAAACTCCAAATTTTACTTGAGTAAACACTTCAAGACTAACTTCGAATATGGTGAGTTATATTCAATGTAAGACCTCGGATAATTGTATATTGGCTCAAGATACCAAACTATTAAATTACAAGATAGCAAACACGGGGAATAGGATCTGATTTTCAAGGGTTTGAATTTTCCTATTGATATTGTCATTGACTAAAATTGACCAATCTATGTTGCTATATGCGCATCCTAAGTGGATTTCCTTAATACATCAGTAGATAACAAGTATGTTTAAAGATTTATTACGGTTGGTAAGTGGATTCCAGGAGGCATGTTTCTTCCTATTTAGGATTCCCTAGGCGAATATGACTGTGTACTGAGTTCAAACCTCGGTTTGAACGCCAGTACGGATGCGGGTACATCCAGCGGATAAGTCGAAACAGGATAAAACTTGTGTCCTGGAATCCACTTGGTAAACTCCATCCATATTTAATAGAGATTATGAAAAGTAATGGAATGGTGAAATATAAATATATGAAATACTAAAACTCCGAACATCCAGGAAAAGATAGCAAGTAAATGCATCTAGCACATTGAGAATGATTTTAAACCATTTCACTTAAGATTACAGTTACTGCGTGAAACATAGTCAGGTCGAGAACTGTCCTCACCACCTCGTCTTTAAATAACAGTCAATCACTACTGAAGTACATAAATCGAGCCCCCTCGCCAAAAAATATTACCTAATAATAACGAAACTACTGTCCATTCTGAACGTTCGAAATTATCCCAATCCATCTTTTTATTGATATCTAAATATGGACCACATTTAAGCAACCATAATATAGTGAAATTGGAAAACAAGAGTAAAACTCTTCAATAATAATGGGTACAATTTATTATAAGCCTTGATAAAGAGTGTTATGATGTAAAAATACTGTGATTACAATATCAATACCAATAGCTGCCTAGTCGGCCACTGTATGTCTGTCCTCTGCCCATTCGGTTCCAAGCCGACATAAGAGAACAAAAGATTGACGAACCAGCCAGATAGAATCGTATTATATTCCAAACATTCCTTTATATATACACAAAACCTAACCACTCAGTCAAACAATTAGTAAACTAACATTAAAACAAAACAGAAGTAATAGTGACTATGAACTGGAGCAACGCATACACAACTAATTAACCATAATTCATAAATGAGGAACTATATACTAACAGTTAATATGTCAAATGGGAGGATAGGACAAGGGGAACTGAATAATAATAGAAATAAAATGTTCACATTGTGTACAGTCAAAAAAATCAAATATTCTACGGAAAAACAGCTCTCGGCATACAATTTTTTTAAAGTTTATCTAAGCCATTCGGAATAAACGCTCGAAATGACCTCAAAGAGACTGTCAACAGTCTTCTTTGACCTCATTTGATTAAATAACTTCTTATTTTCAAAATGTAATGCATTCAATTGCACCCTCATGTCTTTTTTCAATTCCAACTCATTTTATTGTCATCTTATCTACTGTACAAAGCCGTTCATATGACCTGTTCAATGTATTTTGAGCATTATTACACTACACTACTCACTAGTACTCAGTAGTATATATCTAACCGAATGTAGGATTCTGCTACAGTAGTTTAATTGATATCCTAAATATCTAACGTCAATCTTCTTACATGTAATTTTAATTCCACCCTTATCAGTCACCATTATGCACAACTTATTTGAATTGTATGTGTAAAGAGTTATTACACGAGCACATTTTGTCGTAGAAACAGCATATCTAAAAAATATTACAAAAAAAGTTTGCTGCGGTTATTACACTGAATATTCTACAATCATCTTTTAACTACAACTGGGAATAAATAGAAACTTGCTGTACACGCTTCAAAGATGTGCAGTTATCAATTCAACTACACACATGAAGTTAGTTATATAGGGCCTACAATTAGACAACCCAGTCAATAAGTTCCCGAATATCATCTCGCTAGTTGGAGAAAGAGATAATTAATGATGACTAGGTGTTCCATACTTGCTAATTTAATGGACACGACAGGGCTTACGTTTATGTTTATTACATCCAGTGTAAACCATCACATTCATATAAACGAACCAACTTTATACATTAAAAAGAAATTTGCACAATCACACGCATTACTTCAACCATCTTCGCAGACAACAACAGAATGAGTCACAAATTGTACTACTCCCTCTTTACTATTATAAGTTTTATATTTACTGCCCCTTTTTACACTTATTCAATTGATATACTAACCTGTTCAATCTTAGACAAATATTATTTGACTTGTCAATAGCATTCTCAATCCTCTTAACAGATATTATGTAATCCATTAATGTCATAAGTACTTGGACCAATTAATTAATCGATTATTACCTTTGAACAATAATCATTCCATCCAAGTTATCTGTGATTGCATTATTTGACACGTCTGAATTTAAGATATTTTTATTATTATTATTGTTATTATTATTATACGACACACATCAACACTCAATTCGCATTAATTTCCTTAATGTGAAACATATGGATCATGATGTATAACTCAAAACCTGGTAGATAGGTGCATAAGTTCAAGCTGCCATACTGTGAAGAACAACAATTGGGTAAGCAATATTTATTTAGCGAAAACAGAGTAGGTCATAAAATAATACATACAATACTTTCAAACATTAATTTGCACATCCTCTGCGTTGTCTGCACTGTATCGTTTCTCAGCCTGCTTCTCTTAGTTGTTCTCGATTGTCCTCTGTGTTTCAATCATGTTTCACTTCTTGTCCTCTCGCAACTCGTCTTGTCTGCTGTTTACTGATTCTTCCCAATTTACTTTGACGCTCTGCTACCTACTACTTATTGATGACTTATAAGTAGTATCCACCACAATACCACATTAGCATGACTATATCAAATTAATCAGATTAATACCCCAATTCAGTTCAACAAGGAATAAAACAAAGATGTTTATGGAAGAAAAATGAAACTTGAGATCTAGAAGAAGAAGAGTAAACACACTTGTGCCACTGTGGCTGATTATGAGTCATGTTTCCCGGTGTCTTCAGACACTCATCGCTACTATCAAGTGAACCCAACCAGGTAGTCTATATCTACCAACATGACTTAGACCAACAGTCAAAGATTTCACTGACTGATGTCGTGTTTTGGTTTGACAATACCTAGCTCTTTTCCATCTTACTCCTACCCCAGACAACAACGTTAGATGGTGCGAAAGGTATTTAAGCATACATAATAGATGTCCCAGCCACCTTAGTTGATGAAAGTTAACAACTTCGTCGACTTTTCCCGGTATTCTGCACCTAACATTAACATTGCTTACTTAGTCATTCTAAGACACGCAAGAAATGCTTCGACAACATCTATAATCAACGACCTTTAGCCTACTTATGTGTTCGACTGTAGTAGCCTATGTTTCGTACCCACAGATTAGTACTGGCTGAACTTCTAGGAAATAAACTCATCCTTTCATTAACAAACGTATACAAAACTAATTGAAAAATTTCTTCTCTCTGTTCTCTAAATTGAGATTTTCAATAGCTTTATCTACTAAACAATTTCATTTATATTAAACTTAATATTGAGTCCACATTTAGAAATTATTCATACGAAAATGATTCATAGATAAGAAATAAGTGCATAATACATTCTATACATAAATTATGACTGACACACGAAGATAGGTCACATTCACCAATATTCATAAATTTCCGTCCACTGACTAAGTCATTTCTGCATTTAATAATGTAGTTATCATTAGAGAAATCATTTCAAACGTCTACAGTTATCCATAGCCTATCTGCTATGAACGTGTCGATATTAGCTCAATTCGATATGCTGGATGAGAACATAAATTCACTAAAAGTTAGAATTTTGAAATGAAATCTTTAATAAAAAAATTACACTGTAATAAGTAGAACTGAACAGAAACATAACCGAAAATGTATATTTAATGAACATTGAAAATGAATGCTGACAACGTCGGTTGCATAACATGTAATACATTACTTTTGATAACATAATGATTATTGAAGATAGGATGAAGTATTCCACTGTGAAGAATAACACGGCTATTTATATATTAGAGAAAAAACTTCCATTGTATAATCATGAAATATACAGTTTCATATAGGATGGAGAAATGTACTGTGACAAAATAGATAAATTCACAATGTTGCAACGTCATCATTCAAAAATCAACTGATGATGCAAAAAAATGACAAAGAACTGGCAAGAACAACAACAAATCACAAAAAAGAAATTGGTTATGCTTTATAGTTCATGATTATTTTCAATATATCACAACAATCATGAAAAGTACGGTTGAAAATACAATTTCTTCATCTTGAAACGGAAAATAATCAACTAGAATCTGAATGCAGACCATCAATTTCCTCTTCAGAACCACCGATAGCTCTCCAAATTTTACATGTTATCTATTTAGAAAGAAAGTATATTATTGATGAGCTAAAAAAAAACCTACGAGAGACAATTACTAATCAAAATGAAAATAATTCTCAATAGGAATATTGTTTACAAGTCAAACAAAGCCTAAATAGTTCATTGACAATCGTAACAAATATATGCGGATAACTTACATTGAGTGATCACTGAATAGTATCCGCCTGACAGAATTCTATCGACTACAATGTTATGTGGCCGTAAGCCTAAGAAACTTGATACTGACTCCTGTAGAACTAGATAAAAACATCACATTCATCAATACTAAGTGATCAATCAATCTAAACATCCTGGTCCTACAAGAAGTTTGAATAGCCTGTTGGTAACGACTACGGACTATCAAGTCAGGTGATACGGGCTTGAGTCCTACAAGGAGCATCAGTTCCTCTATAAATCAGTCAGTTACAACGTAGAAGTTGCTACGTGTGTACATTAGTTCAAGTTGCCATGCCCCAATTAGTAGATAGAGACGAAGTTGTCGAATGAAATTCCAGAGTAGTGGAAAGGATTAGAGATCGAAGATTATATATATATATATATATATATATATATATATATATAAATTCAGTAAACGAAAAATAATGATGAATCTCGAAGCTTAGAATTCGGGGGAGGATAAGGAATCGATGCGCCTGCGCCATTACGAACGATTTTGAATCATGTCACCCAAAACCTGTAGCCATTGGTTATGATCATCACATGGACACCAATCAGGTATACTGCATTTATTAACATGGCTCAGCTTAATTGTCAATGACTTCATGAACTTGATAAATACCAACTAGTATACAAAGTAAGTTGAGAGTTTCTCGTCAACTACCTTCAAGCCACTTTACATGTACAGACAGTTACAGAAGTAACTTTTATATGGCTTCATAAGAGTATTCTTTAGTAGAAGACTTATTAGATTTAAGAGATAAAATAACTAAACATGTTATAATTTCGTTATTTTCAATGTTTGTAGCGTTAACGAAATGTATTGTATCCAGAACTTTCGGTCAGTTCCCTTTACATTTAATGAATGACGATTGCATATTATGGTGTAATCCTTGTTATACAGATATAAAGAATAAAAATGTATTATATGAACAGATACGAAAACAAAGAAATCTATTATTGAATTTGAATTTTATATCACGGACTGAATTCAGTTAGACAACCAATGAATAAGGAGGCACTGGACAGCTATTTGATTCTAATATGAGACTATTTATCCTATCACTTATTATTATTATTCAGTAGTATGGGTCTGGTAACTTTTCTTATAAAAAAAAACCCTTGTTTGAGTTGGATTGTGACTGGCAAGCGGAATCCAGGACGCACATTTTGTCCTATTTGAATCATATAAAGAGTTCATCATAAATAAAAATTGTACTTCAGCAAATAAACGAAAAGTAAAACTTTGTAATTTACTTTTTCAGCCATATTATATCTATCAGTCGGATTCAAAGAAGCTATCTCTTTACGCATTATTGGTAAATGCTTCAAAAGATCTTCAAATTCATCTTCATCATGTTCTGATAAGTCAGAATGTTCATTGTCATTCAAATTGATTTTATTTATTTTATTGGATAAACTACTTGGTTTATACAGATGATGTTTGTCATCAGAAGTTTTGATTCCATCTAATTTTAAGTGGGTTAATTTGTTTTGACCTTTTAATTTAATAGAAAAAAAAAGAGGATTTATGGGAAATGACTAAATGCATAGATTATATTCGTTGAACATTGACCTCAGTTGTGATTTTGATCAATCGGAAATGCAACAGTTGTCACTAATAACGTCGGACTGCAGTTACGCTATAATCTAAATTAGTTAAAATTGTAATTACACTATTGGATGCTAACTCAATAGTTCTAATGATCAAGTAGGGACTGCAAGTCCTGAAGATATAATGACTGCACACCACTGAAAAGTTTCATAATTTGACGAAGCAATTATTTAACAAACCCTGGTTTACAATGGTATTTCAAATGAGACCAATGTAGTAAATAAAAACTGTAAACATGACATTTCAGGAAGAAGATATGTGATTAGTCAGTAGCGTGTGATGAACATGTGTCAAAGGCTATATATATATATATATATATATATATATATATATATATATATATATATATATATATATCTTGTACATCATTGGTTATTATTATGATAATACATGCGTATAGGTGATTAATTGGCTTCTTGATAAATCAGTCAGATCCTTGTGCCTGAATAAAAGATTAAGGCAAGGCTGGATACTATCTGTAAGATATTACGTTGTGGATAATCAGGATCAGTAATGTCGGTAATCAATACGTCAGATATAATAAAACAACTAAGATTAATATTAATTTATCTATTTGTAATAATACAGTGAGTAGAAATTGAGATTTCTGACGTATTGTGATTTAACGTAAGCCACTGCTTGTCTGAAGAAGTGAAACACTAGAAATTTCAATTTCTACAAATATATTACTTCGTTTTATAGACTACTTGTCGAATGCTCAATCTACTTGAAGTTATCAAGTCCAACCCTGGTAATGATGCCTACAAATTGTGGTTAATGTTAGAAAATTCAGACATATTTAGTACAATCTGATTTTATTAAGGCAAAACTGACAGAACTAGTTGCAGTAATCCAGTTGCTTCATTTGTTTGTCTTCCTTAAAATTTGAGCTAATTTCCATAAATAGATGTACATCTGATCGAATTTGTTTTTCTTCAATTGTACTCCATATGTTAGGACTCTTAAAGATCTCGATATTCTCCGCGTACTATGCCTTTCCATTGCTAAGTCGACGTAAATGTACGACGAATTGAGAGGATACACACTCGTGTCTGGTCCTATGTGAATAGTAATTGACTCATACCATCACAAATACTAATTCTATTTTAGATCCATTTAATTTTCCTTTTCTTAACTGCCATTTGCTATATTGGTGTGAAATATAAAAACTAAGGTCGACAGGCATTTTTACCAGATCTTAAATTATTTATAACTGACTTTCTAACCAATCCACAAAATCCAACTCAAGTGGGAAACGCATTCTTCACACAAGAAAAATAAATATATATCTATTCTAACTGGTACATTGCCATTTTTCATTATTCATATTTTACTAAGATACTATTTACCTGAAAGATATATATTTGTTATGTATAAGAAGAGCATGACTAAAATTATGTCATTCATACAAATTTACCTAATGACCTACCCATATGACTTACAAATGAATGCTATGTGTCAACAACGTTAATAATTAAACAGCTTGAAACATCACACTCCAGTAGATTTCAACAAACGAGAAATTGTATATTTACAGGAGTTTAAAAAAGAACATTGATACGTTAATGCAACTTATTTAAAAAAGTACGAATTTATGTACTCGATACTATATGCATAAGAATTAATGATAATGCCCGGATACAGAGACTAAAGTAGATGGAGAGTAACTCAAACTTGTTGTCTTGTAATTGAAAGTCGAACAACTTAACCACAAAACCAATAGTCAATATTTTACTAACTAGATTATAAAACTATGCGATTATTAATCTTATTATTTACGAATTCTTTCAGCGAACAATCACAGTAAGGCTGAAAATAATTGTCATAAGTACTCCATTTCATAAATTCAACAAGGCATAGTGAAAAAACAGATTACAACAAGTAAGCTTTTCAGGAAACGACTCTACAAAGTTAAAGTTGTCAAAAACACTATTTCAGTTTTTTAGAAGATCGACTGTACTTATCGAACATCTGCTTAATGACTAAGCGGATATTATTTTACAAGTGGCTGTGATGAGTTTCGTAGGTATTCAGTAAAGCCTTAATTTCGACTAGATCAAACCGACAAAAAAAGTCTTTTAGAAAACGTACATAGATATGCGTGAATATTAGGCACTTTTCTACTAACAGGCACTGTTTCAATTAATACAAACCCCTTGTATATATATATATATATATATATATATATATATATATATATATATATATATATATATATAATGTAGATATGTGGTAGGCTCTATGTTGTTCATGACTAACTGAACGCGGGTAAGTAGGTAGGAATGCAAATAAATCAGAAAGGGTTCATCGAAAACTGTTTTCTTAGCCATCGCTAATGCAAATAAATTTCTGACAATAATAATGATACCTAGATCTTTAGGCTTCATATTTGGCCAAATATGTGCTTCTAACACAGACATTATTCGTGCTGTTCCGAATTCTTCTCCTGGAAATAAAACTTTAAAAAGTCATTTATTGTATACAATAGTGTAACAAATTAAAATGCATTGTAAACAATAATGCTTGCAAATACGTAGTATGTATGTATGTATGAACAACATAGGACCTGGTACATGTGTGCATCGGTTCAAGTTGCCATACCAATATGGCACCACAAGGTTAACACCACAATAGTAGAAGTTACTTCAATAAAAATGATAATAGTAACAAGAATTATGAAAATAAAGAATATGGTTCAGGGAGCGTGGAAATAAAATTATGAAATAATTTAAAGCTCACGATTTAAGGGAGGACAAGGAGTGAATATATCTCCGTCATTGTGACCGATTCTGAGCCGTGTCACTCAGTGTTTCTAGCTACTGGTTACAGTATTCGCGACGACCCCTTCCAGGTAGTCTGAAGCTACCGATACGACTCAAATCAGCAGTCAGCGACTTTATGGACTGATGCTATGCTTTAGTTTGGCCGCCTCTAACTCGCTATCATTCTGCTCCTATATCAGCCAGCATCTCGCGTCGAGGCAGACGGTGGTCGGGCATACGTACCACATGTCCTAACCACCTCGGTCGATGAAGATTCACAACCTCATCGACTGATTTAACACCTCTGTCTAACACCCGTCGTCTAACCTCGTTATTACTTACTCGGTGATCCCAGCTAACGCGAGCAATGTTTTGGAGACATCGATGGTCAAAAACCAATAACCTTCGAGTGTCGTCTACCCTAAATGGTTGTCTTACACCCATACAGAAGAGAGAGCGAACTGTTGCGTAGTACCCTCTTCCCTTCCTTGAGAGACGAATATCTCGTCTGGCAAATACGTAGTATAGATTATGATCAAGATGAATATTGACTTTTTATTAACTCATGCCATTACTGCGTCAAGGAAAATTATTACAATAAATACAGAGCCAACTTATTGAGAGAGACAGAAACTTATGTGGCAAGTTGAAGTGCACATTTACATGGTCAACCTTTTATAACATCTTCCCTCAATTGTAAAGATACAGCAGTGATTCAACTTTTTGTCATTTCAAAAAAAAATAATACTGTCATTACATTTTTTGCAGTCGACAGTAAGATCCCACCCATGAACCTTCAGTTTTCTGGCTTTGACGTTGCCACCCTATTATTGTTACAGGAGATCTATATTGCTATTATTTATAATGCAAATATAATTGTTATTAATTTTTGTGCTACGTGTTTTACACGACAGTATTGATTTATTCATTCGTAATCGTATTCGCAAACTCTGTATACAATACAATTTTCTAGAAAACTCAATCTTTTATCACCTTAAACAAGTGTGCAATTACTTTTGCTCAACTGTTGTTGTGTATTAACAATACGATATGAAAACCTGTCGGTCACGTCAAAGTAGTAACTATGGTCACGAAGTGAAAATCCTAAAATTATCTCAACCAAACTCAATTATAAGTCAGCAGTTTGCTCACTCACCAGTAATATTTGATTAGTCAGGCAATGAAAATGAGTTGGTAATAAATTTAACATAAATTGAAATCCTAAAACTGATTAACACAAACAGAAAGTTAAGTAGACTACTGTAGCGTCAAAGATATTTACTTATATCGTCCATATATCATTATAGTATATACGTACTAATGACGGTTACTCTGATCGTCATAAACGAGAACCATTGAGTGAACAAGAATAAACAAATAACAAAGCTATGTTGGGAGATGACAGTGACAAAATACACGTTATTCGAATATTACGAATACAATCCGAGAGTCTTGATATAAGTTTTGTACATGTCTAATGTAAAGTGTTGCAGAACTAGTCTTTATTGTAACTCACCTTTAAAACAAAATGATGCGATCGTGCGAATATTATTTACTAAGTTAAAATTGTAACAGATCCGACAGGCATTTAAACAAAGAAACGTTGGTACTTAAAGCCCTTTAGCTTATACCACGAACAGAGCTAGTGTAATATCCAATTCCATACTAAATGGAAAGCTATATCCTATCGTATAGCTATAAAAACAAATAATAATTGTGAGATATGTATTGTTAGTAGTAACTGGGTTAGATATTTCTTTACAATACTAGTTGCCTTTGATGTAACCACGTAATCAGTGGAGGTGATTTGGGTTCATGTTCTAAAACGTCCGATGGCAAGACAGTAAACCTACACAGGTCAAGGTGACTGGGCCAGATTTGGTGTTTATTCTATTCAAATGCATACTTACTCGTAACATTGATTAAAGTGAGAAAATATTAGAAAAAGCTATGAGAGATCATAATCACCAGTACCACTATTTTCACTCCTTTTTTTTCCCAATGCCTTGAGTCGTTGTGCTTATATGAAGTATGATAATTTGAACGGACACGTACGTCAGATCCCATATTGTTTGTGTTTACTTCGGTGACGTTCGAGAAAGTACCATATCTTTAAAGAGCTAATCGCTGAATGAGATAATAAATACCAAGAGTTAGACTAAAAAATACAATGACCAAATATAAATGAAGAGGGATCTCTAAAGTAAATTAGTGTTATTCCAAAATACCTACAGGTAGCAAGCCATCATACCTTCTACGATGGTATCTTCTGTTGGCGAAATTTCAACTAACTCAAACGCATGGTCCAGAATAACACGTGCCATAACCGAAAAAGGGTCAGGCTCAGATTGGAACAAAGCAGATGGGTTAGCAGTATGACACACCAACAGACGTATGGATATGTCATGACTAACAGCTACGCTCATCAGTTTAGCAGCGTCATTCCAACTAGATACCTTGAAGTGAATACGAATATAAATAATAACAACGGTCATTGGTAATAAAAAAATAAGCGAAAATTCGCTACACACGTTTTGATTTGATAATAGGCTTAACGACGAAGACAAATCAAGACAACCCGACGATAGGACAAGACTCAGTCGCAATTCTATCCTTCTGCAACAGAAGTGTTCGTTTACTAGATGATAAGTAGAGACCAATTGCCTTTACATTCGCTAAATAATAAGGTTAAGTAAAATAGATGCCTTCACATTTGATTATAGTCTCTAAAAATATCCAGAATGCAATAGAATGATAGTATACGCTAAGGTCTTCAACTGAAATTAGCAATACACATACTATCCTGACTTGATCTGAATTGTGTCGAACACAAATAGTCAAGCCATACAGACATAATAGTTAGTTACAATGAACTGATGATTTCTGTATTAAAAAAGTGTTCTGTTACTGTTAGAAAGGTACAAGATCGAAAACATTATAGTACATAATACAAAGCCCACAGGTCAGGAGTAGAGGTATGTAACACCTGTGGAACACGACAAATAAAATGCAAATATAAATAGTCTACATACATAGACTAGCAGTTATCCTAGCAGTCATAGTAAATACAATGCACAAAAACAGTTTATTAAACCAGTTTACTTGGACAACAATAAATGATGATCGAAAGGATATGTTCCTACAGGACGATACACTATCTCATCCACGAGTTCTGTGTTCAAAAGAATCTTGGAATCACGTCGGGCTCATCATAAATGATAACTTACCCTCTCCTTCCTACGCTCTCTGGTGGTTGACAAGACCTGATTCTCGTCAAATTTTTCATTCACAATTACTGTTACTACTGCATATATTCGAGACCAATGACTATTACTTGCTACAGTCTATTCAACAGAATTAACATGCGTTTTAACGGCGGTCTCCTATCGAATCATGCTTTTCTCGTTATGACGTACGTGATCCCAGGATCCTTTAAGATACTGAGCTCGTAAATAAATGATTGTCATCCCGTAGGAACATAACCTTCTGATCACCATCTGTTAATGTCCCAGTAAAATAATTTCAAACTTATTTAATCAAGTGCATTTACTATAACTGTTAGTATATGTATATTCTATACATTTAACCGTAAACTACTTGTATTTGTCTTCTGCACATCATGTTTCATGTATTTCAATCTACCTAAGGTGTTCTACTATAAAATGGTAGAACCGACAATAAGTCAGTACAAAGCTCACGAGGAACATGAAACTACCCTTTACACTTAATGTTAATAAATTATTAGATTAGCAGTTTTGAGGAAACGTGAGCTCACCAGCGAATAGGTAGCCCAAAAATATTTTCTTCATTACTCAATTTCTACGTTGAAGTAATCATTTCTTTACAACAGTAACCAGCAACATTCTCTTCCTAACGGGATACGTAATCTTATAACGTAATCAAAACCAGCACTAGAGTGCTTCAGATGTTTTTCTGATAACGCAAAACTTTAATACTGGAAGGCGAAAGTAAACATGAATAAAAAGTATATATCATAAACTCAGCTGCTTTTAAGTTAATAAACACAATAGATGATCTTTTTCAGTTAAAAACCAGCAAAAACTTTGATACAATAAGTGTAAAACTCCACCTTATCTCCAGAAAAATAAATGATAATCCCTTGAGCATTTAATAGCTCTGTAGAGTTGTTCAGAGCGGACGATTTATTTAGAGATCGGACGACTATATCAGCTGAGTAATACTTGCAATCGATTTTGAGCTGAAACTTAGAATCACATACTGACTGACACTAATACGTTTAGATATAAATTATAAGCGTACAATTATCCAGCAATGCTCTTAAGTCACAGGCATCTTCCGAAACATCTATAAATGCGATTTCAGAAGTAGACATCAAGCGACCTTGACAACCTCATATTCTGCGGATAACCTCGTTCATGTGTCAAACTTCAAAAGGCTCCAGATAGATGTGGAACGAATAAAAAGCTTTTATTTACCAAGCTTCCGTGTATACTGCAGGTCTTGAACAAGTGCTTGAGCGCATAATTGATTCTAAATGGTCTTAATGGGTTTTTGTTAATAGTTATTTGATTCCTATTTTATCTTGTAGAATGTTCAATTCTGATCCTAAGAACGCTTCTTTTAGTTGCTGGCTGAATACACGCAAATGACACTGAATCTGTCTCAATCACAATAGTAGTAACGCATCACTAATGTTTCATAGTTAGGTCCCTGGGATATTAAGCATATACAGAAAACAAAAATGTTAGTAGGTTATCACGAAATTCTGTCCTAAGTATGATTTAAACTTATGTTCATAGTGACGTGGTAACTTATCTTCGAATGTGTTTCAAAACATGACAGATCTTTCGGGGTAACGAAAAAAAGCAACATCCTAACATTCCAAATAAGTATTAACAATTCTGTCAATAGTTAGTGTGGAAAGTTCTAATCTCAAACTGGTCAGAGCAGTGCTTCATAGTTAAAAGTGTTTGATACCATCTGAAGACGTTTTCTTGCACTTTGCATGCGAGTTAGGATCGAATGCGGACTATGATGCCTTAATATTCTTTTTACACTGGTGACTGAATTATCTGATAATGGTTTAGACAGTATGTTTAATATGTCCCTGTACGAAGATGAATAACTTAGCTATTTCGCCTAGCTGTAAGTTGTCACGCTATTGTCTGCCTGACTTCGCTGCCAAGTCAGATTATTTGGAACGCTTGCCTATCTCAAAGGTAAAGGACATACCCCCATAGTTTAAAGTTATTAACCAATAACATTTACTGAAGAGTACCCGTTGAGGTAGACCGTTTATGCAGATTATGTAGAGGAAGAGGTTTCAGTACTGAATCTAAAGAAACGTCATTCAGAGCATCATGTGGTTCGTTAAAATAAGCAGTTTATTTCCACTATAAAAAGCTTTTAGTCGAAATAAAGCCTAAGCCAATCTATCATTAGAAGCTTAACACCTATCTGTTCTAGCTTGCAAAAGTTAAACATGAATAACTTGTTTAAAATACGCCATTTTGATCAAGAGGCACTAGTTTAGTTGTCAGTCAAAAGCAATCATTCTTAGTGCATGAGTGTCTCTTTTTAAAACTATATTGTTGGAAGTGCGAAAAATATTGGTGAGCATCAGGTTTGTCTCCAATGTGTTCACAGATTAAGGATCATACTATTTCAGGGGGATAATATGAAGAGCGTTACTGGACGGTAATTTGAAGGATCATTTGCTCAGACCCTCTGAAAATTGGAATGGTGTGTATCAGTTTCCATTTTTGGAATCAGAACACAATTCAGAAAATGTGAGAACAGTTTACTAATGAACGTTATCAAGAATGAGTCTTCGTCTTTTAGAAGAAACAAATTAATTTCTATTTGGACCGTGGGAAAGAGTATAATTTTAGCTACTTCGGTCCCCGTAACACTATGCATAATGGTCACGTGCCCTTAAAGATCATTGTAATCCCTGAAATGAAGCTCCTGCACCTTCAATATATGGACATTGATTTGAATGCTAAGTAGTATTGGTTAACCAAATCTCCATATCGTTAGTGCCACTTCCACTTGATGAGTAGGAACCAAACAACTGTGAGACTCTAGTCTCCTTGAAAAAAACTACATAACGCGATAGGCTGGTCGGATTAGGGACTAATATATCGATTAGCTTGCATCCTTCCAGTCTCTTAGTGGACGTTTCTATTCTACTTAAAGAGCATGTAACCACTGTCACTTTTTGTCATTTTCGTAGTCCGTTGAACTGTATCTTCCCCTATCATCAGCCTGAGAGCGTGAAATGATATAACTTATAGTCCCTAGCACTGGACGTATATCTACCGAACACTTTTCATTGGTGAAGACACAATATAAATCTATTGGATGGATGACAATCTATACACCGAGTTTCTGACTTAACATTTTCAAGCAGTTATAGATGTCTGACGAGCAGGAAGAATCGAGCTTTAGCTGGATTTCGCATACAATATATGGATATTCAGCGAATCAGGGCACGGGTGAATCAGACCCCTATTAATTAAAATTAATTAAAATATGGAGACGTCCCAATCTGGGGGGAATCATTTATTACTTTCAGCTTGATAGAATATATATCGAATTTTAGAGCGATAAATAAATTAACCACGAATGAAAATTACGAAACGTACTTACATTGATAGAGATCGGGTAAAATGTGTATAATTCAGTATAAACTAACCAGAATGGTTACCCTGCATAACATCGCAAGTTTTAACGTAAAATGTTGACAACAGGCAACTAGCTAGAGCAAAACTTTGGTCAATTGTAGTCAATAAAAAAGAATATTAGGTCAAAAATCAGTCTACGGAAAGTAAGGGTTGCATCGTTTTCTCCCTTCCATATACAACGCATGTGATGTGTTTATACAAAGTGCAAGTTTGAGAAATGCCTTCATGACAATGCTTTCAGTTCGAAAGATCGAACAAACTGATTGAGTTGAAACGAATCACATGCTAGGAAACTCTGCTTCGAGTCAGAATTTGTAAAAGATTCTCGTTTATTGTCTTCCAAAATCCTTCCTTGTGTTATTTTTTTAATGATTTCATTTGTTAATTTAATATTAACTATTTCCTCCATTAGCAGAACACAAAAGTCAACCATACGTCGGCAAAACATCTTACAAGAGTGTACGTTCACATGTTTACACCTAGACCATTTCTTTTATATTTTGTAGGTAGTAACTACCTAGTAGAAAGAATAAATTGGTTATAAGAATTAACTTTATGGTTCATACCATAAGCTTAGCTATTTGCTTAATTTCTATCGCCTAGTTAGTGACGTGGTACACTGGATCACTTTACATAAAGCTACAGCCCGAATGACTCCACCAGCCTGATTCGCTCCTACTTTGGTGGTCAGAATTCTTGACTGATGCAAAACCCGTTAGTGTTTAGACTGCACTTAAGATGATGACAACAGAAAGGGTTACATACACACCAAAACGCACCATGTTGTATGACGCAGATTAATTAGTGAGCCATTATCCGCACCGTTCTCCCTCGTCGTTTTTAAACAAAGTAGAATTATTTAGCATTCAAAATGGATGACATGTGGTAGGGTCAGGTATTCTACTTATTCAACAATGCAACACCTTACAGAGCTAGGTAAGATACCTGACCATGATGAGAATCAGGTTTCTAAAGCTAGAAGACACATCGAAACACTTCGACACCCTTCACCGGTTGTTATCAACAACATGAGTTTATGACGAAGTGGCAATCAGACAACTTAGAAGTGAAGCTCAAACAACCTAAATATAGTGTCATTGTTATCGGAAGCCGTAGTCATCATCGAGTAAGTTTACCTTAGCTACCAATTTAAATCCGGAAGTCCGAAGTTCGTGACAATGTTAACCCAGTCTGTGAAACAACGGACTGACCACTATGAAATGGTCTAAATAATTGCTCAGTCTGTCTCTCTGCAATGTACACACCACCTAAGTATTTATTAAAATCATTTTTACCTTTGATAATTTTCACTGAGTAACCCCAAACATTGTAGAATAAGCTCTTGTTAATACTTATGTATTACAATCGAACTTACCGAACCCTTAAATTATATCCCTTTTAAGCAGTTCATTTTCTTGTCCAGGTTGTGATGAAATTTGTTACTCATACAGAAGTGTATTGACCCCGTACCTTTATTACATGCAACAGAACATCTAACATGAGTAAATCTGTCACCATAACAAGGAACGAACAACGGATGACACAGTAGTTTTTAATGTTAGCAATTAGTATAAAGCATACTAATTTAGTCGCTTGCTGTTTCAACCTTGCGGTATTTTCGTGAGCTCAGTATGACATTTGCAAGAACCGAATATCAAAGCCACTTAACAATACGCTCAAATAATAAGTTAGTAATTCGTTCCTATATTGTTTAAACTGAAACCTCTCTACAAGAAAACTGCTTATGTTCTTTATATAGCATAAAGTAAGCTTATTATAATACACAGATGACTAATTTAGGGCTAATGTAAGCAAGCATGAAGTAGTTTCAATCGTAACATGGTTTTAGAACGTGCTGACTTTCATACAATGTGTATAATTAAAATGAAATGGTTACCCGTGACTATCAGTTTGATACCATACTCCATATTTATCATCTTTACTCAGACTGTGCAATACAGTTTATTTAACAATGGCAATGTATTTTGACTCATAAAGTAATGATAAATAACCTTAAATTTAAAAAAAATAGGTAAAATAGAAAAGTGCTTTAGGAAATGAAACAAGCACTAAAAATGAAATATTGCGATTTGATGACATAAAAGCATTAATTATTGAATGCGTCACAGAAATAATTCAAAAAGTAATGTAAATGAAAAATAGCATAAACGCAATAGACTAATCATGCTACAATTGTCAGATCTGAGAATATTAATTAGGTATGAGACAAGTAAGAAATTCTGTCTGTTCATATATATATATATATATATATATATATATATATATATATATATATATATTAAATTTCCTCATAGCCAACTTGACGGCGCCGACTACTAATAATAAAAGCGATCAAAGCCGCCGCAATCATTATAACCAATAAAACCCCAACAACAATAGGAATCACTTTGGTCGGTACGTAATCAGCAGAGCAAGAAGTAGCTAAAAAATGGAGAATGATAGATAATGTTCACGATCTATATATTTTACAAAACAAACGATTAATTGATAATGGCAGAAATTAGTCAATCTAATTAAACAGGTGAATTGATTGATATCGAGATAGTGATAATAGGCTAAAAAAAGTACATTTTAGCTACTTACTGAATTAAACTGTTAGTAAAAACGTTCATCTACCATTGAGGATGTGAAGCTGATGAATCTTATGCTCAAACTTTAATAGCTAGCTTACGACCTGCGAACCAGTTACTCGAAATGAAAAGATAGAAGAAGACAACAAAGAATTCACTTCATCTAAATGAACGATGGCGCATATGCATTCACTGTCTTCCACTAGATAATGATTTACAATATCTTTCCATAAAACAATTTCACTCCATCCTCTAGAACCATACATTCAATTTATGTATTTTAACTTCAAGTCATACTATGCCCAAAGGCTAGTGATACCATCCGGCTATCCAAAAAAAGCTCAATGAAGCGAGGTTCAAACTGGTAACTTAGTTGCCGAAATATATACACCTTTAATCCACTGATCCATGAAGCTGGCTGATGGTACAACAAAATAAAATTATATTGAGTGGCTTTTAAATTAATAATACCGAAAGTAATCAGTGTAAACACTGCATTGTCTGTAGATTTACAGTACCATGAAGCGATGTTTGAATTCTTGCTTTTAAATTCATCACTGATAAATTACTTTCCTAACAAAATATTCCTGTTATACTAAGCTTTATTAATGTATATATTAGTAATGAGATACATTAGATTACTCATTTCCATAGTGATTGTACTGTACTTAAACTGCGATCACAGAGTAATGGCTTTTTAATTAACCGACTTTAAAGAATAAGTGATTATAATCAGTCTGGTGTAAGCACAGCAGTAATATATATATATATATATATATATATATATATATATATATATGCCACGAACAAGACGAATAATCATGAATCACAATATCAGGAACACTGTGTTGTCAGGATTTGTATTGTCGGAATACATCTACTAAAATCATTTAGTAGATAACATGTTTGTATTCCTTAAGTTTCAAGCTTCCCGTTTCTGTATACAAATTCTACGGTGAGTCTTTATTATGTTTTATATTTTTCATTACGAAGTGAACTGTCACATGAGATATTAAAGCTAGTTGTTCTTACATCATTAAACTACTTTCTACTTGGAAGGTATATTTTGTTTCCACTCTCATTCAAAGGACTTTGATTAAGTGAACACTAGTACGATCCAACTATTGTTAACGTAGTTGGGTCATAGCGCGTAGACAGTCACCTACATCACTCTAGCATCACCAGGGTCACTTTAATATGCACTGGCTCAGGTTGCCTCACCACACTAGCACAGTGTGATAAAATTAATAACAAGGTAGTAGTAATATCAGTGAGTCAAAAAGTTTAAGCATAGAAAATAAGATAAGCGACTAAAAAGTGAATCTGCTGAATAAGTACAGAATAATTTCGAAAATCGAGATCTGGAGGCGAAGAAAATGACTTACTTGGCCCAGTAAATGTATTATTGTCAGTACTGTTACTTCTGAATGCTTCAACTTGAAACTGACTAAATGTAAATCGTATATTTGTCGAGTTTGAAGATTTGTCTTTTAATTCAAATGTTTGTTCACTGACGCAAATGAATGATGAACCAATAGCACAAGAAAATAATGATTTGTCCGTGGAGGCATTTAATGGGCCTAAGCAGAAGGAAAGATTTCATAAAACAGATGATTCATTCTCCAGCAATCTTCTGAAACGTACCATGATAACGCTACTAATAAAAAGTGAGTTCAATTTTATATTTGTCTAAATACATTTCATTCCAATCGTGGCATAAGGATATTCGGATTATTATTATTATTACTTAATCGTTCAATACAAGTTTCAATACTACAGATATATTGTTCAAATCGTGTTATTGTGAAGATTAAAGTAATCACTTCAGAGTCACAGTAGTAATAAGAATATTACACGGTTTAATTAGCTATAACTTACAAAAATACAATGTGATTAAAACAGTGACTTCATATATATAGCTATCATATGAATAATACCACTAATAATATTGAATTATTTTACTTGGCATAAACTAATATACTTACTTACACAAACATACCATTCAAACAATCATAGTTTCTAGTTAACAAGCAAAGGCTTTCCACATTTTAGTTAAATTACTTATAAATGCATGTTAATTTTATGAATCACACAATTTTTCTAGTAAAATATCTTACCACGAAACCACGTAAATACCTACTTTAAAAAACCTTCCAATGCATAACTGATAACAATTTTGAACTAATTTATAAAATATGTATTTTATAAAAACACAGAATTCGATACAGTAATTACATTTACAAACTTCGCAACAATTTATATACTGAATGAAATTTAGAAGTTTAAGATTATTAAATATTACCGCAACATACTGATTTAATATATATTTCAAAACTTGAATAGTGCCATAGTGTTATAGTTTGTATAGTTATAATCACTAGTAAGTGAAAGTCAATAGGAGTGTTTACTGAGTAATTCGCTAGTGTTGAAAAATTCGATTAAGTAGATGACTTAATTGAAAAGCTTTTGTTATCGCTTTAGACACTAATCTGTGCTAAATCCACATAATATTTAAGCTATTTCATAAATCTTAAATGAATTTTCATGATGATCATGTTTGTGGTTAGTTGTGATTAAGGGTTTCATTGTCTTTATAAGACTATGTATTCTTGTTGATTGTCTTCGTCGGCTGATAATGAAAGCACAACAATTAAACCATCTGTCACCAAGAGTTCAACAGGACTGAAAGCATCCGCGTGAGATGAAAATCTCTTTCAGACTTGTGTCGTCCATTTTTAATTCATTGGCCAAAAGTAAAAAACGATGGGCAATGCCTCTAACACGGAAGTGGATTTCATGTAACTAGATAGGTAGATGGATAATGTAGAATAACACGTCAACTATGATAACTTCACATGAGTAATAAAGATAATAGAAGCTTGAAAGAAAGCTCTAACGTCAGTAAATTAAGAAAACAGCCGCCTATTATCTAGATTGGCTTTGAAAAAAGTAACGATTAGGAATGGGTGTCAGTAACGTGACTCCTTATGTCACAAGAGTAAAGAGACGGAAATATCATAATAACTGTTACAGTGGTAAGTTTAACATTGACTTCGATCAACCTTAATACTAAACATGTTTTGTCCACCTGTCTCCACTCTGTAATTCGTCTACTGATCATAAAGTAATTTGTTTACCAAGTATAGATTCATGTATTTATCTATAAATCACTGTGTAAGGGCTAGTGAGATTAGTCGACAACTAAAACTAAAGTACGTGCAACTGAGTTAGAACATATGACCTACTGGTTTTAAGCCAAATACTTTAGCCGTATAGCTAACGTCTAACAGAGATAATTTAGGTTCCATCAACAGAATGAAATAAATCAGTGGAGTCGATCAAGTGAAATGACACCGCTAAACTTAAGCATGACCTTCGTAACGCCTCCTCCTTCATACAAAAGTGTACCTATGTTAAACACTAACCCACAACCAGGCATGACACAATTATTCTTCCTTAATAATTAATTAGATGTATGTTTGTGCTTACATTTTACACCGAACATTGTATTTAATCAAATGATTTAAGTTTAGGAAGACAGAGGAAAGTTGGAGTTGAAATACCCTTCGAAAAAGCCAATGAAACTGGTTACATAAAGACAGAGCTACTCAATCAGTTGCAGTGACAGGACGTATTCCATCAGTCATTAGTAACCTAGAATCTGGCACGTATGTACATCAGGTCAATTAGTCACACTAAATCATTATGGTAACGTGAATACCAAAGTAGGAGAAGTAACAGTATTATCAGTGATTATAAGTTTTGGATGTATTGAATATGATTCGAGAAAAAGAAAACAATTTATGAGAAGATATAAAAACAATCTTAAAGTCTATTATCTAAGAGAACGTACGTCCATCACTGTGATTGACTATGCGACAGATCATCTAACGTCTCCAGTTAATGATCACGCGGACTTCAAAGTAGTCTGGACCTACCAATATAACTCACAACAGATACTGACTCCGTGAATCGATAGTCATGTCTTAGCACCTAGCTTTCTTCTAACCTACTCCTACTACAACCAGCATTGTACGACAAAGTAGGCATACGTATTACGTATCGGAGTCATAATTTTTGAATAAGATTCACAATCTTATCAGCCATATTTGCTTAGTACCACAAACTTAACCTCAGTGTTACTATCTCAGTCGTTGAACGACACATGGACATATGACTTGATTAGGAGAAAAATCTAACTAAAGGAAGGTTTAAAACAATCAAAATAATACTTGATTTCGGTGGTGCAACTTAAAAATGTAAGCTATATACGGTTATGATTGTCTTATTAAACCTTTTGAAATGATAAAGCAAATTTGTAGGATGGTAGAAAATATAGTTGTCCCTTATGTGCTGCAAGCACACCTTGAAGTCTTTAAAACCACTACCACTAGGCTTATTTATTTGTCCTACCTCTTAAGAAGGGGTATCCTTCTAAGATGTGAGCAACTAGGAGGTGATGAATGCCCTCATACATTTAACAAGACTCAAGATCACTGTGCTTGTGATTAAATCTCTTCTTCTTACTTTTAACTCATATATTCTGCCTTTGACTTCGCCCACACGCGTCACTAATTTAATGATTTGAGTTCATACAACGATATCGCAAACTTTTTCGCTTGTCATGCTGATAACATGAAGTGCATTATTACCTATTGATTTTATGTAAATACAAAATTCGTTACAAAATGACACTAAAAATATATGCGCCATTTCAAGTACAAAGGTAACGTCGTGAAGAAAATAGGGAAAGAGGGAAAATAAGGGGAAAATGTAAGACTTCGTAGGGTAACTAGAGAATTACAAAACAGGAAGATACAGTTCAGGAAGAAACATGAACAAGATTTTATTCCAAATAAGAGAAATCATCACACTTTCATAAGGTGTGTAATAAGAAACTGAAGCAAGACCGCCACTGGTTTCCATTTTGCCAGATATCTGATAAGGTCTCAAGTTACTGATTCGTACCATTTCTAGGACCCCAACTAGGAAGTCGGGATGGACTGACCGAGACTAGCCCTAAATAGCATTCCGTTTATTCCATGACCCCATGTTATAAATTGATCACCTCTCTACTTTTTCCAACTAGTCCCAGCGTCCGAAAATAATACACGATATAGAAGCCACTGGGATGACATTCGTAAAACGTGAGCAAGCCAGCCGAAGCCGGAGTTTCAAGATGGTTACACTAACAGAGTTATAATCACTACTCCCGAAAACACGATGTCGAACCTCAGCATTACTAACATGATGTCCCCATCTATATGTAAGCAACTCTTCAGAGGACAACGCCGATCGAGCAAAGAGACATCGAACATCCTCAGCTCGAAAAGACCAGGTTTCGCAAGCATACAGAAGAACTGCTCTCACCTAAGCGTTGTACACCCAATCTTTTACAACCAGACTCATATCATAACGGTGCAAAAGATGGCCCATTTCAGTATAAGGTGATCTGGATCTACATAATACGTAGATTGATCACATCTGACACACCACCATCAGCATTCACACAACTACCCAGATACATGAACTTTTCGACTACCTCTAGCTGACCACCACAAATGAATGAGAGCAGCTACACACTCCTGACAGTCTCGTAGCAGTAATTTGCACTTGGAAGGCGCGAAATACGTGCCATACTTAGGGATATTAATTGCCGAAGTGATTAAAAATGATTTGTATGGATTGTGTGTTATCACAGTAAGACAGTATCGTCCGCGTACTCGAGGTCAAAAAGTTTTTCTCTAGGTAACAACTTCACACCACCAGCAATCACCTCCTTTAGAGCTGTTTCTAGAAAGTCATCGATGGCAAGATTGAAGACGAAAAGTGAAATTTGGCAATCTTACCTAACCCCACAGCTGAATTGGAACGGTGGAGGAAGGTAGTTGTATATCCTCACTTTGCCTGAAGTTTTTGTGCACAGAGCCTTTAAGATGATAATAAGCTTCACAGGAATGCCCATCTCCAACAAACAATTCCAGGACACAGTCGTGTCCAACAAATCAAAAGCGGCCCTGATGTCAAGAAATACAGCGATTTTTGGCCTGCAGTAAATGTGATGGAGTTTTTAACATTTGGTGGAGGATAAAAATGTGACCGACACATTTTCGACCTGACAGAAAACTGACCTGTTCCTCACGATTCCTCCTTTCACGCGTTTCGGACAATCTGAGAAGTATGACGGAAGCCACTAATTTAGAAGCAGTCGAGAGGAAACTCACCCCTCCCCCCCGCAAAGTTGTTACATTGGTTGCGCGAGCCTTTTTAAAAATGAGAACGATGATTTCTTCATTTCAATAGGATGGAACACTCCAAGTTTGTCAAACATTCCCAAGTAACCTTTTCGGCTTGCTGACTAGCTTGCCAAAATCTTTAAAAAAAGCTAGAAGCAAGTCATCTGAGTCTAGTGATTTGTTACGATTCAGAGGTTTTAGTTCCTTGTGGACTTCCTCCTCGATAGGTGGATAAGTCGTCACCGGTCATGGAGATTATGACAATCTGGTAGTTGTTTCGGTTACAGACCAGATAAATGACGGTCAAAAAACCACCCCATCGTCTAGGACGATCTTGGATGTTAATGATTAGTGTGGCCATCAGATTACCAGATTGTTTCAATGATATCAGACTTCTTGCCGCTAAGTGGCCCGGATGAGTTGAAAGAGCTTCCGGTAATTACCAGATGCAGTTGCTGCTTTCAACTCTTTGACAAGCTCAGACAACTAGGTTTCCTGGTCCCTATGTAAGCCTTTCACGACCTCCTGGAGCAAGAATCTACGTTTATTATCAAACTCATAAGTCATCGGAGTGTACTGACGTGTCTCAAAGAGTTATAAAGAACCTGTAGCGGTCCAATGTTTATAAGTGGGACGTCTCGTAAAACCGTAAGAGATGTGGCCCACCATTTTATTGGCGTCGTGCAAATGCAACCAGTGCTCATCCTACGTTATCCGGCGAACTATCGATCGACTAACGGTTAACATACAAAATGGAAATAATCATTCATATTGTGTATATAACAAAATGTTCACTAATAAAAAATAGCAAATTAAGCTATTGTACAAGTGAGACCTTAGCACGTACAAAAACTGATTTTACATAATAATAAATACATATATGTTATCAGTCTATTACTAAGCATAAAATAGAGAGATTATTGCACAGAATAAAAGAATACATGTAAAACTCATTTACCTACACTAAAACATATTTATGATATTACAACTAAATGAATTTTAATAATACAAATTCATTAATCATTGCACCTGTCATAAAACAATACTATCGACCAGATTCTAGTTTTGTCAAGTAGATATTTTTTTCAGAAATCGATTTAATGAATACAAACATACAATGAATAATAAAGAAGTGGAACAGTAATTAATTGCTAACACACAATATGCCACAGCATTATGGTGTTACTTACGAAGTATATACAATATGAATAAACAATGAAATAGTTTATATAATTTATGCACTGAATTATTTATTTCATCTAGCACAACTATGAACCTACATTTTCACTGTTTACATGAGATATGACATTTATCCTTGGTAGTTGTTACACAATGAATGTAACATACTAGCCTAATTAGAATGATAATAATGTAGTATTAGGAGTACTGAGATTCCAAAATTAATAGTCATTATGATTGGGATCTAAAAGTAGTTATGCGTAAAATTGGTAGGTGCAGATTACCTGATTCCAGAAGTTAAATGATATGCTTCAGAATCAATTATACTGGCGTAGATGCATTGAATCTCTAACTTTCTCTACATCTTGAGTTACAGCATTTATTCATGCATATCTTATCATTCCATCATTCCGAAGCATATTTTCAATGTTTAGTTTTCTTCATCATCAATGCTAGCATAGTATTTTGACTACTTTCTTATTAAACTCCTCGTGGATTGTAGGACACATTTTGCCTACAGATAACTTTTCAAGCAATTTTGTCAAAACTTTAGATTCAGAGACTAGGGAATAACTATAGTCAAAACTGAAAGAACTTGACACAAATCAGATCTATGATTGATCGTTGACAAAGGAAGACCACACTAAAGTGGGAGTGAGTTGAGATGGTGATGAAACTGTATAGCAACTTGGACTAATATGAACATTTATGGTCATTATACCTCTGACTAGAGTTCCCAAAAAAATAGTGGTGTGACTGTGGATGGAGAGGATCTACTTACCATCTTGAAGTGCTCTTATATGGTCACGCATTTATAGCCTCTGACATACGTTAACGCACTTTATGATACGGTTAGTTCTACAAAAATGAGGGTGGAGAACGGATATCCGGTGCCTAAAATGACTCGTTCGGTCGATACGAATGGTGCACATATGCTCTAGAACTGTAAAGGGACGAAAGGCTTACAAATTTACTTTGTTGACCGGTTAACGAAATTGGATATACTTACGTTGCTCTGATTTAGGCTGTCAAGTTAAAGGTTCAGTAGTAACATCCTTAGAAAATTATCTCCTTTTACTTGAACGCCGAACAATGATTGCCCTGAACAAAATGACGGTAGTAAACTCCTTACTATGTACACAATATCGTAAAAATTAGAATTCCGAATCAAATTTTAGAGCCACATTTATGTAATACCATTTCAACTGCTTATTTTTATAAATTTTCATGTCGTTTATACATTTCCCTACAATAAGTTTAAACTTCAAGTCATTCAAAAGCTCATTTCTACTGAAACTTCTGTTCTATCTAACGGTCTAAAGTTACTGAATGGTAGATATCATTTACTAAAGCCTCAAGATCATACAAATCGAGTCCTTAAAGTTTAATGAGTAAATATGGATCATTATAGGAGGATTCTGATGAGAAAGATAGGCTAGGAATTCAATGCTTTTAGATGTAACTCTGTAGGCGTTATTTTGCAACATTTCTCAATGATACATCAATAATAAGGCTGAAAACAATAATGATCAAAAGAGACATGTAGTTTAAAAAGGTAAGAATTTATATAAAATATTTAAGGTAGTTTGTGGAGATCGGTATTAATTTTCAGTTGATTGAATTCATCAGAGATTGATGTTGGTAGGGTACTATTGAAAACCAGGGACCACTAAACAGCTGTCTCGTCCTAGTGGCGCAGAGGGTTCAATATTCGCCAACCTGAAGCTTCTAAGGGTAGGATCTAGGATGTATGCTCATGAGGAGTCCCATACTAGGGCGAAATAGCTGTCCAGTAGCCCTGGTTTTCAATAGTACCCTATAAATATCAATCTATGACGAATTCAACTGACTAAAATTAAATAAAATAGATTCAGTTACTTCAAAAACATATAATAGTGAATGATTCGTTTTTAATGAAGGCAAATTACCTAACATAAGTAATAACAACTGTTAATTTTAGGTAATTTCGATTTACTAGTCTGAAAGCCAGCCCTCTAAATGAACTCATAAAGACCATTAACAGCCACAAATAGTGAATACGTCTTTTATAAGAATAAGTGTTGTGACAGCTCCCAGAAACCTCAATGAAGACTCCAGAACCCTTAAAAGAGTCGGAGATAATTCGTCCAATCATCGATTGACAGAGACGTGGAGTGTTCTGATTGAGTAGTAACTGAAACTCCTTAGTTCGGATTGGATGGATCATAATAGTGATTTTATCGTCTCAGAAAACTATAAATATACGAATATTTTGTACATAACTCACTCTTTGCTTTTACTGGGATAAAAATTCTTGTCTACGTGCCTTCTGAATTCGCTACTAGGAGGGTTCAAGGCGCCCGAGTGCTGGAGTTGTCTGCGGCTAGTCAAGCTATCAAGACGAGTTATAACATTAATGTATCAGTCAAACTAACTGCTAAAGCCAGACCATTATTCTACAATATTTTCGCAGTAAATATTTTTGATTCCACTGCTCTTCTTCATCTTAGGTTAGTTACAGCGTTTTTAGCTTTGTCAAGCACCAAGAGGCTTATGTCGATCTCCTTATTCTGGTTGTCTGGAAATATTGTGTAGCTGAAGGTCGACTAAACAGCTCTTTGAAGTATTCTGTCAATCCTTCTAAACGTTTAAGTTGTAAGAGACTGAACTACTAACACTTGATCTTTCAATCCCGATTTCTTTTATTGGTCTAATGAACCGTTTGATGCTAACTACTGAAGATGCATTTTCCGTCCTTTTACATTGATTGCCAACCACTACACAACTGTTTTGTGAGCCTAGATCTCATTTGTCTTCGCTACTCTTCGCTGTTCGGAGGTTGACAGAAAATGTTTAAGGAGGGTACACCGATTCGATAGACTGCCGATAAAATACAATGCTTTTTTTAAGCATTTAGTCCAAATCACTAAGAGATGCTACTCCCGTTTCCATGGTTGTATGATTATCTTACCAAGCTACTTTAGGGTTAGTCTCGTTATTATGATTGCTTAAGTGCGTCAATAGCTGTTTCTGGAATTTTGTTTTGGCTTTCTCGTTGTTGAGATGAATTCTATAGTACTCCTATTTATGATTTTTCTGCCTCAAAAGGATTTAAACAAACGCATGTTCGCATTAGAATATGATCAGAGTTTAAGCATATACTCCAAAAAAACAGAAATCATCTACCAAGCTTCTTCAACTATTACTGAAGATTTGGTACGTTTAGTGTATGCATGATCGACATATAACCCAGAACATGTGTGCATCGGTTCAAGTTGCTTATTGTGGTGACTCAATCGGGCTAAATTGTTAGGATAATCGTTTTCTAAGGTCATACCATGCCAGGTGAGTCGACTGAAGAGCGGTGAGACTCAGAGCAGCAAATATGAGGTCCGAGGACGAAGTCGTACTGCCAACTATACAGAGGTGACGACAGCGATGCTGCCTTCTCACAAAGGAAGAGTGGGGTTAGAAAAAGTTGACCCTAAAAATGCACACCTTACTTTATTCCACGGATTTCCGTCTCCGGCAGTAAGACCATAACATGTACGGAGCAACAACGGCAAAAACCTCTCTTAAAAATGCCGTGTGTGACCAGGGTTAAGCAGTTATTCCTCTATGGTACATTTAAAGGTATCATCAAGTTAGCGTAAGGGATCATCGTGTTACACGATGTCACCTTGTTATGCTTTAAGTTTGTGCAAGATAGAAATAAACGATTGTCTAAGCACGGTTGCAGCAAACGGCCACTATTATATGTCCGCTGAACTAGGACACTGAAAGACTTACCTAAGTATCATTCAGTCAGGTTTAAGCTATCTACTTGGGTAATAAAATTAACCACTATGAGTATAATATCTGAGATCAGATTTATGAGGGTCAGGAATCTCACTGTAAATACATCTTCTAATTCACATGCGTTGCAATAAATCGGAATATAAACAGAGAAGGCGAAGAGCAACGGTATGTATCGCCATTCTTCCGAGTTCTTATGATACCATCTAATTTGATAGTAAATAAACCGCTATCTACAGCAATCTGTTCCAGAAGTGTTGGTTCTTTTCTCATAGTTAGTGCTACACCAGACCACAAGAAGTTGTCACATCACCAGGAAATCGAAGTGCATAAAGCGTCGAATCTTTACGTTTTTTAAGTAAGACCAAGCAGATAACTACGTTATGATTCTGCATGCGTGTTTTAGAGGCATAGTATAATCGATGGCACAAGATCCTAGCGTCTTAACTGGGGAGGCCTATTGCTTGGTTTGACATACGGTTTAGACATTAGAGGCTCTGGCATATGGTTTAGAGTGTGGTTCCAGTAGATCTGAGTTAGTAATTCGTAAACTCGAATTTCTGTCACTGTTGAGTGGAACACGAGGAGGAAGTCAACAAACAGAGACTGAAGGTTGATGACGGATGTAAAAGTGGTTTGATTATGAAAAAGGTAATCTTAAATACTGATTAGAAGTATGAAGGCAGCAACTCCTTCCCATGTTAGTTACACTGCGAAAGAGTTTATCTTCTTGAAGTACCCAGAAAGGAAATTGATTGAAGGAGTGTCTTGATAACATAGGAGTGTGAATACAGTGCCAGATAGACAACTTATTAACGCCAGTCACACAACTTTTTGTGAGTAGTTTTGACTGTGCTAACTGCATACTCATAAAAGCTTTATCATAAGAAACTGAAATCTGTGATGAGGTGTGAAATTTAAGGGCTAATAATTTTTAAAACCGTCCTTCCCTTGTGAGAAGAAAGAATCGATGCGATGTTGGTCGTTTGAGGGGAACACCTTACTGCAGCCACGTTCATCCATAATCAACAGTACGATGGAGTCTTAAGACCTCCGGTGAATTGCTTGTAATCTTACCGCTCTGTAGCAAATCTGCCTTGAAATGGTAGGATATAAAGAAACAATTATTACAGTCAGTGTGACCCGAAGACCCATAACGATACACAAGCTCCACCACTAGATCAAAGTAGCGACAACAGTCGGGAGATAAAATTTTATTTATGTTTAAGGATTTAGTTGCTAACCGATTCATAACATTCTTCAGATAACAATGCAGAGTAATGTTTGGATATCTGTTTGAGAAGTACAAGATTTCTATAACCAATATAACTTTATCCTATATGAACAAGTGAACTGGTATATGTGTATTGAGTCGGGACAAAGCGGTATTTTATCCTTGACCCTTTACGATTTCTTCGAAAAGTTTATTTCTTGAATTGTCTCCATTTTCAATTAATAACGTAATAAGTTTCTCTATTTATTTCAAGAAAATAATCTAACAGTGAATGTTTTATTAACATGTAAAACAACATTATCATCGTCAACTTCAGAAAGGAGTGGCTGCAAGTCGGCAAAACAACTATAAAATTAATTTAACTCCAGAATAATTCGTTTTGTCAAACGTGACTGGACTTCCGGAATTTTCACTAAAATGACAATGCGATCTTGCATCCGATTGGCCGCTCGATCACATTTCTACCAATAGATATACTGGCGATTGATTGAGTTCATTATCAAGCTATTTATATTTGACCACCTACTCAAACATAGTTCTCGTTATTACAATAACGCACAGGTACAGAAAGAACATATTATCATGCCAACTAGCTGTTAGTATGTATTCTAACAGGCTGTTGATATTTTAGCTGAGTAATTTACCTATGTTCAATCACTGATTATTTACCCTTGTTTTCCAGTCTTTTATTAGTTATAATTTCGAAAATTGGAATTTTGCTGTATTTTCCAGTTGACGTTTACTAATAAAAACGAATATGTCACCTATTTCCCTACTAAAGTTTTCCAAAGCAAGAAAAATAAGTACCGTAGGATGAACTAAATTTAATTAGAAAATGGAATTAATTTACATTATTTTACAATGCTTATTATTCTTGCTTTGAAAAAAATGAATGTATCACACCAAAATGGAGCTCAAATATACTGAATGATACATTTTTACAACCTCAATCGCTTGTCATTACTGATCCCAACTTACACAACTTATAGTAATTTCAAGGTAATATGAATTATTCTTAAAAGACTTCAACAATCAATGAGTCTTAGGTAGAATAAAATTCTAAAACTGAAAATAACAGCTAGATGAAAAAGAGATATGATAAAGGTGGTTGCTGATGAGTAAAGTGGGCTTAAATGCTAATAGGGATGCAGAGAAAATTAGTAACAACTTCCATACCATGGAAGTTAATACATTAAACAAAGTATATAAAGGACAATGATTTAGTGTTGAATGAAATGAAAACTGTCTCCTGCACCCTCATAAGGTACAACTATTCTTAAAGTCTTGGAAGAGGTTGTTTCGTTTATCCTTAAAAAACGCTATGCGAGCTGGTAAACAAGGTGATATACACACAGCACTGGAAATCAAATTTGCATAGTTCCCCCCCCCTTCACCACTCATGAACAACGTAGAATCTGGCACATATCCTTATAGGTCCAAGTTCCCATACCACATTACCACGATGAAACTTAAAATTTACAAGATTAACACGACTATATAATTTAAAAGGAAGGAATGAGGTAAATGTGCATACGAAATGATGGAACTTACGATCTAGAACATAGAGAGTGAATACAAATGCCACCCGCGTGTGACCGATTTCAGCCAAGTCACCCAGTATCTCTACCAACTGAGCACGATTATCAAATGGACTCCAACCAAGTAGTCTGCTAGAAATGGGACTATCGAGTTAATATTATGACTTTATAGATAGGTGCGAAATATATATCTGATGGGTGTTTTAGCAGAAACGAGTATCCCAGACCATTAATCTGATACGTAAACACCTGTATGCACTTGCTAGTCAACAAATCCCAGTTCGTAAAATATAAAACAATATGATGAAAAAAACTACGCAATGTACTCACCCCATTTATCCAGCCAATATGACAAGTATACACTAGTCAAACCGTAATAAGCAGGTTGGGTTTGGGAGAAATTAAATGATATACTCCAGTTCCCTATAGAATCAATCGGCTGCCAATCCAAATTTAAAACGTTGTATTCTTCACCAGTGGAATTCATACAAATTCCACTAGAGTTAACGCTTTTAGCATTCGTCGAATTGATATAGGTTGTGAATACGGATTCTGAAATTTCGTCAGAGGACTAAAATACAAAGGATTAATATAGGTAATTAATCAGACATCTGAAATATTTGACATATCTATGTGAACACTATAGGGATGAACTAACTAACAAAGATGCAACCTGATTCTATATGAGCAGAAAAAATGACGGATTAACAAAAATACTGAACACTATACGTGAGGGAACTGGTATAATAATGACTTATAACCACAAGTGATTCATTCGTTATATTTAGCACTGTATGGAATTTTTCAGTGCACTATTTCAACAAGTTGCTTTTTGCCTTTATACGTCTTAAAAAGATATATAAAATTAAAAGGAACATATGTTTATGCATAAATCCAAATGAAACTTTTGCAAAAATTATAATCTTTCAATTGTTAACAATTTGTATTTTTAAAAGGTTATTGGCTATATTGGCCCTACTTGTTGACTTGGAATATGCAGATGATATAGTTCTATCGGGTTAAGACACTAATAAAATGCAGAGTTTTTCGACTACCTTAAGCATCAATGTAATCATGTTTGGGATGCGATTCTCCCTCCCCCCATTTGAATGCAAAGTGTTCCTTCAGGATTGATTTTCTTCGGCACCGAAATTAATGGTAGGGAGCAAAGTAGTTGAATGTGTTGACCGCTTTACTTATGTTGAGAGTCCTATCAGTCCTGATGGTCTGGTGTCTATTGAAATTTTGGCTCGTATACAGAAGGCCCACTTTTGGCGTAGGCGAGACATCCGTCTACTGACCAAAGGACGTGTATACTGCACAGCAGTTTAAACCGTTTTACTTTATGGATGTAAAACATGACCATTAAGGATAGAGGATATTCGTGAACTTCTAGTATTCGGTCACAGATGTCTTCGAAGTATTACTGGTGTGTGCTGGACCAACTGAGTAAGCAATAACTGGCTTAGGAATAGGGTACTAGGCAAATATGGTGAATCTATTGATGAAGTAGCGTAAACCTCCATCAGCTGAGGTGGTTAGTGAGTGTGTTATGTATCCCCAACCACCGCCTACCTCGATAACTAATGCTGTCTGATGTAGATGTAGGCTGGAAGAAAGCTAAACCAAACGGCTAAACCAAAACATGGCACTAGTCTATGAAGCCACTGACAATTGGGCTGAGCGATGTTAATAGGTGCAGGCTACCTGGTTGGGGTTCGCGTGATGATCGTAACCAGTGATTAGAGACCTTGGGTGATATGGATCAGTCGTTGGCAATGGCACAAGTGCATCTATTCCTTGTCCTCTTCTAAATTCTAAGTTTCCGAAATCATCATAATTTTCTGTTAACCGAATTATGCTTTCTTAAACCTTATTTTCGATCTCTAACTCTCCATTAATACTAATTCTACTGCTACCTCTACTAATTTGGGATTCGATCCAACAGTTTAATCTCTATCTGCTAACTGGAGCATGGTAACTTGAACTGATGTACGCATTTACCAAATTCTACGTTGTAGCTGACTTACTGAGATTGCCCCTTGTAACCTTTTCATCGGACATCATATGAGCTAGATACGAAAATGAAAAGCTTTTTTTTACCTCATTTTGCGTCCGTGAGTTTGTATGCAGCTAAATCTTTCTCTGAAAGGAGATATACGATGAAGAATAATGTGAAGCGGATGCTAAACATGCTATAGAATAATACTCACCAGTTATCTGCAAGATTTCAGGCGTCTATTCCCAACCGCATTTAACCTAACACAAAAGGCTTTATCAAGTATTACAGTAGACGCCTACAATACTCAACACCCGTCTTTTCTAGAATGTCCGAGGAAAAGTGGGGTGTAGAGTAACAGGTAAAATACAGGAACTTCAAAATCGTGACAACAACAGCCAAGTAACGTCAAAACTTTATGGATTTTCGCATATTAAGGTAAGTGGAAAGAACTTCAATGATGATAAAACAAATTAAAACCAAGATCGGTCAGAAGTGTAAACCATAGAATCAAACATTTTTTACCGTGCATTTAATGTCATGGACCAAGGCTTAGCAAGCTCATATCTATACAGAGCGTCTGCGTAACGAAAAGCTTTGTATATTATCAATTAATTAAAAACCCCAATCATGTTTAAGAATCAAGTTTTAGATTACGAACAGGAAGTGCTAATACATAAAGAAACATCACTGATTTTTGCATAGTTAACACCGGAAAGACGAACATATCTGTAAAATTATGTGCCGAAGTACTTACATACATACTGTAATTTAAGAATGATAGAAATGAAACTAGGGAGGATAACTTACAGACTTTGTTATATGAATCTTCATCAATGCTGATAAGAGTAAACAACCATTTACTTTAAAACTAGCAGCTTTGGCTGTATCTGGTTCATTACTTTCATTTCTACTATGCACAACTGAGTTATATAAGGACAGGAAAAAGCTTAACAACAAGAGTTGCTTGCAGAAAGTAGACATAGCGAATACTTTTGTAACTACCGCGGTGTTGGTCAGCAATTTCACATGATCTTGAAATAAGACAAAAAAAGTAAAAGGTATATGATGTTACTGTTCAATTTTCAAAGATGCACCAGGTTGAAGGATTTTGTCTAAAATATTCAAATCATATCAAACTTCAGTAATTATCTGGACAGGCTTCCTTTGAAGGTGTAAAGTTTATTTTTATATAGTCGTCTGTAACACAGTAGTTCATATTGATAGAGTTTTCTCTCAAACTTGTTTAGAAACTGAACAATTATTAACAATATATCTCATAGTTTAAGGGCTGATGACCAACCCTTATGCTAATTCGAAGGAGGTCAATATCCAGTGAACGTCTGTTACTGATGAACGATGACTGCAGAAGTTGCTAGCATCTTGTTCTCTTGATGTCTGGAAGCCATCACAGCTTTTAAGTTTTATGAAGCAGCCGACAGGGTCCAGTAAATTTGACTGAGGGGTTCTTAAACACACGTGGTTGTGACGTCTGCCACACAATATTCGATAAATACTTAGCGTTTCGGTGAACTGTACGTCATTATCAGAGTTAGCTGAGTTAGCGGACAAAATATTCGACGGCTTTTTCACTCATCAAATGATCAGTGCCGTTCATAGCCAACATTCACCCGGAAACTCTAATACACATGAAGTGTACCCGGTTATATGACCAACTTATGCTTGTCGTACAATCAGAGCCACTTCTATCGATTGGACCTACTCTTACGAATAAGAAGAAATCAGAAGGCACTGAAGGATGGAAGAGAAATTATGTTTGATCGCGAACAGAGGTTCAATGGGACAGTAACGTCTAGGCAGGCAAACTAGAGAGAGGTGCTACCCACAGTGGTTTGAGTCGTGATCTTGTGGTGATGCGTGACAGCGAGCCTTCAACTGGTTGTGTCCGCTAAAACAAACATGGTCAGCATCAATGTCGAGAGCCTATGCGACTATTTATTTTAGGGATTATTTACAGCTACAGCTTATTCCCTCCTCCTAAAAGATTCGTGAGGACCCTAAGACGTACCAGGCAAAGGATAAAACCTAATGCGTTAGACATTAGTAAACGTTCCTTCGATGGTTTGCGATGTTACGCAGCTTCTGGCCGTCAGTCCCTACGCTATGGTGTCGTTGTATAAAATATTTTGTACCTAATATATTCTTTTTCTTTCCACGTTCTTCTGTTCGCTTCCAGACGGCCTGGAAGTGGTAAAGAAAAAAATTTAAATCTGTGCATTTTGTATACGACAAAAAAATAATGATTGTTAGCTCAATGTGGCTATAAAAACGTGTTGAATACCGACAACAAATAATCCAAATTTTTTTTCAAACACGAAAATTTATAAAATGCATGCCGTAAATTTTAAAATAATAATAATCTTTTTATCGACCTTATTTATTTATTTATTTTTATTATTATGTTTTTAAGACAAAAAAAAATTGTTATACGTACGTAGGTAGTTGGAATCGGGTAAAAATTAATAGACACAGTATTCGTTTAGGTGTTCTGGAAATCGTACATTTCTACCAGAAAGCATAGCTCTCGACGTTATGATGCTCTTCGATATTTTTACTTGATTGTTAGTCCTTGCTTGGGGTGTGGTGACTTTGTTCATGTTACGTTTTGAGGGTGTTGTGGCGAATTCGACAATAAAAGGTTAACCTTCTAGGTAGGCTGCTTTTAGACGGTCGTTGCTGACGTTATCCTTGTGGCCATCCTTGTCAATCGTATAGTACTTTGTTTCTCGTTTAGGAACCTTGTATGGCCCTTCGTAAGTTGCATCGAGAGGTCGGCGTACAGCATCACGACGTACGAAAACGTGTGTACTATATTTTAAGGCAGATTGGATAAAGGTGTCTGTCGATCGTTGTCGAGTTTGGACTGGCTTAACTGAACGCATAGCATTTGTAAACCGGTTCACGTAAGAATTGAGATCCAGGTTTGTCGAGGAGGAGACGGTTTTCACAAACTCACCTGGTAGTCGAAGAGCCGTTCCCTAGACTAATTTGGCGACACTGCATCCAACATCTGCTTTTACTGTGCTGCGAATCCCGAGTAAAACTAGTGGTAAGGCGCCGATCCACTGAGGGATGTTTGTAGCTGAAAAAGATGCTTTCATTTGTCGATGGAATCTTTCTACCAAACCGTTAGATTGTGGGTGTTAGGCGGTTGTTCTGAAACGCTTTGTTCCAAGGAGTTTGGTCAGCGAGTGAAACAATCCAGATTCAAACTGACGTCCACGGTCTGTTGTTACTTCGGATGGACAACCAAAGTTGGCTACCCATCGTTCGACAAAACCGCGAGTAATCGTTTCGCTAGTGATGTCTTTGAGTGGAATCGCTTCTGGCCAGCGTGTGAATCAGTCCATGTATGTCAGAAGATAAAAAAGTTCATTTGATTCTAGTAAACACCCTACCAAATCAGGGTCAACGTGATTGAATCGAGCGTCAGGGGTTGAGAAATTGCCCAGGGGGCATTTATTATGCTGAACTACTATGTTCTTTTGACAGACCGTGCAGGTGCGCGCCCATTCTTTGATATCTTTATTCATCTTCCGCCAGCAAAATCTCTCAGTAATCAGTTTACTCGTAGCACGGACTCCAGGATGTGAGAGGTTGTGCAGTGTGTCAAAGATGATTCGTCGATAACTCCTGAGGACGACTGGACGGGCTGTATCTGTAGAAGAATCACAAATCAAAGTGTTCTTACATTTTCCAATGGTTTTAGTTTGGAGTCGGAGCGTTGTTGCGGCTAACTCGTGATGAAAATCGATATCTTCACTTTGAAGTCGAGCTAGTTGGCCAAGCTTGGCTAGTCCATTGTTGCAGAACTGCACCAATGGCTAAGTCAGAAGCGTCGACCGCAATGCTGAAGGGAGCTTCAGTATTGTAGCGTGCCAGCATAGTTATATTGGCTATCGCCTCTTTAGTTGCAACGAATGATTTCTTTGATTCTGTATCCAATGTGACCACCTTTCTATTCCCGCAAAGCTGATCCGTTAGTGGTTTTACAACAGATGTACAGTTGGGGATAAATCGTCTGTAGAAACTTGCCAACCCGTTGAAAGCTCGTAACTGCTTAGTGGTGGTTGGTTCCAAGTACTCCAAAATTGCCGCCACCTTGTGTTTTTGAGGCTGTATACCATTAGCATCAATAGTATGCTCCAGGAAATCCAACGAGGTTGTTCTGATTTAGCATTTCTGTAAATTAATGGTAACTCCGTATTGCTGCAGTCTTATCAAAGCTGTGTCTAGATGTTTCATATGTGTTTCCTCGTCTGGGCTTGCAATCAAGCAGTCGTCGACATATGCATGGATATAGTCAAGCCCACGGAACACGTCGTCGATAAAACGCTGAAATGTTTGTGCTGCATTCCTCAAACCGAAGGACTAACAGAGGAATTCTTAAAGGCCGAATCGAGTTACAATAGCCGTTTAGTGTATATCATTTTTGGCCATCGGTATTCGATTGTACGCCTTTACTAGGTTAATTTTTGAGAATACTGTCATTCCCTTCAACGTGAGCATTAGGTCGTGGATGTGTGGTAAAGGGTAACGATCAGGCGTAGTTTATGCGTTAAGACGTCAGTAATCATCGGTGGGACGCCAATCATCGCCATCTGTTTTCGGGACCATATGTAATGGAGACAACCATTAGCTGCTGGATGGGCGGATTATTCCCAGGTCAATCATATGATCGAATTCGTTCTTCGCGATACTTAATTTTTCGGGTGCTAGTCAGCGTGCTTTGGAGAATGCAGGTTGACCTGCTGTCGTGATGTGATGTATAATATTGCTGGTTACTCATAATAACTTAGACGTCGCCTCATTCAGATCCGGATACATGTCAAGTATTGGCTGAAAATAAGGGTTAACTAAATGTTTAAAGCAAAGAAAACATAGGCTACAACCTGTAGCAGTGGTTCTACGCACGTATAGCTTTGTGTTGCCGTCAACTAGCCTCTTTTTTCAAGAATCCACAAGCAAGTTGTGGTGGCTTAGTAAATCTATGCTTATGATAGGTATTTTCACATCAGCAATAGTGAAAATCCAGTGTATGGGTTTGTGCAAGCCCACGTTCAAATAAACATACTTTTACCATACGTGGCTATTTGTTTCCCGTCGGCTGCCTGTTGATCAAATGCAGCGTCATGTTGGCGATCAGATGAAGCTGCTTGAAGGACGCTGACTTCTGCGCCAGTATCGACGAGGTAGTGAACCTTCGTTATTACATCAGTGATGGATAACAGGCGGCTGTTTCCACCGGCTACGGTTGCCGCTAACGCGTGAAGGCGGGGTAGTTTCCCGAGGCATCAACAGTGGGTTTGTGGCTAGGAAAACAACAGGGGTCTCTACACTTCTTTGAGTCTTTGCCGTAAGTGTTGTGGTACCAACACAAATGTGGATTTTCCCTTCGTCGAGGTCGAGATGAGGATATTCTGCGTGATGAACCTCGTCGTCGAGGATTGCTTAATCGGCGTTGTTCCTGTAGATCGAGGAGACAAGAAAGAGTATCGCACAATTCGGTTATTTCGTTTTCGGTCTCAAGAGGTTTTTCCGTAATGTAATACACCTCACTGTGGCGAGTTCTGGTGATCTCCAGAATCAGATCAGAAGATGAAGGTAATTCCTCTACTGGGTTGTTGTTAAATGTCACCAATACTCCTTGCACTTGTTGTGGCAGTTTTGATAGGAAGAGTTGACGGAAAAGACCTTTGTCAAAAGTGCGTTGACCAATTACCTCTTTCATACACGATAACCGCTGAACTGCTACCAAGCTCAATGGTGTGAAACAACTCGTCAAGACGTTGTCTGTCGGACAAGTCACCACGTTTGAGAATTGATCTTCTGAGCTGTTCGTACGATTCTAGGCAGTCATGGCTGAAAAAAGAAAGGGTGACGTATCTGTTCAATTCACGCGGAAGTAACCTTACAACCGCCAGAAATTGAACGCGCGGATCTGTCACACCATGGTCTCGAAATTCCGCTTCTGCATTGCAGAACCAAGCTTCTACATTATTTTCTCAAAAAGGAATGAGCTGAAAGCTTGGAGGCGTTGGGGTTTTGATCCTAATAAGCTTAGGAGTCTGATCGGACATCAATAAAATAGTAATGTATGCAAATATAAAGATACTGTGAAAAATATGCGGGAAAAAATTAAAAAAACGCCAATAATACTCTGTTAAAACTATAAAAAGAGGAACGAACTCACAATAATGATCGTGTCCATATCACGTCGGGCTAACCAATGAAGTGTACCCGGTTATATGACCAACTTATGCTTGTCGTACAATCAGAGCCACTTCTATCGATTGGACCTACTCTTACGAATAAGAAGAAATCAGAAGGCACTGAAGGATGGAAGAGAAATTATGTTTGATCGCGAACAGAGGTTCAATGGGACAGTAACGTCTAGGCAGGCAAACTAGAGAGAGGTGCTACCCACGGTGGTTTGAGTCGTGATCTTGTGGTGATGCGTGACAGCGAGCCTTCAACTGGTTGTGTCTTCTAAAACAAACATGGTCAGCATCAATGTCGAGAGCCTATGCAACTATTTATTTCGTGGATTATTATCGGCTACACCCTTGTAGAAACACTTCAAACACAAATAGCGACTTCGACTACGACAGTGGAAAACTTCCATTGCTAGTTTACCGTTATAGAAGCATTTGTTTCATAACACAGGTAACAATATTACTGTTATGTATTTCAAAGTATACAATACCTTTGCTGATTGCTAATCTTTGTACAGACACGTCTGCCCAGCGATTACCAGTCCCAAAACCTGAATAGAGGAAAAACAACGACTGATTAGCCAAACAGTCAGATCGGTTTTTTATTTCAATCATGCCTTTATATCAGACTGCATCGTCGACCAATTAAAAAACTGACATTAATACAAAATAAGAGTAATATTTACTGTGAACTGGGGTTACGTATATGCAGTCAATTAACTATAGTTCATAAATGAGAAATGAAATGACAACAGTTAATGCCTTAAACAGAAGTATACGATGACGGCAACGTCACAATAACAAGAATAAAATGCTTGCTTCGTATACAACCGAAAATAATGAATCGTCTACTGGAAGAAGATAATCAATCTTCTTTAAGTGCCCCTCATAATAATTACAACTACGTGACATCCATTTCATGCTCATCCACGCTGATTGCCACCTCACAAGTTCAGCGTAATCGAAACAGAATTTTAACATATGATGCAATCTGAGATCATCTGTTCATTTAATAACCCATGAGCCTCTCCTTTACACGTGGTGCCGAAAAAGGACCATGAATTGCTACCATGTGGTGAATATCGTTGTCTGAATGAAGGTGTCTATGAAATTGATTTTATCAGACATCATGTCAAAACAAGCGGCGTCACGCCACTGGTAGAACAAGCCGAAGAACTAATTTCATATATTGAGCCAAACTCATTTTGTTGGATACAAAGATTTCTGGGTATGAGCAATTTTTAAAGACGTTTTATTTTTCACTATGTTTATGTGTTGAAACCTTTCACTGATTTAATAATACCGCAGCAAAAATCTTTTGATTTTTCATCCATGGCTTAATCAGTTTTTAAAGTTATCAAGAAGGCCTCGGCTTAAGTTACTATGCTAATCAACCTAGACCCATATCCCGTATATCAGCTTGTTTTATGCTGTGACACCTCTAAATTTACAGTTGGAGCTGTCCTTCAATAACAGCAGAAAAATAAGCTGGTTCCATTAGCATATTTTCCAAACGTTTAGAACTATCATGAACATGATATAGTACATTCAGGAAAGAACTTTTAGCAATATACCTAGCAGTAAATCCCTTCTGTCATCTTCTTGATGGCCGTGATTTTGCCACTCCAACAAAGTATAAATCAGTATGATACTATTTCATGACGCCATATAAAAACACATAGGGAGGCTCGTCAATGTGACTATTATTCACAGTATACAGTCAATATTAAATTTGATAAAGCCAGTGCCAATGTTGTTGCAGATACACTTTCTACAAGCGAATTCAACACCGTTAGAACCAAATCAGACATTAGTCTCTCTACTCGCTTCTCTGCAGAACAATAATCCGGAACTTTAGAGCTGCAGGCAGAACTATGAGTTGATCTTTAAACATATACCTATACCATCATACTATTCTACGATTGCCTATGGTGTGTCCACATGTGTTGGTTGCTGAGTGATGCTCTTCCCTCGATTCTACTGGGAATTCGTGGCACTATCAAGGACGACTGTAAACATACTTACACACAACTCGTCTAAGGTACAATGCTTACTTAACCTGGACAGCGTATGCACTTATTTGATGAAAATACTAGTAATACGAGCTCATTAGTCAGCTTAGACTGGCTATACGACAACTTAAACCAGTCTCATCGCATATGCACAGTTGCCCGGAAAAAGTTAGTCAACATCTAGCTTCATATACCTTTGTTTTTATTCGTATTAACGCTGGGAAAAGACCAATTGGACAAGCGATTGTAAATTTTGTGAAAACAGAGAATGTCATTATATATTTTATACACTATTTCAATCATCAATCTGCACATCCTTCGCGTTCTCTGATCCGTGTCGGTTGTTGGCTTCCTTCCCATGATTGTCCGCGATTCTTCTGTATATTCTAATCATGCTTTGTTTCTTGCCACCTCGCAGCCTACCTCTTATGCTGTTTACTGATTCTTTCCGGCTTCATGTGACATTCAGCTATCTACTAATTATGGACTACCTTATACGTAGTACCCACAACAATATTACACGTAAACAACTGATGCACCCCACCCCTTATGAAGGTTCGTTTCGTGCCTTTGAGAGGGCAGATAAAGTTTTCACAGCTGATAGACATGGTGTCAAATTTGCTAAGTTAGTTTGTTATGACTGAGCCGATAATAGAGCTTCTGAACACTATATAGGTCCTGTCCGAAACCGAGGGGGAATTTCGAAGCGCAGTTGATCGTAACTCTATTATTCCTAATCAGCCAGTTGAAATTAAATAAAAACACGTCGTTACGATACAATTTCACCACTGACAACAGGATCATACAAAGTCTATACTAGTACAGTAAACTATATGCACAATAGATAAAGTCTTACTTCTAGACGATATCGACTCCCAATAGCAACACAGATGATCCACTCAGTCGATTCTAGTGACGATACCGGCCGACATAAGTTACTCGTCATTCAATTTCAATTTTACGCAGTGTGATATTTTCGTAACCTTGATCAACTAGATCCGTAGCGGCAATTTCTTATTTACAGCGTGGCTAACTGGTTGTTCTTTATCGACTCTCAAAAATCTAAACGATACTCATATTTGCTTAACATTATGGCTAACAAAAGGTGAGTCATCGGCTTTTATTAATCAGTCCATTGAATAATAGTCATTTGGCCTGTTCATCACAAGAAATAACTGTTGATCTGAAATTAACCTTTGATAATATAAGGCTTGGTCTACGATATACACTTGGGCGGATTTAGAGCAGGCGATTGAAAAGTTTCAGTTTGTAAGAAAAATAAATTAAATGTAATCATAGGTTACCTGTACTCATTATGCTCATTTGCAAAGTCAATGAGCCTCGTTTTCGTACTTTAAATACATTCGCGCTGTTTATAAATGTGCCTTTAGTATTTTGAAAATTCCATGGGATTGGTTACAGAAACAAACCTTAAGGTTAACGGTAATTGTTGCATGTTTAAGTTGAAATTAGTGGATTATAAATCGGTGTTTCGTGTCGTGCCGACTGTTAATGAGTATATCATCCGTTCCTACACCATAGTGCACAATCATGACGTTAGCGTCTCAATCGACTGCATTACTCTATTCTCGAATCCATTTAAACAATGACCCCAAACATTGATCATTATACAAAGGAACAGAAAGCTGATTTTTAAAGGTTTGGTAAGAGTTTAGCACTTAGGTACGTTCCGTTCTATTTAACATAAAAAACAGATTATTAGGGAACAGGTCTTTATTTTAGTATTATGGGCAGGAGACAGTAGGGTGGGACGCTAATCATTCAAACACACAATGCTTCTCAGCATTTAATATAAGATAATAGGAAATATAGTCCCTATAAAGAATAAGGAAGTAAATGAATACTTGAGCTTTATTGTTTTATCGTATATCTAAGTTTTGAAGTCAACATCAAACTAGTCAACCTTAGTTTCTACATTAGCTTTCTCCTAGAATCGACTTCTATTGGAACGTCGGTTCGATCAACATATCAAACAAAATCATCTCAGTTCTGTCTCTGTAGCTCAATAGAATATTACTAGTTCGTCCAGCACCTGACTTTCGACCAATAGCAAACAGTCTATCAGTATTCAACGCTACTACGTGGATGACATTTACTTTTAGAACTTGTTATCTAATCATGTAGCGTTTGCATTCTCCCACAAATGATGACTGGTGAACTTAACCTCCTAACTGTGACCAGAGCTTGGAAAATAACAGAGGGTAAGAAAATGAAGCCAGAATATTTGAGGAAGCACTCCAAGCGGACTACCCAACACCATATTGGTGAGGTACGATTTTCCCATGCTGTGAATGGCTATCAGATGTTTACTCACCTACCTCTTTAATCGCCCTCAAGTCAAAATGGAAGTAGAATCTACTTCAAAAATATTGACAAAACTCCGTCACACCTAAAGAATTTCTCCGCTGTTTGTACAAAAAGTTAAAGTACAAAAATAAAATATGCAATCATAATTAATAAGTGTTCGTTTCTATGTAAGTATTCGGTTTCCAGAATAGCTTGGTAGCCTGGAAGAAAATAGACATGGTGCAGATATCATTGTGCACGCAAATGCATGAAAAATATGTATGTGTATCAATTTAATTAAAAATACATATAAGTTCGTGAACTTGCCAGAAGTCAGACCAAATAGGCGACCTTGAACATGTGACGACTGCTTTTCATGACTGGGTTCGTAACGGTTGGTACTGATTGTACCCGTTAGGACGGAAAATTATAGCATATACTTAGAAAAGAAATGAATTACCGAGAACATGACAGCGCTTAATCTTTTTAGGGTTAAGGATATAATCTGTGTTTTACAGACTACTCACTCGATGTGTGGTAGGCATGCAAGTTATAGTGAAGCTGTATCTTCTAAAGTCAACTAAGAAATGGGTAGATTCTAGTCTTACAAGTGTTTAAATTCTATTAATCATGAGTATTGGTAACAATCGACCAACGTAAGGTATAGAGCAGTGGTTCGAATGTCGATCAAGTGAACGCAAACCATATGATTATCTGAGAGACCATAGGTTTTAGCCAAGGGAAGTATTACTCCTAACCCATGTCTATGATAATAGTATGGATTAATAATAATTGTTTGTATAAAGGTATATTTGGGGAAATCACACTATTCAACGATGATTTAGAGTCACTTTATCTACCTAGTTTGTTATTAGATTAATTAATTTTATCAACCACATTAGGTATTTGCCAAGTCATGACAATGCATGTTAGTTTCCGGAGTTTATTTGACTAATAAATACACGATAGCTTACTCATTATATCACTGAAGTAATATAATACCTGAATGCCACTAACTTTATAATCTAGACTATGTTAAGCATCTTTTAAGGCAAATGAAATGATCACCCAATTCACAAGAGTAAATACGCCCAGCATTAACTATTAAGATAGATCACATTACAAATTCAAGGTTGAGTCTGGAAAAAAAGTTATAAATTTAAATAGCATCGAGAAAATATATCGCATGTGTAAGTCAATTTGTCATGTAAGTTCATATAAATTATAAAAAAATAAGAAAATATACCAACAAAATCTACAATTTCAGACATGACTTATGCTACTACAGCTGACAAGATGCTAGAAATACTATAGACGCTTAATAGTTTGTTGTAGTTGGCTTAGTGTTATTCATATATTGTGGCAAAAGTAATTAGGACTAAGAACAGTAGAATCACTATGAAATGTGGTATGTCTCCTGAATACAACACACTTTTCGCAGTAGTATATAGTCGTGTAAATGTTATTAAAAATATATATCTAAAGTGGAAAATGGTTTTAGTATTAGTCTTAGTAAAATTACATACATGTTGAATAATAGTGTAGTGTTTTTAATAAATCAACTGGCAAAAACAGTGAAACTCGCCTGGATTATTTTCTGAATTCATCGTTATTGCCAGGGTTCATTGTGTTATTTACGGTAAATATTGTCTATTAATAGTGGAGAAACCTGGAAAAATGATTAGTTTCCTAGGCAAGGCTTGCTCATAATACTCACCTGAATTAAAAATTCTATGTTATTTAGTGACTTACTGTTATGATGCGTGGAATTTGGTGGTGGGTGACCGAATGAGGTGTACCTAGTCGATGAATGCACGTCTGCACTATACCCACTTAGTCCCAAGCCAAAATAAGGAGAACACAAGCCAATCCGACAACACTAGTGAACTGCGAATTTATTTACATAAATACATCGATTTTTATATCAATTAATTTATAGTGATTATTCATCAGGTCAAATCATTATCATTTTATTAATACAATCAAATACTCTCAAACTGTATTTAGGAGCAGAACTCACATTAAAATAAAAATAATGTGATGAAAGTGTACAAATGAAGCTTACAAAAAATCAATACAATTGCTTTCGTTTAATTAAATTAACCATTGTATCTTTAGGGATTAGGAATCCCTAACACTTACCTTCGTTGATAGGTTTGCTGCTTATAGTGCTCAACGGATTGTTTAAGAATACATTGCTAAAGTTCAAGTTATTTTAAATATAAAAAAGACTATATCGTTCATATATCTAAAGATAAAGTCCGCAGGGAAGTGTGTAAAGTAATACTTAAAACTACTACTATTTCGACAACGTTTTATTGACATAGGGCAAAGAGAAAAATACTGTCTTTTTAATTATTTTTACATTTAATATTTACAAACTTGAGATTTCAGAAGTTACGTGATTACCTTTCAGGCTGAAACTAAAACTGTGGATTTCCCTGCATGAATAATCGGTTGTGCCCATCTAACGCTTTTAGTCACTTTTACAGCCTTCACGTTCTTGATTCTTCTGTTGTTTGGTCAGGCAACCGATCTAACAACACATATGGTGATTCATTATCTAGATAAGCCGGTTTTAGCCTGTACATACTTACCGAGTCGATAATTCCTTGTTTTTGTGCCATAAAATATTTAAGTTTTCTTCGAATTACTTTGAAAATACCTTCGAAAGGAGGGCTAAGTGGTGCTTTTATTTTGTCACATCTTATCCAGACGTGTGAGCAGTTGCTTAGATTCTTAAGTAAAAATATCGCTCGTGATTGTTGTTGAGTGTTAATTGACTTAAGTTTAGGCATTTGATCCCGTGGTTTGTCTGCATAAGTTACTGAAACGAGTGTTTTACTGTCAGTGTGAGGGTAATTAAACTCATCTGATAGTCGAAGAGTGATCTCAAAGACTAGTTCTGCTGTTGAACATTGTGAGTCAGTTTTGACAGCCGTTTGTATTCCCAACATAACTAATGGTAGGAATTCCGTCCACTGACTGGGGTTTGAATGAGATATAAGCGCGGCCCTTAGTTGAAGATGGAACCGTCCTACCATTCCATTACCCTGAGGGTGATATGCAGTGCAGCGTATTCTGTTGGAGCCTGAAAGTTTAGATAAGTTGCTGAATAGCTCAGATTCGGAACTAAGGCTCCTCTGTCCGTCAGTTATTGTTATAGGGTGTGCAAAAAATAGCCAGCCTGTTTTGTAATGAAGACTTTGGCTACTGTTTTGGCTGTGATGTCCGTGACTGTTATTGCTATAGGAAACCTTGTGAGCCTATCTATACTTGTAAGTAGATAAGTAAAACCATTTGAACGTGGTGAAGGGCCTACTAAGTCGATATGTACATGTGCGAAATGCACATCCGGTTGAGGAAAAAACTCCTATCGATGAATTTGTGTAACGACTTACTTTCGACTGTTGACAGGCTGAACACTATCCAACCCATTTATGTATATCCTTCTGAAGATTCGGCCGTATGTATCTGGTATTGATTACTTCAGTCGAAGACCTTGACGCCAGGTTGAGGTAACGAATGACAGTTATAAAATATTAACCATCGCATATTTTCGCGGATGAAAGGCCAAGACACCGCCTTCATCGTATCACAGTAAATCAGAACACCTTCCATAGTTGAGAGCAACTGTTGTGATTGGAGACTAGAGCTTTTAGTTGACAGTAGGTTTCGGAATTCTTGATCATTTTCCTGGCTGTCTCATAAAGTCTCGAAATTTACTGTAGACTGTTGTATTATATTCATTTCTAGTAGAGATATTGCGTCTGCCGCCTTAATGTCTTGACCTCTTACGTGTTGTATATCACTAGTGAACTGTGATATGAAGTCAAGGTGTCGAACTTCTCGACGTGAGTATTTATTGGCCTTAGCTAATAAAGCATTGGTTAACAGTTTATGATCCGCATAAACTATCAAATTCCTGCCTTCGAGCATGTGTCAGAAATACTTAATGGTTAGGTAGATTGCGAGGAGTTATCGACCGAAGGTAGAATATCTCGTCTCTGCTAGAGCGAGTTTCTTTGAGAAGAATGCAATCGGTTTCCAGGCATTTCTAACAAGTTGGTTAAAAGTGCCGCCTAAGGCTTTTTTGAAGCATCTACTATCAATGCAAATAGGTAATGAAAATTTGGATAAGTTAATGTAGCTGTTTGAGCGAAGTTAATACTTTAATTGGTTAGTAGCCTCAGAGGTCAGCTTGAATTCTTTTGGTTCTCCTTCAAACGAATCCGTCAATGGTCGCATTAGATGTGCACAACCAGGTATGAATCTGCAATAAAAGTTTATTAAGCCGAAGAAACTTCTATGTTGTGTTAGAGAGCTTGGTATAGAGTAGAGTTTAATGTTGTCTACCACTTGTTTGTTTGGACGTAATTCCTTCAGGGCTTATTGTATGCCCAAGGAATCCTAGTATTTCCACACCGAAAAACACATTTACTTTGATGTATACGCATGCCATTTTGATTTAGTCGTTTCAACACTGCCCTCACATGTTGTTCATATGATTTCAAGTCCAGGATGGCAATCAGTAAGTCATCTAAGCACCCCTGTGCAAATGACATATCTCTAAATAAATTATCCACAAACCACTGCAGTGTCTGCTCCGCGTTCCGTAGGCCGAATGGCATGAGTACAAACTCGAATAGCCCAAAAGGTGTTGTGATAGCTGTCTTCGGAAAATCTTCCTCAACTACTAAAATATTATGATATTCGCTGACTAAATCGGTTTTAGTAAATATCTTCATATCCTGTAAAGTCTTCTATATGTGGTATCGGGTACCTGTCTGGTACTGTTTGACGGTTAAGGGCTCTGTAATCCCAGCACGGTCTCCAATCGTCTTTATTTTTCTTTGGGACCATATGCAAAGGAGATGCCCACTGGCTATCAGATGGACGTATCATGCCCAGCTGTAGCATGCAATCGAATTCGGCTCTAGCTAGTTTAAGTTTATCAGATGCTAGTCTCCTGGGCTTAGCGAAAATAGGTGCGCCTTCCGTTTTGATTACATGACATACTTTTAACTTACTTATGGAAGATTGAGGGTTCGGTTTTGTGAGACTTGGAAATTCCGCGAGTATATCTTGGAACTTTGTCGTTGTTACTGGCGGAGTTAGTATTAAATTTAATGATGTGATATTACTTAGCGTACCTTTAGTATGTTTCAAAGATTCTTTTAATGTCAAACTTCATTTTTTTTAGTGTCAACTAGAAATTTATATCTCTCTAAGAAATCCATTCATAATATTGCCAGATTTAGATCGCTACAGTGAAAACCCAGGAAAGTTGCCTCCTAAACCCCAAATCTAGCGTCAAACTTTTCTGCCCAAGCGTCTCGATTTTAGTCTTATTGGCCGCTTGAAGTGTAACTGGGGGATTTTCTCCACCCAGCTCGGTTTTATTCTTAGAAATGTTACTAAGTGCAGCACCAGTATCCAAGCCAGTATTCAAGCCTGAATTTTTGTCTCTAACGTAAAATAAGCTACTGTCTAGACACCCCTCCTCAGCTGTCGCAACGTAGGAAGGGGTTCTTCGTTTCTTATATTCTTTGGAGTCTGTTTTGGCCAGCAGCATGGTTGGCTGCACTCAGTCGATTGAGCATCAAATTTCCATTGATACCAAAAAATTGTCCAGATTATCTGGATCCTTGTGACCTGTTCCGTGACTGAGATCTCGGTCGCTGTGGTGGCCTGCTCCTTTCTCTGTAACCTATTTGCATTTTACTGACAGCCTTTGTGAGAATTTTAGCACTCTCAATGATTTGTGTTATGACTGGAGCATTGGCTGACTTCTCTTTTTGAGTATGGTATATCATACGTGACGCAGTTGAGGGACCTCTTTCTACTTAGTTTTTTGGATATGGACTCAATGACAGAACTACTTGTCAAGGGATTCCGGCCCAACTTCTCCCTAACTAATATTTCGATATCAATTGTCAACCACCCCAACATCACCCAATGTTGACCCAGGTACTGTAAAGTCATAGTACTTTATTATCAAGAGGATACTTAGGTGTCCGAATCTACATATGTCTCCTGGCTTATATGGAATTCGTCTCAAATTTCTTGGGGAACGTATGGATCTACTCCATTTCACTCCTGCTATCCTCTTCAACCCATCTCTAGCTACAAGAAAGCTGCTCTTTAAGTGGAAGAAAGGTGTGGCATTGCTATTTTGAAACGAATTCGAAGAAGTGTAGCCAAAAGGTTATGGAACTGAGAAATAAGCTCTATTCATCTCGACTTAAGGCACCAAAAATGCGTCATGTACAGTACAGAAGGGTCAGGGGGGATATCGTCATGATGTGTCTTATAGCTCACAACCCTCTTCCACCCTAACAGATCACTAGTAACATTTAGTACCAGTCTAAACTTGGGAGGTCACCCCTGCAGGATAGAACACGAAAGAGCCATTACAAAAATTCGTGCTAACTTTTCGCGGTCAAGATATGCGAACAATGTGACTACCCATCTAATGAGGTTGTGTTGTCATCTTCCACTGAATTTCCAAAAAAGGATAAACTCACATCTAGACTTTGTGAGCATTAGGGGACTAGACTGTAGGAGCGAAACATTGGTTACTCTCATTTTCAATTCTTAATTTAACTCTTTTCCTCTCACTTTCAACAACAGTGTTACTAGTGCTGCTATTTCCAAAACTAAAAACATTCATACTACTTACATGCGGATTCTGAAAAGCTACAGTTTACTATTTTTACTAAGCAAGGTTGAAGTTAACGTTTTTAGTTGAATGGATGAACAAGAGTTCTGGAATGTCAATATTGAAATAAGGCTATAATTCGAGCAGAATATTCCAATGACTCTATGCTTCGTTATTCCATTGACTAACATCGATAAAGCACGAACACAATCGTTGTTTATTAAAATTCATAACGAAGAGTATACAGAATATTTATTTATGCAACAACTATCGAACGTGAGGTCGTGAGTTGAAAAATGTTACAAGTTAAATCAATGTGTTCAGTGTATATATAGATGCAACAGAAAACAGTGTCTAATGTCCTGATAACAGTTCGACGCTTATACACAGAAACAGTCAATTTGATATTTATTACTATCACTTAGGAATAAAACATGCAAACATTATCACTACAGATTGTCCTTTGTAAGGCGGGCTTACGAGTTGTTCTGCCGCGTCATGAGTTCCTTAGTCGTTGATAGGGGGCCCGGTGGCTTTTCATTTGATAACTGCTACAGGTTTGTATACCCTACGCATGTGATTATCTTTACGTCAGAAACAAAGTAATTGAACAGAAGGGTTTTAAAGTACCGAAAGCAGTAAAGACTGGAACTACAATTTGTGGAGTTGTTTTCAAGGTAACTATTAGTAACTGTAATGTAACATTGCTTAGAATGGCATAGTTCTAGGCGCAGACACACGGGCAACAGAGGGCAACATAGTTGCTGAGAAGAATTGTTCTAAAATTCACCGCATTGCAGATAACATATAGTATGCAACGTTTATTTAAATGACCATTTAGTTGCTGTGGAGCGGGGACGGCAGCTGACACTCAAATGGTCACATTGATGATTTCTTCCCAAGTCGAACTTCACCGTTTAAATACGGGTAGAACTCCACGAGTTATAGCTCCACTTCGTCTTCTTAAACGTTATCTTTATCAATATCAAGTATGGAAATTTCGTATTTTACGATAAATGCACAGGGTTATGTCGGTGCTGCACTTGTACTAGGTGGTGTGGACTCAACAGGTCCCCATTTGTTTAGCATTGCACCACACGGATCAACAGATAAGTTGCCGTACATCACCATGGGTAGCGGTAGCCTTGCTTGCATGTCGGTGCTTGAATCAAGATTTAAATTCAATATGGAAGTAAGTCCATTTATTTACGCATCTCATTGGGATATGCTGTTCGGTTTACTGTACTGCCAAGTTTTATTTTCAGTAATCTGTATGAGCAATAAACTACACTAAGTCAACTAATCGTAATAGTGGTTGAATTATTCAACTTTTAGTTACCGAGTCACCTTTTGCAGGTAGGTATATGTAGACTAAAACTAATGTAACACAGTAACCAGGTGCGGTCGTTTTGTGACTAAATTTTATTCACTTTTGAGTACATGCTATATGGTTGTTTAAGTCTAAGTAAGTGGAACCACTAGATTAGTTTATCTCTTATGCAACTTGGTGAACAGTAGAAATACTGGTATCCGTGCATAAAGATTGTTCAATTATCACAAGGGCTTTAGTATTTTGATTTTTTTGTTAAACATTTAAAAGCTTTAGATCCGTATTTAAGCTTTCTTAAAAGAAGGATTTACATTACGATTCAAATTTGTTTTCAGACGAGATGTTTGCCTGTTTAAGCAGGTTTAACAGGAATTTATACAAACCAGATAATATTCTTGTCATTTGGAACGGTTTTTGGTTCATTGAGATAATTTCCCTCGTGCTTTGACCAACTTGGAATGTTCAGTTGTGTATATTTAGCGAAATGTGCGAGTAAAGTGTTGATGCAACTCGTTTACCAAGTACGATTTAATGTACTCAGAAAATACTTTCATGCTATTGCACCCTCTTCAGCTTGAGTCGACAGTATGGTTTCACCCTCTGACTTTAACTTTGCTACCTACAACTCTGCAACTGACCAATTGAAACGAACGTTCTGGTAATTACATCCTAACCTAGCCACATTGTAGCGGCATTTACTGTTGTTAACCTGTGACCTACTAGCCAAGCTACCACTTGTTCTTCAGCTAGTCGATAATATTGATCAGTGTTTATCACGAGTCTTATAAAAGAAAATTCTATTGATTTAGTAACTGTAATAGAGACAGTGATCTCTATTGTTCAACACGCTTTTTAAATCACAGTAACTTACACGATGAAATCCGTACCACTTTGGGCATTGAGTAGTCACTTCCATTCCAATTTTCATTTAGTCGAAAATTACTCAGTAGGTACTAGCTAGTAGATTTGTAAATGTTACATATTTTAAACTGTTTCTTCCTCCGTAAACAGTCGGGTATTTTTCAAACCTCAAGAATAGGCTGACGCCCAAATTTTATAAATAATTATTACTTTTAACGTGAGCATCACACATCAAAGTAGCTTGACATATTTAGCTGTTTTTAAGCTTTCCAGTAATCACGTTTGTTTTACTTAATATCAGTCAATTAGTTATCTACAACCTGAAGCGTGGTGCAGATGTGCATTATCGTACGTTGCCATACCACATCAGCACAGTGAGTTTAATCAAGTAAGATTATTACCAGAATACAAGAGACGATGAAACAAAAGCATGTTTCGAAGAATAGGGGGGGGGGCTTAAGGTCTAGAAATAGGTGACTAGTAAATTCACCTGTGCCTCCGTGATCATTTATGTGCTGTCACCCACTGTTTACATTTACTGGTCACAATTGTTGCACCTTTCAACACGGCTCAAGCCTATAGTGTATAAATTCGTTAGATGATGTCACTTTCTGACTCGACTTGCTCTAGTTTCATTTCATCATATTCCCATTTCAGAAGAAGGGCATGTGTGGCCACCAATTTAGGTTTTCCGATGGCCATAATCGTTGTGTGTAGAATTGTTTTTTGCGAAGTCGTTCATTGTTTTGCTCCTATTTTACTCTGCTTAGTTTAATGTTTAACAGAATTTTTCTTTATGAAGTGAATTACTAAGTTGATTAAAGCAAAACAAGTAGAACACAAATATACACCAATAACCCTTCCCCTCCCCCCATTATATATTCATGCCTATGTAATGTGACCACTATACACATACTCTTGAGGAAGTTTTGCCGTTCAGTAATCTGAGCATATTAACTTCGTAAATGGTATTTGTTTTTTCAAAGTATTTCGTCACTGTATCAAACACTTGCTATGCACCTAAAGGTTGTCAGTTTACTTCAGGTATCCGTTTCAGTAATATTTCAAATAATTAAATGATACAATTGAATATTTTCTCAATTTTCAGCAAGATGAAGCCGTAAAATTAGTACGTGATGGGATAGCAGCTGGAATATTCAACGATATGGGATCTGGCAGTAATGTTGATATATGTATTATCACTAAAGATGGCACAAAATATATCCGGTCATATGATGAAGCTAATGTGAAGGGGAAAAGGTTCGTATAAGATTCACCCAATTACCGCAAACTACATCAAGTTTTACTTGTTTTTATTTATGCGTGTTTATTGTATCACTCATTGGGGTCGTTCTTTTGCAGTCTAATTTTAATTTTGTGATTAATATTTTGATATGTCCGGCTTATATGAGCTGCGATTTATTAATGAGAACGTATGCAAACAGACAGCGTATCACATTTGAATGAATGAAAAAATGTAGCATATACGTTTTCCCAGTCCTTCTAAAATTAGTTTCAAAGTATCTTTTGTGTAAAACTGCTTTCATTTAGTGTCAACATATTATATGTTCCTTATCTGGTTCTCAATCAAAAATCCAGATAGTTTTTGATATCATGTAAATCGACTTACATAGCTATGCTTAGCGGTATATCTCACTTGCGTAGACCCTAGTTCTCTTCATTCGTCGTGTCAGAAAAATATCTCCAGAAACAAGAACAAACAATACAAATAATTGATTCTAAATCATTAAACCCTGTCCATATTCACCAAGTTATATATACGTAGCAAAATGATATATTTATCCATCACAAACTAAGCATATTTTCGAATTTTTAGTATTAAAGTCCATAGGTGATTGCCTTGACGCATTTCTTAGCTATATTCTAATATCAGGATATGTTACCATCATCTAAGTGTACACGTATTTATGTATTTTATGCTACATCAGACTATCCCCGGTTAATGAATGTTTAGTTCTTCGCTGCTTGACTTCCGTTATTTTAATGTTTAACTTATCGTGTCATTAGGTACATTCTTTACCCTTATTGTCTATTTAGGACTAATCTGATTATAACCAAGTCTCTTAAATGCTCAAAATTTGTGGCGCTTAATTAACAATATAAATAATTAATGTTAACTGCGTAAACGTTCAGCTATTTAACTCATTCAGCATTTTCATCTATAACTAGTGGCTTTTTACTTACGAGAATTAAGAATTCGTATTTTGTACTTGAATGTTTATTGAAAACTTAATCTCATCAATTCTGTATTGATGCAATTACTTTAACATCTTTCTATTAACTGTATGTATCGATTAGTCATCGCAGCTCATTCGAATCAACTTTGGTGTATGTAGATGGTGATAGTCAGTACTAGTGTTTACCACTATCCAATGCATCGGAAAACTAAACTGAGCACTTAAAAAATGTTAATTCTTGAACAATTTTGACTTTTGATAGTGCAATTTTATGCAACACACTTATATAGGTTTTGTAAAGATTTGTTAAAATAGTAAATAAAATAGAATTCAAGCTTTTTATTAGATTCCACCTGAACTTTACAATCCCCATTAACTTAAATACTTACAAATTTGTGGCTTGTCATAAGCATCTCATTCGATCTTATTTTAAATGCCACATTCCATATTAGTTTACCTACGAGGTATATCCGTAAAACAATAGTTCTTTAATCATATTGACTAATCACATATTATGTTTTTGTACATTTATTGATGTCTCGTCACGAAACTTTTCAGTTCTTACTTCATTAAAAGTTTTACACAGTAATGTGAACACAAATTTTTATCTTAAAATGTATTGATTGTCACATTGTATTCACTATTTGCCTTGTAATCTAAGAAATATGTTTCCTTTTTATCAACTTTCTAGAGCAGAGAAGTACAATCCTCCAGAAGGAACTACTTCTGTTCTTAACAAAAGTGTTCATCGTGTGGAGTTCGATGTAGTCACTACACGCGTTGTTCGAGATATGCCTGTTCATGATGTTGAAACAATGGATCTTTCCTAAGTGTATATCTGAGTTTTTAAATGAAATGCGCTTCATACATTGTTCTAATAAAGATGTCTTTTTGTTTAATTGTTCTGGAATCATGCAATTTTTTTTCCATTTTGGTATACCGATCTAGAACCAACATCATTCAAATTCCGTTCATAGTAATGTCATGGAGTAAATATATTTATAAGTTTTCCAGTCACCATATAGTGAATGTTAACAATTCCATTGATTCTAGTGATCCTTGTGAATAAGCTCACCTAGAGATAAGTGGTGATATGATTAACCAACCAGTTCTCTGAATTATCTTTGATTGATCTAGAAGATCAGTAACCCAGAAAATGGTAGCAATTGATTTATGTTTTATAACTTTTGCTATGCAGTTATGTTCATCACCAGTCACTCAGTAACTAAGATATTCAGCGCCTATTATATATTACAGCCATATAATGTCGATTTCTTCAATTTTAGCCGTATGACAAAATTCATTGAATCTGTATACTTACTTTTAGTACCTCACTTATCAAGTACAAATTCATGTTGTTGACTTTAGGCCGTATTCTATGCCCGATAATACTATTCGGTTGATCCACACCAAGACAGACGAAGTAAAACCCGGACCAGCCACTTTGTAGTTAAGATTCGGACATTTTAAGTACTAAGCTGTCGCTAGGATAATGATAATAGTGGACAATAGTAGTAGAAGAACTAATTGAATTGGAGCCTGTTAAATCGAGAACAATAAATGTATTCGAGATCTCGACAACTACCGGGTGCATTTGAGCGGGTTTGGTTAACCATGTCGCCAAGTTATTCGAACAATATGAATTCACTTGAGCTGACATTTGGACATTAAGTATATTTTGAGAACTTAGCAACACGTCGGGTAACCACAACATGTGCCACCGCAACCTGTTGCAAGCCGTGTTGTCAGTCACATTGCAATTATAGTGTGGACAATAGTGAGGAAGTCAGCTTCAGCTAACACGACTCGTCGATGGTTTATGGCTTCATGCTTTAATATCATGGTTTAATTTGCACTTTCTGTAACACTCGAGCTGATGGGCATATCGCTTAGCCGTAATCAGTGATTAGGTAGCCGTACAATTTTCTAACTACCCTAGCTGGTTTAAGGCCATAATCCTAACCCTACGGTAAGGGACACAACTTTATTCTACCTAATCTCTGTTCAATCAGGTCGAAGTAACTGATAAGAATAGAATTATATATATTCTGGTGTTAAGAGTGAAAGTAAGCACTAGATATGATATATTTTTTTTTGAAGTTAATCCATTGTACGATGAGTTAAAGCAACTCACTCTATGACTCACTAACACCCTATTAATTTTCAATAGAGTGGCGTTTCAACTTTCATTACTCTAGAATGCAACTTCGCGAGAACTAAACTTCTAGTCTCATTGCTTAGAAGGAATATATTCTTAACGTTTTGTATAAACATTTTGTTTGGTTGTATGACTATTTCGCCTCACCAATGGGTTAGTTAGTTAAATGAACAGGATAGCTGGCTTAGTCACTCAACTCTGAAATTCCGCGTCACATAACCCAACATAGTTGTGTTTCGCTTTTATTCGTCCAGTTTTAGTGTAGCGATCTGGGGAATATGACTAGTTAGCCGATGCCCATAAGTGTGTCGTTTGAGGCTGTCAGTATTTGTGCCGGATAGCAAGAACTTAGGACAACCAGGCCGAGCCTACTTATATTTCCAACATTGTCTTATACACTAACATGTCTGGAAGAAGGTATATGATTGATGAATTTCATGGACAGATATGTTTGAGGAAAAGTACTTAGTCTTATATATATATATATTGTATATTATTGGTTTATATTATTATAATTTATGTATGCGTATGATTAGTTGGCTTCTTGATAAATCAGTCGGATTATCCTGTTCATGTAACAGGTTAGGGCAAGCCTGGGTTCATCAGTAGATATTGTATTCCATATAAATCAGAATCAATAGAATTGGCCATCTCGCCTTGTGATATAACATACATTAAAAGCCTGGCCGTAAAGCTAATCAACTAAGTAACTTCATTATAAATCAAGGGAAATAATGATAGTAAACTAGACTAACGTGTACACAATTAACTAGTTATAGTTCAGGCGTGGAAAATGACAGCAACAGTTAGTAGGTTAGATAGGAGGTTAGGGCAATCGAAATACACAAATATTAGGAACATAGCGTACAGTGTGAATACAGTTAGAATATTTGGAATTTGGAGCCTGGTCATTCATCTTGATTTACTCGATCTAACAAACTGGTTGCCTGTATTTCTGTGAATTAAATAACTGTTTGTAACTAGTAATTACATTCTATCATTTTGTCTGGTTTGACGGAGGACATGTAAACCACACTTAGATTTTGTTTTAAATAACTTCAGTTACTAACACTGCGAAACGTAGTCTTATTTCTGTTTTAATTAATTGTCAGTTTTCTACCGATAGCTAAATGGAGGCTAGTAGTTTCTAAAATATCTATTAAATGTGGTTCTTACGAAGTGGGACAGTTTTATGAGAATTTATTAGTGAGCAATAATGAGAAATCCTTTCGTAATGGAGTCTAACAATATTTCGATGCTGTCAAAATACGTCCTGTGGTCTGAATGGTTTAGATGTGAAGCGTTCACCGTCATTCTTGAAAATATCAGGAATATAAACTTCTGGGAGAAGTGGACCGTGATCGGTTGTTATTAACATGTGTCCCGTCATTATTTACTCACCAATTTTGATTGACTTCTCCGCGCACCTGGTCCATCGCCTTGTAACTTATGAATTCGGTTTGTTTCTACGTGCCTGTGTATTGCCAATTGACCTGAGTTTTAAGTTTGTATAACTTCTCTTATCTTTGTGTTACCTTTGCCCAATGTCTCAATTTTTTCTTAGTCAAACATATATATATATATATATATATATATATATATATATATATATATATATATATATATATATATAATAGCTAATTAATAGCCATGCAAACGTTGAAGAGAGTGGCTACTGTATTCGATATAATATTTTTCTCATTTAGAGCAGTTCACTTTTCATGGAATCGTTTTTCTTCTGTTGTCATTTCATCTTTCAGTTGGGATAAGTATTGGCTACCGTGATTTTTCTGGCCTGAGTTACGTGTGTTCCTAACGAACTCAATAATTTTCAGTCTGTCCTGCATGTATGGTAGGATAATCCATTTGTTTGTCACCGGATTTGATTTTATGTTTGTTGATAAGTTTAAAAAATTTTTTGGAGGTTCGTTGGTCGCCGCTCTCTTAAAGAACAGTTATTAAATATTTCTGTTCATATATTTGACAGACATAATTTGACATTTTCACTCTATAGAATATAGTTTGAATGTAAGGGAGTTAATGAATTAATGGTGTTGCATTTAAATAAGTTGATCTGAAAGAGTGGGATTTCGTGAGACCTAAGTCTTCAGTCTTCGTGTATCGGTTTTACTCAATATATTTATGAATAGCAGCTTGTTGTTTGACCTCTTTCTCAGTGTGAACTTTATGTTGTCCAAAATGCTGCTGATCAAATCTTAGGCATTTTCCAGCTCGTCCTTTTTCATAGCAATGAATATCTCATCCATATGATCCATATTTTTTGGCTTGATCATTTAAAAGGCTAAAGTTTTCATTCTCTGCATCACTGATTCTCCGATAAGCGTCGATAATGATGATTCTATTGATGTATCATTCGTCCTTTTATATATTATATTATAAAGTTTAAATTATGTTATTAGACCTAAGTTAATGAGCTCCAATAAACTTTAAATTTAAAGCTTCGTATATCTTAAAATGTGTCATTTTCTAGGGACACGTATATAGTTCTGTTTATCAACCTTGGTTCGTTTGAGATGAGTAAGGCTGTGATTTGAATGTCTTTTATTCTATCTGAGAATTGTATCAGAAATTTCACCGATCAGTCACATGAATCCACCAAACGTTTCAGCGTCCTTTAAATTTCTCTTGTTTATTAGGATCTCATGGAGTAAGGCAATTGACTGTACTGAAACCTTTTATTTATGTAGCTGTGTCTTTAATCGCAATACTGACTATTGTTCGTCAAGATGAAAGTAAGAACACTCCAATCAGAAATCTTATTGGATATTTTAGCATTCTGAGTTTGCATAGCACTAATTCGGCTTGCACTAACATTAATGATATTTGTCTAGAACTTAATTAAATTACCTAGCTTGGTGAATACACCATCAAAAGCATTCCTCTGTACTAAAAATATTCTCTACCATTTCGTTATTTAATAATACTTAAATCACCATTGAGGCAAGAAATATATTGATATGTACGCTTGATCTTTTGGGAACAAGCAAACCACGTTAATATTACGACGCATATACTAAACCACAATTTTGGCTATCAGCTACTCAGGTTATCAGCAACGCTTTTAATGTTCACTAAATTTATTTTACTGAGCACTTTCAGTAATATTTCTGTTCATTTAATGGATATGTGTTGCATATTATAGTGTAATTTTCATTAAAGATTTTATTTTGAGTTCTAACTTTCACTATCTTTATGTCTTTTCATCCAGCGCATTGAGCTACCTAATCTACAACAGACATGCTTATAATAGATTGTTTCACACAACTTCGGTGGCTTGTAATAAAATCTTCGATTAAAATTTTACTCCTATGCAACTCTCACTAACTAAATGAACTATAATGTAACTGAAAGTACTAAATACATGACACCACTATCGATCATATAATCACTTATTGCAGTAAAGAACACATTATGCTTAAGAGTTTGAATTAGTTAATAATATCAATGTTGAGTTCATGACAGAAGAACTGACAATCAATCTAAGGAAAGTTCATCAAGAATACAAAAAGCAACTTATATCTTTTTAAATCATTTCATATATTCAATCATGCACTTATATTCACTGTCTCTTGATTTCTTAAATGAGGTCAATAGTTTCTTAAGATAAATTTAAAGTCACTCAAGTTCGTCTATTCGGTTATACTGTACCACTGTTGTTTAGTTCACATTGAGCGAAACATAATTTAGTGAAATGTATTGCCAAGCGATTTGTGAATATGCGGATTAGAAATGGTAATCTTTAATATATATATATATATATATATATATATATATATATATATAAATGTGATTTCTATCACATCTGTTAAAAGTTGTGTGTAGATTGTAAGCAACTATGTAAGTAAAAGTTTCTAATCCAGCTTCATGTAAGTTGTTCATGAATTATTGTGGAAACCATTCTTCCACAATCTATTGTCTATGAAGCAGCCTACACCCTTCGAGGTGTTAGTATTTTCATCCTTCGACTACCCTAAAAGCCTTCAATACTACGAAAATACGTCTTATTTCTCTCTATTCATAAATATTTCTAGTTTCTTGTGGATAGTCTCATAAGTCAGCTTTTAAGGTTATTCCGTTGAAAAAATAGAGCTGACTCATAACTTACTACATAAATATATAGTTTTGCTTTGCGCATAAATTTTAAATTGATGAAATGATCACCGTTACGCATATCCATCTTTTAATAACTTTCTTTAGTATATTCAAACAATGTGAAGTGTTACGATATGACATGACTCCTAAACATGACTGATTAACTCGATTTCGTCATATGATTGAGTAAGGAAGCATAGCATAGTTAAGTATATAGTTATGATTCAGTAGTTATACCATAAACATCCTTCTGATATTTGAATGATTCATTTTTATTTCTTGTTGTTGGCTTCAAGTAATTTTTTCCTTTCTTAACTTTGTTACCAGTATCAGTTGCAGCAGAGTAACATACAGGTAGAAGTTGCTCACTCCTATTTAAGAATTCCACCTATAGGATTTACACATTTTAGTACGATTTTTCAATGTCCTGTTGTTGATACTCAGTACTACATTCGATTAATTTCTGTTTCTATATGTACATTCTGAGTAGATGCCTCGATATGGCAATAGCTACAAGCTTTAGTATATTTAATGTCGCTATGTACAGATAATCCACTCAGGATGTGCATATTGCAACAAAATTTGACCAATCGCTGCTTCGAATATCAACAAATTCGCTAAACAAATTGGTGGTTTTTTGAACTCTGTATCTCAACGAATAAGGATTTGGTGTTTGATATGAAATGAACTGGATTTCAGTCCCTATCTATCTGGTTCAATGGAATTGGTGATGAAGGCGTCCGACTATCAACTGTTAAGTCTCAGGTTCAAGTTCCTCTACACCTAATTCGATTTACGATGGACGGTTAGTAGTTGAATCACTTGGTCTCACAATTAACTCAGCCAAAAGCCGGGTACATGATTCAGTACTTAGTGAATTAGTTACACTTGCATACTTAAATTATTTTCCGATCATCAATAGATAGTGAAGCTAATAATTCTGTGCTCTACGTATGTAATAACGACTAAGGTCACCCGTAACATTTTTAGTGTCTACTAGTTATGTTATGTATTTAGTACTGTTAATCATTTTTCCATTCATTTGATGAGTGTATGCTGTTTATTATAGTGCAAATTTTATTTAAAAAATTTTTATTACAAACTCTAACTCTCACTATACTTTTATTTTTCATCCGACACATTGACCTTATCTACAACGGGAATATCCATAACAAGCAGTTCTGAATAATACTATCCACTTATAATGAAGCTACACCCTAATTTACACAGTAATCATTTACTAAGGAAAAAAATAATCTGTATCACGCACTTAATGAACAATTAGAATGAAGCGGAAACACATCATCAACCCTTTATGTTTATAGTTCATATCCAGCTCTCTTGATCTTTGAATTATAAGAATTTAAACATTAATTTCAACACTATACTGTCTTGTAAAATAAAATGGTAGTATGAATTACTTCTTCAAGCTAAAAATGAAAACAACAAATCTTTTACCCATTTTCTCTAAACTGATTTTATTATTATTGATAAAACCAAAAACAAAAGAATAAAATAAAGAAAAATGATTGTTTCTATTGAATAATGGGTTAGATAAATAGTGTTTATATTCCCTTTATTTTGAGTTATGCTTGAAAAGAAACGAAAGAAAGTAGCAACGAAAAAACAATGCGGGGGGGAGGGAAAGTTGATGCTTAAAACAATAATTTGGCTACGTAAAGTATTTATGGATTATTAAACAGTACAGTTTTACTTTTATTATTATTATTATTATTATTATTATTATTATTATTATTATTATTATTATTATTATTATTATTACTATTATTATTATAGTTGCTTGTGTCATACTTACCGGCATCAGTAATATTCACCCATAGGCTTTAAACAGTTTCGTTGTTGCTTTTTTCTCGCCATGATAAGCAATGGTTATATGTCAACATCAGTTGGAGAATGTGGATAACTAGTACTTGGAACGATGTATGGTATACTTTGTTTCGTTATATGTGGTGATTCTGGATGTATTAATTCATGCAACTAAAAATCCACGTACAATCGCGTCTCTAATAGATAATCTTTCCGTTTGATCAGAACTGCTATCACCTTCTTTTTTACTTATCGGTGAATCACTACTTAATGGTGACTCGTAGACAGAATGTGTAAATAACATTTTTCCGGTTTGTTTATCAATTAGACCAGCACGCATTGCAGATGCGATGTCAAGACTAATCGGATTAAGTTTATTTTGACCTGCATCAGGTCGGATTGAATGTACTAAATATCTACTTCGTTGTATTTCTGGTGTCCTCCATACTATCTTAGCATCTAATAATGGTTGTGTTCCTGTTGATGTTGTATCAGTAGCTAATCGTACTGCTTTAGAAATCACTGCATCTGCAAGTGGTATAGAAACTGCTAAATCTATTGACGATTGTCTAGAGCCAACCTTTTCATAATTCCAGTATACAACTCTAAGTAAACCACGATAAAATGCTTCACATGCACTAATAAATTTGTTTGTTCCAGGCACTACTACTCCAGTTATTTTGAGTTCCAATAATTTTCCAGGACTATCAACCCAAACTTCATCTTGTGTCTGTTTGCCTCTGTCACTATCTCTACGACGTTCTGTATCTGTCGTTTCTGCTGGATGCCATGTCACTAGTGAGAATTCCCTATCTTCTTCAATTTTCTGGAATTGATTTATACGAATTACTTCTTCATCACTTAGGTAAGTCGATAGATATGTACAATTATCATCAGCTGTACATTTGCCCGGTTAATTGAGTTTGTGACTGGGCATCTTTCAGTTGAGTTATTGGAAGTATTTGTGGTTGTACTTGTGAATGAACGGTTACCGGAATGCTAGCTTGACTCCCACATGTCGGGCAAATGTAAGTTTGAACTGTATGTTCAATAGTGAACGATGATTGTTCTTGTGTACTCTCCGTAAATGTAGTAGTGGCCAAATTAAATGGATGAGAAGTACGTGTTTGCACACTTGTTATTCCCTGTTGACGATGGTGACTGGTCCATTCTTCTGTTGTTGGCGACAGTGGACTTACTGCCGAGCCACTACGTGTAGGTGGCGGCTGATTTGTACCTCTAGAGATGAAGCTATGACCACGTTGTATCCGTTTATTTTTGTGTGGGGGTCGAGTGGTAAGAAGAGTATCACTAGTTTGTATCCCTATGTTCTCGAAATTTTTGATTTGACTTACCAAATTACCCGTTGACGTGAACTGTGTCTTTGCTTCCACTAGCCGTGATTTTCCTGCGCTATATATACTTCGATCAAGGCTAACTGAAAGTTCTGAAGACCTACCGAGCATTTTTAATCTAGATAACAGGTATTGCTGGCCCCACACTCTCAACTAAATTCTGCAAACAAATCTCAGCATCACTATATACATCTGCCTCATGTTCATGCATTTCATGTAAATCCATATCCTGTAGATTTGTTTCTCGTGACGATGGCCCATGGGCTAACCGAGAGTCAAGTGAACTTCCTCTTTCCCTATAGTCCTCCGTAAATAATTCTTCACGTATAACTCGACTGATCTCCACGTTTCTGAACAGTTGTAACCTTCGTTGTCTTAGGTCCAACTGTTAATTCGTCATCAAATTCTTCATCTAAGTTACTAGGTAAACTCGATGTCAACAGATCAGTATGTTCAATCTTTCTGGCTACTGGACCTCGGCGACAATAGGATGACAAACCTTTCCTAGCTATTGTTGTTACAACTCTTTTTATGTAGTAATCATCTTCACTCGCATCAGTTTGTACACCTATGTTTACTGTTGAGTCAATAGTTAGCTTATGTTTCAAAGATTCAGTAGTTTGTGTCACTCCAGTAAGTGTTACTGGTGCAAATTGTACTCCCCAATTTACTACATCTGGTTTTGAATATTGGTACAACGTCTTACCTTTTCCATTTCTACCTGTTGATCCCGTTGGTGAAGTCATATGACTTGGCCGTACACTAACTGCAACTGAATTTTGTTGTAGTGAATAACTTCCACTTGAATCTACGATTGTAGACCGTCTTATCTCAAATAGAATATCTTGTGGGACATCTGTTACTTGTGCTTCTGATCGTGAAACTCCTTTTTGCAATCTAACGCTTCTCTCGAATGTCTGAATATCATCGTAGGAAGTGTGAGATTCTGGTAGTTGTTTTTTAGTTTGCATAGTATCCACACACTTGTCTTTAGTTGACTTCTCTAATTGAATAATTGTAGTCTTTTTCGAGATTTTTCCTAGACTCTCACCATCTCTACTTTCTTCTGGCAAATGAATACTTCTTAACAAAAATGTATCAGTTTGAATGCTTTTTGAATCACTCCTAGCCTCTATGACTATGTTCCGTGTATTGTTTCAGCCCATCTGACGTATCAGTTGATTTCAGTTTATCAGGAATAGTTTCCATTTGGAGGATACGTGTAAAGTAGTTTGATTTTACTGTAGAAGATGCTGTTTCTTTCATTCTCATTGGTTTATCTTCTGATTGCACGTCTTTATCATTAGTTATGTATTCACTTTGTATCTTCTTATCACATCCGCGTGACGAACACTTGGAACATTTAATATTTTTTAATAAACACTCATCTGTTTGTATTGTTTCAGTTAATTTGGTAAACATATCTTTTGAGAGGGTTTCTTGAGAATGTATGAATTCTTCTTCTATTTGTTCACCAAGTTTAGATGGATATACTTGCAATTTTTTATTTTTAACCTGTGGTGGTATATTAGTTTCACTTGGTCTTGTTTCTTGACTCCATGTACTCACTTGAACACCAATACTTGAAGATGCATGAGAGTCACGTAGTTCACTAGCTTTCATAGTTTGAGAAGATGTATCTTTTGACGGTGAAATTGAAGAACCATACTGGACTTCCTTTTGATATTGTTGAGGTGTTATTTTCACTTGACATTCCTGATCTATTTTTATCTTGGTATTATTTGTGAAGTACTTTCTACATTAGACACTGAAGCATGAATCATATGAAAATGCATTGGTGAGACAATTTCATTATCAATTTGATTTAAAGTAATATCTTTGTATTCATAATTTAAAGTCTGTGTTCCAATAGAGGCTACATTAGTGGAAGCTTTTGGTGATGAAGGAGATATTAAATTCACCTGAAATTTCTTATTTCGTTGATCTATACGTACATATGGTGAAAAAGGCAAATCTGTTTGTATACTAACAGGTTCAAATGTTATTGCATGACTTGTGGATGTAGGCTTCGTAAGTTCTGTGTGTTGACATGATATATCCGCATGAGAAACTAAATTAGTTTGAACTGACTGAACATCAAAGTGAATAGTAGGTGTAATTTGCTCTGTTTGAACTCCTAAGTCAGCTGAGTCGCACCGAACTTGGAGCTTTTTGCCTTTCAAAACAGCGGGTTCTTTCTCATGTGTTACACTCATTTCTTTTGTCTCAGTTACTGGACTTATATCAACAGTTTGAGTTGCGTCTGATGAATGTATTACTCCAGATTGAATCTGGACATCATAAGTATTTGAAGGTAAGGTTGCTTGGCAGAATGTGTCTGTTAGACATTTTTGGGTAGTTTGTGTGAACTGTGATGTTACTGGTACAGTGTGAATTGTAGATGAAATCGTTGGTTGAATAATAGGTGTAATTTGCTCTGTTTGAACTCCTAAGTCAGCTGAGTCGCACCGAACTTGGAGCTTTTTGCCTTTCAAAACAGCGGGTTCTTTCTCATGTGTTACACTCATTTCTTTTGTCTCAGTTACTGGACTTATATCAACAGTTTGAGTTGCGTCTGATGAATGTATTACTCCAGATTGAATCTGGACATCATAAGTATTTGAAGGTAAGGTTGCTTGGCAGAATGTGTCTGTTAGACATTTTTGGGTAGTTTGTGTGAACTGTGATGTTATTGGTACAGTGTGAATTGTAGATGAAATCGTTGGTTGAATAATAGGTGTAATTTGCTCTGTTTGAACTCCTAAGTCAGCTGAGTCGCACCGAACTTGGAGCTTTTTGCCTTTCAAAACAGCGGGTTCTTTCTCATGTGTTACACTCATTTCTTTTGTCTCAGTTACTGGACTTATATCAACAGTTTGAGTTGCGTCTGATGAATGTATTACTCCAGATTGAATCTGGACATCATAAGTATTTGAAGGTAAGGTTGCTTGGCAGAATGTGTCTGTTAGACATTTTTGGGTAGTTTGTGTGAACTGTGATGTTATTGGTACAGTGTGAATTGTAGATGAAATCGTTGGTTGAATAATAGGTGTAATTTGCTCTGTTTGAACTCCTAAGTCAGCTGAGTCGCACCGAACTTGGAGCTTTTTGCCTTTCAAAACAGCGGGTTCTTTCTCATGTGTTACACTCATTTCTTTTGTCTCAGTTACTGGACTTATATCAACAGTTTGAGTTGCGTCTGATGAATGTATTACTCCAGATTGAATCTGGACATCATAAGTATTTGAAGGTAAGGTTGCTTGGCAGAATGTGTCTGTTAGACATTTTTGGGTAGTTTGTGTGAACTGTGATGTTATTGGTACAGTGTGAATTGTAGATGAAATCGTTGGTTGAATAATAGGTGTAATTTGCTCTGTTTGAACTCCTAAGTCAGCTGAGTCGCACCGAACTTGGAGCTTTTTGCCTTTCAAAACAGCGGGTTCTTTCTCATGTGTTACACTCATTTCTTTTGTCTCAGTTACTGGACTTATATCAACAGTTTGAGTTGCGTCTGATGAATGTATTACTCCAGATTGAATCTGGACATCATAAGTATTTGAAGGTAAGGTTGCTTGGCAGAATGTGTCTGTTAGACATTTTTGGGTAGTTTGTGTGAACTGTGATGTTATTGGTACAGTGTGAATTGTAGATGAAATCGTTGGTTGAATAATAGGTGTAATTTGCTCTGTTTGAACTCCTAAGTCAGCTGAGTCGCACCGAACTTGGAGCTTTTTGCCTTTCAAAACAGCGGGTTCTTTCTCATGTGTTACACTCATTTCTTTTGTCTCAGTTACTGGACTTATATCAACAGTTTGAGTTGCGTCTGTTGAGTGTATTACTCCAGATTGGATTTGAACATCATAATTAGTTGAAGGAGTCGTTTGTGTAAACTGTGATATGGTCTGAATAGTATGTTTGGTAGACTTGATCGTTGTTGAACCTAAATTCAGACAAGTTTCAACCTGAGCGGGAGTGTCAGTTATGCTTGGTGAAACCTGAAGTTTTTTATTTTTCAAAGCAGTTGAGTGTGGTGTACGTTTATTTGTAGCTATTTCAATTAAAGTTTCATCAACAATTAGACAGCTACTGCTAGTAACATACACACTAGGATGAAATTTCGATGTTTGAATTGAAGAATAATCGCTCATGATACCTGACTGAACCTGAACATCATAACTCATTCGTTCATCAACTTTGTGCCCATTAGTTTTCATGGTGGCTTGCGAATCCACAGTCTGAATCGTCGAATCATTGAACAGAATTCCTGATTCAGTTTGGACATCCCGTTTAGATGTTTCGTCACGCTTGTACAATAAAACATCCATCTTCCCATCTGTTTGAGTGCCAACAAAAATAGTATTATCCAAAATAGCATCCTTCATATCATTCAAACATTGAATATTCAAAGAAGATTGTGTCCATGAATCATTTAAAACAGGTTCCAATTGGCAAGAAAAATCAGACTTAGCCAACAAATTAGTTACTGCACGAACTTTATCGACACGTACATCAATAGTTTCCAATGTAGGTCTTGCCTCAGGTAGAGTCTGAACAGCCTGTGCACAGGAGATGGTTCCAGACTGAGTGACAACATCGAAGGTGGTTTTCGGTGATGTTACATGTACTTGAGTAATCGGGTCAGTCTGTGTGCTGATATTCTCGAGTGGTTGTCGTGTGGTTGCTTGTAGCTTCCTATGCAACATGGATGGTGACTTTTCTGTGTGAATGACACTTACATCGGCAGTTTCCAATGTAGGTCTTGCCTCAGGTAGAGTCTGAACAGCCTGTGCACAGGAGATGGTTCCAGACTGAGTGACAACATCGAAGGTGGTTTTCGGTGATGTTACATGTACTTGAGTAATCGGGTCAGTCTGTGTGCTGATATTCTCGAGTGGTTGTCGTGTGGTTGCTTGTAGCTTCCTATGCAACATGGATGGTGACTTTTCTGTGTGAATGACACTTACATCGGCAGTTTCCAATGTAGGTCTTGCCTCAGGTAGAGTCTGAACAGCCTGTGCACAGGAGATGGTTCCAGACTGAGTGACAACATCGAAGGTGGTTTTCGGTGATGTTACATGTACTTGAGTAATCGGGTCAGTCTGTGTGCTGATATTCTCGAGTGGTTGTCGTGTGGTTGCTTGTAGCTTCCTATGCAACATGGATGGTGACTTTTCTGTGTGAATGACACTTACATCGGCAGTTTCCAATGTAGGTCTTGCCTCAGGTAGAGTCTGAACAGCCTGTGCACAGGAGATGGTTCCAGACTGAGTGACAACATCGAAGGTGGTTTTCGGTGGTGTTACATGTACTTGAGTAATCGGGTCAGTCTGTGTGCTGATATTCTCGAGTGGTTGTTGTATTATTGCTTGTAGCTTTTTGTTTACTAGAGACGAAGATTTTTCTGTGTGAATGACACTGACATCTACATTATCCTGTATGCGTGGTTCCTGTATAATTGTTTGCGTCCACTGTGTTTTGGCGACAGTACCTGACTGTGTTTGTATGTCGAATAATTTCTTTGCAGCTGTTGTGTATTGTGCTTGTGTTTGTTTATGTTCAACTTGTGGAGTGCGTGAAACTGCTTGAATTTTCGGTTTAACATCACGTATTAATAACTCATCTGTTTGCAAGCACGCATCGTCAGATGGATGGGTTATCGTAGCCTGAAGTTTTTTGTTGACTGTATGTATTTGATATTGCTCGTGGCGTACGCCGACATCCATTACGCTTGAAATTGTTTTAGTTTCAATCAAAGTTTGCGTTTCCGAATTACTTTTCACAACCCCCGATTGTATTTGTACATCGAATGTTTTACATGGTATTTCAGGTGGTGGTGGTGGTGGTCTCTGTTCCACTGTCTGTGTATCTGTGCTGACAGTGTGCGGTTGTACGATGGCTTGTAGTTTCTTGTGGACTGTTGGTTCGGGACGTTTCTCGTGTTGTGTACTCAACTCTTTCATTTCGATAACTGGTCGTTGTTCTTGTGGTGTTTGTGTATTTGAGTCCACCTTGACTGACCCTGATTGTGTTTGTACATCATATTTATCTTTTGGCACTGTTGTAAGTTCCAATTTCTCCTCCATTTCTGTTTGTGTGTATATTTCCTCCATTGGCGGTTGTATTATTGCTTGTAACTTTTTGTTTATTGGTCGGATCTTGTGTTTATGTGTTACACTAACTTCAGTCGTACCCACTCTAGTTGTTGTTTCTTGGTGTGTTTGTGCTGCTTGTACTTTGCACATAATTCCTGACTGTACTTGGACATCCATTTGGTGTTTCTGCATGAACTGAATGAGAGTGCTTTCTTCCGTTTGAACGTCCCTATGTGACATTACATGTCGGATGTCCACTTGAATATCCCTGTTTACTGTAGATTTTGTAGTTTCCTCATGCTGTGTGTCCCGTAGAAGAACAGCTTGACAGCCACCAGAAAGATAAACAGTTCCAGCTTGTGTCACAACATCGAGGGTTGTTTTCGGTGGTGTTACATGTACTTGAGTAATCGGGTCAGTCTGTGTGCTGATATTCTCGAGTGGTTGTCGTGTGGTTGCTTGTAGCTTCCTATGCAACATGGATGGTGACTTTTCTGTGTGAATGACACTTACATCGGCAGTTTCCAATGTAGGTCTTGCCTCAGGTAGAGTCTGAACAGCCTGTGCACAGGAGATGGTTCCAGACTGAGTGACAACATCGAAGGTGGTTTTCGGTGATGTTACATGTACTTGAGTAATCGGGTCAGTCTGTGTGCTGATATTCTCGTGTGGTTGTCGTGTGGTTGCTTGTAGCTTCCTATGCAACATGGATGGTGACTTTTCTGTGTGAATGACACTTACATCGGCAGTTTCCAATGTAGGTCTTGCCTCAGGTAGAGTCTGAACAGCCTGTGCACAGGAGATGGTTCCAGACTGAGTGACAACATCGAAGGTGGTTTTCGGTGATGTTACATGTACTTGAGTAATCGGGTCAGTCTGTGTGCTGATATTCTCGAGTGGTTGTCGTGTGGTTGCTTGTAGCTTCCTATGCAACATGGATGGTGACTTTTCTGTGTGAATGACACTTACATCGGCAGTTTCCAATGTAGGTCTTGCCTCAGGTAGAGTCTGAACAGCCTGTGCACAGGAGATGGTTCCAGACTGAGTGACAACATCGAAGGTGGTTTTCGGTGGTGTTACATGTACTTGAGTAATCGGGTCAGTCTGTGTGCTGATATTCTCGAGTGGTTGTTGTATTATTGCTTGTAGCTTTTTGTTTACTAGAGACGAAGATTTTTCTGTGTGAATGACACTGACATCTACATTATCCTGTATGCGTGGTTCCTGTATAATTGTTTGCGTCCACTGTGTTTTGGCGACAGTACCTGACTGTGTTTGTATGTCGAATAATTTCTTTGCAGCTGTTGTGTATTGTGCTTGTGTTTGTTTATGTTCAACTTGTGGAGTGCGTGAAACTGCTTGAATTTTCGGTTTAACATCACGTATTAATAACTCATCTGTTTGCAAGCACGCATCGTCAGATGGATGGGTTATCGTAGCCTGAAGTTTTTTGTTGACTGTATGTATTTGATATTGCTCGTGGCGTACGCCGACATCCATTACGCTTGAAATTGTTTTAGTTTCAATCAAAGTTTGCGTTTCCGAATTACTTTTCACAACCCCCGATTGTATTTGTACATCGAATGTTTTACATGGTATTTCAGGTGGTGGTGGTGGTGGTCTCTGTTCCACTGTCTGTGTATCTGTGCTGACAGTGTGCGGTTGTACGATGGCTTGTAGTTTCTTGTGGACTGTTGGTTCGGGACGTTTCTCGTGTTGTGTACTCAACTCTTTCATTTCGATAACTGGTCGTTGTTCTTGTGGTGTTTGTGTATTTGAGTCCACCTTGACTGACCCTGATTGTGTTTGTACATCATATTTATCTTTTGGCACTGTTGTAAGTTCCAATTTCTCCTCCATTTCTGTTTGTGTGTATATTTCCTCCATTGGCGGTTGTATTATTGCTTGTAACTTTTTGTTTATTGGTCGGATCTTGTGTTTATGTGTTACACTAACTTCAGTCGTACCCACTCTAGTTGTTGTTTCTTGGTGTGTTTGTGCTGCTTGTACTTTGCACATAATTCCTGACTGTACTTGGACATCCATTTGGTGTTTCTGCATGAACTGAATGAGAGTGCTTTCTTCCGTTTGAACGTCCCTATGTGACATTACATGTCGGATGTCCACTTGAATATCCCTGTTTACTGTAGATTTTGTAGTTTCCTCATGCTGTGTGTCCCGTAGAAGAACAGCTTGACAGCCACCAGAAAGATAAACAGTTCCAGCTTGTGTCACAACATCGAGGGTTGTTTTCGGTGGTGTTACATGTACTTGAGTAATCGGGTCAGTCTGTGTGCTGATATTCTCGAGTGGTTGTCGTGTGGTTGCTTGTAGCTTCCTATGCAACATGGATGGTGACTTTTCTGTGTGAATGACACTTACATCGGCAGTTTCCAATGTAGGTCTTGCCTCAGGTAGAGTCTGAACAGCCTGTGCACAGGAGATGGTTCCAGACTGAGTGACAACATCGAAGGTGGTTTTCGGTGATGTTACATGTACTTGAGTAATCGGGTCAGTCTGTGTGCTGATATTCTCGAGTGGTTGTCGTGTGGTTGCTTGTAGCTTCCTATGCAACATGGATGGTGACTTTTCTGTGTGAATGACACTTACATCGGCAGTTTCCAATGTAGGTCTTGCCTCAGGTAGAGTCTGAACAGCCTGTGCACAGGAGATGGTACCAGACTGAGTGACAACATCGAAGGTGGTTTTCGGTGATGTTACATGTACTTGAGTAATCGGGTCAGTCTGTGTGCTGATATTCTCGAGTGGTTGTCGTGTGGTTGCTTGTAGCTTCCTATGCAACATGGATGGTGACTTTTCTGTGTGAATGACACTTACATCGGCAGTTTCCAATGTAGGTCTTGCCTCAGGTAGAGTCTGAACAGCCTGTGCACAGGAGATGGTTCCAGACTGAGTGACAACATCGAAGGTGGTTTTCGGTGATGTTACATGTACTTGAGTAATCGGGTCAGTCTGTGTGCTGATATTCTCGTGTGGTTGTCGTGTGGTTGCTTGTAGCTTCCTATGCAACATGGATGGTGACTTTTCTGTGTGAATGACACTTACATCGGCAGTTTCCAATGTAGGTCTTGCCTCAGGTAGAGTCTGAACAGCCTGTGCACAGGAGATGGTTCCAGACTGAGTGACAACATCGAAGGTGGTTTTCGGTGGTGTTACATGTACTTGAGTAATCGGGTCAGTCTGTGTGCTGATATTCTCGAGTGGTTGTTGTATTATTGCTTGTAGCTTTTTGTTTACTAGAGACGAAGATTTTTCTGTGTGAATGACACTGACATCTACATTATCCTGTATGCGTGGTTCCTGTATAATTGTTTGCGTCCACTGTGTTTTGGCGACAGTACCTGACTGTGTTTGTATGTCGAATAATTTCTTTGCAGCTGTTGTGTATTGTGCTTGTGTTTGTTTATGTTCAACTTGTGGAGTGCGTGAAACTGCTTGAATTTTCGGTTTAACATCACGTATTAATAACTCATCTGTTTGCAAGCACGCATCGTCAGATGGATGGGTTATCGTAGCCTGAAGTTTTTTGTTGACTGTATGTATTTGATATTGCTCGTGGCGTACGCCGACATCCATTACGCTTGAAATTGTTTTAGTTTCAATCAAAGTTTGCGTTTCCGAATTACTTTTCACAACCCCCGATTGTATTTGTACATCGAATGTTTTACATGGTATTTCAGGTGGTGGTGGTGGTGGTCTCTGTTCCACTGTCTGTGTATCTGTGCTGACAGTGTGCGGTTGTACGATGGCTTGTAGTTTCTTGTGGACTGTTGGTTCGGGACGTTTCTCGTGTTGTGTACTCAACTCTTTCATTTCGATAACTGGTCGTTGTTCTTGTGGTGTTTGTGTATTTGAGTCCACCTTGACTGACCCTGATTGCGTTTGCACATCAAATGTTTTACGTGGTATTTCAGGAGGTGGTAGTCTTTGTTCCGCTGTCTGTGTATCTGTGCTGACAGTTTGCGGTTGTACAATGGCTTGTAGTTTCTTGTGGACTGTTGGTTCGGGACGTTTCTCGTGTTGTGTACTCAACTCTTTCATTTCGATAACTGGTCGTTGTTCTTGTGGTGTTTGTGTATTTGAGTCCACCTTGACTGTGCCTGATTGGGTTTGCACATCAAATGTTTTTAATGTAAAGGAAGTAAATGATTGTTGATCTTTTGATCTTACTCGATCAGTTTGTGTTGGTGTTTCCATTGTCTGTGGAGCGTGATGAGTCGTTTGCACCATGGGCATAATTTGAGGTTGTGTTACGAAATCTGTTTGTGTAGCGATTTGTCCGATTGGTTTAATAACTGTGGCTTGTAATTTTTTGTGAACAGACTGTATTGCTTCTGGTACTTGATACACACCTGCGTGTTTCATTTCGATAACTGGTAGTCGTTCTTGTGGTGTTTGTGTATTTGTGTCCACCTTGACTGACCCTGATTGCGTTTGCACATCAAATGTTTTACGTGGTATTTCAGGAGGTGGTAGTCTCTGTTCCACTGTCTGTGTATCTGTGCTGACAGTTTGCGGTTGTACAATGGCTTGTAGTTTCTTGTGGACTGTTGGTTCGGGACGTTTCTCGTGTTGTGTACTCAACTCTTTCATTTCGATAACTGGTCGTTGTTCTTGTGGTGTTTGTGTATTTGAGTCCACCTTGACTGTGCCTGATTGGGTTTGCACATCAAATGTTTTTAATGTAAAGGAAGTAAATGATTGTTGATCTTTTGATCTTACTCGATCAGTTTGTGTTGGTGTTTCCATTGTCTGTGGAGCGTGATGAGTCGTTTGCACCATGGGCATAATTTGAGGTTGTGTTACGAAATCTGTTTGTGTAGCGATTTGTCCGATTGGTTTAATAACTGTGGCTTGTAATTTTTTGTGAACAGACTGTATTGCTTCTGGTACTTGATACACACCTGCGTGTTTCATTTCGATAACTGGTAGTCGTTCTTGTGGTGTTTGTGTATTTGTGTCCACCTTGACTGACCCTGATTGCGTTTGCACATCAAATGTTTTACGTGGTATTTCAGGAGGTGGTAGTCTCTGTTCCACTGTCTGTGTATCTGTGCTGACAGTTTGCGGTTGTACAATGGCTTGTAGTTTCTTGTGGACTGTTGGTTCGGGACGTTTCTCGTGTTGTGTACTCAACTCTTTCATTTCGATAACTGGTCGTTGTTCTTGTGGTGTTTGTGTATTTGAGTCCACCTTGACTGTGCCTGATTGGGTTTGCACATCAAATGTTTTTAATGTAAAGGAAGTAAATGATTGTTGATCTTTTGATCTTACTCGATCAGTTTGTGTTGGTGTTTCCATTGTCTGTGGAGCGTGATGAGTCGTTTGCACCATGGGCATAATTTGAGGTTGTGTTACGAAATCTGTTTGTGTAGCGATTTGTCCGATTGGTTTAATAACTGTGGCTTGTAATTTTTTGTGAACAGACTGTATTGTTTCTGGTACTTGATACACACCTGCGTGTTTCATTTCGATAACTGGTCGTCGTTCTTGTGGTGTTTGTGTATTTGAGTCCACCTTGACTGACCCTGATTGCGTTTGCACATCAAATGTTTTACGTGGTATTTCAGGAGGTGGTAGTCTCTGTTCCACTGTCTGTGTATCTGTGCTGACAGTTTGCGGTTGTACAATGGCTTGTAGTTTCTTGTGGACTGTTGGTTCGGGACGTTTCTCGTGTTGTGTACTCAACTCTTTCATTTCGATAACTGGTCGTTGTTCTTGTGGTGTTTGTGTATTTGAGTCCACTTTGACTGTGCCTGATTGGGTTTGCACATCAAATGTTTTTAATGTAAATGAAGTAAATGATTGTTGATCTTTAGATCTTACTCTATCAGTTTGTGTTGGTGTTTCCATTGTCTGTGGAGCGTGATGAGTCGTTTGCACCATGGGCATAATTTGAGGTTGTGTTACGAAATCTGTTTGTGTGGCGATTTGTCCGATGGGTTTAATAACTGTGGCTTGTAATTTTTTGTGAACAGACTGTATTGTTTCTGGTACTTGATACACACCTGCGTGTTTCATTTCGATAACTGGTAGTCGTTCTTGTGGTGTTTGTGTATTTGTGTCCACCTTGACTGACCCTGATTGCGTTTGCACATCAAATGTTTTACGTGGTATTTCAGGAGGTGGTAGTCTCTGTTCCACTGTCTGTGTATCTGTGCTGACAGTTTGCGGTTGTACAATGGCTTGTAGTTTCTTGTGGACTGTTGGTTCGGGACGTTTCTCGTGTTGTGTACTCAACTCTTTCATTTCGATTATTGGTCCTTGTTCATTGTAGGTCTGTTCTGCATGCGATTTCAGTAATCTTCCGATTTGAGTCTGGACATCGAATGTTTTAATTTTACTTGACGTAAATGTTTCTTGATCTTTTATTTGCCTTTGTTCAGTTTGAACTGTTGATTCTTTTGTTTGTGTTACGTGGTTAGTATTTTTCTCTATTGGTATATATTCATCGTTCTGCATTCCTACAGATCTTTTCTCTGCTGTTTGCCTGTATTCTAATTGTGTTTGGAATGATTGTGACATGTTTACTGTTCCTGATTGTGTTTGTACATCATAATTCTTACTTCTGATTTTTGTGTATGTTTGTTGATTCCGTAACTTAATTTCGTCTCGGGGTGAACTTTCTGATGTTTGCATTTCTCTTGATTTCCATATTTTGTGTGTTTGTACCTCGACTTCTTGTGTAACTACACCTGCTTGTGTCATTACGTCTATCCACGTTTTTGGTTTTTCTTTGATCATGTTAGATGATATTACAGTTTCTGTTGTTCTTACATCCGTTTGTATATCTGTATGTTTAAACTTCGGTCTTATGTCTACCTGTACATGTCTGCTATGTCTATCTTTGCTTTGAGGCTCTTTGTATGAGCCCACATCCCTGACAGTAGCTCCTGGTCTTGGGTCTACTCCCACTGAAGTTATTAAAGGTGTTTCATCGACAGCTTCTATTTTTGTCATTGTTCCTTCCGTTTTCATCATGACTCCAGTTTGCATTACCACATCAAAGTGTTGCTTAACTATTGCTCGCTGAATTTCTCCTATAACTTCCGTAGTTTGAGTGCTTTTAGTATCGTTAACTATTCCACACTGTGTTATGAGGTCAAAGCATGATGCTGAACGTCTCACTATGAACTTAGTCTTGTCAACTTGTACGGAAACTGATGACTTTGGTGTCTGATATTGATGTCCTAATTCTGCCTTCGATGTCACCATGCTTTCTGTACCAACAGAAAACGACTGTTTTCTGTACTCTACATCAGTCTGCGTTGCGCTATCTTCGAAAACATTGCCAACCTGACAAACAACATCGGTCAGTGAACACTTTGTTGTACCTTTTACAAATTCAGCCTGTTGGCACTCATCTAATTTTTCCTTGGATACAGATACTGGAACATCTTGAGTTTCTATAGCCTTCACATATACAGGCTGCTCTTGCATCAATTCAGCCTGAGTGACTTTTGACGTATGAACAATTCCTGTTTGTGTGATGACGTCTGTGGTTACCTTCTTTTCCAACAAACTAATTGGATCTACACCAATATTTCTGCACATTGGTTTGGTAGTTGTGTGTCCAATTGATTGTGTGGATACTTCACTTTTAACTTGTCCTACTTGACATATAACATCATTAACTGCTTTTGGTATAAATTTCGATTCTACTCGGAACCCAGTATCTGCCTGAATCTCCTTATGGTGTATTGCTGTTTTGATGCTTTGAGTTCCAGCTAGTGATATCCTAGTTTTGTGAATTTCATCTATTTGCATTCCGGTAGATTCCATGACATTTCCAACTTGACACACCACATCAGTTGTTGGCTTGCGTAACATCTGACTAATGAGGTCAGCCTGTTGGTAGGCATCGGACGTGTCTTTATACGATGTGATCGGCACATCTTGAGTTTCTATAGCCTTCACATATACAGGCTGTTCTTGCATCAATTCAGCCTGAGTGACTTTTGACGTATGAACAATTCCTGTTTGTGTGATGACGTCTGTGGTTACCTTCTTTTCCAACAAACTAATTGGATCTACACCAATATTTCTGCACATTGGTTTGGTAGTTGTGTGTCCAATTGATTGTGTGGATACTTCACTTTTAACTTGTCCTACTTGACATATAACATCATTAACTGCTTTTGGTATAAATTTCGATTCTACTCGGAACCCAGTATCTGCCTGAATCTCCTTATGGTGTATTGCTGTTTTGATGCTTTGAGTTCCGGCTAGTGATATCCTAGTTTTGTGAATTTCATCTATTTGCATTCCGGTAGATTCCATGACATTTCCAACTTGACACACCACATCAGTTGTTGGCTTGCGTAACATCTGACTAATGAGGTCAGCCTGTTGGTAGGCATCGGACGTGTCTTTATACGATGTGATCGGCACATCTTGAGTTTCTATAGCCTTCACATATACAGGCTGTTCTTGCATCAATTCAGCCTGAGTGACTTTTGACGTATGAACAATTCCTGTTTGTGTGATGACGTCTGTGGTTACCTTCTTTTCCAACAAACTAATTGGATCTACACCAATATTTCTGCACATTGGTTTGGTAGTTGTGTGTCCAATTGATTGTGTGGATACTTCACTTTTAACTTGTCCTACTTGACATATAACATCATTAACTGCTTTTGGTATAAATTTCGATTCTACTCGGAACCCAGTATCTGCCTGAATCTCCTTATGGTGTATTGCTGTTTTGATGCTTTGAGTTCCGGCTAGTGATATCCTAGTTTTGTGAATTTCATCTATTTGCATTCCGGTAGATTCCATGACATTTCCAACTTGACACACCACATCAGTTGTTGGCTTGCGTAACATCTGACTAATGAGGTCAGCCTGTTGGTAGGCATCGGACGTGTCTTTATACGATGTGATCGGCACATCTTGAGTTTCTATAGCCTTCACATATACAGGCTGTTCTTGCATCAATTCAGCCTGAGTGACTTTTGACGTATGAACAATTCCTGTTTGTGTGATGACGTCTGTGGTTACCTTCTTTTCCAACAAACTAATTGGATCTACACCAATATTTCTACACATTGGTTTGGTAGTTGTGTGTCCAATTGATTGTGTGGATACTTCACTTTTAACTTGTCCTACTTGACATATAACATCATTAACTGCTTTTTGCACTAATTTTGTTGTCGTTGCAATTCCTACCTGACTAGAAACACAAGATTTTTGGATTTCATATTGCTGCATTGCATCTTTTCTTTTTTCCGTTTTGTAGTTTTCCGTCTCTGTTGTTTGTACAGATGTTGTTGTTTGTACTTTGCCTATCTGACATATTATGTCACTTTTCCTCATATCAGTCTTTGCAAGTGTTTCATTTCTGGTAGTCATTAGTAACGTTTCTGTGCTTGCATTCATTGTTATTGTTCCTATTTGGCATGCAACTTCGGTTGTTCTTACTTCATGTTGACCTGATACTCTTATTTCTACTTGCATACCGAAGTTCTTTTTATTTCTCTCAGTATTCTTTGCATCTATTTGTGTTCCAGTGGTTTGGGTAACTTGTCCTATTTGACAAATGGCATCTAATACGCTGTATTTTCTTGCGGCGTATTGTGATTCAAGTCGATCCATTTTCACAAATGTTTCTTTGATTGCTTCTGATTGGGTAAAACTATTCTTAGTGATAACACCAGATTGAACTATAGCATCTAATGTACATTGTTTGAGGATTTGTTGTTGTTTGTAATTTTCTAATGTCTGACATGAAACACTCGCCGTAACCTGGCCTATCTGACACAAAACTTCTTTAACTGAACGCTTAGGACTATATGTATGATAGTCATCTTGTGTACCGGTATCAACTTTCGAAACTCCGATTTGAGTGATTGCATTTCTTACCTGTTTTCTTTCAGGATTTATTGATGACGTAAATTTTCCCTTAGATATAAGTAAATCTGTCTCACCACCGATACCATCAGAACTTTGAGTTCCTATTGTTCTTGATGTAACACCAATTTGTGTAATTGCATCAAGTACTGGACGTGGAATAGATTCTGATCTTGTACTAGAAGATAATCGTGATATTCCTCTAACTATAGATCGAGGTGATCTTGTGTCTGGTGGATAAATCACATTACCTGTCCAATTGTCAGATATCGTACTTGATTTTAAACTGGAACTCATTCTAGAATTTGTTATACTAGAATCTACATTAGGTTCATGTTCGAATCGGCTACTCCATCGTTTCACACGACTTATTAATTGATCTAATTGTGACTGGCTTTCATGTTGTAATTGGCTAAATGAAGGAATTATAGAAAAGAAAATAATATTAACTAGTATGTTAGCTTCAAAAAATTGCCGTTTTAGGTCATACCCAATGTTTACTGCGTTGTATGAATGATTTACGGCCATTGTTTCGTTCATTTAATGAATAAGTGCTGTATATTAAAATGCAAAGATTATATTTCAAGAGTCTGAAGCCATCATCAACTATCAGTGTAGCATAGTCAATATCCTGGATAAATGAAAAGTTAGAGCTTGGAATGAAATGTGTTGTGAAAATTACCATCTAATTTCCAATAGTCTTATACCATGAAACATTGAAAAGTTGAGGATAAGCAATGTCAGGATTGTATTTAATCAATAATTAATGAGTGAGCTTTTGCAGATAATTATATTTATAGTAGGATGATTAGCATCTTTCACTTTCTAATACATATATTTTTTCTTTATAGGTAATACTCTACACTCTCCGTCACTTAGAATAATTTGGAAATGAGTTCCATCGCAGAATAACATCATCTGGATAACAAATGAAAGCCAGAGGACAATGAGAATCTATCCTTCTAAAGTTATGAATCTCTTATCAATGCGCAATCATGCCATAACTTTCAGGTGATCTCAACTTGAGCACAAACCTCTTTTACACTACTGTGTTGTAATCTAATGGACCATAATTCCAACTTGAATCAGTACACGATGTATTACTCTGCAATCATTCAATTCTATCAATGTTAGATAATTTATCTTACTACTGTTTGTTTGTAAGTAATTAACTTATTAACTCCAACTATTATTAAAACTTAACTTACTCTATCAATGATAATTCATTATCAACTCGTTTTTGATCTGCATCAATTTCACGTAAATAATTTGTCATATGAGTTCCAATCATTTCAGACTGTGCACGTAAATTTTCCAGTTGACGTTCATGATCACGCAGTCTTAACAATGGACTATGCATACAAACAATATCTTGTTCTCTTAAATTTATCCCACCATGTGAACTACTACGTTGTCGACTAACTAATAAAAGAAAAAAGAACGAGGAGAAAATAGTGAAAACTACTTGGTATACTCTTAGAAATGTAAGTAGTATATTATATTCCAGCTGTATTTGTGAGTGCGGGCATCATTAGTATCAATATCATATTTTAACTTTTGAATAAATAATTTAATCTAAATAATTTGACTTACTAGAGTTAAATTGATCCGAGTATATCACCAGCGAGTTAAACTTTTGATTTGTTTTTAAGCTGGACAAATTTTGATTAATGAATCTCGGTTAACAATTGAATACGCAACCTTAGGTGACCGAGTAATACGCAACTTTTAAGAATGATCAGGTAGTTTCTGTATCTTTTCAGTTTATCTTTATGCTTCCATCCCGAAGCCGGTAAATGAAGAACAATCAGCTAGTCGGGCATTACGGATTAGGTAATAGTAATTAGAATGACAAATGCTAATCCAGCTTCAATTTACTCTGTATCAGCACATTTATTTGGAATTAAACCGAATTTTTTCCCAAATATGTCTATCTTATAACTTTGGGAAGTTCAGTTAAAATCTTGACATTTACCTATTCGAATGTTAAATAGAGGCCCTCTCTGACTTTGTAAACATACTATTTATGAATCAGATATGCCAATCACACCATAATATGGCTTTACCCTGAATTATGTAACAATGGACTAGATCTTTTATCATTGGTGACTTATACGCTTTCTTGAATTGGAGTCCTAGGGCTTTAATTATCCATTATGTTGCTAAGCTATTCAAATGTTGTAGTTATATTTAAATCACTTAGCAATATGCTGATTAATGAAAGACGAAATCTAGCTACTAAATCATTAAACATCACGATATCATTACTATGAATACATGATGCACCACCTAAAACATTACTTTTGATATATAGTTGAAGACGATTCAATGAAATACAATCTATTCAACATATTTTGTAAATATTGTCATTCTGGTGTTAATGCATAGAATATAATATAAGTGACGAAGATTACAATGAAATCAAGCCACTACTCATTTTTATTTTATATCTGTAACTTATTTGACAACTACAAGCTGTATACTTAGCCTTAATATACACTGTTTGTGTGTGGACTACTAATACCATGTATCTGCAAAAACTGAAATCAGTAAAAGATTTAGACCTGTAACCTATTAATCGGAAGTCACTTACTTTCACTACTAAATCACCGTTACGTATTTATGAGGTAATATTTTAAATAATAATGTCTATAATATCATGTCAGGTGTGATTCAGTTACCCACCGATGGCGATGGATGAGGTTGTACAAATGTATTGCAAATTAACTGAGTTAGTTATATTAACTATTGGTCTAATTGTAAAGCGTTCCTCGTGAATCCAGAATGTATTGGGTTCGACCTCTGGTGGGGTCATGAATGTTCATTGCTGAAGAATTTCAATAGGATGAAATAGCCTGTTCAGTGCTTTCTAGTTGTCAACGGTTGCCTAATTCAAACCAATTCATGATGTCAACTTGATTATTATTTCAGCCAAATATTGCTTACTACCAAAAGTACTAACCTGTACGCATTAATTAATTAGTGAAAATGCTTTAACTTTAAATTGATCATTGAATTCCTTTAATTCAGTATCGAAGCGATAGATAGTGATGCGGGCATCTTTAGAAGCACATACTTTAATTTAATTATCGCATACACAAACACAATTGTATAAGTATAAAAGAAATGAAGTAAAAAGTGCATTCTCTTCTTGTTGTATTCACTTACAGATTGACAAATACTAACATTAGGAGTGGATAGTGTGAAGCATTGTTCTTTTGATTAAGTTCTAATCAATTATAAGATTATTTCTATACGTAGTATCAATGTTAGTTTTGATTATGATGACAATTGTCATTGTTGTTGTTATTGTCTTAACAGTCTAAAGAGTACTCATTAAATTCTACTTTATTGAAACAAAGAATTCTTCCTTTCATTTTTAACATTTCGATATGATACTGTAGACCTCATTGTTTGCTACACTTCTTTCATCAAATATATTAGTGCTATATTGTCTTCTCAGTGAACAACACTATGTATAACACACTAAAATTAGGTTTGCATCTTTCATTTGAACCTTTTTAACTTGTAACTTAGTTTCTTCTTGGTCATGTCGTCTGTTTACTGTCATATTTCACCCACTGCTATTCAATCAATCAATACCTGTTACCCCTACGTGGAGCATAGGCCTCCGAACAGCATTCTTCAACTATTCTCCAACCCACTGCTGTTATTTGTATTTTACTGCAATAGGTACCTTTTTGCATTTTGTGAATTGTCATTAATATACAGTATTATTTTTAATAAGTCATCATTTGTAATTGTTAGCATTTATTTATTGTATTAGTACTTAACAATTGCGTTGGTTTGATGTTATTTTCGTTAATCATAGTATTGTACATATTAAGTATAGATGTGAAACTGACCCTTAAATGTTCTATTAGGATTATATATATAAGGAATTCTGCACTACATTGTAATTGTAGGCATCATTTTCATGGTTAAATTTGACAATTTCAAATAAACTTGAGCAGTTTGTAGAATTAAGTAGTATATTTATGATGTCCCAATAAAGAGGAAATTAAAATTTCTGACGTTTCGCAACTGTAAGTCTCTTCTTCAAATAATAAGTAAGTGAATTAGATTAATGTAACTTTAAACAAAACAGTAGAAAAAAAATCAAAATATTTAGTACAACCAAATTCAAAATCTGAACGTGTTGAAGTGTTGTCATTACAGCTCAATGGTGTTTCACAGTGAGATATGTTTGTGTGTTTGCCAACTGTCAGCGGACATAGGAAATGTGGTGTGTAAAGTGAGGAGAATGGGAGTCATTCGTGTGCGTGTGTGTTATACATGTGGGAAATTTGAAACCATTAGGTTGCATTTATTTGGATGGATAGTTAAAGTAGGATGAATTGTATGGCTTTCCTATCTATTAAATGCAGGAGGCTTTGACTAAATGTGAAATGCTTCAGCTACCCGCCTTTCTTTTGTAGTTACAAAAAGCCTTTCCGGATAATTTGAGTGTTATTGATTCAATGGTATTGCTGAGTTGATTTGCAACTTTTCAAGCTCTACAGGATTACTAGGAGGTCGTTTTGTGTTGCTTACATGTTCTTTGGAACAAGTCATGATCTCCAATCTATAGGGTATCACAATCGACACAACCTATCCTGTAAACGAAGTTTTGTGTCGAGCTGAATTAGATTTTCCTGACTGTTTTAACCAAGGCACCTTGAACCGTGTTGGTTGCTTTGTAGAATGCTTTAATTCCATGTTATTTTAGACCTCTGCCGTATCACGGCGACAAGTTAGAACGACTATACCAACAGATGACCTTTCACTAGATTTCCAATTAGTCAATAATAAGTTGTTCTGTTTTTGTACATTTTTGATATTTATTGGGAGATTATTAAATTGCAAAGGTGTTGATGATATTCTTAAATTCTTGTTTTCTATCTCCTTCTGCTGTAATACGTTTGGTAGCTTTTCTAAAGAGATTTAGACCTCTCATAATCTTCGCACTGAGTGGGTGTGGTAAGTTGAAATCAGTATAACGACTAGAATGTTTTAGCTCTTGATAGATGGTCGATGCATTCAGACTTGCAATTTGATTATACTAAGTATTTTGATTTCTTCCATTGTTTTATTTAAACGTACGTTAATCTAATTCAGTTACTTATTATCTCAAGAAGAGGCTTACAGTAAGTCACAGAACGCCAGTTATCTCGCTTCTCCATTATTATGACTTATGCTAACATCTTTGTTGAGGTTTATTTATGATATTTACTAGTTCTACTTGTATCTTTCCTGTCAGGCATGACTATTATTGTTATTGTCGACTTTCTGCCTTATCTTATAGTTTATTTCAACATTGACTTGCTATATCCTTTAATATATTATGCTAGAGAATTCCTTATTTTAGCATGCTGCAACAACTATGATTAGAGTTACATTGTGGCTGATAAGTTGAATCTAACATTTATGTTTTGTTCTGTTTAGGGCTTGCCAGCTGAATGTACCTACATCCACGATTGCGATTCTAACAGGAATGAATTTCCTAATTTTCATCCTAGTCATAATCTAACTTTAATTATACGTATGATTTGATGATATAACGAGATAATTCGGTTGAAATGTACGTATAGCAACATAAACTGACGAATTGTGAGCCTTTATTATGGCAACAGGAAGATACAAACACTCTCAATTTATACATTGCAACAATTTTATTACTCAGCAACCGACATTTCGCTCATGTCTACAGTCAAGTTATAACATATTGAGTATCCTTGCAGACGTTATATATATATATACGAAATCGACAGTTGATAACAGATGAATAAATTACTTACTGTCTGCCATTTTCAATCTATCCGTGAATGCATACATAGCTTGACCTAATTCACTTGTTCGATTGTCATTTGGCAAGAGAAGACCTCTCAAATCTTCTAGGAAATTATCCATTGCTGTTTTATGATTATATTGAATATCCTATAGGTTTTTAAAAAAAAGAAAGATATAAGAATGTAAATAGTAGTGTTTGTCAACTGTTGAGTTGCAGATTTACGAAAAAATGAAGAACATCGCATTACACATTCATAATATTTAACATTTTCGTTTACCCTATTTGTTCTAGTTTCAGACTGTTTATTATCAAACTCTCTTTACGTAGCGACATGTGACAATAATATAATGAGGTAAATGGTATTGGTGATTGTTATAATGGGATAAAGAATCGGGAATCATAACTTATAAAACTTGATTCTCCGTGTTATCGAGATCCATTATTTATAAATTGCATCTGTTAACTATTCAGTAACTATGACACTTATATTGCTCCAATTGTAGGCTTTACACATACCTCTTACCGACCGTCATGCTTGTTTTTTCCCAGAGTTATTTTACTTTCACTACGGACCTACTATCCTGATTTATGTACACAACTCTCTCTCTCTCCATCCCCCCTAGTTCAGTCTTCAATGCATTTTGTATTTGCTATAACTGATTGGTCCGCTATGTGTTATATAAATGTATTTGCTCTTACTACATAAATTACTTGGTCTTGTCTCCTATTCGCTGGAGTTGTTCTTTCATTTTCTACCTCTGCTAAGACTTTGGTCACTCTGGCACTGTGCCAACCAATCAGCGTCCGCGTCGTCAGGTTGTAGTTATAGTATTAGTCTTATTGGTTAGCCTAAACGTAAGGTCTAGTATTCGCGTATCATCATATATTTTGCCTACACAGCGACATTCTTCAATCACATCCAAAGTTCGTGTGAGTTTGAGTGTATTACATCGTAAATTATTAATGATTAGGTGTTTATATAAGTTTCTAAAATGGTAGAAATGATTTCGTAGTTAACGTTTCAGTTCCTTCAACTTAATTGGTTTCATTATGTGGGTGTCGTTGTTAATCTAATAAAATATATTCAATCCAAATCTAAATTAATAATGAACTTCTTAATTATTTCATGAATATCTAACCAGTATTCATAGTTCGATCATGGACATTAATTTAATCGGAAAAATTGGTGAAAATTCTGAATCTAGGAAATCTTAACAATGATAGAGAATTTCAGGTAACATAACACTCACATCTATCGACGATCAATGGACATGTCAACATGATTACAATCTTATGGATCTGATGCTGGATATTACTTATTTGCCTTAGTTAGATGTTCATGGAAAATAATTGGTAGCTTAACATCTGTTTCAGTTTTAGTATAAGATTTTTCAGCAGTATTGGTTAAGTAATCAACCATAAAGAGAAAATAAGACATTGAGACGAAAGTTATATTTCAAATCACTGAGTTGCTGACCATTGCTTCATTATGTTAACTCGAACCAGTATATGGTATTTCGCATATATCGACTACTGGGATTAGTGACATGTATCATACCTAGTATTTTTTTTAACTCCATTTGTCAAAGCTCATAGAAGCTCCAGTAAGTTCAACATTAGTAACCAAGTGCCGTTTCCATCAGACATACTAAACCAGGTTCGGAATTATTTATCTTAAAGTATTTACTATTTGTAAGTAGCTTGACTTAATGAGTGCAAAAACTTTCGTTTTCGATGGGCTTCTAGTTGGTTGTTTGTTTTACAGAGTTTAGTGTTAAACCTTGAAAGGTACTCTAACGTATGCGTGTTTTTCTCGTTATCCAGTGAAATGTTGCTGTTCTATTCCACAATTCCCGAAAGTGTAAAAATTACGATATTTTTCGATTGAAGCAACAAATTTATGGTCAATCTTGGACTTATTACAACAATAAGCACTTATACAAAGCTACATTCTTTGTTATTTCAATTCCTTAGTTTCATGGGATTGTTTAGAATGGTCATTTATCACTGTATTTATACGGTAAATTGGAGTTATCGATTCGCCACGTTGATAGATAGATGAATTCACTATCATCTAACCCTGAATAAAATCTATTAGGCATCTATAGAGAATGGCTTTTGTCTCAAGTTCATCGATAGTAATCTGAAGCCAAAACCTCAAGGAAAAACGGCCATGCTAGTGCTTGGTGAAGACCCTATTCATAAGACAATCCATTATTATATATCTAAGCAGTTATTTCATTTTATTTACGGCCTCATTTCTTCTAAATTTGTAAAAGGTGTCAATTATGGGTTTTCATCGAGTCATTTAAAAGTATGAAGCGTTCATAGATTATCAGTATCTAGTCATAAATAACTTTGGAGTATTGACTGCATATTGTAGGGCCACACAGTGGGCAGGTTACTAATGGGGGGATATTAGTTGTTTCGCTTGAGAATACTCATCGATTGTAGCATATATTATGTATACCCAACAATCGCTACCTCGATGAGTAATGTTTTCTGTAACAGGAGTTCGTTTTAATAAAGCCCAGGACAGCCAAACCAAAGTAAAACGTCTGTCCATGAAATCACCAACCGTTAATTTGAGCTCTGTTGGTAGGTAAGGACTACATGGTGGCAGTCTTCTAGGTAACCGCGATTATTAGATTAAGATATGGAGCGACATGGCTTAGAATCCGTCTAGATAATACAGGTACATTTACTCTTTGTCATCTCTTGAATCCTAAGCTTTGAAATTAGTTTGCACCTTTTTATAAATTGATTCTCTGTTTTCTTTACATATTATTTATCCTTAACCTTTGTTTTTACTTCAACTTATACTTCTGTTATAGTCAAAATGCTAATTTCATCTTCCTTCGCTAGTGTGGTATGAAGACTTGGACCGATGCATCTATGCCCTATGTTCTACGTTACTTTATGACTAACCACTATAATCAAAGCAACACAGTCGATATCTATTTCGTCTTTATATAGGACGCCTTATTAATTAACATATATGTCTCACCCACCCACTCGCCAATCCCTGAATTCATAGCTTCCAGATCTCATGGAAAATGTGTAGTTTTTTAAAGTGAACATCTTGTCATCTACATTAGTGTAATAAATTATTTCATCATTTAGCTCATATAAATGAAAATCAACTAAGTCGTAAAAATGCTTACTCCATTTTCAGCCATGTTATTTAATAAACGAGCGTAGTAGGATCGAAGTCGTTCACGTGATCTTTCCACTAGTAAGTCCCATGATTCAATACATTTTTCACGAAGTCTAGAAAGTAACATATTAAAATTGATAATTAATGTAATTGGATAATAATAATTTGAAGATAGTCTTTGAGAAGTCTTTATCAATCTTAGTTTAGTTCCTGTCATTATGGCATATCTACAGTCTTACGGGTATCGGTACTTTCTGGCAGATTATGACCATATGTTACCTAGTTTCACATTCTATTACCGTAACTGTTGGACTATTCTGGCCGCGGGCATCCACTTCTTTAATATTAAACTTACAGCTTACTAAAGTGTGCCAAATAATATGCAACCTAATTAAAGAAGAGTTCCTTATCGAATATCTCAAAGCACCTGACAACATAGTGTATGCGTTGTCGTGTCACTTAAACTAGTGCCAATAGTGAAGCCGAATTAGTTGAACTCAATCAGCACTAAAACATGACTGAACAAACATTACATCAGTCATCACTTAGTAATCAATTACTATAATCAAGAAAGAACCTGAAAGTGTTTTGATGAAGTTTGTCACATGAAGAGAAGAATATGTGTGTATATATTAATTGCTTTGCTCTTTAGGTTAGTATGATAGTGACCTAATTTAAGTGAGGAAGATTTTTGTATAGTATAACATATAAATATTTCTTTAAGAATATACTAGTTCCTGAGTTATGGTATTTTGTTAGTGATATGTTTTCAAATGTGATGTGATACATGATAAATTATCGCTGATACCAATGCACGTCGATAATCACGGACATGAATTCTATTAGGAAAACTTCAAAATTCTGGAGTAATAAAACTGTATAAATGCTTAAGAATTTCTGAAAGCCTCAAATTCAAACTAATATAAATTTAATAAATCATTTCATGTGTAAAATGTCAATCAATCACATGACCAATGTTTGATCTAATAGATACAAAATCAAATAAATGCAGATGATGAATTCCGTGATAGTAACCAATAACAAACAAATTCATTAGAAGGATCTAATTAAACACTTATGGAGTAGTTAAAAAGTTTATATCTATATGAATTAGGCGTTGATGTTAGTGTCTAGAATGATAATGACTGGTCCATAAATCAACGTCTTCTCTGTGTTAAATATCTATTCACCTTTTAGGAAAATTACTGACTAGTCCACAATGTTTTTAGTACTATACTTTCTGGGAACATTCAGTCTTTTGAATACATCAGGTTGTTTTATTTGAGAATGTCTAATTTCTATTGCTTCACCTAGATAAATTCACCCTGAAACAACACTAAATCTGGCATACGCGGTACATTGCGATTTTGACTGACCATTCTTAGCTGAATATTTCACTATCTGGTCAAATATGATGGCCTGGAATATGTATACATTTAATTGGAATAATGGCATAAAGTACTTTATCTCGGAACATGTAATCACTTGTTCAAGCCCACTCCACCTATGTTAATATGGGCAACCTCAGATTGACTTATTTCTCTAGGTTCTGCTATGACAATCAGGTTGACTAGAAAGTAATAGGACTATCGGCAGCAAATTTCATATCCTAGGATGAAGTCTTACTGCAGACTCTTTTTAAGTATGGCATCAGTAAGGTTTCTCGTTCAAACAATCGACGCTTACATTGACACCGTCTTTTCATAATGCTAACAGAAGTTCAGAAAATGTCAGCTCAGGTTGTTGTGGTAAGATTTAAAAGTTCGAAGTTATACATCAAAGCAGCTTGACTGGTCTCGAGTTATACCCTAGGCGCGTAGATTGAAGTCATAAGTATACAGTTGAATGACGACTTAAACGTCTGGACATTATTGCCTATTTTTGGTGCTTTATTGTCTTGAGTTCGTCCCCTGGTGAGATCATAGATGCACACAGCCGAGGAAACTCATACTAGGATGAAATAGATCTTAAGTAATTCAAGTTAGATAATCATGGAAAATCAAATGTTTCATTCTAGTATTTAACAGTCCGATCGGTGTTCCTACGAATGATCCATTTCTAGAACTCCAGGCTTCTCGTTGAGCGCTTAATGTTTATTTCGCTGAGTTGTCACTCTATGGTTTACATTTGTAACTCTAGTCAATTAATGTTATTACTTTGATGGTTGTAGCCATCTATCTCCCCAAATTGTTTCATTCTCCTGGTCAAAGCATTTTTCACAAATTGATAGTTAAAGTGTTTAAGGTTTAAAACGAGTGTAAATGACAGCTCCACCCCTCACCCTTAACCTCAGTTCAATCTTTTCAATTATCAAATGGATCCAAAATATGAAACATGAAATCCACAGTTCTTATTCAATAAACAGCTTGCCACTGACCCTTATTCGCTAGCGTTATTTTATCACTCGGAGCCCTTGAGGAAGTTTTTGGTTACCCTGGCATAATGTCAACTAATCAGCATCCCCATAGTCAGGTTGTATTTAAAGTACAAATCCTATTTGTTTGCTTCGATCCAATATCAGTATTAATTTATTCCGGTCGCTTAGAGTTATTTTCAAGTCAACACACCAAGGTCATTCTAAAAGCACAATAGTAGATGTTTGCCTTGGATCTTGAAGGCTCTGGTATAAATTCGCAGTGGAAGCCATGGGTACTGCATCAGTGAAGAGTCTCATACTAGGGCTGAAACAGCTAGTGTTAGTGCCTATTTAACCCTAATCAATTCGTATATCGTTATTCAAATATAGAAATATTCGACAACACACTCACATTACTGCTCGTTTAACTGCTTCCAAATCTGGATCACTTATCCATAAACAGACAGATGGTATTTTTACTATACCATTATTTGTTTGCACTGTCCAAAAGTGTTGATCATCTTTGTTCGATATAACGCGTACTTCTTCACCTTCTTTCAGTTCATAATTTGGCCCTGTCAATGAAGTTAGCATACGTGCCATCACTGGATTAGGTGATTCTGTATTAGTACTTAAACCGTCAACAACACCACCTAATCTCAAGTGAACAGGAACAATACGCCGACTTTCTTCAAGTAAATTGCCTGATCGTCCCCATAAATGAATCATGTGATTAAGATGTTCCTAATAATAATAACGATAATAGTAATAATAATACGAAGAATAATATTTAAAAAATTAATATTTTACATAAATTTAGAATATCAGCAAACAAGGACTTCTTCTAATTACAAAATTCTCATCTTGGCTGAAGTTTTCAGGAGTCTTTTCAATATTCACTAAATCTGCCGTAACCAGAACTTTCAGTCTTTTTTTTCCATTTATTTAGTGAGTGTACTTTTTACTGGAGTTTTCATTTGTATTCTAATGCTTATCAGGATGCACTACACAGCGCTTGTTATAGCAGACAGTTATGAAGAGTCTCAGACACTTGAAATATAAATTAGTAGTGTAAATTTCACTCTATTATGAAACACTCAATAACTCATTGATATACTATATTTACCTCTATTTCATCCTACTTTTGTTTGTCTCAAATTTCATTTGATTTAGTAGGAAGATTTTGGGTCATTTAACAGTTTCCTTTTGTAGTTTTACATCACAGATTAACTTTAGTTAGATAATCAATAGAAACAATAAAGGTCTGTTCAGCTATTTTGTCTTAATATGAGACAATCTTTAGCTAATCAGTATCTTGACCAGAGTACAACCCATTACTTTGAAGCCTCGATATGAGCCGTTAACATTCAGATCACTGAGTTGTCACCCCACAGTTTGCTACATTCGAGCGTAATGAATTTGTACGATTGCACTATCCAACATTCATCATGGTTTGGCAGTATTTGTTCATACTGGTCACGATTTTTCACTAGAACTCTAGGAAACGGATTAAATTTGCTAATATAACAAGTACGGATTTATATACCTAGCTTTGAGGAATACTTTGTATGAAGGCTGGATAATATTTTCAGGTTATTCAAATCGAAGTAGGTGAAGAAGGATTCGAACTTGCGATCAAACATTTGAAGGCTTAATACTTGAACCAATAAATCATAGCCTCCACAATCTGAAGATTATCTCATAAAGTTCTCAAGTAGCAAACAGTATAACAATACATTTTATTTAGTTTCTTCTGATAAAATAGTTTACTTTGCACTTATTTCCATCTGAGTTTCTTTCCTTGTAACATGTAGTAACTACTATTCATCTTTCGTAAATCGGACTCTTTCTTAACTATTGATGTCCACTTGATCAATGATTATTTTTCCTGAATATACCACCATAAATAATATTATAAATATTCTTAGAATACGGTGCCTATTGTCACCGAATGCTACTTACTACTGACAATGTTGCAGTACAAACTTCTGATAATTTATGAATCATACCAGTACAACTGATGTATTTGGTTGATGTTTGAAATACCCAATACTTAGTGATCAATAAATGTCAAGAAATACATCGAATCTAGTTGAAATAACCCGCTTCCTTACTTCCAGTTTAAGGTAAGTAGATAGGATAAAAAAGCTTTGTGACAGTCTTATTTTATACACCTTTGAGCATTTGAATGTTATCTCAAATAATGTACACATAATTTTATGCCTGAAAATTCATCAGGTATACATGTATATCCAGCTTATGATAAACCTAACCCAGTTGCTTTTGTCTAATTTACTTTACTGATCCTCTTAAAATATGCCATCTTACAACTTTTCATTTTCTCGACTGCTTGCTGTCAGATTTTTGATAACAGGTGGATCAGTAATTGTTTTAAGTCATCAAATTATAAAAGTAATTTGTGATCATCTATGTTTGAATTAGATAAAATCTGGTGATACCCTAATAGCTACATATAAAATAGTGTAGTTTAAAGTCAGAAACATAAACTCATACGTTGTTGCAGAGACCTAAAATTAGTCAAAACCATAATTTATAATCTAGTGAGTACATTTTGTATTAATTACTTGTTATACAAATATTTCGATTAATACATGCAGATGGGCATTCTAAGTGCATCATAAATGTATTTACCTAAGATTTTGATTGTATTACGTTTTCTATTATGAATAGCTCAATTGCAAAGGCTTTATTGTCGTAAGCTTCTGACAGAAGTTCAATATCAGAAGTTTGCACCGATAAAGTCGTCTAAAATGACGACAAAAGCTTTGCAATTAAACCATTTAGCATAGAGAGCGTAAGTTAACTAAAATCAACCTCCTAAGCTACAAATATTCCTGCACAATCTCGACTAAGTTCTCCAATACTGGTATTTGTAATAGTAAAAAAATAACCACATGTGAAACTTGAATTAAATACAAACAATAGTAGAGAAATTAATTACTCACTCTTAATTCATTCGCTAAGATTGTACAATTTTTCAAACTTGGAGGTAGTACTCTTACACTTCTTGGTTCTGTCATCCGTACACGTGCTTTCAAATTAGCCTCAACTTCACTGACTGCATGATGAAACTGGAACAAAGTATATAAAATACATTATGATAATAATAACAAGACTACTAAACAAATAAGTCATTCGGAGGGTTGATTTTAACATTGTGAAGGTGATTTTAATCGAAAACTTGATGTAGACCACGACCATAAACGAAATCTAACTAAAAAAAACACTATACAACTATTCTGCTCAAATGCTATTTTTATGATTTGATCTTGTATGATGTAATTACTGCATGCCATTGTTACATCGGGAAATTCAAGAATAGCAACTAACTTTCTGAACTGTTTTCCAGTTGACTATTTCATTTATTTTCAGTATATGTGTATCAGTTGTTTTATTTCTATTATTGTCATGTTCCCATCTCTATCACCTCCCACTAGACCCATAAACTGCTATCTTACCATTTGTTATTCAGGAACTACAATCAACTAACTATTTATCAATACCTTCAGTTCCTAGTCATTATGGTCTTCGTTTCGCATAGATGTTGTTCTTTTTATTGGTGCGCTGCGTCGTCAGGTTTTTTCTGTATATAAATTAATGAGTAAAATATAATCTCACAGTGCGGTGGTTGACTTAGTTATCTTGTTTTCTTCATTCCGGCTTTGGGGACTAGTAGTCACAGCGTGAAAGTGTAAGCGCATTAATTGGTACTTTAAGGTCACTGTTCTACATGTATTTTGGTTGGCCTGCGTATGTCCTCAAGTATAGATATAACATACTTTTCGATATCACCGAATTTCCAATAATTCTCCAGTCAAACATTATTTTGTCATGATGGTTGAATTTTTAAAATGTCTAGAGACTGATGTTAATCTCGGAAATTGTAATACTTCCTGAGTATGCAATACACAATTCTTTCGGTTATTTTTCTGTTCACTTAGTAGATATTTGCTAAATTTTAAGTGTCATTTGTATTGAAGACTTTATTTTAAATACTAGTTTCTATTTGGGATATCGAAGAGCTCACCACTTTATGATATCATAGCAAATAATTTGATTTAACCTCAATGACTTGACATGAAATTTTTACTTGAATATACACATCACTTAACCACAAAATGAACAGTAGACGAGTGAAGGTGGAAAAATAATTTTTAATTAAAGAAGTCCTAAACTATCAAAGTCATACATTTTATGAAAGTGAAGAACTTGAAAATATCGAAACGACATATATATATATATATATATATATATATATATGTTTGTAGGTGGCTAACAGGTAATTCTTGTTGATCTAGGTTTTTTCTCAGCTAATAGTTGTTAATCGAGACTTGTGAATATCACCAGTCACATTTCATATTGTGAGAATAGTTGGTTTGATTTTAAATCTCAATGAATTGCAGATTGGCTTTAATGGATGTGTATGAACTATCGCAAAAAGCAAACAAAGTAGGATTTTGTAATGACTACTTCCAACAACCTAACATCAAAACATTATCACTTCATATCAAGTCAATTATTTTTGTGGCTATGTTCCAACCTGATAAGCATAATTTCGATCAACAGTTATGAACCGATAAACATGACACTGTGTAGCCATCGGTGGCAGGTTATCAGTTTAGCTGACAGAAGATTATTAGCAGGTAGTCTACGGAGCTCAGATGTTATTTTTCGGATGGGATTATATTGACAATCTTAAATCCTGTGAAAGTTTAGACAAAATAAACTCATAGGAAATTAGCATCTACTGTTACTTAGTTTTTACTGGTGACTGGTTACAAATCATTAATTCTAAATAACGATGCTATTTTAGTTGAAGTGATACTAAATACTACTGGAATACATTATAGAAATTATACCTACTGAAGCTTTATTCAACTAAGAGATTTTTATTTTATGTATAACAAATTTCCACCGGTCTTTTATGATATTGCTAGAGATTTCACTCAATTTTGACATAATGCAAGACAAATGCAACTCATCAATCAAGTATTATGTCATCTCAAAACTTCTTGTAGCCATAAATTATGTACTGGAATCTTTACGTTGGTGATATGACCTTTAAATCAACTGCTTGTAACTAAAGTTAGACATGTTAATCATTGGATACACACATTGATCTGAAGATCAAATATTTCTTTGCAATTTCTCAAAACCCTGAGTTTGATTCCCTGTGGTGTCGTAGGTTGGCTATTCTATAAAAATCCCATAGTACAACAAAACAGTTATCTGAATATTCCTAGTTATCAGCTGATTACCTAGATGCTGTCAGCTCTTGGTATCATTTATTTTTAAAGGCTGTAATATGTTTCTCATATATAGGTAGGATGCCTCGATTGTTGTTTCTGATGTTTAATTTTGTGTTTGTTGGTGCTCCTGAGAGACATTTCTTGATAGAGTTCTCTGGATAGCTTTTTTTCGGAAGGCGATCATTAAGTATTTTTCTTCATCTTACTGTGTGACTGGTGTGATGTAGTGTGTTTTTGTTATATTGTGTTATATTATATATTGACTTTGTTTAAACATTTCATATATAAACGCATGAATAAATCGGTAGTTTCTGTAGCAACGAACACTCAGTATCTATTCTGAGGCTAAATTGAGTACATTTACATAGATTGGTAAGTAAGCTATCTGTAGATCACTGAAATGTCATCTATCGCTACATTATTTTTGAACTCAATTAAATTGCATGGGCCAAATTTTAAGGTATCGATCGGTGATACGATTTTTAGTGTATTTTGATGGGGGTGGAGGGCACATAAACAAATAAGTCTACTGCACGCCCTAGTTTTAAGATAATCGTCTAGTTATAATCCGACAATAAAGTATAAAAAGAAATAGACCCTACTATATCAAGTTATTTTATTTATTCACTTTTCTCCAATTAGATTCATAACATATTGATGCAGGACGTTTAGTTACTTGTAAGTAGTTAAAACTTTTGTGTAAATATTTTAACATGTTGAACGTCATTGTAAGTGTTGTGACTGTCAAGTGGAATTTAGGATGCACGTTTTGTCGCATTCGGTTCAAGCCACCTGGATTTACCTGTATTTCGGTGGTGATGCTTATACCGGGACTCGAACTCAATCCATTTTAGTAGAATGAACTTGTATATTCCCATTGATTTATTATAGACTGAAGCTGGTCAGTCACTGTTGCTATATGTGCATCCTGTGCGGATCGCCTTGATATAGCGATTATTCGGAAGTATCATTTAATTTGTATTGTGACTGGCAAGTGGAATCCAGGACGCGCGTTTCGTCCTATTTGGGACTCATCGGCTGGATGTACCTGCATCCCAATGTTGATGTTCACAATACAAATTAAATGATACTTCCGAATAATCGCTATATCGAGGCGATCCGCACAGGATGCACATACAGCAACAGTGACTGACCAGCTTCAGTCTATAATAAATCAATGGGAATATACAAGTTTATTCTACTACCAATTCGCCCATTGCACAAACGTGACTGTCTGGACTCAGTAGTCTAGTGGTGTACGCGGTGGCGTATGACACGAACCGGACTGAGTTCGAATCCCACTGTGAACATCAACATTGGGATGCAGGTACATCCAGCCGATGAGTCCCAAATAGGACGAAACGCGCGTCCTGGATTCCACTTGCCAGTCACAATACAAATTAAATGATCAATCCATTTTAGTTTTCACCGTCGTCTACATCTACTAACATGGCTTAAATCAACAGTCAAAGATTTCATGGAATATAGTGTTTCGATCTGGCTGCCCCTACCTTTAATCTATCCTCCTCCTATGCCAGCAAGAATAGTGCCACATGGCAGGCTGTGGTCGGGGATATTCAACGAATGTCCTAACTATCTCAGTCAATGAAGGTTTACGACCTCTTAGACTGTTTCGTCATTTTTTCACAGTACTCTTTATCAAGCATTACCGGTGCTTATTCGATCATTCTTTGATATACAGGTGACACTCCTACAATTTATATGATCAAAGACCTGGAGCCTGCGCACATCTTCTGTTTTAATGGCCCGTGTTTTACATATATAGGTTAAAACAGAACGGACTGCTATACAGTACACTTAGCCTTTCGTTGAGAAATGACCGTCTCGCCTACACTATAAATAGCGCAAGTTGACAAAATCAATCGTTCCTTCTAAATCTGAGCTGAAGTTTAATTGAACACCAACCAGCTGGGGCTGATGAGATAAGTTAAGTGGTGTACGGATTCAACTACTTCACTTCATATGATCGATTTACGTAGTGATGCAGACCACTCATGAAACAGAGTTTTTCATTTAAAAGTAATAAAACGAGTGCTGAATATGCTTGAACTATTACTCAAGATATTTTTATAACTATGCATATCATTAGCGTTTTTACTGAATGACACTATATCGTCCGTATATTCTAAATCAATAAGTTGGAGTTTTTGTAGAAGGTTTATTCCTATAAAGTCAAATGAAGAAAGTGTGATTTCTAGGATGTCGTCTATAATGAAATTAAATAAGAAGGATAAGAATATATCCTGACAATCATCACTTGTGTTTGACAATTCTCTTGACAGTTCGTCATAAGTTCTAACTTCATCAATAGTGCCCAAGTAGGGAGCATTCATAAAGTTTATTTACATATAAGTATGCTTTTTGATTATAAACTTGACAATGAAACCTCTCAGTCTAGACAGTCTGCAACTGCTATCATATTAACGTATACTAATATCATCGAACGTTGGTACGTATGCCTGTGTTCTAGGATCTGACGAAGAATGAATTTTCAATCAATGCATCCTTCGTCAAGGTCTGAAACCAGCCTGATTTCTCTGAATTTCTAGTTTTTACGCCCCAGTTAAGTAGTAGGATGATAATATAGATTAACATTTTAGACAGTATAATAGTCAAACTGATACTTTTGTTGTTATCATAAGGGAGGGGGAATTTCTGTACTTTTTTTTGAATAATAAACTGGTACAATCAAAATCAGTTCAATGGAATTAACTAACGAATACAATCAGCTAAACTATGTAAACACCTCAATTAAATTGCAGTGTAAATGTTTATTTATTTGTTTTTTTTTCTTTAATTCAATACATTTTTCTATTCACAGTTCAAATATTTGTGAAACTGTTTACTTAACTAATTAATCGATAATATAGGAATTGATATTATCGATGAAATTAAACTAACCAATATATATATATATATATATATATATATATATATATATATATATATGCATATACTTTTGTGACCTGGTTTATTAGTTCTAAAACTTAACTAAAACAAAATGATGAAATCTTCACCATAGAATTAATAAATGCTGTTTTATTATCTATGTCAATAGAAAGAATACTAACAGACAATTACTATGTCTAGTTTATAGTTGACTTAAATTTGTGCAGATTGAATCGATTTAAAGTGGTTTGTCTCTTTTTTCTTTTGTTTTTTTTTTTTTGGTTTTCATTATTCCATTAAGAACAATAATAGAACTATTAATCAATTGATTGATTTCTATCAATACAATACAAGTAATAATTCATGATATTGTGCTTTTTTTTTCTTTGAATAAAGTATAATTAATTGGCATAGAATAAAAATTAGTACAATCAGTTTCCTTATAAAATAGTTCGTCCAGAAGTAGACACATTGACACTTAGACTTACGAGTAAATGAATGTTATCAAGTGATAATCATAATTGATTCACACATATAAACTATCGTACTATCAATTCTATTCAATAGAAATGCCAATATTAATCATTATGTTTATTGTTATTGTAATAATGAAACAGTTACTAGTACATAATGTTTAGTAAAAGTAGAATACTATTGATAAATTTGTTTGAAAAAAGTTTGATCAACTTAGTACTATTTTCTATTATTTAGTGTTGAATAGTTGTATTCGTAACAGAGTGATGTTGATTGAACAAATGTGTCATCCTAGTATGAGATGCCTCATCAGTGCGCACTTTCAATTCCGTCAGACGATCCAAACCGTGGACGTTTAAGCACTTAATCCCCTATCCATTGTATAGTGATAGAATTCATAGTTTCATCAATTTGTGAAATAGCGTGACTCTCATTCATTATCATTGCCGATAATTGTCTTGCTCCCGGTACATCAGAACTCCCCCAGTCATGACTTCACACTAGAGACATTCTGAAGTTAGTTATTAGTGAGCTGATTGTTGTAAATGACATTTATAAACAACTAACCTTAATACTTATCTTCATAAAACTACCTCAATTTAATCACCTTATCTTTATTTGACATCGTTAACACTAAACTAAATATCATCGAACATATTTAGTAATGATTTTGCCTATATTGACAATGAAAGCGTGTATCATTAAATGATACGAAACTGACAATATGATCATTTCTTAATTAGGATTAATGTTGTTCTGTCTTACCTGATGATATTCAGCAGCATTTCTAATATGTACTTGACTTAATCGTGCCAATTGAGAAACATATGTCCAACAACTTTTCACATTGCTAGATAATTCCTGTTAATTTTTGCAAATAAAAAAAATTATATATATATATATATATATATATATATATATATATATATGAATCAGTCTAGGCGGCACACTCAGTATCCTCGAGAATAAAATACATTAAAACTAATGAACTTTAAAAAAACTAATGGTTGTATTAATGATCTACAAAAAATCACACCTCGAAATATTAGGTCGTCTTCCACTATCTGGAGAGTGACTGAGAATTTATTCGTCGACATCACTACAACCGATTTTAAGTCAACTGTAGATAACAGCTATCCCACTAATACAAGGCAAGAAGGATACACTTTTCGATTTATTGCAAGCGAACAACCAGTAACTACTTGTATTGAAGCTTAACTGAGGACTAAGTTCTGCAAATTAATAATGAAACATAGTGCGCTTGATGTCAGGTGATTTAGAGCAGTAATGACATTGTGATTTCATCGATGGGATTGCATTATCACTAAGGTCTAAAGAAATATGACATTAATCACTACATAGTGATCAATCAGCGTAAATATTCCAGTCCTATAGAAGGTTGTTTGTAACTCAAATAGCTCATTTATAGCATCTCAGTATTAGAAAAAGGCAAACTAGGGTCCCAGTCTCAAAAAGATAAATTATCTTTCAACAGATAACAGGTACGTCTTGCTGGCGAGTGTCTTTTTAGGAAGAAACTCAGGTTGAATGAAGTACTACGACGATTATTTACGACAACTAGACATCGAGATATTGTGTATGTGTTGTCAAGTCCGTGGAATATGATTAATAGTATCTGATCACAATAAAGGGTCTAAATAAATGTGACGCTGGTCACTAATCCGTACTCATTTTTGTCCTTGAACTTCTACCTAACCATTCCTAATTCAGTTTATCACTTCTTCATCATTTTTCAGAACAAATAAGAGAGACAGTATACTTCACAGTTAATTCTGCTCTTATTTTCAAATACAACTTTAAATGTTATATTAGACTGACTATTGAGTTGTCAGCTTTATATAAGCATACTGTCGTTTTTATCGGCTATATTTTCATTTCAATCCTATATGAAATAGACGCTGACGTTGGCATTCTCCAGAATGATCAAGAAAGTGTAATATGTAAACTATTCATCTTATGTACGTCTTTAACATCTCAAATATTTATTTATCTTACTAATTATCATCTTCATTATAATTTATTTACCTTATAAAACAAAACTGTTATAAAGTTAAACTCACTTTCTTTACATGAACTTCATCTTTTAACTCTTTTGGAGCACTTAATTGTACTGAAGTTTCTGTGACGTTTTCTGTTAAAACCTAAATAAATTGGAAAAGAGTAAATAAAGTTAGGGATAGTGATGGGGGGAGAGAAGTGATTAATGTAAGTTAACATTTTTGTCATTGTTTGTAACTTACGGTAAATGAATTTTCCAATTGTGATATCGTTTCTAAATAGCGTAATGCAGCTGTATTGTTTTTGACATCATCCTGAAAAGAAAAAATAGATTTTAGAAGAAAGTCAACGATATCTTCGATTTTGTGACCGGTAGTAAACTTCGAAATGGTGTTTTGTTTTATATTAGACCCTTCAACTGTACGTACTTTTTAAGGATGAATATATATATATATATATATATATATATATATATATATATATGCGAGTAATACAATCACCTCCTATCTCTTGCATGCAGAATATTAAGTTGATAGCTTGGAATTCTTTAAAATGATTAATTAGTTACCAAGCTCAAGTCTACTGAAATTTTCTGAAACTGTTGTCATAAGACGTTAATGACTTGATTTATGCATCTAAAAAGAAACAGTCATTATATTCTCCTTGCTTCGGTAACATAATGTGAACATCAAATTACTATTTTACATTGTCACTAAGTTACTTTATTGACCTTCTCCTATTTCAGTAATTTCATTCTTGAGTAACTGAGCTCAAGACATTTTATTTGATTTTAATCACCACTGACGATTATTTATTATGTGATCAATTATTTTTAGTTCTTTGACTTTTTGTCACTATCACTATTCTAGTATGTCATTCGGCATGCGGTATATATATATATATATATATATATCCTCAGTGTGTGTCCTATCCACCTCCAGCGTCGTTTCCTGATTTCTTCCCCACCTAGATTTCAGTTGGTTTGTTCTCTGCCACTGACTGAACTCGTTACTAATGGTATCTGGCCAACGGATCCGAAGTATTTTGCGCAGACAGTTGTCTATCTCTTGAATGATGCTTTTCATAATTCCCCAAGTTTCAGCTTCATACAATGAAACTGGTTTGGGGCTTGTATTGAAAGTTGTGAATTAGCTATTAGTTGACAGTTGGTTTGAGCTTCAGATGTTCTTCAATTGTAGAAATGCTACCCTTGCCTTACCAATCCACTCCATCACATTTACAATAGATTCTGCTTGTTTACGTGAAATTTTCCACATCTTTCAGAGTTTCTCCGTTATGCGCAATTGGGTTAACGCTTCGTTGTTAATTTCTTCTTGTGTATACTGATGCTTACTGCTGCAGAGGTTAATTCTACACTGTCTGTCTTCATCCTGGAATTGTTGTTGTGTGTTAAATAGATGAGCTAGGTCACTTGCAAAGTCCAAGTTATCTAGTTGCATCCAGGTTGTCCACTGTATTCTGTGCTTACCTTGAGATGTTGAAGTTTTCATAAGCCTGTCAACCACCAACAAAAAGAGGGAGCGTGAGAGTATGCAGCCCTATCCGGCACCGGTCTTTGCTTGGAACGAATCTGTGAGCTGCTCTTAACGTATAATTTCGCTATGTAGTCCGTCGCAATTATTCTGTATATTGTTAACTATCTTCTCGGGTAAGCCATAATGTGGAAGAAGGCTCCATAATGTTCTTCTATCCACAGTGTCACATGCCTCCTCATAGTCACGGAAACTGATGTAGAGTGGTGAGTTATACCCAAATGATTGTTCAACAATGAACCGTAGAGTCGCGATTAGGTCAGTACATGATCGACCCTTATGAAATCCGTTCTGCCTATCTTGAAGTTGTGCATCGACTGGATTTTTCATTCGGTTCAATAACACCCTGTTGAAGGCTTTCTGGTATATAAAGTAAAGTGATGTCCTTTCTAGTTCTCGCACTTGATAGGATTTCTTTGTACTTTAAAGTTTCCAAGATATTATTAAGGTTTTTAACAATGATAGAAACGCTAATAATGTCTTGAAAACTTGAAAAATATGTTTTCTTTATCATTGCTTATAAATGTTCTAGTATCTTAGTAAATATTCATAAACTATACTAAGTCAGTTAGGTATTGTTACATTTGAACTGAATAATTACTAAGTCAACTTCCTAGTCGATTTTAAATTCCTACAACAGTTGAACTCGACGGCAAAACTAAGAAAGAAATTTTGTTTTCAACATTTATTTAAGACAATGAACGGTATTTCTTAGTTTATAAGTGGATTTGGATTCTGTAAAATATGAAAATCAGGTTATAAATTTAACTTTTAAATTTCATTAGAACTTTCTAGAAAATTAGACTGCTCTAATCTGTATTATTTTCAAATTTAGAAAGAATTTTTCTTTGGAATAATTATAAATGTCATCTAACAAGTAGCCTAAATGAAACCAGATAGTGAATCCCTTTACTGTCTGTGCCATGATGAGGTTTTATTTGTGATTATTCGACAAGATATTCATCCGTGAATGCATATAATCAAGTCTTTCTTCTAAAATTTCTTTTTTTTATCATTGAATGTGAAGAGAACAACATGAACCATAATGAAAGTAAGTACTTCATAAGTTACTCAGTAATGAGATTCATGATACTATGTTAATAATTAATGAAAGCACTTAAGTGCAGTGAGGTTATCTGACATTATTAGTAAATAGAAGCATATCAGTGTATGTAATTTATGCCAATAAATAAATGTTTGAAAAAATAATGACTTAAAATGTTGAGGAGGCAATCAAATAAGATATGATCCTAAGTGAAGGTAAAGTTTTCAACAAAATGATCCTACTTAGTTTTCCTCACAGATTAACTTCAGTTAGATACCATTGTAAACCAAAGGACTACTAGACTGCTGTTTTATCCTAGAATGGAGCTCCTTGTTAGCATGTATCCACGACTATATTATAGTCCAACAGCAAACACCTAACATTCAAACTACTAAGACGTCCAGCATTCAGTAGTTTATATTTCTAACTTTAGTCAATGTGTTGCATAATATGACAATAAAGATAATATAGTCTAATACTTACACGAATTTCAGCCGCTGCATCAGGTAAATGTGATTTTTGTGCGCTCTAAAAGAAAAGTTAAATAGTTCAATAAACAGAATAATTAATATGACAATAACTGACAAAACTGATTTTAAGTGACGTTAATTCTTAACTACAGCCAGACAGTTATTGAAGACCAGTTAGTACTGAACATCTGTTTCATCTTAATATGAAGCACCACAATATTAAGCACACAATCAATCCGTTAATGGTTGAACTTATGACTTTCAGGCCTCTTGACTAGTAAACTACCATTAAACCATTAAAATGGCATATAATGAATTACATTTCTCAACCCTAGTCAATTTATACTGATTATGTTTATATCAAAACAAAATCACTACTGAATTTTCCTTGAGTTTCTTATAAGAGTCTATAATTAAATATCATTTATTGACGATAACTATTTTCAAGGTGAATAATTTTTACAACCGTTTTGTTTTTCATTCTGTCAACTTACAGATTGTTGAATATCTTTCTCCAACTGTATAATTTTTTGTAGTAATTCAGCTTGTCTAACACGTTCACTGTCAAGCGCTAAATGATTTACGCCAATGCATACACCACGAGCTTGACGCTATAAGAGACAAAAACAGAATATATTTAATTCACTTACATATATGTTTCTGTGTATTTGAGTACGTTAACTTCATATATAGAATATACTTGGTGTGCATTTAGCAGTAGAACCCAAGATACACGTTTAATCTCATTCAACACTCATCATTTAACATTCCTTCATCATAGTGTATTCTAACAATTTAAATCAAGAGTTGACCCCCTTCTCAGCTTTAAATTGATCCTAGTATCAATGTAAACATCAAAACTCTAGTGTAAGTACATCCATAAAACTTATCTTGATTCGGAGAAACTGCGCATTCTAGATTCTAATGTACTAAAGGTTGTGACTCAATTTTATGTAGCACCAAGTCACCTAACGTGCACATATGATAACCGAAACTAATCAATGTCATTTTTAAACCACTTAGATAATTAGCATTAATTCATAATCTAGATATAGACTTATTTATTTCTAATATATGTTGTATTACAAGAGTTATTCTGGAATAGCACATAAATTACCGACAGAGGAACAATTATTACTTCAGCTTTATGAATTAACATGCAATTCAATACATTTTTTCAACTGCCTAACAACAATAAGATAATTTCTACTGCACTTGAAATTGAAAATGATATGTTAGGCAGTAAATGAACGCGATCAGAAAGTCTGGAATATATTAGTCTTTCAATAACCTTACAAAATTCCAAACCATTTTACGCTTTAAGGTGAATTCTGATCGTTTATTAATATTCAGCAAATAAATATGTCGTTTTGTAATACTTTGAAGGAATCATTCTTACTAATAGTCATTCATCAAGAGCTTGAGTCATTTATTTCTATTTGTTAACACTCAACCACAAATAGTGCAAGTAATCAATGACAATCGACATCATTCATATAATTATTACTTCATTGTAGCAGAAATATTACAGTGATGGTTATGTTAGTTCTTAGTTAACCGACGTATAAGTAAAAGTAGGTGCTGAATAAAGATTTAATTATGCACATTTATTACATAGTAATTTTGAAGTAACTTGTGTAGATTGTTCACATCACTGGAAAATCTATAACATTCTACATGAATGTATCTTTTTTCTTATCATATGACTGTTATCAATCAATGTATACTAATATCAAATACTAAAGTTTTTGAACTAAAGTACAGTCTAAGCATATTCTATCCCAATGATGTTGAATGTAACTACATTTATACTGACAATAAATGCATTCACGGTATTGGTGTTTTTCAAATACTACTTACTAAAGGTAACTCTTTATCTAGAATATTGGTAACTATTACAACAGTGTATTTCAAAAATAATGTCACTTCTGATTATTCAAATTGTTAGCACTTTACGCTTTGTACTATTATGGTTGGTCATTGCATAGTGATCCAACTAAGTGTTTTTCAAATCCTTAATAATGCTGATCAAATTCTATCGATCATGTTATAACTTGGCCATTAGTCAATGGTACCCTGCCAACATTAATATGTGACGTGTTCAATCAAATAAAAATACCAACCCGCACAAAAATAACCATCTCAATTTAATCATAATTATGTTATCCTATTTTATTATACCTAAAGACTAGTTGCATCATACCAATCAAGTCTAACTGTCTAATTTATGAAATTGACAATAGAATATTTCAATTATTTTTCTCTGGAATTCAACTATTTTTAGATTCATTAGTTTATATGAGCATGTGATTTTTTAGAATTGCTACTATCTGTAATTCCTTCAATGTTCACTTTATTCATTGAATCCTATAGTTATAGTCATTGTTTCTTTCACTTAATGAATAAAGTGACACATGTCAGGATATAACTTTCACTAAACATTTTTTATCCAACATACTGAATTACGCTAAACTGAACATCTTAATATCAAATGAATGTAGATAACTGTAGATATTTGAAATGAAAACACTCATTCACTAAATAAGTAATAAAAAACAATTGAAAGTACTAGTTAATGAGCACATATTTAATAAGTATTGAAGATGTTATGGATAACCGGTGTATTTTTTTTTCACAGTTATACAAAATATTATTATTACTATCTACTCAGTTGAATTTGATTGTAAACATTTTATTACAATATATATGATATCACTTACTTCGAAATCCGTTAATCGAGCCTGAAGACTTTCAGTAGCTATATTAATTAGTATTTTATATGAGAAAAAAAGTCAAACAAAGAAGAAATCATGAAAGTTAATTATACTTGAACAAAATAAACTTAAAGAAGACCATTCAACTGTGTATTAATGATTGATTTATTCAACTTTATTCATCTTATTAAGAACATTGCTAATAAATTAGGAATACCTCATTTGTTTAAAAATTCCCATGTTTATCAAAAACAAAGACGTTTGAACGAAGAATATTCTTCTTTTCGATAAATGCTCATCAGGTTCCTACATTTATTAGGTTCAAAATCATTCGTCACAAGAATAGCCAGTTCTGAGGCAAGTAAAACATTCTTTAGATATCAAGAATAATTGGATAATTGGAAGCTTTTTCTCATCGAGTTATTTATAAAATACGAATGTTAATGTTGAAATACTCATCATCATCATGTAACTTGTGACAGGTAAACGACAATTCAGATAAACACGATTATTGGTCAAATAAGTGTATTATGGGTATCTCTGACTATGGTTGATATAGGAGATGAGGTGGTAGCAAAATACAATTAGATCAAGTGTTTGTAGACAAAGGTCAAATCCTACTTAAAATGAGACCGAATGAGTACAGAGTTTGTAAAATGGAGTGAACGATAATCAATGTAGAACCTGATGAGCATTTATCGAAATGAATATTCTCCGTTTCGTGAAATAACTTCAGGATAAGATGAATTTCCAAAAATCCTGATAAAATTATATTAATTTAGTTAATGCGACTACTATATAAGTATTTCTATGTAACTACGAAATTTAAAACATCTGAGTATTGATGAAATGGAATCTAAAGTATATCAGTTATTCCAGTACTTATTGTTATGTAGGTTTTCAAGGTCGTGATACGTGCATTAACTACTCGACATGAATTGATAATTAGTCCCTATATTTACTGCCTATATATATATACTCATTATCTCAGTAATAAAGTTCAACAATCTAATTTTGTGATTGTGCTCGATCACTCGTGGTTATCAGTTTAACTTGCATTTCTACCCTTTCGTTACTATGTTTAACGAATCGTTATTATATTTTATCATCGTATACTTATGTATGTACGATTATACAGCTATGACAATAAAGTCGTAGTAAAGATATCTCTTGGATGGATGAAATCATTGTTTATTTTCATTACGTATTAGGTGTTTTCTGCTTTAGGATCTAATAATTTATAAAGAAAATAGTCCTTTTTAATCGATCAGTTGACTTTTACGTAACATAACTAGTTTTATTCCCATCTTTAAAAGACCTGAAATTATCTTTGTTTGACGATTCTAGTTTTAGAATGCTCATTATTGCATTCGATTAGATAACTGTCATACTGGTAAGTGATGACAAATAAAAGTTTTCGATTGTTTTTCTCTTTTACCTAGCTGTCTCTATTCCAGATCCGTTCATCTATCAATTCAAGGCCCCTTCCATATCTATCTACCTATCTCTATCAGTCCTATCTATTTGTACATTTCAATAATTTAACTAAATTGTATATGATAACATATCTAATCAACAAATGGCATTTTACCGGTAAATAAAAACCTAACAGTCATTGATTAGTGATGACTACCAAGTAGCGCATGATTTTGAAAACTTTATAAAGTCTAGTCTGTAGTTTGTCAAATTCATATGTTTTGCTGAAACTATAGACAATTGTAATCATAATAATACCAGTGTTACTATTTATACAAAATAGTCAGTAGTAAGAGTTGAAGGGAATCTCGTCATAAATCATATAGATATTACCTTTTCTCTTAAAAAAAAATAAAATTAGCAATGTGAACAGTAGTCATTTTTTGTTGAAATTAATGAGTTTTAGAATTTTATTAACGAACAAGTACTCGACAATGCATTCAAATCATTGACTTGTGACATACGTTAAGGTTCAAAGTACAATTTTTAACGGTTAGTTACTTGAATGTAACTGTAAATAAACCTATCCTTCCCTCATTCACTCCATGAAAGTCAATGTTTCATTTTATTATTTTGTATCTAATTATAATTGTATTATGTTTTGCATGATCATGTCGTACTAAAAGTATCATTTCATTTATTTACAAATAGTCTGTTACTAAATACTCCGAAATTAATTGTTCAACTAATTTTTCGAAGAACTAATCTTTCAAATTGACCTTTCACTATTTTCTAATGAGACGAGGAGGGATAGGGAATTATTCACATCTATAATTTACAAATATGTTTACATTTCAAATTATCTATTGCCTGTAAGAAATGCAATGAATGAAATATAATAGTGAATATAAATGTTGTCAGTTTTGCTTTCATTTGTTTAACTTTTATACAACAGAACAAATTAGATGCTATTCTATCTAGTGTTTACTTATAATTCTAAAAATATCCTAAAGGAAAGTTCTAAAAAAGTCATTTATATACAAAGATCATGAATGATTCATATTGTTGAAGAGTCTTAGAATAAGTAAAAATCTCATGCATTTTTTTAATATTTATTCTCTCTTTATAGAATTCATAGTAATCTGTACTAATTATTGTTCTTGTTTTATATACAAATACAATTACTTCATGTATTTGATTACTGTTAAACATCAATTCGACTAACTGCTCATATCATTTGATTATGTAATACCATGATATATCTGAATGAATTTTTAAAATAAAAAAACACCTTAAAACTAGTAGGATGAATTTGTATATTCCCATTGATTTGTTATAGACTGAAGCTGGTCAGTCACTGTTGCTATATGTGCATCCTGAGTGGATTGCCTTGATATAGCGAATATTCACAATAGGACGAAACGCGCGTCCTGGATTCCACTTGCCAGTCACAATACAAATTAAACCTTTAAACTAGTTTTACTTTCATAATTCCTTTATATATTAACATGAAATATATATAATCTAACTATTTTGTATAATAAACAATACATAACTATTCAACATAATTAAAATGATTTTTCATTCATTTAAACTAATGATTAACTTACCCATTTAGATTGAATTTATTTTTACTAACTGTGAAGTTCAATGAATGTAATATTGAAGAAACGTTGTCAAATGTAGTGATGAAGACAGTAATACGAAATATTGAATGTAATGCTAAAGAATATTCTCAAGTAATCAATTGATACTTGAATTGTTTTTCTTTGTCAATTGAATAATACAAATGTATAAGAAATGATTCAAGAAAGAAAGAAAGAAGAAAAACAATGTAACAAACTAATAGTGTGTAAATAAGTATTTCCTATTTATGTATACAAAAAAATTGTCTTCACAACAAGTTAATAAATTCACTGATATTCATCATTATCATCGATATAGTCTTGTTTTATTCTCTTCCTTTTGTTAATAACAATTAAATATAATAAAGTTCATTTTGAAATAAAAACAAAATACGAAATGTTGGTATACACAAATTGTTTATCTTTTTTTTTTCTTTAGAGTAAGAAAAATCAAAGGAAAAGATAAAAACAAGTTACATATATAGACATGTGCTCACACACACACACAGATAGAACTCACAGATCTCCTAAGAATGTTAATAATATCCAGAAAATACAAATTGTATCTATCTAGTAGTAGTCTACTAGAAATGAAATGATCAGTTTGTAAATATTTCCAAATAATGAACAGTAAACTATAAAATGTAGATGAATAGTAATGAATGAATTGTAATGTAATAAATGCAGAGAGATTATTAAAGTATAATAATATTCATAAGTATTATTATATTTCCGAATTGTCATCATAATCGAAAAAAAAAAGAAGAAAGAAATTGTTGTTCTAATACAATTTATTCTCTGCTAAATATCATTTAATGAATATACTACTTACTATTCAAATGAAATACATTTATTATATTTATTTGTATATTATACTATCTAATTTAATTCCTTTTATATCATTAGGACTGTTTTAGAAAATCAAGTCTTATGATGTATTAGTTTAGTTAAAATTGATGTTTTGTGCTTTTAATGAACCATTCTTTCAAAGAATCTATTCTATTTTATGCATAAATTCACAACAAATAATATGCTTCTGTTCATTTGTATTCACATAAAGAATGAAACAATCAGAGATAGAGAAAGCAATTGAGTTAGTGAGCGAGAAGAGATAGAGACCAATATGTGCTTATGTGTTGTACTGTCTCTTCACTAAAACACACAAAAATACTAACACACCTACTTAACTGTATATTTATTATTTATTATCATCATTCATGCATACAATACCCAGTCATAAGAGAGAAATATAAGCTGCTCTTATTATTAGGGTATGTGTTTATACATAGTGTAGTGCAGTGTAATGAGTTGTAGGCTAATATATATGTACACATATATGTACGTTGAGCTTTACTGCTTACTCTAACTAAATGAATAAGTGCAAAAGTCCACCTCTAAAGTTATTTGCGTAGGTGATTAATACTACAATACATTTTATTAAATGAGAAGAAATAAATTCTTAACTTTTAAATACCTTATTTTCATTATTACTTTATTCCATTGTTTTATGACAATTTTGTTTTATTGAATTGTGTATAGTTAATAAGAATAGCTAAATAGAATTGTAATACAATTGTGATTAACTAGCAAACATTGTCTCAGAATCGATTCAGTTAGTGAGTCAATTGATTCACTTAACAACTCTTTATCTATAAATGTGTATCTGTTCTGAGTAGATGTGTTGATCCTATTGGATAGTGAATGATAGATGCACTATAAGGAGGTATATATGTAATACAGCACAACATATTATGATGAATTCAACTTTTGATACTCTATAAATAACCGAGTATAGGACTCGTGTAATAAATTACACGCACACATACATATATATGTTATGTATGCAGAAGAGTGTTGTGCACAGAGTGCAAGTACAAGTTCCATTCATATATATATACACATAAGTACTTTGTGTGCAATTGTACATAAATGTATGAAATAGGAGAAGACAACATTCATAACTTGTTTCTATGTAGTAATCAAAGAAATGCATAACATTCACATATTTTATTCATATATTTATAATAGATACATAGTAACACAAATGCCACAATGAAACTGACTGGGTTATGTAAACGTAGCCTGTGCCAAATCGATTCACCTTTAATGATATCTACCTATTATATGCTTACTACTTATTACAAAATATGTTAGTTATAAAACTGACAATTACATTAGCCTTTTATAATAACACTGGAACAATAAGGAACATTTAATGTTAAGTAATTGAAGGTAATTAACAAGGAATGCTCCGTGAACTAATTTTCTTACTAGATATCACTTGTTAGTAATGTATACCTATAATCATGAATGAACAGCTGATGCTACAACATCCAAATACTCAAGATCCATAGAAACATTAAACTAACCGAAATGGTAATCTGATCACTTTTCTCGACATCCTAATTGAGTAGATTACAGAATTCAGAATCACTACGTGACTGATTGAATGTTATATAACACAAAAATGTAATCTGTCGATTATATGCAGACTACATTTATGTAAATATTTTAGTCTTACAAGAGGTCAGTCGTAGCCTGAATACGTCATTTTTAGTGTAGCAACTGTGAAGTAAGTCTAAATTCAACAGAAGACAACAGTTCTCTCAACATTATGTCTTGTTTACAAGTATTAACTAGCGAAAAATCTAAGAGAAGTAAAGTTTCATACCAACCACCTTCAAACTTAAACATATAATTTGAAGTTTGTTACAGTTTACGACTGTACTGTACAGTACTCACATGCCACGAGATACAGAGGTCGAAAAAATTAACCTCTTATCAAAGACTGTGTTTCACTGATGATTTGTCATTTGCTATCTCAATACTTTCAGTCAGAATCCTATAGAGCATCGTTTTAAAGTTTAATTTGAACGTAAACTATATGTATGTAATGCTAGGTACCTTGAATACCATTCACAAATACACAATCAAAGTAGTATCTAATTGGAATTGTAGAAGTTTTGAAAAAAGATACTGAAAGCATTGTGAATTTCCATGTTTACTGACGTCATAAGAAATAGGTATTCAATCAAAATATTTTACACCAAATCAGATAATGTTACAATTGTCAAACGTAAATCTAAGTTCAGTATAAAAATAAATGAGTAGAGGTTTAGACAGATAAAGCGTTAAAAGAAATCTTCACTAGCTCACATTCAAATATGCTTCACTATGCTTTACTCAGAAACTATATCCAGTCTACATTCTGCTGTTTAATCAAAAGAGTGCAGAGGACTACTATTCACTCAAAATTGGTGTTAGTGTGACTTTCTACAACACGAACAGCTGGAAGAACTAAGTCTACTCGTCTCTCCGACGATTAAAAGATAAAAAGATTATGATGTATAGAACACTAAGAAATAAACATGATACGAATTTTTCTTCCTTTTTTTCCGAGTTAGAAAAAAATATCATAAGATATAACAGATGAGTTCAGATGCTAAGAAAGAGCAGAATACATGTGACGTACAGGTTTTTCCACTGATTAGTCAAATCTTGGGATCTACTCCTGCAACAAGTAAGTCATTCAAGAGATGATATGATAATAGTTAATTCTTCCTCGAAACAGAAATGTGAACTGATCTTCATAATGTTCCATTCTATTTTTTCATCCAGAAATATAAGTATTTAAGCATATTATGTAGTTTACTATCAGATTTTGAATTTTAATGACACATGTAAAAATAGACATGCATTTCAATCAATTTTTCAAATAACAAAGTTATAGTTCCTTTTTCTACATATTTCATTAATTAAATAACAGTAGTTCATTTAAGTCAGCAGCTTAATTAGCTATTTATAGTACATTACTAAATACGTTTAAAATAACATCTCTCACGTCATGGCATAATTATTCAGGTTCTTACCTTATGGACTTTAAGATAGTGACATAACACTTTACATAATGAGCATATTTGGTGTTTATAGTTTTGTAACAGCTTACTATGTGAAAGAAAACTCTTTCCTTCAAAGTTCATTTTATTACTAAAGTACAAACTAAATTTCAAAAAACAGGACATTTTGTTATTAACATGTTGGGATGATAAAGAACTCTGAATGTGCAAAACAAAGATCATAAGAGAGGTCAATATTAAAGATAACCCATACATAGCTGTTACTTGACTTAATTGTTAAGCTTTCTAGAACATGTGATTCTTTAGGTCTTACTAAGTTAGGCAGGTAGGTTGATGAGGGTAAAATTTAGGGTAACGTCATCATCTTTTTTCCTTCAGACAACCGGCATCATTATGGGGCTGGTATCCTACAACAGAAGGATGTAGTTGTGAATGGTTGGCTCTAAAAATGGACAGAACACCTTAATCCACAGCTTATAACTGTTTACGATGTGGTCTTAAGAGTTTGGAGTTTAAACACTAAGAAAGGGTGTGCGGACTACCTTAGGTGGTTATCTCAAAACCCCGCAGTCACACTCCAAGATTGAAAAAGCAGCCTATAGGCTTGTTTCTTTTTCAAATTCATCAAGAAGAAACATCCATCCACACAGTAAGAAACTGGAAAATGATAATCTTGGACAAACTTTTAGTGGCACTCAGGATCATTAAGTTCATGATAAAATCTCTTCACCATTTCATAGCATTTCTGTCATTCTTATTATCGACCTGAATCTTCTATCTTCAACTGCTTTCATACTTGCTACTAATTTTAACAAATTATGTTCACTATGTGCTATCCCACACTTATTGAAATTACCTCTCTAAACTACATTTCGGATCTCTCGATGTACAAACTACATTTTAAATCGGAAAACAAGCCTTACCAGTCAATAATCCAGGCTCTGTGCTGATAGTGTGTAGCAGCTTGCACCGACACCAGGTCTTGAATTATTCACAACTGACTAACTCATTAAAGACATAAAAATATGTTTTTGATAAAACTATCCTAAATAACTTGCAAAAGTTTGGTATTTTTTACCCTTGATTTAAATACCATGATGATGACGATAATTTTGATTAATGTAACAAAATTGTTATACAATGTCCTTGATTTATAATAATGTAAATATCATTCTAATCACAGTTCCATGCTACCGATTTTAGAAATGTTGATAATGATTACCATCTCTGGTAAGATGATAATGGCGTTGTTGAGATCTTTGTTTTAGATTCTTTAATTGTGAACCTTACATTATTGTTTTGCACAACATCATCAGTTCTTTCTCCGAGTTTAATTTTAACTTATCATGCCAGTATGTTAACTACGGGTACTCATATAGTTAGAATATACAATTCATACTACATATAGACAAGTTAATTACCACAAAATATTATTGAAGTGGTATCACCACTAAGTTGATTGATGTACTTTTTAATTGATCCTATTTCCTTTTGAGAAACAAAAGGTAATTACATTGGAATTCATAAACTAATTATATTATCGTATGAAAATAGGATCACATGAGAAAAACACTGCTCTGTACACATATATGAAGATAATGACTGTTGAAAGATATTTATATTTATGCCTTCCTGGAACATTCACAAGCTAAATGCATATAAGGCAGGAATTCAATGCAATGCTGAATACCAAGTGTTACAGATTATTTACTGTAATCAAACTTATCGTATCCAAAGCATCGATAATTGTTGTAATCGTTATTAGGTACAAAATGAAGTTGTATTACTACCATGATTGTTATCCTTGATCATCCAGTGAATAACAAGTAGTTATGAGATTATTTTTCCTTAAATATTTTGTGTTTTTGTTATGTGGTTAAAGGGAGGAAAGTAGATAAGAAACTGGATTTTCGAAATAATTTACAGTAGTCAGTAAGGAACACTTAAAACCTTGAAGAAATTGATATTAGTTTAGGATATGAAATTCAGTCTCACATTTTCACAGTCTGAGACACTAAGCACCCGTTGGATTGAATACTACACAGATGTTTTTTGAATGTAAACAGTAACCTGATCCTTCTGACAAATAAATACAATCGTATATATACGTGAGCTGAGATGCTAAACTTGTGATCTATGGATATAACTAAACAGCTCTAGTGGATTAAATATTCAAACGAAAGTATAAAAAATATCACAAAAATGATTTGTGACAAAGTGAATTAGGGGAAATCGTTTTAATATCCACAATTTTAACCAAACAGAGAAAATTTTTATGTGAAATTTACTTCAATTAACTGGGAATGAAATTACGGAAAAGTGAAAGACCTCAAATTTCCTGACGGTTTCTGAAGAGATTTTGAACGATAGAAATAAAGACGTGTAATTAACTATTGTTGTCTTTGATTAAGTACTCAATTAAATGACTACGTTACTTTCTTTGTCGTGATTCGCATCTTTACATTTTTAGAGAAAATTGGTCAGCCCATATTGGCAAAGATAAACTTTAAGAGGATTGTCGCATAACCAACATTTTATCACAGGTTTCAGTAAACTTAACTAGCCTACCTGTTATTCTTGTGATCAGCAGAAATAAGGCCTGATCAGTTTACTCCTTACAAACCTATTAATAGAACTTACCAACGATAAAAATGTCTCAAATTAATTATCGAAAACAGGCTTTTCTAAGCATATTCTATAAGACATATCTTCTTATTTCCCGTTTGTAAATATATTTCATCAATGTTTTACTTCTTCATATGTAAATGTTGATTACAAGATAGTATGCATTTGAATCGATTCAAAGTCAACGCCCTCTATTTCTTCGATATTATTGTTTTGCCTCATTTCTTCATCTCAGTTATTTGTAGAGTTTCATGAGTGAGACACATATTGGAAGTTTTTTTAAGAAGTATCAGTTCCATTTAGTCATTTAGTCGGTCATATACGACGTAGAACTAGGTATATATGTTTATTCATCCAAGTTGTCATATTTCATTAGCACAACAAAATGAATGCTCAAATAGTAAGAGTAATATTAATATCAATGATAATAAAAAAAGAGTTGATATAGTGTTAGGTCGGACCACAAAGAAGCGTAACAAACTTACAGAACTGTGGTTGCGAACACTATTTCATTTATTCAAACTTTCTGTAATGTAAACATTTTGTTTCTATTATTGTTACGCTCCGCTTGCCCTATCCTCCCGTTTAGCATAATTACTGTTATTATATTGTCTCTTGTTATGGACTACAGTCAATTAGTTGTGTACAAGTTGTTCCTATTCACTACCACTATTTCCCTCGTTCTGTATTCATGTTAATTTTCTAATTAGGTTGCTGTGTGGTCTGACTTTATGTATATATAAAAGAATGCTTGAAATATAGATTCGATTTTGTCTGGCTGACCTATTGGCTCGCATTCTTCTTATTTCGGCTTAGGACTAAGTGGGTACAGGGCAGACGTGCAATAACCAACTAGGCACTAGCGATTGGCACTCGGCCATCCAATCCCCCAACTTCCTACGACATAACATATAGAGAATACGATAAGAGAAGTAAGAAATAATCCGGATTTAATGAAAGAAAATTTGTAGATAAACTTTCACTACAATAACTAATCCTTGGTCATATATTACCCATATTCGCCAAACATTGTTCACATACATTAACCAACCTAATTTGTATCTACCTTTACCTATTAAATAAACAGTCAATGATTTCATGGATTATATCATTTTTCTTTTGAAATTAAAAGTATTTTGTGACCAACTTAAATCATTTTGATAAAATATACTAAACTGTAAAATATGTTTTTTTCTTCTGTTTTAAAATTTATCACAAGAATATATGATTTAGTAAAAATGAAGCCTTTTTTTTTGTTTTAACTAAACACAATAGAATGTAATTCATCATTGTATATTTCAGTGTAAAAATTTACCTACATTTTAGAGTTATGCATGAATACCTGCATCTATCTCTGTATCTCTATGTTTATATGTAACTATATAACTGTACAGTTTACATATGATGGTGTTACACACATGTACCACTGAAGATAATTGTAATATTGAACAGAAAAATGTATTGAAATGTATTAAAAAGTCGAATAATTCAGTTAAAAGCTAAATAATTTGAAAATGTATCATTGTAAATGCAACAATTTGTCGGTTGTTTTAGAAATAAAAGTTAAAGTTATTTCATTCATTTCAAAAATCTGTATAATCAATGTTAACTAATGGTTAAATTTTATAAAATTTATGTCAAGTTCAGTAAATTGATAAGTTTACTTCTATTTTATAGGTATGTTATGTTTGTTGTTTGATGTGGTGGTGATTGGGTTGAGGGGGAAAGGGTTGCATAACATGGTTAGTATAACATGCGAAACTATTTGTAAGTTAGAAACTTAACAGAAACATAAGAAAATGTTTCAGTGAACACAATGTATTCCCTTATATTTCGTAACGAAATCAATTGACAACAGTTAGCACTGATAGATTTACAAGATTTTAAGAGATGTAACAATCGAATTTCATAAAGTGATACATTCCCTACTCCCATACTATTCATTGATGAAAAAGTAATATCCAAAATTACTTGGTGTTAAAATTAAGCTAGGACTGGCGAATAGTATTATTCATGCTGATGTACTACATAGAGTAGGGTGATTGTTGTATAATACACGATAGTTTCGCTGTAAGAAAACTAGCATCTGAACTTGATAACAAAATATGACACTTATCCATAAATAGTTTTATGTCTAGCCTACAGGTTAGTCGTATGCTGAAACTGTACGAGGAGTAGCAAATATGAGTATTTGGAGTAGAGAGAAACTGAATAAAATTTGACATCACGAATTGGCCTAAGTTAGACAAATATTGGAAACCAGAAAGCAGTGGACAACTGTTGCATCTTATTTGCGGAACTGTTCAGTAATGAGCAACCACATCCTCACCAGGGGATCTAACCTGGGATCTTCAGGTTTCACGAAGAACGCCTAACTTTTAGATCACTGGAAAGACACCCATCTAACAGTCGATATTTCTACCTTAGTTATTTGGTAATATATACACGCGACCTCATCCACTGCCATAGGTAAGTAACTACCTTACAACTAACTATGGTCGAACTGCACGTCTTTACTCTTGAACTCCAAGAATTACCTCCTGAAGTTATTCATAGCCGATCATGTTAGTTATCGTCATATTAATTATTGTATGTATCAAACTATTTGTTTTTGATTTTTTTATAGGTAGTATAATTAACATTTACTTGATACAACAGCAGAAATTTGTGTAAGTATTAAGCTATCGTTTTTACTGTCATCCCATATCGTAAATTGACTGATTGTTAACAATATCAACCAGTTCAATGCCGAGCATCTCAGTAGTCTTAAAGTTAAGCGTATGTTGTTTAGACTGTAGGTCGTGTGCTGGATTCCTTAATGGGGTCATAAATGAGCACTATTGCTAAGTCCCATCCTAAGCTGGATTAGTTGTTTCACCCTTTCTACCTTTCAGTGATTGTCTAACCCATCTTAATCCGTAATATCAATTTTGAACTAAGCATTCTCGACACCAGTCTAATAAAAAACATGATAAAGGATGTAACAATGACTCAATTAACTAAGTTCTAAATATTTGCACTAAGCATTCATGATTATTTAGATGAATCTTGCTGGCCTACTCAAACATTCAAATAATTTATCTTCCAGTCACGCAAACATAATAATGAATCCTTTTATCATAGGTATGTTTGAAATGAATATTTATAAGTGCTAACTGTATGTACTCATACGTTATTGCATAATACTCATAAATGCTTGCTTATGTTAAATGTAGAAAAACTTAAGTGGAAACACCATATATGTTAGCCTATTTTTCTCCTTATCTCTCTTATTTATAAACGAGAAACGAATACATTAGAGTTCCTGTATCTTTAATGTGATAGATAAACTAAAGACAGTTACAGCAGCTAAACTGGTTGGTAGATTTTTTGAATGATTAATATTAGTAGAATTTATTTACGGTATAAAGAATAAAAGGCGCTGGAAATTCACTACTGTAATCATGTTTATATTAATCACAATCAACGTCTGTTATGATTACTTAATGGCAGTCGGCTTGAGTAAATTGTGATATTTGAAATATTTTGATAATAAGCTACTGCTGGAGTTCTCGACAACGTTCTTAGTGTCCAGTTATTGCTCCCCATTCAGAACCCTCAGTCGCTTTCCTGGATATTTAGTGAATGTTACATATTAGAGAATAGTTTTAATTAAATAAATCAATTCATGACATAACCTGTACTTGATTTGTAACTTTCATCGACCCTGTCAGGCTTTACAATACTGACCTGTCCAAAAAGAACATGTCATGTTAACTCCATGATAAATTATACTGTTTGAAACACAGCCTATAATGTAAGTTAAACTCTAGTATACAATATCAACCAACTAAATCAATAGAAAAATAGCCATTTATTCTGAATAAAATACATTTATTGAAGATTGAATATGTTGCGGTTAAAATCCACCGTCAATTACATAGTTCTACAGAATCAAAATATATGATCTATAAAAAAAAACAATGAATTTTAATTTACACAGGTTATTGTCAGCCTAAGTCGAATAATCATCCATGTCACCTTTTTTGTATCAATCAGCTAAATCTGACTCCAGTTATTAATTGCCTTCACTTACTTCCGACACCTTAATGACTCAAACACTGTTAATCCACCTATTGTCAACAGAATGATAGCAAGAGTCAAAATGCGACAAGTCATTGAATAATATATTTCCTGAGGATCAATAAAGTAAAGCAGACTGGAATATCCAGGTTTTGTTCAAAAATGAACTAAATATATCTTACAGTAAATTTGCGGACAAGTGAATAATTGTATATTCATCAGTTCTCTTAAATGTTTGACTATATATGAAATACACGTGCCACATTATTCACGGTTTTTAAATTATGTGAGTTATAGCTTCAAACCTAGTCAGAAGTGAGATTATTGTTATACTACTCTGGTTCTTAATCTGTGTTCAATCCTATTGATCATGTTTCAGTGTGCACACACCTTTAAGTGGTTTTCTGTCAAGTGACCTGACTTTAGTTAGCTTAAAACATGACATTGATCATTATCCTGTGATCTTGGTTACTAGAAATCATAATTGTGTTTCCTCAAATCCCCTATGTCAATTTACCAATAGAATGATACTATGTCAATCCTTTTGAAAATTCTACTTAGCACTGACTGGTTGGAATACTTTTAGCCTCTTCGAAATTTTTACAGGTTTTTTCGAAAATTTTTTAGTCATGCCAAAAACTATAGTGGTCAAATCACTCATGGTAGATACTTTCAACGTAGATTTCAAAATAAATTATAAGAATACATTTTAGGCAGTATGTTATTAAATTTAGTTAACATGTTATCTATGTCGTCACTGTTATCAAGGCCTGCTAAAACACATTTTGTTTACATGTATTCTTAACTTGATCTGTAAACGGTATATTTGTTAATAGTATTACTGCTCGATTAAGAGACCGAGTATTTGTCAGTAGGTATCAGTAGTTAAGTATCAATCGAATTAAATTTCAAGTATCTAATCTAAAGTTTTTTTCTATTTCTGGAAATTTTCCTGGCTGAGTCACCTCTGGTAGCTTATCAACTGCATTAACTCCGTAATCTGACGGTTCATGAATATCTAAAAACATTTAGCCCTGAAAAATTCCAGCAAAGTTGTCTTATGTAGGTTGAGTATCCTTAGTGTTATTTTGGGGGGGGGGGAGAGACTACTCAGTTAGTAAGCACGGTAAGCATTCGCGTGACTTTGAACGGCATCTGTTAGGTTACGTCTTATGTTATTTATCGATAGAATCAACATGAAAGAACCGCTGTTCCTCTTCTAATATGTGTTCTGTGAAATTAATAAAGTTCATCATAACTTATTAAACTTGCAGAAATTTTTAATTCATAAAATTTTTCCAGTTGTACACATATTTTCATTTTGTTTCAGATTTGCATGAATTAACTGATTATTAGTTACAAGAAAATGCTAGTCAGAACATCATCTTATAAAGCAGAAAAACCATCTATCACCGATAATCTGGAGGAAGAATAGAGGAATGTAGAAAAATGCCTTAGATTTAATCGCTACTCTCAGAAATCCATTGATAAGTAAAAGAAAACCGGAGATAATAGTTCGAATGTGCATATAGTAGTCGTAAAAACACGTCTTGATCCAGATAAACTTCAAATGATGATGATATTACAGGGAAGTCAGTCGACGATGCAAAATTTCGCCAATCAGAACCTACGCTTCAGTCAGACTGTTAATCTAACACGACACATCGTGTTCAGTACCTCAATCTAAGTTAGACAGGTTATTCTTTCATGTTGTGGTTAACTGTGCTTACAAATCTATAGATATTTGTTAAAGTAGTTGCATCGATCAAAAAGAAAGAGGGGCTTATTTTAAATACTGTGAACATGTTCTAAAAAGGCACTCAATAAAGAAGCTGGAATACCCCGAATAGTATAATTTCTAGACATAATTTAGACATGAGACATCAGATTGGAACTTTAAAATCTTTTAAGTTAATTAGTAAACAACGAAGTTCAAGTCCTCTGAAGTTTACTTTAACCATTACTATTATGCATTATAGAGCTGATTTGTACAAATGAAAGAAACAAGTTGTCAGCCTTTCTTCCGTTTAACAACATGAACTTCAGCTTATTACATTATTAAAAATTTTTTAAACTTTTATTTTATCACATGATTGCGTCGTTTTATTGACTTTAAATAAGCTTTACCTTTTTATTTAGTTTTATTTTAACTCTCCGTTAACTTATTGTTATAACTAGTGCTTGACTAACCGCAAACACAGTTCAACACTCGAACTCCTTGAACACTCCTAGTTGCAATTCAAAAAACCAAGTGAACAGGATAAGTGAACAGGAATCTTTATTTCAATAAAAGCGTGATATGTACAAAATATTCGTGTATTTATAGTTTTTGAAAAACAGTGAAAAAAAAGCTAATACAATACATCTAATTAGGATCAGGAACTTTCAATCCTTGTCCAATCAGAGCACGCCAAGTCGGGAATCTGGAAGGTTCTATCAATCGGTTATTGGATAGAACGTCTCCGGTTCCTTTAGGGACTCTGACGACTTCGTTGAGGTTTCTGGAAGAGTTCTAACACACTAAGTAGATAGTGACTAGTCCTTTTATATTTTGTTACTTGCACTCTGCAGAAGTATTCTTCAACAAATGACCAATATACTTACAGTATGTTACTTCTTCCCTGAACCTTATTCACAGTTTTATTACGTATTGCTGATGTGCTTTAACAGAAATTTCTGACTAAATTCATCTGTGTAAGTACATTCAAGCCTCTTTATAATTTTGATTTTGAAATATCATAAGTTTTATACGACAAATGAAGAGAACCAAATGAAATAAAACTAGTTTATGTTATCCTATTGCTAAAATGTTTATTGTTTGGCTTTCAAAATAAAAAAAGAAACTATGTGTGAAGCTAACTGCCTATGCGATAAAGTTGTAATTGATGGTTTGCAACCTATAGTGAGTCGAGTCACTATGAACACATGGAGTTAAACTAACCATAAGCAATTATGGGGGAAAATGAATATTATTTAATCATTTGCATGATTACAGTTGCCTTGAGGCTAGCGAGTAGGATGTAAAACACATGTTCCATCCTATTTGAAACTCGTCAGCTAGATATGCATTCACCATAGTGTTGATCCTAAGTAAATTCATATCAAACACTACTCATTTCAACATAAAGCTACTGAGTCCAAATACCAATACTCTGTGCATAGAACATGTAAACTTAATTTAAAAATATTTGTATCTTCTTGTTATTAGAGATTGATTAATTCTAGCTTGTAACAATATTAACAGAATAATAAGTACGCTTTCAACCTAGCTTATTACTGTTCTAAAATCTCGTTTACATATCTTGTTGAGCACTTACACATTCAGTAGACATAAAACTGGGTATTTCGTTGGAACTTTGCATAATTCATAGTGACAATCATTCACTCTTATCATAACACTTGATATTACTGAGAAAGATAAGCATTATTATTATTATTATTATTATTATCACCATGATTGTTCTCAAACTTTACTTGACTACTTCTTATTTATTATCGAATGATATTTCTTTAAATTCGTCTTGAAAGTAATTTACGAAGCTCCTTTTCAGTAAAAAAAATGTAAATAACTTTATTATTAATATCTACATTACATACATGCACACTCCCCCCCCCCACACACACACTTGATGAGAATACTTCGATTGTGTCGAAATTCTTAATCATAATAGTAACACATGCACATAAACGTATATGGCTTGTTAGTCAAAGTTCGATGGATAACATTAATAATAACAATTATTAATATCAATATTGTTATTATTATTAGTAGTAGTGGTAGTAATAGTAACAGTAGTAGTAGTGTTACTGAAGCAATTCAGTTATATATATATATATATATATATATATATATATATATATATATATATGTTGTATCTAGTACACGTATTAGCTCAACTTTATTGCTTATTATTATTATTATTATTATTATTATCATTTTCATTATAATTTTAAGCGTTGATCATAATAATAAAAATAATAAATATTACTGTTATTATTAACATTACTAAAGGTATGTAGAGTAGACAATGAATTACAGTGGAATGAGATATTCTTACCTTTAGTGACATATAATAATAATAATAATTCTATTTTCATGAATAAACTTTAAATAGGTTAGTTGGCAGGTAGATAGATTCTTAGTTAGATTGGCAGGAAAATGAATAGATAAAATATGCTAGTTTATTGACAATGTATACAATAATACTGTAATAATACTGACATTATATAATGTAAGACTGAAAAATACTTTAACTAAAATAAAATAGGTCATTTAGAAATTCCAATGATTAGCAAAATTCTTTTGGTTATATAAGATATTAGTGATGATTTTTAATAAAATAAAATAAACAAATAGAACTGTACTTATATCCAGTATTGATGTTTTCTTCTTCCTGCATACCTTTTATTTCAATAGGAATACATTAAGCTATCGGAAGTAGGTTGTAGAGAATTCTATGTCACCTAAGTTTCAGGTTAGTTACCACTTATGAGAATAATATGTATCTGAAATCTTTGGGGGATTGATTCTCTTTACCTTGGGATCGGAGCTGATGTCATCCAAGTTTACAGATTAAGCTATTCTAGTCGTAATTGACTTTCTGTAAGGCTGAGATACATCAATGATTTAATACTAAATAGCAATCGGTCAATATTTTGTTTGTTTATTTGTTTAGTGGCAATTGATACAATAAATTTGCTAACAGAATCATCTAAATAAGTTATAAGTTATTTTGCATTCTTTACCGTGCTAATTTCTAAGTTATTCAATAACTAACTAGGTTTTAAAAAAAGTCATATTTGTGCTGACACCATTGTGGTGTCTCAGACAAGTGTACGATTTATAAGATATCCAAAATGCTTATTGAAGTGTTTGATTCAGTCAGAATGATCAAGAAAATCATTTCGTTGAATTGTGATGGGTTTGACTTTACATTTAGTCAAACAATAAATAGACTAATAATAATATATGACCTGAGAACATTACGTCCAGAATTTCCCACTAATATCCGTCCTGTTAACACAAACAAGTGTATTAACTCTCTATTAGATTTTGAAGCTTTCTTTGATCCCAAGAACCATCGAATTAGGACTAAAGCCTGTTAATTTTTATTGGCAAATATACCGGCACTATCATCTGATTGCACTGAATACCGTCTATATGCAATTACTACACAGTACCCTTCATTACACATTTATTCATAATATGAGATTCCTTGATCCACTTCTTAACACAGTCATTTACATGCACTTAGTTTGTCATACTACGCTAATGGTAGTGAATTAACACAAAACATGTATCTAATCGGCCAATAATTTTGAACAGTAAACAATATAATAATGAATAATAAAGTAGAAGAAAGTTTATAAGTATCTCTCTACATGGATATCACAAAATGACTTATTTGTTAGTATTTGCCGATATTCAAGACCGTATTTTAGCTAATCTAGGTTGGATGTAGAGTTATTGTTAAACGTTTAAGAATATAATGGATTATTACTTGCAATACAATCAAGAATACAAATTTCATTCTATTCGGGACTCATCAGTTGGATGTACTCATTTTCTAGTGTTCATTTTCATGATAAAGCTCATACTCATTGTCTATCGCTTCAAATGCCAACCCATCATTCACTTAGCTTCCAAGTTGGGATAATCATGAACGTGTTCAAATGGTATTTAGTTTAGTTGTTTTGGTTTCAGTGGTACTGCCGTTGATATTCAAGCTTAAGTTTGATTAGTACAAGCAATAGAATGGATGAACGTTCAAATGACGTGTTCCAAGGAGAACAAAATTGAAGTATTGAATTACCACGCTAGCGAAATTCTCAAACTATTTATCTAAATCTTCTAATAATTTTGTGTTACAGCAAAATAATCCTAGTTAGCCGATCATTTAAGATTAGAAGACTGACTAATTGTTTCATCTTTGTGTAGGACTCTCCAACAGTATTCATCAGTGCATTCACCGACGATTCAAACCAGGACCATCAGACATAATGATGTTTGCTTATATGCTAGACTATATATTTCTTTATATTTCTAACTTAGATAAGAGCAGATTACTCGACCTCACCGGGTTTTGATTCAACAATCTCTACAACACTATCATGATAAATATTAATCCTATCTACACAATTTTGTCAATTATAATCTGTCTTCTTAACAGAGCTTGGTATAACTCAGTAGTCTATAAAGTTATAATATGGCAACCTGATTCAAACGAGCTTTGTCCTACCCTATATAAAGAACATCTCCGAGGTTACAAAGAGACCTCTATAAATAGGTGCCACATGCATACTCACACAAATTTTACAATCGATATTATGCAAACCGTGGAATACCAATCGATAGACATATCATTCACTAAACTAATTAAAAGTCAGATATCCAAACAGAAGAAAGAAAATCAAAACAAATATGTAAATTACGGCGACGCGAATATAGACAATAACTAGTCAAACTCAAGGTCAAGTAAACTACCTAATGATCATTTGTGAGGGAACTCCAATAGTCCTCTTTTTTAAAGTATCCACCGACGATATTGTCTAGGTAGACGATGAACATAACACCTCCGAAATCATCCTCTTAAGCTACAAATTTATTAATTCAAGAGCTGAAACTGAAGCGAGTTCTTACTTTATAAATGCACAAATTAAATTAACAGTCTCTGTATCAAATCACCTGACACCATAAGAATTAATAACCACACTACATTATAATCAATGAGTCAATTAACACTACTTACTTAACAAAACTGTGTGGAGAAAACCTATGCATAAATGTACTATAAGCGTTGATTTACATGATTGATGCATCGAGTGAACAAGGTAACTCACACAAACCAGCGTAGGTGGTGTGCAATGATTAATCGGATAACGTTTAAACTATACGTCATAATCAACAATGTGGGCTATTTACATCAGTTTGACTGGTTGTAGATGAATATCAGCTCACAGTATTATTAATCGTTTTTATATGCATATCTGAACTGGTGAGCGGTTATGATCCAAGTTAGGTTCCAAATCACAATAACAACATAACTACTCCAATCGAAAATATGAGTAGTTTGTTAATACTAATATTTATCGCACTAAGATTCATCTGTGCAATATATTATGTAGTTCAGTAAATTTGATCACTACATTATAATCTCAGAAATCAATATTTAAAAACTGGGTGACTTGAATCAAACCTATCAGAACAGTGCAGATCAATTCACAAACAAACCTAACTTCATATTCCGTAATTTCTGACTTGACTATTTACATGGATTATTACTTAATTTTGATTTAAGAATATAGGGCCTGATTAGAATTTATCCAAAGAAATATTCTTCGCTCATGTATCTTTGTTTTTAGTTTTCCTGTAAATCGGCGAACTCAATCTTGCAGATTTTGTCTCTTATAAATTTCAATACTTTTCATTTGTTTCAAAATGATCTAAGTCAGAAAAATAAACCAAGAGATGCTAGTTGAGTATTAAACGCTCTTCATGAAACCTAAAGGTCGTTGATGTACATTGTTGATAATTTCCATACTACGCTAAAATAGCTGTTCAATAATTCCCAGTCTTCAGCAATTGTTTAATAATTTGTAAATCAGTCAGTCAATGTATGTTACCCCATGTGGAGCATAGGTCGCCGACCAGCCTTCTCCAAACAACTCTGTCCTGGGCTTGCATTTCCAGCTATTCTCAAGTGCTCTTCATTGTCGTCATATCTGTCTCCTATTCCTCACCCAGCGTGTTCTTGGGTCTTCCTCTTTGCCTTTGGCCTTTAGGATTTCATGTTACTGCTTTTGTTGTGACACAGTTTGGTGATTTCCTCAATGTGTGACCTATCCACCTCCAGCGTCTTTTTCTAATTTCTTCCTCGGTCGGATTTCGGTTGGTTTATTCTCTGCCACAGAAGGTTGTTGTTGATGGTATCTGGCTAATAGATACGAAGTATCCTGCGCAGACAATTGTTTATAAATACTTGTATCTTCTGAAGGATGCTTCTCGTAGTTCTCCATTCACGTTTCAGTTCCATACAACAGAGATGTCTTCACATTTGTATTGAAAAATTTGACTTTAATGTTGACTGACAGTTGGTTTGAGATCCAGATGTTTTACAGTTGTAGGAATGTTGCTGTTGCCTTTCCAATCCGCGCCTTCACATCAGCATCAGACACCCCTTGTTTATCGATGGTGCTGCTCAAATATGTAAAGGTTTCTACGTCTTCCAGAATTTCTCCGTCAAGTGAAATTGGGTTAGTGTTTGATGTTTTGTATCGAAGGATCTTGCTTTTTCCTTTGTATACGTTGAGGCCTGCTGATGGATACAGAGGCTGCTACTTTACTGTCCTTCTTCATCTGCATTTGTTGTTGTGTGTGGGGTAGGAGAGCTAGATCATCAGCCCAGTCCAAGTCATCTAGTTGCATCGATGTTGTCCACTGTATTCCGAGATTGCCTTGAGATGTTGTAACCTTCATGATCCAGTCCACCGCCAGGAGAAAAAGGAAGGGCGAGAGTAGGCAGTCTTGTCTGACATCGGTCTTTGCTTCGAACGATTCTGTAAACTGACCTTCATGCACGATTTTACAGCGTTGTCTGTCGTAATAATTCTGTATGATGCTGACTGTCTTTTCAGGTACGCCATAATGTCAAAGAAGGCTCCATAATACTCTCTTATCCAAGCTGTCGAATCCTTTCTCGTAGTCAAGGAAGTTGATGTAAAGTGGTGAATTCCATCCAATCGGTTGTTAAACAGTGAACTGTAGAATCGCGATTTGGTCGGTACACGATCAGTCCTTACGGAATCCGGTCTGTTGATCTTAAGGTTGGGTGTTGGTTGAATCTTACATTTGGTCCAATAGTACTCCGTTAAAAACTTTCCCTGGTTTCGAAAGTAGTGTGATGCCTCTGTAGTCCTTACGTTTACTGCGATCTCTTAACTTTGATATATTGATGAGGTACCCTTCTTTCCAGTCTGTCGGCGCTTGTTCTTCGTCCAAATCTTCCTGAAGAGAATGTGGAGTATCTTTGCAGTTGCTTCTATATCTGTCTTTAGTGCCTCAGTTGGTATGTTGTCTGACCCTGATGACTTGCCACTCTTGATTTGTCGGATGACTATTTTGATTTCCTCGACTGTTGGTAGGTCGGTGTTTGTGGGGAGATCTATGGCTGCTTCTTCGATAACTGGTGGATCCAGTGGTGCTGATTTATTCAAGAGTTCTTCGAAGTGTTCTATCTACTTTCTTCGCTGTGCATTCACTTCAGTGATTGTTTTTATAGCCTTGTTCTTGATTGACATTTCTGGCATACTGAATTTCTCAGGTAGCTTCTTTGTTGTATCGTATAGGTGCCTCATATTTCCTTCGCTTTCAACTTTTTTCCCCATCATTGCTAGGTCCTTAACATATTTCCGTTTACCCAACCTTATGCTTCCCTTCAATTACTTGTTGACTGCTGTGTACTCGACCTGTGCATTATATGTTGACTGTTACAGCTTAAACTTCTGCTTAGTGATCTTCATAGGTTCCTAACATTTAATCGTAAATACGTTCAACATATTGCATATGCTTGCTTAGACTATGGTGTTAACAATCCTTAAGTTAGACCCAGGGTTCTAATTAAGAATGAATATCCAGTAAATCAGGTTACGAATCTTTAGCGACTGTTGTGGCTAAGACATGCATGACGTAAATATAACCATTCCCTATTAATTCACGAGATGATGATCGGTGTAGAAGCACAATTAAGGAAGTTCAGGGTTGCTAAATTAGGAAGTAGTATCACTTAATAAAGTCAGAGACTATCATTAGACTAACGTTAGCATGTACAAATTATTTGGTCTGAGGTCAATCTGACATTTGGACCACTGGTTTGAGGTTTGGTGACAATTCTCAGAATCAGTTGCACTGTCGACGAGGCTTTCAGTCTTTTTCTTTTGTATACCCTTTATAATTATTTTATAACTTTTCTTTAAATAATTATTTCTCTAGTTATTCGCATTCTGCACCACTAGGCCGTCCAATGTGCAATGACAGAATTCCTGATTCCATTAATTTGTGATATAGCGCAATGATTATCCATTGTCACTGGTGATAAATGTCTTGCATACGACAAATCTGTACTCCACCAGTCACGACTTCTCATTAAAACCTAATGAATATTTTGAAGTTAATCACTAGTGAGATGACTATTGTTGTGTCCTTTAGTTCTATCCACCCACTAATATGATGTGCGATTAAGCGACTTGTCGATAAGTAGGTCAAGACCTTGACAGTGATAGGTCGAATGACTAACCTTGAGGATGATATCGCGTGAGTTCCGGGTTAGACTAAATAATTAGGGGTAGAGAGAGAGACGGAAACTATTCGTTCACCTGATTGGTTTTCTAGCGCGAGAGAGAGAAGACGAGTTGGCTGGAACACGTTTATTCACCTGCTAATACCACTCCAATGCGATAGCCATGCGATTGTCGATTAGTGTACAAAAATGAATGAATAATATAGATGATTTACAGGACCACAACGTAGAACAATATTTGCAAATACAAATATGTCCGAAACAGGGGATAAAGGTCGGGGAATGATGTAGCAAAGGCTACGTTTAAATTACAATAACTTCGGAACAGAAATTGGTATGACGATGAGTGATACATCAAACGGAAGCTTAAGATTAGTAGAATGAACTAAGAGCAAAAATAAGTGTTAGTTTTTTCACGAGCTTTGAATAAATTGAATAGAGTTCCCAAAAATAACTTCCGTTGTTTTTCTGTTCACAACAACTATTGTAATTAAATTGACATATTTTTATGGAGATGTGTATTAGGTTTAATTGTTTGTATTCATTGCAAATGATGAATACACATGACTAAACTTAAAATATATCTACTCAAAACTGCCTGAAATCAAATAATTCTATCCTGTTGAATAATATTCTATATATCTAATCTCTTCTACAACTACTGCTACTATTATTACTTTGATATTCATCATGCTGTGCTGATATTTTATGTTATCTTAAACTAATGTAGACAAATGCTAAATTTTACTATGTTAATGACTAATTGAATCTGTTGGAATGACTCAAGAATTTTATTACTTTCACAGAATTAACAGTCGTTAAAATTATCGTGAATACTGTAAATATACCACTGAGTTAGTGACATTTAATCAACTTTCTAAAATATGCTTTGGCCCTAATCAAATGCCATCAGTGTCGTAGAATGTTACCCAATGAAATCCACTGCCGTTTTGTAGATTATTTTATATAAATTACGTGTTATAATAAGTGCATTTTACTAATAAACGAAATTTTGTTGTTTCATTATCTTACTTCATCTATGATGTATTTATAAGGAGGGAGGAGGAGTAAGTAGAAGGTTCATACTAAGGTTAGAATTCACTTGAAGATGACAATATTCCAGTTATACTTTAATAACGATCTAATGAGGTTGTAAGCTGTGTAGGCACATTCACATTGTTGTAACAATTTAAATAATACTTCCCTTCAATGTTCACAAAGTGTGTTGCATTCAGTACTCATTGTGATTTTTCCATTTATTTATTTGATGAGTGTCACATATCAAAAAAATATAATTGAAACAAAAGATATCACTCAAAATATTTAGACTTATTTGCAACTATCTTATATAAACATGTTTAGTTTTATATGTATCACCATTTAGAATGGAAAGCTTTGGAATTCGACTTATTCAAAATTACATTACACTGTTCAATACCTACTCACCAAATAAACGTAATATTGACCACAATTCTAGAAACAGGTTATTAAACAAGCTTCTAAATTTATATTCAGAACGACCTTAATAGTTTATATGAATAGTGGACAATCAACATTTAAATTACTTGTTGTCGATTACTTACTTATACCCTAGTAGATTAAATACTGATCACCATATTGCCTTAAGGCTGTTTTAAATGAAATAGCTGAAATCTGCACAATGATTTATGTCAGAATTGCTAGATACTATCCATTTTATGAAAAGTGAAGTTACTACTCTTAAAAATGAATTTGTCATTTATCAATGTGATACCTGCTCTAATTAATTTCATGTACTAATATTGTTATTATTGGATGATTAATTAGAACTGGAAGTATGCTCCATTACGATGTTAGCACATTTCATCATCGAAAAAAATGTAAACTTATTATTACTATGTTATACTATACTTTGTTTACTTAATGATTTACCTGTAATGTGCTAAAATCAATAAATTTGTGTTATTGCAGACCTGGATTACAGTTTTCTCAATAATGTAACAGTTAATATTGATGGTTTTCCAAAGATGTTGCCTCGTTTTTTACAAGAATTTCATTTGAATATGTAATAATTCAGTGTTCACATCAGTGACTTAACATTATTATGATCGTTAAGAATGTTTTGATATTTATTGATAACTTATAAATTCATTCAAGTTCATATCATAGTTGAACCCAAGTGACTCAGTATCTCATTTTAAAACCATTACCGCCTAACTATTTAGGCCGCGATAAACGTCCTGTAAAACTGAAATATACTGTACGTAATATCGATCCACTTTGACTAATGACCAGATTGTAAAATTTAATCATCCATAAAGTAATTGACTTCTAATTGATTAGTTAATTTAATCATGCAACACGTAAGCGTACCATGAATGACACCGATATATATTAATTTGATTAGTTGGTCTGTGTAGTGAAAAATCAAAGGTTTTTTTTTAATAAAACCATATTAACTCATGACAAAAATGAAGGAAACGTTAGCTAAATATGTGAAACATTGGATGCTACATTTCTGGTCTGGAAACTTCACGAAACCTGAAGTATATGGATTAGATCAAGAGGACAAAAATCAAAATACTAGGAAAATCAACTATGCACTCATATCTACTTGTCAGAGGTCGGTAATGCAGAATGTTGAACTGACTGAGATTACAAACGTCAATCCCGGCTCAGTGGACTGAAGGTTATTGGCTCACTAGGGAGGCCTGGTGGTTTTGAGTTTAATCTCTGGTGTAGTCGTGGGTGAGGAATTCTGATCCACTGTAGCCTGAAACAGCTGTTCAGAGACTCATAGTTTTAAATAGTTCTTTAATTGAAACCATTTCATGATATGAAGCTACAAATTCAAAAGTAGGCACAGCTACCATCACGAAAATTATCTAAAATCGTACTTCAGTTTGATATCTCAACTTACATGATTCTACTGATAACTAATTTCAGAAGATAGTTCTAGAGCTCTAATGAGAAGACGTGATTAGTGAAATTTAACCATGAGTGACATGCGACAGTTTCCCACCAATGGCACTGGGTAAAGTCACGCGATAAGTTTCAGCAAAGTTAGAAAAGTAAATCTTTGTTTACCGACTGATTGGTATTCGCAACAAAGCTTAAATGTTCTAGCCCTGATCTCAGACGCGGATATTGATGACCGCCTCTGTGGACTCACATACTTGGACGAAGGACATATCCAGTGTTTCCTGGATTTTATTGGTTATCTAAATCAGTTAAGTTTGTGATATCGAATTCAGCAGTCTTCACAACATTTACAAAATTTTGTTTGTGATATTCTCAGTGAATAACAACATAAATCAATCAGCTGACCAGTTAAAAATGCAAGACAAAGTCAATTACCAATCCTAATGAATATCGGGCCACTAGGAAAGGAATATACAAATAACCAATTACGAAAGTATTCAGAACAACCGGTTATGTCCAAGGTATTCAAAACATTTTACGTCTGTGCTTTTACTTCTCTTTAGTGAGAATTTGCCAATAAAAGTTTCTAATTTTCAAACTGTTTTTTACTTAAACAAGTTTACCTTTACACATATCTGTAGCAATATGTATTTTACTGTATGCAATTAAATATGTAAGTCTTTTAACTGAAGTTGATTGTGCCCTTGTAAATATATAGGGCTTACATGCAGATACTTATGTTTGTTCGAATGTCTGCCTGACCTGTGATGTAGCTATGTAGGTCCGTGTAGCCATTCAAATATGTATAACTTACATCATGAGTTGATTTATGTTGCTAAACCAATGAAAATCAAGAAATAGTCTATTGTTGTTTCATATTAAAACAAAAGTTCCTGAATAGTTTGCATCTATTATTACATCAGAAATCAAACCTGATACTTTCAGACCATGCAACAGTCATTTAAGCATTCAGACAAGACAGAACCCTAAAGTTTCTAATTTTCATTCTTAATGTAGCTGTCGATTCACACTGTTGAAATGTACATATTAAGATAATGATTCTTCAAATGAAATCAGACTTATCTTAAACTACATAATTCAATAATATTTTACAATTCTTTATGCAAACATTTATGTAAATGTTTGTAACTATATTTGTATGAACTTCATTTACATATGAATGCATTTATGTCAACTACGTAATGTTTTTCAATTGTTTTATGTAACCGAAAAAATACTAATCAATTTTTATTCATAAAATATGTTAACTTTGTATAATTAAACTAGTATCATCTTTACAGAAACGTGTAAGAGTTTTCAATTCATGCTTCATGAAAAACTATCTTATATTAGTAAATAATTGAGCGCTTAGTCTCCAGTAGTAGTAAATGATGCCAACATTAAATTTTGTACAGTATAATGTTACTTTGGATACATTTTTTTCTTTTATATCACTCCTTAAATCGATTTAACAAACAATTAGATCTAGATATTCAACATCATTACTAAAGAACGGCGACTCCAACAAATGTAGAAGTATTTTTAGACTATTTCGTTCGCGATAGGTATGTGTGAGTGTGATGGTGGTGAGGGAGGGGAGCAGAAGGAGTTAATTCATTATAAACAGAGAGAAATAGAAGTCTAGAGTTTAGTTAGATTTTCTGAAGATCGACTCTTTGTGTCAGTGTTATGAAGAATGATACACGATGAAAAGAAATATCATAGAACTATAAAATTTCCGATAGTGTAAAAATTAGAAGGGTCTTACACTTGAAAAAATTATCAGTTAATGTTACTAAATGGAGTATGATGCATATTATTCATCAGTGTAAAATTAAATAGATATTAGATACTAAACAATTGCCCACTATCCAGATAGATTATTCGAGGAGTAGTTATTTATTATGAATTGTAACACACTGCATATATTAGGTCACCAGTAAGTAATAACCCTTCACCTCAATACAGGTTTATCACAAGTTGATGGAAGTAGTGTTATGTTGGGCAACTAAAGAAGAGCAACAAAATTTCAGAACTGTATTTTGGAGGACTATTTCAATTATTTTTGTTGTGAGTAATGTAAATATTTCATTTCTATTATTGTTACGTTCCTCTTACTCTTTCCTCCTGTTTCGTGCATTTACTCTGAGTATAATGTTTCTTATTATGAGCTACAGTTAACTGGTTGTGCACAAGTTGGCCCTAATCACTACCACTATTTCCTTAGTTATGTATTAATGTTAGTTTCCTAATTGGTTGACTGTGCGGCCAGGTTTTATACATATATAAAGGGATGTGTGAAATCTAATACGATTCTGTCTGGTTGGTCTATCAGCTTGTGTTCTCGTGTCTCTGGCTTGGGACTTAGTGGGCATAGGGCAGACTCGCATTTACCGACTAAGCAGACACCTAGTTGACGTCCGATCAATCAACCGATTTCTCGCGACATAACAAGTAGAAATTATATCACTGGGATCCTGATCCAGTGGTGTAGGTGGGTTAGGCATTCAACAACCTGGAACACCTAGGGCGGAATCTAGGAAGTTCACTAGGACGAAGCAGTTATCCAGTGTTCCCTGGTTTTCAATGATACTCTGCCAACATCGATCTGTGACGGACTCAATCAACTAAATTTTACTATATTGTTATCCATTTTTGCTTTTTCGATGACTATAATTCATTCTAGAGTAAGGCAACAAACTGAAAATGTATTTGTAGGAGAATCTTCAATAATGCTGTTGACCTAGAATATTGTAAAAATGATCAATCTATATTGGTAGATTATGTGGACTCTTCACCGAAAGTGCACAAAGAGATAGTGATTTAATCAAGAACTGGGTGCCATTGAAAAACTAAATCCTTAATAAGAAAAAGGGGAGTTTCATGGAGAATGAGAAACATAAAAAAATGAAGAGTCAAATAAGGATTGATCGATTTGGTTATCAGCTGCTTATTCTCCACGATTGGTAACGGATGAATGAATGAATGAATATGTAGCGACCGTTATCCATTTGGGTATGTCTGTTCGATTAACTCACCACTTATTCAGTGAACCATAAATAGAATCAATTTGAGGCTTTAATATAAACACAGTAAATTGATATATAAACGGATTGCTATGGGTGTCGTGTACGATATACCTAGAAATAAGTGAGCATTTACGAAGCATAACACGAAATGATTGTCATAAATTGCGCTAGGTTAGACAACCGATGGAGACTAGTAAGTACTGGTCGACTGTTCCGCCCTAGTATCGGACTTCATAGAATGGAGTATCCAAGACTACATAAGAGACGTTCTTTCAGATGTTGGACCACTAAACCTGTAGGCATCCGATGGCTGGTATTTTATAGTTCACTCAGTCAACAACATATATTACGCAACCTTGTCTTTTACTATCTGTCGGTAACCAATTCACACTCTACATGAATTAAATCTACCAGTCATGTCTTCGAATTTGCACTGTAGGATAAAATAGCTGTCAAATGTGTCCTGGTTTTCAAAGATTGTCTAACCCAACTCAGTTCGTGATATCTAATTCAAATGTAGCACTCAGTTCCATATGGTTTTTACACAACTTGAGGAAAAATTTTCATGAAATTTTACGAAAAAAACTTGAAGGTAGGCTTTATAATTTTGATTGATTCATCCCAATGTGTTAGTTATAATGTGTACACATTTTCTTTTAAAACGAATAGGTCGACCAAATATACAACTATCAAACGGTATTTGGTAAATAAATGAGATTTCAATGCAATTGTATATTTTAAACAATAGGCAATTGTAATAGACAGGAACTTAAATGTCACTGTTCAATTGTTAAAATTGGTTTTCTACCAACAACGAATGATTGAATTGTCCTAACCACTTTTCCTTATCTACTTGAAAATCATAAGACTGAACCATCAAAGTATTCAAAGTTTATTATTAGGTGTCTGGTCTATTTTCACTACTATTGACAACTTACCAACGTTATTAATACTTTAATTCAAGCAAACTACCTATTTACCCGACAATTTATTTCTTAGTGTTTACCTAAAATGTGTCACTACAGAGTATGAAGCAAGACCACTTTGTGGTTAGACTCATTCAACATCATAATTATTTTAGGTATGCGCCCAATACTTACAAGCGTTGATAATAAACTAATTGAGACTAAGTGTATGTAGATGGCAATTAGTAAGTTATTGAAATTTGTTGATTAGATACCAAATATAAATGGCTCAGCTCAAAAATTAATTTCAGCATAAATTGAATACTTAAAGAATGAAAGAACGTTTATGTTGTAAGCACTCGAAAGTAATTAACACAGACTTCATGAAAATATACGATAAACGCAACTGTAGTTCATCATAACGAGTACTAAAGCGTTAATTCGAATCGAATGATACGAGTTAAAACTGTACGACAATTTTGTTACATTTCACGACAAATATTAATGTAGAAAAGAATAAGAAAACTACTATTGAAGTCAAAGATAAGTTTATTTCAAGGTTCAAATGCATAAGATCGAAAATAAATATTAAATGATAAATCACTTCAAATAAATAACTTTAGAAGCATTTTCGGTGAACAATACCAGGACCAGATTCATCATATTCTTGTTTGGAAATCCACATCTGTTGGAAAGTAGACAATGACGCCAAAATAGAACCACCAATCCAAACTGAATATTTACGCTCAGGTGGAGCAACTATCTTAATCTTCATTGTACTCGGTGCTAATGCAGTGATCTCTTTCTGCATACGATCAGCAATACCTGGGAACATTGTCGTACCACCTGACAACACTGTGTTGGCATACAGATCTTTACGAATATCCACATCACATTTCATTATTGAATTGAATGTGGTCTCGTGAACACCAGCAGATTCCATACCCAAGAAGCTCGGTTGGAATAACGCCTCAGGACAACGGAACCGTTCGTTACCAATCGTGATGACTTGACCATCAGGCAACTCATAACTCTTCTCCAATGATGAGCTGGAAGCGGCAGTCGCCATCTCCTGTTCAAAGTCCAGAGCCACATAACACAATTTCTCCTTGATATCACGTACGATTTCTCTCTCAGCTGTTGTCGTGAAGCTGTAACCACGCTCAGTCAAAATCTTCATCAGGTAGTCAGTCAAGTCACGACCGGCAAGATCCAGACGCAAGATCGCATGTGGCAGAGCATAACCTTCGTAGATCGGCACAGTGTGTGTCACACCATCACCAGAGTCCAACACAATACCAGTTGTACGACCAGATGCATACAATGATAATACAGCCTGGATACCAACGTACATGGCTGGTGTGTTGAATGTCTCGAACATAATTTGGGTCATCTTCTCACGATTGGCTTTCGGATTCAATGGAGCTTCAGTCAAGAGGACGGGATGTTCTTCTGGAGCCACACGTAGTTCATTGTAGAATGTGTGATGCCAGATCTTCTCCATATCATCCCAGTTTGTTACAATACCGTGTTCAATTGGATATTTCAATGTGAGAATACCACGTTTCGATTGGGCTTCATCACCAACGTAACTGTCTTTTTGACCCATACCAACCATCACACCCTATCAGAGACAAAAACACAAATACCCCATTCAAATTACACTTGTCGATATTGCATGATGAAAACACAATCGCTTAATAATAACAACACTGAATAAGATGTTTCTGATATATGTATTTATTTACATATATATATTCTTCCTAAACGAGACACTAGCAAATACAATCATTCCTATTTATAATCATATGAATTCACTTTAATGGCATAATTAATACAATATAAGGAAAAATTAACTATTTGTTATATGTATGTTATGAAAATGCTTACTTGATGTCGAGGTCGTCCAACGATGGAAGGGAATACAGCTCTTGGTGCATCATCACCAGCGAATCCAGCTTTGCACATTCCTGATCCATTGTCTACAACAAGGGCTTGGACTTCTTCATCGGCCATGATCGTTTCTTAACTATAACAGTAGTGCAGTTAAACAATTTAGTTTACTATTTTGCTATCATTCCACCATAATTTATTCGTTTTTATTTTTAACTAATGTCCATTTATGGCCACCGAAGTCTTTTACTAGTGATTATGAATTTTTATTGGTCCACATACAGTTTACTACCATTACTACTAATTCATTTGCAAGTACTTGTGAATCGATTTGTGTAGGTTGTGCATCCATTTCCTTTGTGTTCACATTCATTTAGGTTATTACAAAAGGAATTTTGTGCCCTTTTTATTGATTCACATGTGTGACTAGAAAAATAGGTAGGTACGAATATACATTCATATATCCATATATGTAGAAATGCAAATGGGGATGAATAGCTACCATAATTAAACAAACAGGAAAAATCCTACGTATTTATCAAAGGTCAAACGGTTAATGATAAGAAATATGCGAAATTACATTAGTGAACGGAATAAATTAATCGAAGGTGTGCATAACGCGACAATTGAAGTAGTAGTAGTAGTAGCAGTAATAGAAGTAGTAGTAAAATTGACAAGTAATAGTAATAGTTGAAAATTGCAGTAGTATATTATCAGTGGAATACAGAATATGATTAAAAATTTTAAGCATATTAAAGTGAATCGTTGATCCACTTTGCTCCTGAGTAACACATACGACATGGTTGAACTCCACTGGTCGTGTCTTCTCACTAAAACTTCAGGATTACAGGAAACTGAAATGGGCATGGATAAAGAGGTTAGAAATAATTAAGTGAGTAAAGCTCAGATAAAGACGAAATTTTATATAATCAATTCTTTAACTAACTTACCGAGGCAAAGCAGTGTCTTTTCGAACACATCCGTACTACCCAATCCCTGACAAAACTGAAGTTCAAATCACGAATAAGTAGATTCACCTACAAACACTCATCTTTATAACTCAATAATATAATGCCAGTAAATGTAGAGTATTTTGTAGAACCTTCAGAAGCGTTATTTAATAGTATTTAATAATAAAATCAAGAAACAAATAGTTGGGCTTTAGTTGAAGCAAATATTTGGCTTATAATGGTTCTATCTGTATACTCAGCTAACTAGTATAAAATGGGAAAGCCTGAAATTGTACTACTAACTGTAACTTAGTCTGACTAAAACTTGTTACTTTTACCTATCATTCATTATAGTTACGTAATTGTTTTAACTGAAGGCAAAAGACAAGAATTTATATGCATATTATAACCATTTCAAATCATTCTGTCATTGAAGTAGAAACATTTCACTATTCACGAATTTGTTTATCATTTTATGAGATTGAATATATGTTCATGAAAACCTGTGAATCTAGCAATTTCGAATAGGTTTCTATTCTCTTATATCCTATTACATTTCGCCTCACACAGTATTCCATCAGCAGGTCATACTACTGGTTTATATGACAAGTTTGTCGAAAAACTACTAATCACATTCTAACATATATATATATATATATATATATATATATATATATATATTTGCTGGGTGTTTAGATGTATTGTCTATGAATATCTACTTCAATTACATTTTGTGTTAGTTGGCAAGCCTCAGTAAGGCTTGTCTGTAGTCTTTAGAGGACTGAGATTCTTTTGAAGACTCGAAATATAAACTAAATTTTAAAATGAATCTAACTAATCTAACAAATGTTGTTTCTAACTTATTTACCTAAGACAAAGTAGTACATTTTACAATTATTATTAAAATGACTCCATTTACCTACCACTGTGTAAATAGTAAAATGTATCATACATATAATTAATCATAAGTTATTACAATGTAATAACTGTAACCAATACATTTTTTTAACCAAAACAGATTGAATCATACTAGTAAATTACATTAACTATAATTAAAGATTCAGTCATTCTGCTGGTAATTCTCTAATTGACTTTGCTTCTCGTTCAGTAATAAAACAACATAATAACCTGGTGTGTTTGATAAAGGCATGAACAACATTTTTATATCAATGAGTGTGTGCTTAAGTGAGCAATAACAAACAAAAATCCTATGAATGCATGTGGATTTACAGATAAATAATCATACTACTTATTTTATTTAGTAGTAAAATAAGTGATTTTAAAACTTCCTTTGTAGGAATGGGATAAATCGCATAGATTGTCTTACATAGTAATCCAGGAAATGAATTTTATCATCCTGTAGATTCCCCTTTATCGCAGTTAGAGATGAATCTCCTACCTGTTGACACAACAGTCAAACAATCATTCACTACTGATAATTTGATTCAGTTAGTAATCAGTTTGTATACATCATTACTAAAGTTAGACTTGATAATTTCAACTGAATTGAGCATTTGATAAGTAGTTTATAGAATTAAATAGTTTATATTTGGAATATTCGAATGAATAGATATTAAAATTTTCTGACGTTTCAATGCATAGTACAAAGTCAGAGAATATTTAATTATTCTCTGAAGAAGCGATTTGTGCTAAACCGAGAAACGTTAGAAAATTTTAATTTCTACTCATTGGAATATTATGAATATATACTGCTATATATATATATATATATATATATATATATATATATATATATATATACCTTTTATTGACATATCTAACATATAGTGATAATAGCATATACATTTTGGCAATGAAACCTGAATTTATCATCACAGGAATGTAATTCACTTTCATCTTTTTAATATATTTGGCATGTCATTTAAATTCTTGACAAATTTCTACTTATCAACCTTGTTATATTAATAACTTAACTAGAAATTATAATAAGAAAAAGTTACTATACTCAGTTGTTAGGAAGAAGTTAATGAGAAATGGAAATCAGATTAATTTCTTGAAATATGAACCAACTTCACTGTTTGCATAAGCACATAGTATTATACAGTCAATAAAAAAAACTGTGCATTTTAGAGAAAAGGTTGAGTTATTGTTTGTATTTGTCGCACAGTAATCTCGAATGGGTAACATTTGAAACCAGGGAGCACTGAAAAGATGCCAAGCTCACCATGAGTATCCATCGTCAATTTTGTCAGGGGTCGATTTCACGACCTTCAGTTCTCGTAGCATATACTTAACCACTAGCACCACTAGATCAACCACCGTCCAACAGTAGAGTCTTTTCTGAAATCAGTTTGTGGTATAGCGTATAGATTAATCAATTCCATTTGTGACAGCTTATTTTTGCTCAGACAAAATGAATTTCATAACTCAAGACTTCTCACTAGAACTTCCGTAACGTCTCCAAGTTTGAATCTCTTGTACGGGCAGGGGTGCTCGCTTCCAAAGAATCCGTACTGGGATGAAATAGCTGTTCAGTGTTCTTTGTATTTAAATAATGCCTAACTATCATCAATCTATGGTGAATGTATATGACGAATTGTGGATGAATTGAAAAGCATTCAAATTGCTGCTTATTTACAGATATGGAAAGAGAAATTTAGAAGACCATCAATACACAATTTTAGAAAAGGATAAATAGTGTCATAGATTAAGTATTATTTTTAAAAAAAATGGACTAATCGACATAAGTTTAGATAAGGAATCAAAATTTCATGAAACTATTAAGGTCATAGGACAAAAGGTGAGTAGTCATATAGTGAGATCTTGAACTGGAATCATTATGCTACAAGGTTAATTGCTATCTAATTTGAATACATAATTATAGTTCGAAACTTTTAGAAGTAATAACATTTCATAAAAAGTAACAAATTCAAAGCTCTTTGTTTATTTACTAAGTTAAAGAATTTTGAAACATCCATAAATACTGTCGATGGTACGCTATATAATTAACTAATTAATAGTGGTGATGTGAATTAATTTAGTATCAATAAATAGCTTTACATAATCTAGTCAGTTGAATTGAATTCTGAAAGTCGATTTGTTATCACGAATTGGTCTAAATTAGACAACCACTTGATCACCAGGAAGTACTGGATAGCTGTTTCCTTCTAGTATGAGACTGCTTAGCAGTGTATATACACAATCCATCATGGGTCGAGCCTAAGATCTTCTGACACTGAGGCGAACACTTTACCATTAAACCATTGAGTCGACCTCTAACCGATATTTCTAAATCAGTTCATTTATGATACGTTTGCGCGACCTCATCCATTGCCGAATTCGTTATATTAAATTAACATTGAGTAATGTCCACAACACCCAACTACAATCAATATCAGCTTGGTAGCGACTAACTCCTTAAGATGATTCCTGGGATTTTAGTGAAAGGACGGGACTAGTGGAGTTCAGCCGTGCCGACTATTAGGCAATTACCCACCTGATGGAAATGGATAGGATCGTGCTAACGTATTACAAATTGATTGAATTATAAATATAACTGATGGGATTCGACTCAGTGATCCTAATTGTAGAGACTTTACCGCGGAGCCAGAGGGTCATGGATTCGATCCCCGAAGAGGTTGTGGATACGCACTACTGAAGAGTCTCATACCAGGACGAGACATTTATTGAATACTCTCAGGTAACCAATTGTTGTCTAATTCAGACCAGTTCGTGACATTAAATTGACATTCAATAATATTCATAACATCTAACTACATTCAATTCTGAAAGATATAGTGAGCGAGCACATGAAAATTTTCAAGTTAGAAAGCAATTATCAGTTCCAAATGACCACTGAATTTTTTTATAAATAATATTCAAAAATTCTCGTTACTCACCACAGGCATTGTTAACTTTTATTGACAAAACAATTCATTTGTGTTGCCTGAATGCGTCAAAGATTAGTTTCAGTTGGGTACCAATTAGAAATGGACAGCCCTTAGTTTTAGCTTGAGACTCTTTCAAAGTGCGCACCATCGATTGTGTTAGAGAACTTAACCTAGAGCCTTCAGGTCTCGAAGGATGCGCTTAACCAACAGCGCTACTAAAAAGGCTTATAACGGCAGAACTCCCACTACAAATAACAAAATTAAATACCAGTCTCCACAGAGCTACTTCGACTCAACAAAATTTATTGAAATCAAAAAATGTTGAACAGAGGTTTTGCCCGTTATTGATATTCATGAATGAAATGGATTAGTCACTTACTGACAAATTCATACTTTGATCAAAATGTTACAGTTAAGTTAATAGTCATAATTTTTATTATATTCGGCTTGTAATTACTGGGCGAATATAGGACACACATCTCATTCGGCTTACAACTCATCAGCCAACTCACCTTCATATTTATTAAACAAATCTATGACTAACAGAACTTGTACTTCAGTGGATAATAAGATAGAGTTCAGAACAAAGATTAACTTTGTCAAAAATTTCGTCATAATTTCCATTTTCCATTACAAATAGATAGTAACTAAATGCATAGATAGTCTAATATAGAGCAATAAACTATGTAAATGATCTTGTAAGAAACAGTTATTGATCTGTTTAATCGTTAAAATAACGTGTATCTACATGGTAGAAAAAAATCACTAAACCACGGTTGAATTCCATTATAAACTAAGAAAAATAATTAGCATTTGTTCATATATATATTAGTAGTGAATGCAATTTTACATTAAATTTCTTAATAACTTCATAGTTAAAACTATCAGAGGGTATAAGTAATTATGTGTAACTATAGTCAGTATTATGTGAGAATCAAATTGATTATACTAGATTAAGTTAATATTTGCGTTAATCGATAATTGTTATGTGGTATTCTACTTCTCTGAAATTAGTAGTATGCAGCCGTAGCATAGCGTTATCGAAGTATTACCTAAAACAATTATTCGTCAAATCAAGTTCATAAACCATATCAACAAAGTGTAATGAGTAACGTGATAGTAGTATGTGTAATTGTAGAGGTGGCAAGAAAAAAACGACCTAGTTGGATAAGAAAGAATGAATTACCATAAGAAGACGCATTAAGTAATAATAAAACTTGGAAGTTAAGGGTAGGCGTGGAATTGTTAGGGATGTTAGATCCCCAGAATTCTGTTGGTAAACCTATTATTTTTGTGATTTATTTGTGTAAACTTAAATTTCTCGTTTTCGTGCCAAAATCCGCCCTTTTCACCTTCAGTTTGTGTCTCCCACTTAGTAAGACGCTATATCTTATTGGTTCGTTGTTTGTTTTGGTACACTATCGTGACATTTTCAAGGATGCTTCTCTGTATTGTATATATGCATATGAGCTGAGTGTTTGTCATCAGTCTTCTAGGCTGCCTGTAGAATTAAACGCTTCTTGCTGAAGCTGCACTTGTTCCTCTAGTTAGCTGGGCTAGGGCACTGTGAAATAGCTTAGCTTACCAGTTATTGTATCGCTGGTTATACTTTCGTTAACAGGTATTGTGGTGTTTTCTTAATTAGAAATCCTTAGCAGGAGTGGATACAGCAGAAGGGACGGAGATTGTGACCGATTTCACCGAAAGTCTTTAAACAGCGGACACGACTAGCGTAGGTACTCCAACCAGGTACTCTCTTACCAACACTTGTTAACTTCATGGATCTTTACTGTATCTTTTTTTAGTTCTCTTCCTACCAACAGCGAGTACTTTATACAACGACTTGTTTATAAAATATGCACATACTATTTATTACTTATCTCCTTAGGAGACGTGAAATACGAATCGATAACAAATAGGAGTAACACTCTCCCTGATACATTGTACCTCACAATGACACATATATTATAAGAAACTGTCTCGTCTTTTACTGTGAAGAATTATTAGTTAACTAAATCTTCATATGTTCATTTCTAAACAATTTAAAACCACTTGGGAAAAAACGACATACTGATTAACGCTGATTGTTTGAGCATAATCTAATTACCCAGTGGTATTTATCAAACCAACCAGCAGTATGTATATATAATCTTAAGTGACAGATATTAGAGATTACTCAGAAATACTTAATCAATGCCTGTCGTTTTACGTGGAGCATAGGCCACCGAACAGGATTCTGCAGAAGAAAAACCCAGAAGTATTTGAAGCCTTATTTTCTGTATTACTGGTAACACAAAATGAGTAAATGTTATTCACTGGCTCGAATAGCAACGAGTTGTTGCCTCAGACTGCGAAACTTAGTAACTCAGGTCTGAATCCCCCAGGGATCATCAATTTCCACATAATTGCAGATACATTTTTTAACAAGTGCTAGATAACACGAAAATCGGGTCAGAGTTCTCCTGTCTACTACTTTGAATTACTTAACATGAAAACATTGTGATGTTGTATTGAACCATTTCCACTGAAACTTGATGGATAGAATTCTTTCATCATTTAAGTAACATTGGTTTCTACTGTGAAACAAAAGATATAAGATTGGCAACAAATCAACATGGATGAAATTTGTACAGAGTTTCAAATTTAGAGCTCATTTGATTACTAAATCATCCATAGATTTTGTTCTAATCTGAATAATATTAAAGTAAAATGTTGTTGTTAGCGTATCAGTTTACAATGAGTTAAACAAATATGCTTAACTTAAAACTAGTCTATTCAAGTACACATATGTGTAAGTGGTTAGAATGATTTATTTATATAATCAATAAGTTCATATATATAAACCTACTTGTAGATGCATAAATGTATACAGAGTCTAAGATTTCATTAATAATCTACTATTGAACATTGAACAATTTTAAATGTTGAACAGTAAGTTTAAAATTCATGTAACCTTTGCAATGTCTAGATTGTTTATTTACATAGAAGCAGAAAATCAGGTTGAATATTGATTTATGTGCATAAACTATTTTGTGCAAATAATTTTATATATTACATAATTATCATTAGGCTAAGTAGAAAATGTTACTTCCGAATTATTGATATGAAGTAAGTGTTCAACAAATTTATAACTGAAGCAACTTGACTTTAGCTAAACAATTCAAAAAATATCAATGTGATAAGTAAGATAAAGAGAAATATCGTTGGTTATTATATGTAAACCCTTTTCAATAGAAACTGTGTCACTTTCTTAACACCTCCTGAACCAACCTTCCAACTATTGAGAGGACAAAATAAAGTCAGTAATTTATACCTGTTCCAGTCGACAACCATACATAAGAACATAAATTGATATTCGTGCCTTTTTTTAACAAGTCCTTGAGAATCATATTAAGGATGCTAGTAGGTAACCCTTAACTTGAAGACATGTACGCAACTCTAACAGTAATACTGATAGTTTATTTATTTATTGGCTTACTTAGCTGAGTTTTATTTGATACGGAATCGAAGCCTTGGAATGTGTTGAGACGACAAATTACAAACCAGTAGTACCTAGCTTTATTTGAAAATCTTCCTTCATATCATATCTTTTCTTGATAAAAATAGACATTCTATCTTACTGTCTCTTTTGAAGTCCAGTTCTCTCCAACTAACATGATAATAATAGCTTAACCGAAGTTTGATAATCATCAGTAAAAACCAAAGTTTTCGAATACAGAAAGTAAGGAATATAACAACTAAAATCAAATTAAATTAGTCTTGTTTACTAACACGTAATGTTAATTGTTCAGCTGGGTGATTTGTTCGGATTTACAAGTATTACATTCATTGAAAACTTATAAATTATCAAATTCGAATTCACTGGTACAAGAATAATGTACTTGATAGGAGATATGAAGGTTATGCGGTTTGAGGTGATTTTACGTGAAGTTATGAATGTTTATTGTTGAAAGATCACTGAGTAAAGATGAAATAATACTTTTCATCTCATATATATATATATATATATATATATATATATATATATATATATATATATATGGATAGATAGCTGATTTAAAACGGTTGTATTAGTATTGTGAAATAACGACTGATTTGTTGAAATAAGAGAAAGCTAATTTTAGTTTTATTTGTGGTCAACAATACTCATTAGAAAAAGATGTCTGTAGAGAAAAACATGAAATCACAAATAAACTGTTTGCTAGTTTGAAATCGATAAATGACTTAGATTGAAATGAATTAGACAACTATCGAAAACCTTAAGACACCGGATAGCTGTTTCATTCAAGTTTAAAACTTCTTAGAAACGGACACCAAAGACGAAGCACTGTATATTCAGCTTTCGCTGTGAACGCCAAACTTTTATATCACTTTAAGTGTGCATTAAAAGTTGATATTTCTAACTTCTACTGAAAATCAAATTATTCTTTGAGAATGTAATGTTTTTATTCTTATCTAAATGGTGAATTATAAATCTTTCACCGTCTTTTACTGTATAGAATATGTTGCAAATAGATTAATATAAATTGAAATGTAGTATCAATCATAATAATTGTTTTACTAAAGGTCACATGTTTATTTTTTAGTACAAAATATACACCGTTGCAGTAAACTTCTCCTTTTAATAATCACTTAACTTGTGAATACTCAAATTATATGTATAGATGGTATTTATACAGTAACGAGATGACATTTATATTAAGTGTCATTTCATCAAAGAATGTATGTTTGATGTGCCAGAACAACAAGAATACACAAACTACCCTATTGGTACACACAATTTACGTCTCACTCGTAGTTTTCCACTACCTGTCTACGCTATTAATAACCAATCACAACTAACGTAGGCCAGATATATCAGGTAGATAGGCTTATCCCAGTGTGAACATCAACATGGAGATGCAGGAACATCCAGCCGATGAGTCTCAAATGGGACGAAACGTGTGTTCTGGATTCCACTAGGCCAGTCACAATCCAACTTAAATATTACTTATGTACTATCGCTATATGGAAGCAATCCGCTCAGGATGTACGTATGACAACAGATACTGACCACTTTCAGTCCATTACAATTCAACGGGAAGTTACAAACTTATTCTAATTAGATAGGCTTATTGTTAGTCCTATAAAATGCAAATACAAAAATGAAATTATGATTAGTAAAAGTCGCTTTACAAATTGAGTGAAGTGGAAATTCTACCACTAAATGTCAGCCAACCCAAATATACTAGTGGTTAAAAGTCTACAACAAGTACTCCAGGTCTTTGATTCGATTTCTTAGCTGAATCGTGGATAGGCATATCTGCAGAGTCCCGTACTGGGACGTAAAAAGCAGTCGAATTTTCTCTGGTTTACACTGATAGCAAACAATGTGATTAAATATTAATTTCCTAAAACCACCTCAACTTAACTAGAATTATCAGTTCATTAATGATTAATTTGAAGATTTTTCTGACGTTCTAGTAAGAATTCGTAACTGATGGAGTTCAGATATGCCAAGAGTGAGATAACTACTACTGATGGCATTGAACGATCGTCAGGTTGTATTACAATACTAAATGTTTATCTTATCCATGTAAAAAACAATAGATTACAGTAGGATAGTAACAATATGATGGTCTGTTCAAACTTTAATTTAATCTCAGTTTCCTCGTTGTACAAATATCTTATTTTAAAATTGTCTGAATCAAATGATAATTAGGATTGCTAATAGGTCTACGTACTCACGTGCTAATTATAAAAGACTTGTAAATTATTATTATGCCAAATACAAGTAGATTCAATTACTGTAGTTCTAGTGAGAAGAAGTGATTCACTGGATTTCGAGAATGTCGAGTGTAATTCAGTTACTCACCGATGACATTTTATGAGATCGCTTGAATAAACTGCCGAATCGGCTGAATCAGTAATTATCAACCGTTAAAAGCCAGCTCTGTGGTCTAGTGATTAAGCAGTCCTCTGCAAAGCCTGAAGTCATAGGCTAGGATTTATTAGTGAGGACTCGAATGTACACCCCTAAAGAGTCTCATACTAAGATGATGCAACTATCCAGTAGCAGTTCCTGGATTTCAATAGTTGTCTAACTCAGACCAGTCGATGATATCAAATTCAAACGCTTAAATTATTGATATAATTGCTTTTGTGTCTATCCGATAATTAAACGAGAGATAAATATATTAAACTTTATGTATCTTATATACGATGATTAAACGAAAGATATTTATAGTGGTAGAAATGATAGTAAATGCTTATAATGGAAGATTATTTGACAGTGAATGATCAATGAAAACATTTGTAATTTATGTTTTTGAATAATAACAATTTGACTTCATGTTAAGCAGAAATCTAGTGAAACATAAAGTACAAATGTTCTTAAGAATTTAAAGGTGATTTGATGATAGTCTGTAGGTAACCCCGGACCTAGGCTTCGTGCTACTTGGTACTTATCAACACGGCTTACCTGGACTCCTTCAGGAAACTTATGCTACTAGGAGGAGTCAATCCTGGATCACCTAGTTTCACAGCCTACAACCGTTACCACTGAGCTATTAAGACAGCTACTATCTATCTCAACCTAACTTCGGTGATGTTGAGTCACTTAGATTAGTGATCCCATTACAAATCGATTGACATAATCCGATCAACACTATGAAAGACTTGAAGAACATGAAACTTATCAATACACAGTGGTGATCCGATGGTTCTGAGAATTTGTAACTCAAACAAAACTCATAATAATCACTAAAGCTTATGATGCTTTTCTAACAAACGTAATCAATTTGATAGGTGATTTAATCGAGTTTAAATAGTATTCAGTTTAATATTAATCTTATATTAACATGTATTTAAATACCTCCTACTGATGAATAATGAGAAGTGCAAAAACTAGGTCTTGAAAACTTTTGTTTATTACCTAAGAATTGTCTAATCAATCACAGTTACGAGTGATTATACAATAAAATCAATACTGCATTTTCTTCATATAACTTACTATCCTGTTGTTCTAATTTGGATTTAATGGGGGATCAACAGTGAACAGCAGAAACATGAATATATAACTGTCAATGTATATATATATATATATATATATATATATATATATATATATATATATGATGATTCTATTGTAACCACTTGCTGCATACATGTGCATGTTCACATACATTTTCAAGTGATATGTGACTATAATCAATGCATTAATTATTTCTAATCATGTCAATTTCAAAAGCAGGTACACCAGCCTATATCGCGTGCTAGCTGGCAATCAATACCAAGATTTATTCGCAATCTTTATGCATATTATTGAATTAGTATCTGAGGTACCTGATTCTACAGTCATAGATCATATCGCTTGATTGAATTGACGTGGAACATGGAATTTTTAAATAGATTTATCACTCAGAAGTGATCATTATCATGTTTCGTTAGTCCTAATTTTTGATTGATCCATAACGATCAAATTGAAATGTGACAACTTGCCTAAGTAATTCAGCTAACAATATATTTTGTTTAATGTTAAGTTAGTTAAAGGAACTCAATTGGAAAGCTATGATATGAGTTTTATATTGATTGAAACTTGAATGTACAGCTTATCTTAAATTTTTAGAGAAATGTTAGTCACTGCTTATTTCAAACAATAGTAGTGGTGTATAATCATGTTAGCAAAATACATTGGCAACTATTGCTTGTAGTCAGATTCAACTAATAATAAAAGATATACCTGTTCACCACAGTAATTGCCTTGCTAATTTCAGTTTATGAAGAGTGGAACTGAATCCAAGGAAACTATTACCTGATAGGCAGTTGTTTCACAGTTAACAATCAATTTCATTCATTGGATAACTTAGTAGAACAAAAACACTATATGAATGAAATGAAATTGATATCTGATTGAAATCACTTAGCCGACATACAATCAGACTTGCAAATTTGAAAGGCAAGTATAGATCTTGTGGCAGTTTGAGTTTTGGTATTATGTTCTATATGATCCAGTTACTTATATAAGATCTTAAAGTATATCCAACCACACTAACTTATCGAAAAACCTAACTTTTGACTAACTAAGAAACTAACCGTGCAAATCTAGAACGACCCAGACGATAAAAATATCAGCCTTGACCTTTCTTAGGTAATGTATCAAGTTACTGATATTTAGTTTTCCATCCCCATACCAAACAAACACGACAGACTAAGTGAGTGAACAAGTCCTATCATGTTTGTATAAATTTTATCAAAGTTCTGACCATCATATTATTAAATGAATCTTTGTCAGATTGTCAAACACGATAAAGCTTTATTACCACTAGTTCGTTCGACAACCAAGAACACTAATGATTATGTCGGCTGGATTCATCACAGACTGATATCAGTTACAGCATTATTACAAACAAAGATTCACTGAGCATGCGTTAGCACAGGAATCTTCAAATGTTTGCTTTGGACGTATTGGCCAGTAAGTTAAAAAAAATTAAACTAATTTCTTCTGAATTATTTCAGCAATACCAACTAGTATTATTAATTACTTAATATATACATTAATTCACAACTAATATCACTGAGTAAATCATAAGCAACGTAGAACTTGAAACTTATTTCCATAGGTCCAGCTTGCTACACTATGTCAATACAGGGAGATTAGTACCAAAGCAAGAGCGATACTAGTGGTCGTAAAAACATTAGAAATGGAATATGATTCAAGAGAAAAGAATTAATTCGTGAAAATAAACATTTGAGAGCTCGAAATCTAATGGAACACAGGAAGTGAATGCATTTTCGTCATGTAAACAGATTCGCTGCTTTGTCATGAAGAGTTTCTAACCAATGGTTAAGAAAACCATATGAATCACAATCTGAAAGCCCTCATCTACTCAACGGCTTGATGAACTAATGTCACGTTGTGATTTCCCCGTTTATATTTCTTTCGTCCTACTCCGACGACTATCATAACCATATATAGAAGTATACGTCAATTGGCTATATATAATGCGCCCCTACCACCCCACCGGGTGAAGATTCATAACCCAGTTAACTGATGTACAACCTTGATTCACTATTGTTTACAAATTAGTACCTACAAAACGATGAATATTTAGAATTTATTTGCATACACGTATCCGCTTTCCAAGTGCGTTTCACTCCCACATCGTGAAGCATAACAGGCTACTGAGATGTATATTTATCCTATGGTTGATACATGTATACCCCAGATACGCCATAGGTAAGGTAAACTGTAGAAAAGCTAAAAGGACTTTCTAAATCTATACCGGGATATTATTAAATCCCTACGCATCAGAGTTGATGGCACTTTCAAGACGCTCGACTGCTTTATTACCTACTATTAGTTCAGGCCTTAACGCAGATCAAACCTTAAGCAACATTTTCATATGAAGGAGGTGTGATTTAACCAAAACATTTTTTTTAATTCTCAAGGCGATTGAACTACATAGGCAATAATTACTGTATACTGACGACGCGTAAAATTTCTTTCTTACCCTGAGACTCAACAACAATCTAATTTAAGCAACAATAAGATAAATTAAGCAATTATGTTTATTAATAATAGCTAAGAATGTCTTTTTTCCAAGAATCGCCTATTTTTTCAAGCTTGAACAGAAGTGAAACAAAAGAAAAGGAAGAGGGATAGTGAGGGAGAATTGCAAACAAAGAGATAGGATTTGGTTGATCATATTTGTTTTATTCATATTCTTGCTATAATTGATATATTGACTTAGGTAATTGTTGATGACATTGTATAATTCTAGTAAAACAAATGGGTAAAACAATAAAGAAATTGTTTGCATTGACTAAATGACTTAGCAAGATAGTATTCTCATAATAGTAATAATAATAGTAACAGTATGTATGATTAGAAGATAATAATTGAATAAGTAATATAGATAAATAACTTTAGAAGCATTTTCGGTGAACAATACCAGGACCAGATTCATCATATTCTTGTTTGGAAATCCACATCTGTTGGAAAGTAGACAATGACGCCAAAATAGAACCACCAATCCAAACTGAATATTTACGCTCAGGTGGAGCAACTATCTTATCTTCATTGTACTCGGCGCTAATGCAGTGATCTCTTTCTGCATACGATCAGCAATACCTGGGAACATTGTCGTACCACCTGACAACACTGTGTTGGCATACAGATCTTTACGAATATCCACATCACATTTCATTATTGAATTGAATGTGGTCTCGTGAACACCAGCAGATTCCATACCCAAGAAGCTCGGTTGGAATAACGCCTCAGGACAACGGAACCGTTCGTTACCAATCGTGATGACTTGACCATCAGGCAACTCATAACTCTTCTCCAATGATGAGCTGGAAGCGGCAGTCGCCATCTCCTGTTCAAAGTCCAGAGCCACATAACACAATTTCTCCTTGATATCACGTACGATTTCTCTCTCAGGCTGTTGTCGTGAAGCTGTAACCACGCTCAGTCAAAATCTTCATCAGGTAGTCAGTCAAGTCACGACCGGCAAGATCCAGACGCAAGATCGCATGTGGCAGAGCATAACCTTCGTAGATCGGCACAGTGTGTGTCACACCATCACCAGAGTCCAACACAATACCAGTTGTACGACCAGATGCATACAATGATAATACAGCCTGGATACCAACGTACATGGCTGGTGTGTTGAATGTCTCGAACATAATTTGGGTCATCTTCTCACGATTGGCTTTCGGATTCAGTGGAGCTTCAGTCAAGAGGACGGGATGTTCTTCTGGAGCCACACGTAATTCATTGTAGAATGTGTGATGCCAGATCTTCTCCATATCATCCCAGTTTGTTACAATACCGTGTTCAATTGGATATTTCAATGTGAGAATACCACGTTTCGATTGGGCTTCATCACCAACGTAACTGTCTTTTTGACCCATACCAACCATCACACCCTATCAGAGACAAAAACACAAATACCCCATTCAAATTACACTTGTCGATATTGCATGATGAAAACACAATCGCTTAATAATAACAACACTGAATAAAATGTTTCTGATACATGTATATATATATATATATATATATATATATATATATATATATATATATATATATATATTCTTCCTAAACGAGACACTAGTAAATACAATCATTCCTATTTATAATGACATGAATTCACTTTAATGACATAATTAATACAATATAAGGAAAAATTAACTATTTGTTATATGTATGTTATGAAAATGCTTACTTGATGTCGAGGTCGTCCAACGATGGAAGGGAATACAGCTCTTGGTGCATCATCACCAGCGAATCCAGCTTTGCACATTCCTGATCCATTGTCTACAACAAGGGCTTGGACTTCTTCATCGGCCATGTTTGTTTAGTTTACTTGATTAATATATAATTAAGTACAAAGAACTGAAACAATGTAAACTTAGGAATGGAATAAATTGACCCTAGAATAGTTTCATATTTATATATCATCATATTCATACAAATAATATCCATATATGGTTGTGATATTTTTTGCCATATGGGATAGAATTTGTTTACTTTAAGTGACCAATAGAATTATGTATTATTGCTTCCTATCCTTCATCTCTTTAAGAAATATTGAAAAGTGCCTATATTTGTAGATTGTATGAATAAAAGAATCTCAGTTTATTGATCTATCCTAGATGTGCACATTAAAAAGATGTAAGTATTGTGGATGTGGAAATGATTGTTGTTTAGTGTTAACCTCTCTTCATTTCTATTCAATCAATAAAATATTCTTAATATTGGCATTTATTGAACATACATACACAGAAATGCACATTAAACTGAATGATAGGCGCTATCAACCATTTTTGTGGAAGGCAGTATCAATTTATATTCATTCATACTTTAGCCTGAAAAATGTACTTAGGTAATGAAATTATTGTGATATTAGTATAAACTAGAAAAAGAAATAATGTTATTCAATGATATATATGTCTTGAAAATGAACTATTACCGATTTGACGTTCTAAGTGAAAAGTAATAAGTTCGAGTTCATAATAGATTGTATGAACGTCAAACCAGTGAAAACATACGACTTTATTAAAAGATCAATCAAGTGTATCGCTGTAGACTTAACCTATAATGATAGATAATCGGTTAGTCCGAAGAAACTAAATAGTTAGAGGTAACAGGATAGAAATCCTGCTTGATGCATATCACATGATATCCGCTAAGACATAACTGTAACTATGAGGAAACTAATTTGCTCTGTAGGATTCAAACCTAAGTCAACCGATTTCTCAATATAAGATGTTTGAGCCGCAACTAAGATAATTACTCTGAGTGACAAATTGCATTAAACCTAGATTACAAAGGATTCTTATCCAACTACTTATAATCACCTAACCTCATTAGCGTATTTCACATGGTTTAGAGTTGCTTAGAATAGAGTATAAATTCCAATTAATAGGTAGACTTCCAATTAGTAGTAAGGACTAGATAAACATGACATTAGTCATTACGCAGTGATAGATCAATGTTAATATGGGAACAATTTATCGACTTCAAAGATTATCGGTCTGAACATTGAATAAAACGAACAAACACATTTTGTACTGATACACTAGTCCATTTATGCACATCAATGCAGAGCCTGGGATAAACCTTTTTCCCAGATTCAGTTACTCGAACATATCCAAGCTGTAAGATGTAATACACAAGGAAAAGGTGTAAACAAATTGAAACAAAAGCAATATTGCAGATGTCTGAATAGTTCCAACTTCATTCGATTCAGTTGGGATTTACACTGAAGTTACTACATCCAGTTACTCTCTAGCCTAATAACCGTGATAGCCACTATTTTCCTGTTTCTTAAATACACGCTAAATAAGAAGTAGTCTTGTTAAGCAAGAACGTATTTAAGAAGGTTATGCAACAAATACATAGATAGAATGTTCTTTAAAAAGTGGTTAATCATAGGTGGAACAAAGGTAGATCGAAATAATTGCTCAGTATAAAACAGGCTGCTGTTCGATTACGTCTTAATCGACGATAAAATAGCAGAAGTATTTCTGTCTATCTTCATCGGATTAGGTCAGAAAGACCTTTCGCCATTTTAGTTTGACTGGATTGAACCCTTTCCAATATACTCGCATCCTATTTAAAACAGAGATTTGTCGCCTGAATTCCATATTTTGATTTAGGCATCGCATATTTCAGGTATCATATTCGGGATTTTTCTTCGTTTAAGATAAAAAATGCTTTGTGAAAATCTCATAAGTTTGGGAAACATTTCGCAGCGACCGCCTTACAGTTACTCATACTTTTGACGGCATCATTGACTACGATTCCTAAATCCTTATAGTACAGTAATTTGGGTAGTGATATTTCATTTATTGTACAAACTGTTGTAATGATCTGTGTGCAATACAACACATCTGGCAGAACTAACTTTAATGACTGTGGATTTATTCAGTCATGATGTGATGAAAACATTTCTTTAGCCTTCCTTATCGTCCTCACTACATATGAATCAATAGACATTTTTGTAATTAACAAGTAATGGAATCGATGATTTTTCAATATTTTATATATCATTAACGTAGATCAGAACAAGAAAGGAACCTAAAATTACCTCATTAAAAACCTCACTCTTCACTGATTCCTAAAATGATAAAGATCATTCACTCTCGGATATTGCTTCACATCTGTAAAGAAGTTCATGAACCTATTACTAATTTTAAAATCAGTTGTGAGATTCTTCATTTTCACTTCATAATCCCTGTCAAAGACACCATTTTAAGAATATGTTTAAACCTAAACAAAACGCTGTAAATAAAGTTACACTGTCTTTCTATTCTCCCACCTCAAAACATGAAGTGAATTGTTAATGTAACCATTTAGATGCTCGTATATAAATATCAGTATATTTTGATTATTACTCGCAATAGAACCCAGTGTGTTTTTCTTTTTATCTAGGACTCGCCGACTGAATGTATCTGTCACTTACGAGTGCAAATGCTCGTGCTGAGACTTTAGCATAGTTCTTATCCTTTCTAACGTCAACGTGTCATCTAGAGAGCTACTGAGTTCAGGTAGTTAATAACATGTTCAGTGGATGCAGTTCATTAGTATATGTCCTTTTTCGTAAGGTTTTCATTTAAATAACTTGCAATGAAAATCGATTTTATTATGAGCCTATAAGTTTAAATTACTTTGAAGCGAAGAATTTCAAGTCAATTACCAATATTACATGTATTCATCAGTGATTTGGAATCGATTGATTAACATTTTAGATTGTAGGTATTTTAGGATAAAGCTCTAAACACTGTGTATTCATAATGGAGTTTCATGAACTTTTATAAAATCATTTCAAAATCAGGTTAGTGAACAATAACCCTGTGTTAACTAGTAACTAGCGACAAGATTTATATTCCCAAGTTCTTCGAAGAGAAGCTGTAACTTATGGAATTAGTCAAGTCAGATATGAAAAGACAACAAAGTAATATTTCTTTAAAATATTCTCTATAAATATGATTTTACAACTTCAGTGAATGATATCAATCAAAACATCTCTTTTATTGAAATGTCATTATTCCTTCCTTGGTGATACAATGAACATCTGTTATCAATCATAATTCATGAGAACTACTATAAGCAATGAAATGACGTAAGTAATTTGGAATACTAGATTCCAAATATATAGCTTAAATAATCTTTATAAGCATGATACCTTAAGATAGTAGCATTTTGAAGGTCAAGAGTGAGGATAACTGTAGAGACCCAAGTCAAAATGAAACAATTAGTAAGGATAGTTGCTTTAAAAATAAATTAGATGGATCACTGATTGAATGTTTTTCACATTTTCCATAAGTTTAAGTAATCTTGACAATCATAGATTAGTTATTTACAGAACGAATTGAGCATAAAGGGTCTTTGGTTGATGTGTGTATTATTAGGAATAATGTGGTCTCAATAAACAGAAGCTTATTCAAAGAATTCCACGTTTATGAAAATACTTTATTAATTTATGCTACTCATGAGTAGTTAACAAATACCAAATAAATATTCAACGGATAATAAAAGTAATAAGTAAAAAACCATACGACAGTCGGTGTATTATTCCTTGATCTAATTATTGACTTGCTTTGAAATGCGTCTTGCATATTCGACAGAAGAAGTTGTGATTATTGGTGTTTAGCAATCATGAAAGTTAGACAGGTGTAACCAATCACTTATATGATCATAGCACTGCATCGATAACCGATTAAAACTATAAGTATTTATTGAGAGCACATTCTGAATTCATTTCGCAGTAGTTTCGTGAGTGTTCATCATTAAATGTTTTAATACTGATACCCGTGAATAATAAATCTGAACAATCAGCTTAATATCAATTACAATAAATGCATGTGAAATGTTTATACTTCACTTACACTACTCGTAAGTAGCTGAAATGTTCAATGCAAAAGTTGGTCACCCAAATTCTATTCTATTACAAAACGGAACTGTGTCAGGAATGCGATGCAAACAAGGAAACATTGGATGGTTATTTCGGCCTAGAATTGCACTCTCCAGCATGATATAGACATGTCCACACTTACTGTGTGATTAAAACAGCAGTTTTCCTCATATTTCGATATAATATGTTTTCCTCAGTTCCCGAAAATATAAATTCGGACCACGGAAAAATACAAGTGATATACTGCTAATTTTCTTTAGAATAAGCTACAAACCAATGGTTTTCTTGCACATAGTGTGCCGTGTTAGAGACCTTAAGAACTTTTAAGTCTTTATGATCGTACGGGTATTGAAATTAAAATGAATCAATGTAACATGTAATCCACAGATCTAGTTGATTCAGTTTTGCTGCTCTAAAAACATTTGAACAAATACCAGAGCTATAAATTTACGAGACTTGTAATATCCGAATTCGGGATTTTTAATGACTTTATCTGTTCGGTTCTCGTTGTCTGGTACCGTCTGCTTGCTTTTAGTGACAACAATAAGCAGGTAGATATCTGATGAAGTGTATGCGTTGACCACTTCACTTATCTCGGAAGTCTCATCACCCCTGGTGAGTCAGTGTCTGGCGAAATCTCAGAACGGATTCAGAAAGCCCGACTAGCATTCGCCAATTTACACCACTTGTGTTGCAGGCGAGATATCCATCTCTCAACTAAAGGCCGGGTGTACTGCGCAGCAGTCCACACCGTCTTAACATATGGCTGCGGAACGTGGGTCATGAAAACACAAGATATGCGTCGACTTAAAGTGTTTGACCATAGAAATTTTCCTAGCATCTCTCGTATATCATGGAACAGTCAAATAAGTAATATGGAGGTTAGACAAAAGGTTCTTGAGAAATATAGTAAATCAGTCGAAGAAGTCATTAACACTCATCGATTGAGATAGTTGGGACAAGTGTTGCACATGCCTGATTACCGCCTGCCTCGACGCGTGTTGTTGGTTACGGTTGAAGGAGGATGGAAGAAGCATAGGAGCGACTAAACCAAAACATGGCATCAGTCTCTGAAGTCTTTGGCTGTTGGTCTAAGCCATGGTGGTAGATGCAGATTACCTGTTTGGGGTCCGCGTGATATTTGCAATAAATGGCTGGAAACACTTGGAGACAGCTCAGAATCGGTTACAGTGGCGCAAGTGTATTCACTCTTTAACTCCACCCAAATCATGAATCCTATTATTAGTTTCTGCACACCTTTGCTTTACTCTCCGCTATTCTATTCTGTTATGTTACCTCTATAATCTTGTAGTGCTAATGTAGTATGGCAACTTGAACCTATGGGTGTATGTGCCCGGTTCTACGTTGTTATTGATGACGATGATATGGTGAATGCAGAGATAATGATGATAAGTGAGTTGGTGTTATCACACACTAATAATGAATTTTGTGGTATGATAACACTTCTACGCTTTATTCGTTGAGAATAGTAATTAATAAACTAATTCAGTATGATTAGTTTATTACGTGAGGGTAGTTGAATTAAGTTAGCACACATTAGTTCATCATGACTCTCTGCATGGTGACTTAAAGACTACACAGCCTACTATCTTGCGATATTATTAGATATTGGATAGAAATAGTTGGTTGCTGCTATCAGCTACAGGTTTCATAAAGTGTACGATGAAATAGAATTTTACTCGACTTGTTATTTAATTCGTAACTATTACAGTGCATCGCTTTCACTTTCCCATATCCTATTTTCTACCTGTTCACAACATTAACATCTTTTACTGGTGATCATACTTGAATCGTTCGAATCTCCTACTAGTACTACTAGAAAATCTGATATACGTATATAATTCATTAACACCTACTTAACTAATTTACCAAATAGAGATTCGTGTAATTGTCTTCAAATAACACTTTAAGTATGAGGGTTAGTAATACCATCTGATTGGTCAAACCGAAGAATGTGAATTGTTGTGACGCGTGGTTTTAATTTTTTTTATCGACCGCGGGAATCTCTGTCGTCAATTATTGTTTCGTCTAGGTTGACCGCTTGATTCCTCTCCTAAGCTTTGATACGACCTCCAGGTTAGAACTACACTTCAACGTGAACACGACGGAGAAGACAGGAAATACGGTAAAACAACACTCAATGCAAGGTTCAATTATGTACAGAAAACTAGGGTATTTATAGTATCATGAATGTCCTTCGGGGCTTTAGAAATTTTTTAGTAGTAGTAAGATAACTGCCCTAATCAGAGACATATAACGTGACTTCTCATTGTCTAAAAGTTTCTGATAAATACTATATGCGTGCTGATTGGACAAAATGTTTTCTATTGATTTTTACGCCTTTTCGAGCTTGTATCAAGGGATTTTCCGGTTCTACCCAACAGTGAAGATCTCGTACTTACAACTTAGTGACTAAAAGACAAACACCTTAATCACTGGCTTTTTGCTTTATCACCATAGCTAGAACTATATTCAAGTAAATTAATTACAAATGAGTACATCACATCTACTAGTTGCATAAAAAATATATTCCAGTAGAATAATGGGATAACACTAAATCTAATTCTTTGGGTGATATAATCATCTTTTGTTCATAATGTCTTTACAATTCTTATCTTACTACACTTTGTCCACACTAATAAGGCGACGATCTGCAGTTCAAGTGGATGATGTTGATTAGTGCACTGAGCTAGATAGTTTTCATTGTCATTTTGGACAACATGATATTATCAACATATATATAGGATGCACTAGTGTCTAAGCTTGCGCTTGAGAATGTAGATAAGGTCTTGCATCCAAATAAGATAGGATAAATGCTAACCATGTTAGTGGACGATGATAGCGATATACTTGTAATGAATTAAATTAGTAAATGTAAACCACTAGGGATTGCCGCTAAGAAATCTAAGGATATCAATGCCTGTAATAATATATCATTATATCTTGGGTTATTTCAATAGTGGAGTTATGAGTAAGTGTAGATAAATAGTCTCAAACCAGGGCTTATATCAGTTAACCAAAGCTAAACAAACTGTTCTCGTGAGGTAAAGTAGAAAATGTTGCGGTAATGTCGATGTCCACAAGGATTCAGCAAATCTAATCTCAAAAATAAACCAAAGGTTACACCCCAAGTGGGGTCATCAATAAGTACTACTAAGGTGAAAAAATTAGCATGTGCTTCATGGTTTTTTTTATCGGTTATCGGACAAAGATTGATTCACAGTGAGAAACGCTAAATACCACAATTTGGAGCTCTTATTGATATTTAACGACTCAAATTCAGAGGATTTAACTAGTTACCAAAAAATAAGTGGAATATGTAAAATTGTTCATTCATAGTTATCAACATATTGCGAACATAAACATCAAGTTCCAAAGAAACAACACGTGTTCTTAAAGAGAACACCGATAACACTGAATAGAATACAAGCTGATAAAAATAACTCAATTCCATGTAATATTGTGTAACTCAATACCAAAAGGTCAAATGAGTCACATAGAAAGGAGATCATCTCTTCCCCTATCTCAATTTATGTAAATATCTGTATACCTTTTTTTCCCTATATGTATAGTATATAGGGAAATATTTTAGGTAAATAATGATTGGCTATTATGATAACAACCAATCAGATATTGGGAAATTCAGATTTTAGTTAATACTTCAATAGCAACAAGGAATACAAATGTATCGAGTATTTAACATTTTTATGTAGATAAATAACAAATAAATCAATAATTAATTACTATTATTATTATAATTTATATATTATAACTGTCATTATCACTCATAGTTAAAATGTGAAAAACTCAGAAATAACAATACTATTGAATAATAATTAATAAGTAGTAATAAAACGAAATTATTAACAGTGTAATTTAAGCCTTTTAAAACGGATTCATTCAATAGATTGATATCGTTTGTTTCAATCATTTGAAACACCTGGATTCATCCAATTCATTCATCACCAACATGATTTTGTTATATAAAAAAGAAACAACAAAATGAATGAAAATAAGGAAGGTAAAACACTCAAAAGTAAAATATACAAACAAGTTGGAGAAGAGATGAATTAAACTGAGTAGTACAATAAACAAATAGATGAAAAAAAGGGGAGATAAACCAAAACCCTAAATCTTTATTGAAAACATGTAATGAAGAAATCGGGTATAGTTATTCTTTTTTTTTACACAAAATGAGGTTAATGTTGCAGTTGCTACCCGCCACCTTCCCCCCTCCCTCCCACATACACACACACATACATTCCGTACACAAAATACTCCATAAAATAATGTATACTTTTTTATCTAAAAAAAAAATGTGTACACAGACAAACAATTGTTCAATAATCAATATAAAACATGAAAAAATGACACAGGGAAATGTAAACAACGGAATAATAAACGAACCGGCTGCATTATCAAAGTACATACAACAAATAAACAGATAGTAGATTACAACGATATGACGGAGAATAAAGATTATTGTAACTCAACAAAGCCTGAGAGTGTATGTAGACATAAGAGAAATATCCCACTAACTATGTAGAAAAATAGAGATAATTTTTACATACTGATAACAGTATTAGTATTGTATATATTTCCTCCTGAATTACCTACAAAACCACCGGTTTTATGTCAACTTTCTTCAGACTTTTGCATTTCCTTCCCAACTACATTCAGTTACGTAATCATAATATACAGGTATAGAGAAAAATGTAAATATTGTTAAGTTTAAGAGGTAGGTGAGTAACCCATTCATACTTATATATTTTATTGTCCTATTTACGTTCCTAATAAAGGACATGAAAAATAATTTACACATTATATAAAGAAACTATCTACTCTCCAACTTCCCAAGGAATGGAAATATGTTAAGTACCTATAATGATAAATTTAATAAAATGAAGTTCAATGAAGAAAGTAAATAGTGGTAAGTATTTATAAATGTTCAATAGAAAGTTTTACCTGAGAATAATAACTAAGGATAATAAGCCCACCACCATAATTAAAGAAGTTATAAAAGTACAGGGAAAACCACAGCCAAAAAAATAAGTAAAAGGATGCTTTATCGTTCTATTTTTCTCAATGGTAAAACAAACTCTTGTTTCTCAAAGAGAAAAAAAAGGCAAAAATACAAAGAAGGAACCAATACCCACCAAAAATCAGAAAGATTCAGCGTAGTATGTTACACAATCTGTCTATATACACATGAATACACATTTCCGAAAGAAAAATTAAGGAATAAAAAGAGCAACACGAGTTGGTGGGAGTGGCGATATAGAAAGGGTAGAAGGAAAATCAATAACTTTAGAGGGAGGGGAGAGAAAAAACAAGTATAATAACTACAACTGAACACTCTGTTAGAAAGCAATAATAATAGTAGTGACAATAATAACAATAAAAGAACAATTAATTAATCATTATTCACTTGAAATATACAAAATTAAAACAAATAAATAAATAAGTGATCATAAACAAGATCAATAAGTTGTTTCATTTTATACATCTATTCACAGGATATTTTCCATGAATAAAAGCTGTAGAGGTAGATTCAATTATCTATCAATCTATCTATCTATTCATCTATCAGTTAATTTACTTATTAGTTTCATGACGATTCCTGAAGAACATTAACAGTACTATTAACAGCATTAGTATTAGTTGTACTGGTAAACTTCGAAGTGTCCTGTTTTCCTTACAGATAAATATGAAAATATAGATTCCAAATTATTCAATAAGTGATTTAATTCATTAGAACAAGTCAATTTTTCAATACGCGAAGCGAGTGATTGAAAATTGGACAATTTCAGTAGTAAACGTCCCATTCGTCCATGTGGCGCATTCGGCCACACTTGATTACAATAATATTCTAGGCCAGTATAAACTTGATCACGTAATAATTCAATTACTGATCGAATATTATTAAGACATGTTAGAGAATCTATGTGCAAAATAAAAAAAAATTGAGGATACATTGTTAAAACTTATGAATTGTAAGAAATATGCATAGCTATGTGTGGAGACTGTTAAATATAATTTTATGAATTGATGTGGTCTACACAATTATTGAAATCTAGGTAACATCGAACAGCTACTTCGATGTAATAAAGAACACTTCGAAAGTGCACGCTTCGTGTCTTCATAGAGGGCCAAGGCCCAAGAAGCCCTGAATAGCTGTTTTGTCTCAATGTTGTACTCTCCAGTAGTATGAAAAGAATCACGAGGCATGTAATAACAGTGACTAATCGGATTCAAATTTGCTTGTGGAGAATCGTCGCAGCAAATTTCGACAGTAAGTTTGCGGGGATGAAGTCGTCCAGAATAACGATGAAAGCCTGACCACAATAATAAACAATCTAGCTTAGAAAATAAAATTTAACCGAAACCATCCTCCTAAGCTACAAATTTACATTATCCCATTAGTCGATATCTCGGTATGTAACATATATTTGCCTATCACTCCACATTAGCACAAAATCTATAGAGTTAATTTGCATTTAAATTCGGCTAGGTTATCCGTAACGTTTTCGATAGTCACTAAGGGCATGGTACTCAGTTGAATATTATTATCACTTTCATTAAATAATTCCATAGCACTATTTGTTTTTTTGCGGTGCTTCAGCTTTTATACGTTGAACGTATTGCTCATATAAAAGAATTCCAGATGCTTATATCTGCTTGAATTGAGAATTACACAGTAAATATGCAGCACCCATCTACTAAATAAACAGAAAAATGGCCGTGATAAAGACAGCACATCAAATGAACGCTGCCGATAACCTCGACTAAATAAAACCGAAATTCAAAAAAAAACAAGTTACCTGGATTTAGCAGTAAAATCAACTTTAAACAACCCAATTCTACTGGATCTAAGTTTAACATTCTAAGCTTTGCAGGCTAAATTATGAATTAACTTGTAGACACTTATTGCATGACGCTTATGCAGTAAATTAGATGATTCTGAAGAAATTAATAGATTATCCACTGGTTTTGTTGTTAAATTGATTAACAGATGAAACTCTGGAAAATTTGAATAGTAGTCCATCGTCTCTAATGGATCATCAGACTTACAAACTTTTGTATGCGTTGTTGAATCTTTAAATGATGCATCTGTTATGGACGATAATGTTGAATGTAAAGGAGAGTTGTTAGGAATAATGCTAGCAGTATCCGTAATGGGCTCAGGATCAATAGTACTGGGAAGTTTAGATGTAGAAATGATTGATGACGATGGACAACGTTTACGATCATTTGCAAGCCAATAAACTAAGTTCACAATGATCAGTTGCATACACGCTATTTATTAAAAAAAAAAGTAAAGACGTGAGAGGAAGGAAGAATAAATTTGAATTATTCTGATTACGACATGATGAGTAATAAATACGTTTACCAGTCAAGTGATGTTTCTAGAAGGAGTAAGCTACGATTCATTAAGCAGTGGAGATATAGTTATACAAATAAAATATTATTTATAAATTGCAAAACTGTCTATTACTAATTCTGCTGATATGCTTGCATTATATTCCATGTTAATGTACAGTTCCTTACTTTAGTTCTTAATTGGAAGATAGGATTTGGTGTGAATGAGTATATCACTTGATCAGGCATCTGATTTCGAGTCATATCGCTTCGTGATCATATCGTACTACTGATAAATTAACGGTGTATTCCTTCTAACAAAATATACGACCGTAATGACACATCTAGTACTTGGAAGACACAAACAACTTTCTACTTAGAAATCTTCTACAGCTTGAGCTCCGAACAGAAGAGGAAAGACGAAGGTTACAATAACAAATGATATTCATAATTAATATATTTATTAATTATCCCATCCGCATATGACGCACTGGGCCTTTAAGTTTCTGGGATTTTCATTAATTTACTAAATTCTAAAGACTTCCGAAAAGTTTTTAGGAGTTCCAAATACTTAATTTATTGGACAGTGAGTAACTTAAATGATATTCCACAGTCGTTCATGGCATCTGACCAAATTTATTTTATCTGTTAGCAATAGTAAGATTTAACACAGAGTTCTATGGAAAGACGACAAATCAACTGACAAGGTTTTTTATGTATATCAACTGAAGTTATTGGAATACATATTGCATATGCCCAACAAAGCGCATACTTGAAAGACCAATCTTGAATAGGTTAAGAGAAAATGGGAGGAAACGAAAGGCATCAAAATAATAAGTGGCATCAGTCCACGAAGTTGTTGACTGTCAGTGTGATCGATGTTGGTAAACACTGACTACTTTGCTTGAGGTTCACGTGATTATCGTAACCAGTAGACGGAGATCGTGGGTGTTATTGCTCAGAAAGGATTATAATAATGTAGATACATTAGCTTTTCACGTTTTAATGAATCTTAAGTTCAATTAATTCTACATACACATGTCATCCTAAATAATTCACTCGTTGATTAGACATTTACACTATAATTCATTCAACAATAATTTCGGCTCAATGGCTATTCAACCACTTAATCTAATCTCACCGTTTTGATGTAGAATAGGCTGTTGAGGCGAAACCTTAGCATAGGCTAAAAAACTTCTGTATCATGTTCAACTCTGATCAATAATGAGATCATCTGCGACACTAGCTTTACAGAATTAAAGTTGATGGTCAAAACTAAAACGCTAATCCCTAAGAATAGAGGTAAGCGGCAGTTGGGTATATGTAATACATATATCAAACAGCCTCATTTAGTAAACAATCACAATCCCATCAACTGATTTACTATTTTTACAAAGTACCCTGTGTCTAACCTCAACATCCCTTACTCGACGGTACCAACAGACACGAGAAATATTCCGAAGATACCTGTGACCAAATATTAGCAGCCTACAAATATCTTCCACATTGTGAGGCCACATTCCACATGCATGTGATGAGACAATATAATATTCAGCAATATACTCATTCCTTAAATAGTAGATGGACATCTTGACTACAACACTAATGACGTCAGTTAGTAAAAGTGCAACATTTTGTATTTGGAGGAGGAGAAACGCACCATAAACATCCTTGCATTGCTTCCTAATCCGATTAAAAGGCTATACATTTTATCGGACCATTTACAACTCGTGGTTAAACGTTTGATAATTATGGAAGCTAATATTGTAGACACCGTATTAGCCAAACCGATTCCAATGTGGTTAAAGTAGGATGGATTTGGTCCATTTTTACAAACTGCGATGATCAAAGATCGAGATCAGTCAGATAGGATTACGTCCAGTTCCCAAACTTTAGTTAATATATTGGTCAATCTAGCTGATCAAAGTGATAATCACAGAAGCGTATCTAACAATACTGAGGGAGTTGATTTGGTATGTACTGACTGGAATCCGAGTCACCAGATCACAATTCTGAGTCAATCAAAACAAGATTGATTCTCCCATAGAACTGATATATTAACAACTACTAAAAAATCAATCAGTGCCTGTTACTCTACATAGGGCATAGGCCGCGGACCAGTATTCTCCAATCAACTCTGTCTAGAAATCTCCTTTCCAATTCTTCTCAAGTCCCTATTCATTATTTCCAAGTCTGACACCGATTCCCGGAGTAGCGTTCTTTGATCTTCCTCTTTTCCTTTGGTCCTTAGGGATTTGAAGTTAGTGCTTGTATTTTGATGTAGTCTGGTGATTTATTGAATGTGTCCTATTCCGTCTCCACCCTATTCCCCAGATTTCCTCCTCAGCTGAAAATTGATTTGTTCTCCGTTAGAGTAGGTTGTTTCTTATGGTATCTGGTCAACAGATTCAAAGTAACTTGCGTAAACAACTGTATACAAATACCTATATCTTTTGGATGATGGTTTTCATAGTTCTCCAAGTTTCAGTTCCTTACAATAGAACTGTCTGAACGTTTATATTGAACAATCTGACGTTGATGTTGGCTAACAGATCGTTTGAGTTTCAGCCGTTTTTTTAAATGTAAGAATGCTACCATTGTCTTGGATTGTCAATCAGTGTCTTCACATCTGCTCAAGACCTTCCCCCATTGTTTATCAATGATGTTGCCTAGGTATGTAAAAGTTTTAACATCTTCCAGAGCTTCTCCATCAAGTCAAGTGTGATTTAATTGGTGCTTGCTGTACTGTATCTAGGGCTCATGGTTTTCCGATTGTGTATGTTGAGGCATACTGCTGGCTGCAGAGGCTTCTGATACACAGGTCCATCTTCAACTAGATTCATTGCTGTGCGTGGGATAGAAGAGCTAGATCATCTGCGAAGTCAAAATTGTCTCGCTGCATCCATTCTGTCCACTGTATTCCATGCTTTCCCAGAGATGTTGAGATTTTCATAATACAGCCAACCACTAGGAGAAAGAGAAAGGGTGATACCAGTCTTCACTTAGAATAAATCTGTAAACTAGTCATTTATGTACACTTTTGTAGTATAGTCCGTCGTAAGAATTCATGTATGATATTGACTATCTTCCCAGCTACATCAATGTCGATAAAGGCTCCTTACTGTTCTCCTGTCTACACTAGTCAAATGCTTTCTCATAGTCAAGTAAATGAATGTAAAGTGATGGTTTCCATTCAACTAACTGTTCAACTAGTGATCCGTAGTGTTGCGACTTGGTCGGTATACAATCGATCCTTACTGAATCCGGATTGTCGATCTCGAAGTTGAGCGTCTACTGGATCTTTCATTCCATCCGACAACATTCGGTTGAAGACTTTTTGCAACACTGATTGTAGAGTGATGTCCTTTGTAGTCCTCACATTTACTAAGATCTCTTTTCTCTGATATCTTGATAAGGCACTCTTCTTTCCAGTCTGTTGACACTTGTTCTTCCTCCCAAATCTTTCCGAAGAGAATGTGGAGCATCTTTGCAGTTACTCCTATATCTATCTTCAGTGCCTCACTCCGCTGATGTGTTGTCTGGCCCTGTTGTTGATTTGTCACTCTTAATTTGTCGGGTGGCCATTTTGATTCCTCGACTGTTGGTGGGTCGGTGTTTATAGGGAGATACGTGGCTGCTGTTTCGATGACTGGTGGGTTTAGTGGGGCTGGTCTATTCAAGAGTTCTTCGAAGTGTTAGACCAACCTGTTTCGTTGTTCATGCATGTTTGCTAGCCTTGCTCTTGATTGGCCGTTCTAGGGTTATTGAATTTCCCAGCTAGCTTCTTCGTTGTATCGTATATATGCCTCATGTTTTCTTCCTTTGTAGCTTTTTCTGATGTCATTGTTACGCATTTCATATATTTCCGTTTATCCGACCTGATACTTCTCTTCAATTGCTTGTTGGATTATGTATTCGGCCTGTGCATTGGCTTTCACTGTTCTTGTCCGGCTATTATTAATTGCTTTCCGCGATTCTTTGGACAATATCACTGTAACTCCTTGTGTGTGTGTGTGCCAGGGAATTTAGTATTTAATGACCTGACTACAATAGTACCTATCCTGAGGCTAATCTTTGCTGTCTAGCTTGTAACCAGTGAGGTTCCCTTATTCCAAGAATCTTCAGGTTGTATCTTTTGATTTCTTCAGCTAATTGGATAGTTCTCCCGTTCTCCTACATCGTACGAATATTCTATGTGCCTACATTAATTGTTTTTGTGGTTGTTAGGAGGTTTTGTGACTTTTGGAGAAACTCAGCTTTCCTCATGAGGCGTCAAAACTCATCGAAATGAAGACCTTCCAACTCTCAGAGCAAAGTTTAAATTGTTGTTTTCTGAAGAGCGTTTTTTAGTAAGGTTGTTTTTTATGGGATGAGGTTGATAACTCCATCCCCAACCCTCTTCCTTCATCCGAGCTTGGAACTGGGAGCAACCCTAGGAGAGCTCTAAGTCGATTACTAGGTAGTAAACAATGCTGTGTTTGTCTAAATCCTTAGTTCTGATCAGATTCTAAAGATCAACAGTATAAAACCAAAGTTATAGCTATAATATACACCAAAGTATGGAATAAATTACAACACGTGGACCGTAGTACCAAAAACAGATCGATGGATGATATCGATGCGCAAATTTGACCCACATATAACTAACTAACTAGCCAATATAAATGAATGTGAATAAACACAGACAATTATCACAATGCACAAATACGATAGATGCACAAAATATAAGAATTAATTCATTGATTCAAAATTATAATAGTTGTGATGTGAATTGATTTTTAGGTCAAAACTATATCAAACTAACCAATCAATCATGGATGTGTCATAAATACAGACTTAGTTGTAAGCTGTAAATCGGTGAAGTACAAGATAATGTAAAGATTTAAATCAAGAATGTACGTTAATAGAGAGATTCAAAATTAGAATCTTATGACAATTTTCACACTGGTTGAAGTGGGGAAATGAGGAATGAATGCGTTTGAACCATTGTGACCGAGTCACAATCATGAAATGTAACATCGCCAAACATTGGATACGACAACTCCATGAACTCAAAACCAGGTAGCTTGTGCCTACCAAAATAGGTTCGACTTTCGTTCAGTGACATTATTGACTGATACTATTTATCAGCCTTTTTCCACCTGACTCCAAATAACATAACATGTCAACGCAGGCAAATGTTAGACTTACGTAATACACGCTCAAACTATCTCAGTCGATGAAATAATGTAACTCACATATCAAATATGAATTTGTACATTCAACATTGAACCACACTTCGTCTTGACGGTTGCCCAAACTGAGGTAGATGGAGTGGGAACTAAAAATGCAACTCGGTGGTTGCACGTCTAATGTCTATTAAACGATTAGACTACAACTGAAGGTAGGAGAAGAGAGAGGTTCAAGGTCTAAATCTTGCGGACTTTTTTTTCATGGATCAGAGAGGAAATTTATTTTGAAATCCAAACAAGTGTGATCAGAGACATTAATTCACGGATAAGGTCATAAGGACGAGGCGACTTAAAGTTTGCAAAATCAGACGGATCCCTATAATATTAAAAATTCGTAATCAAACCATCTAGATCAGGGAAAATAACCTTTATATCAAAACACAAGTGACTTGAAGAGTGCAAATGAGTACGGATAAATCAGTTATCATCCATATAGGACTTGGAACGAAAATGCATGTATCGGTTCAAGTTGTCACACTTCCACATCGGTATACAGAGAAAAAGAAAAGAATACCAGCTGGGATGGAAATTCGACAGCTACAAACGAATAAAATTTATATAAATACAGTATCTAATTGACTTGAAATCTGATACCAGATGCAAAAATAAATTGAATTAATGAGTATAGAAAGATCAATGAAAAACGACTTATTTGAATAGGTTGGTTAAATGCATACTATGGTACTGATTTTCAGATACAGTTTTAGTGGTAATACCTAGTAAACTAAAGTGAAATAGAACGAGCAACGTTCGAATCTTAAATAGCGTTTGAAAATTGAGTGCTTTAACTACTAAAACACTATTCTTATACTAATAGAGAAATTTTTTATGTAACCTATAGGCTATCAGCCAGTTTATAAGTTAACGTAGAACATGGTAAATATGTGGATCACTCCATATTTTCACACCACATCAACATATGAAGATTAAGCAAATTGAGATGATTTGTGAAGAATGAGTCCGCAGAATCAAGAGTATGAAATAATTCATAAACTCAAAATCTAAAGAAATACAAAGAGTAAATGTATTTAAGCCACAAAACGTCTACAACTAATGATCGTGGTTATGGAGCAGACCCCAACAAATTACTCTATACCTATCTGTTTAGCAACATGCCTCAGAAGAGGTTTGGCTATACCTAGTTTTTATCCAACTGATTTTACGCCAGTCAAAACCAAGTGTCGAGGTAAGTAGTAGTTGAGTAAATATGATACATATTCCGACCACTTTAATCAATGAAAATTTATAAGAACTCTAAGTTTTGCGGTAAGCACAACACCATTTGTTGATAAGCTATATGTTAGACTTCAATGCTTTCAGTTTGATTCTGTACGAGATTACCAATGACCAGAATACTATAGCCCTAATAAGGATTAAATGTTATTTAATACTCTTCTCCTAACTTTCGCTCTTTCGTCTCTTAGGAATTAACTATGACAAGCCTACAACTACCTTGAGAGCAGTGGTTATGAATACCAAATTTTTAAATCAGATGTTAAAAATAGTATTACGGCCTAAATTGTAAATGCCATTCTTGAATTGCTTAAAACGTCTAATAAAAATATTGTAATTAATACACAAACAAGAATTCAACAGCCAAACAACTACTTCCAAGAGAAAATAAATTATAGCTGAGTTATAGTAAAGATGTTGTGCTGAGTGGTTTGTACAAAGGAGCTGATTATTGTTCTCATGATAAAATTTTCAAATTATCCTCCGTATTATCAGACATTAACAAATTTTATACAAAAACTGTCTAAAAATATGTAACTGGTAAAATTGAAAAGAGATCGATGAAAATCTTAAGATAAATCAATGATTGATTGCAACGTGTCCGAACATCTAGCTCAACTACACCAATATTATGTGGCCTTCTGAAAGTTTATAAGAATACTCCTCTAAACCTCGTACTGAATGTGAATATTTCTCCATAAAATGAGACTACCAAACGGCTAGTTGAAATTTTACGAATGACCAGCAATCACTTTGATTCATTAAATGATACTTCACTGTTCACGTATATCTCCATCAAGGAGACTATGTCTCCTATGCGAAAATAGGGACCTTGGCATTAGTATTCCGCAACATTTAAAAGAACTGATCTTATGACATACTTTTAACTAACAATTCAGACTGAATAATGAGTTTCACGGGAAAACACTTGAAGGAGAAGTAGAATCACCACTAGGCCCTATCCAAGTGTCTACACGGTAAATCTTGAGAATACACAACCTCTATCAACAACTAACAGTTTCTATTATGTAAGAGACATATGGATGATACAATCCATCATTTGTGATGAAGATGTGAGCCACAATGCCATAATGAAACAGTGTTGCAGTTATCATCAATTAATTACTTTCACAACGGAATTACAGAATTAGCAACAATGTATAACGTGTAGAATCGATAAAATGAATAGGCAGCCCATGACTTTAGAATGATTTTGGAGTGTGTTTTGCTTTGCACATGTACCAACTACAAATTTATGTAATCATTTTTGAGCAACAACTTTGTTGTGTGATAACTAGTCATTTTAATAGATTACCCAAACTGAACTAGATGAACAGGAGTTTGAACATGGGACGCGAAAATAAACTATACAATATAGAAAAATGGTCAAAGTAAAATAAGCCACATGAATATGAACTAAAAGGATGAACAAATATTAGGACCACTGAGCAATAATGTTTACCAACAAGAAAATGTAGCACTGTATTGACCACAGTAAAACAAATATCAAGTAGTAATTATCGATCCAAACGTTATTTAACAATGATTAGTGCATTGTATCATGCATACACTAAAGCTAGACACATTAAATGCATGAAGAAATATGGTCGTACCTGATTTAAGGAGTTCCAGATGAATATTACAGGAGAGTTGACAAATATATGGAAGTTTTGACGACCAGATAACTAGATCAAGTAATGGCAAATGATCCGATGTGCACTGTAAATGAGGAAAACAACAACTAATAAAGCACGCAAATTGAAAATCAATAATTTTTTATTTTTGAAAGTATAATTAGTAGTAACAAGTGGATACCCCCCTCCCGTTGTGCTGAAGCTTACACTGAGATACACAGCCAGTATCTATCGCTTAAAATGTTCAACGCAATATCCACCAAACTATTGATATTCACTATCTTGTTTGAAGGGTGATGATATATTTTTAAGGGTCCATATTATACAATTGTCGATATCGAAGATTCCAGGACGAATAGAAGTCAATAGATACTGATAAATTCCAGTTCTTAATATTAAAAGGGCCAAAATATAAAGGGTGTGTTTTGTAAAATAAACGACGGAAAGTAAGTTGGAATTATGAAGTAAACAATTTTTTAACACATTGTTACTGAAATCTTTGATATACTGTGATTACGAAACTTCAAGAGGAAAAAAATAAGGTGTATTGCGATTCTCCCCACGCCACTCCTAGTGTAGTTGAACAATCAGTTGAAAATATATTAAAAAAATACTAACCTTTTCAAAAGTATTATCTAACCAATTCAAATTATCAAAATCTTGAAGACATCCACCAATATCTGTGGGACACTGATCACTTAACCACCGTTTACGTCTCCCTGAAATGGTAGATTCAGCAGTCCTGATAAATTCTAAAGCATCTGGCGGTGGAATAACTGCTGGAAGTTTTGGTACATATTGCGTATCCATATGTAACGTTTCATTGTTTTCTAAACTTCTAATTAAAGGAAATTCTTGAGATGAATATGAACCAGCGACAGAGAGATTATAGTTACTTTTTGAAAGCTGTACACATTTTTCATCCGATTCTAAGTAAAAATTTGGAATTGAGTAAGAGCTAGGTATTGATGTACAGCTTGTCGTTTTCAATAAAATATCTTGTTTTGCGATCACACATTTATAATCCAATGTATTAGTCAATTGAATGTCAGATAATTCACGATTCTGATCAGGTTGAGTTGGTGATCTTTGGATTTCAGACTGCAGTTGTTGTTGTTGACGTTCTTCTTGGACGGCTAAAATTTCAGATAAAGAGAGAAATAATAGGATCAAAATGTTTTAAATAGTTTGGCTTGCTAAAGCAGCTGACGGTGGAAAAAGATTTCATATGACCACACAGTTTAAAGCCTCTGTATAGATCATCATCATAAACGACGTAGAACCGGGCACATACGCCCATAGGTTCAAGTTGCCATACCACATTAGCAATACGAGATTATAGAGGTAACATAACAGAATACAAGAGAGAAGAGTGAAGTAAAGGTGTGCAGAAACTAATTATAGGATTCAAGATTTGGGTGGAGTTAAAGAGTGAATACACTTGCACTACTGTGACCGATTCTGAGCTATGTCTCCAAGTGTTTCCAGACATTTATTGCAAATATCACGCGGACCCCAAACAGGTAATCTGCATCTACCACCATGGCTTAGACCAACAGCCAAAGACTTCAGAGACTGATGCCATGTTTTGGTTTAGTCGCTCCTATGCTTCTTCCATCCTCCTTCAACCGTAGCCAACAACACGCGTCGAGGCAGGCGGTAATCAGGCATGTGCAACACTTGTCCCAACTATCTCAATCGATGAGTGTTAATGACTTCTTCGACTGATTTACTATATTTCTCAAGAACCTTTTGTCTAACCTCCATATTACTTATTTGACTGTTCCATGATATACGAGAGATGCTAGGAAAATTTCTATGGTCAAACACTTTAAGTCGACGCATATCTTGTGTTTTCATGACCCACGTTCCGCAGCCATATGTTAAGACGGTGTGGACTGCTGCGCAGTACACCCGGCCTTTAGTTGAGAGATGGATATCTCGCCTGCACCATAAGTGGTGTAAATTGGCGAATGCTAGTCGGGCTTTCTGAATCCGTTCTGAGATTTCGCCAGATACCGACTCACCAGGGGTGATGAGACTTCCGAGATAAGTGAAGTGGTCAACGCATTCAATTGCTTCACTCCCTATCATTAATCTAGGTGGAGGAGCAGGCCAGTCCTGGAGTAAAATTTGGCATTTAGAAGGAGAAAAGCGCATCCCGAAAATGCTTGTATTGTTGCTCAATGTGATCAGGAGACTGCATATTATCAGCGTCTTCACCGAATAGGACTATATCGTCTACGTATTCTAAGTCTATGAGAGGATCTCCTGGAAGCAGATTAATTCCTAAGACGTTAGGAGAAGTGAGTGAGACTTCTAAGAGGATATCTATGACGAAATTAAATAAAAATGGGGATAAGGGGCAACCTTGACGAACGCCGCTTGAGGATAAAATTTCTCGTGACAATTGGCCATAGGCTCTGACTCGACCGGTGGTGACCGAGTATAGAGCCTTTATAAGGTTTATGTACTTTTGAGGTACGCCTTCTAATGACAAACACTGCCACAAGACTTCACGGTCTACCGAGTCAAAAGCTGCTTTCAAGTCAAGGAATACAATTATAGTCGAACGTTGGTACATGTGTCTATGTTCGAGAATCTGGCGCAGGGTAAATATTTTATCAATGCAGCCACGTTCAGGTCTAAAACCAACCTGGTTTTTCCGAGTCTCTTGTTCTCTAGTGTTGGATAAACGCCGAATGATTATAGAGGATAATATTTTAGATACTATATTAGTCAAACTGATTCCTCTGTGATTATCACAAGAGAATTTCTGTCCCTTTTTGTTAATTGGAACGACCAGTGAGTGAGACCAGTCAGATGGGATGATGTTCAGTCCCCAGAAGTTGGCTAATATATCAGTCAACCTACCAGCTAAGACTGGACTACCATCCTTAAATATATCGGTAGACAACCTATCAGGTCCTGCTGCTTTCCCTCGCTTCAAGTTACTTATAGCCTTTTCAACCTCACCAAGAGTTGGGGGATCTGTGTCAGCTTTCCATTCAGGTAGTTTGGGGATAGTAGGTAAGCTAAGAGTAGCTGGAGGCCAGTTGAACTGTTCCTGAAAGTGTTCTGCCCATCGTTCTAATCTTCTAGATTGACAGTAAATCATAAACCCAACTTTGTTCGAGACAATATGGCTCAAAATCGATTGCGATGGCGCAGGTGCATCCACTCCTTGTCTTCCTCCAAATTCTAATTTCTAAGATTATTATAATTTTCTCTTTACTGAATCACTTTTTATCTCAAATCTCATCTCTGATCTCTATGCCTTTCCATTAGTACTTACTCTGTAACTACCTTTCCCTACTCTGGGATTTGGTCCGACAATTTAATCTTTATCTGCTAATTGAGGCATGGCAACTTGAACTGATGTACGCATGTACCAAGTTCTACGTTGTAACTGACTGACTGACTGAATTTCACTAACCGCCGATTTCTTAATACCGGTGTCTTTGAACAACTGTCTCCTGTTGCCCGCCGATGCTTCCATCGCCTTTGTTTTTGTTGCCCATCACTGTTCACGATCCTTACGCAGACTCTTTGTCAGCCTATGTTTCAATTGTCGTCGCTCTTCATCATTTTCCGAGTTTGCTGGAATAAGTTTTCGAGCCTCCATCAGTTTACTAGAAGTTCCAGAGATCCAATGGTCTTTTCTAACCTTTGGATTGAGGTTAGATGCAGATAACGCTGTTGCGTTTACATCTGCTTTAAAATCGTTCTGAGCTGTTTCGGGGTGAATCTGTTGGTTGTGGACGACTAAATGTTTAGCTGAGCCATTTCTAAGTGCAATCTTGGCATTTTCAGTCTCCAAGTGATATCTAAGAGATTTGCCTGATGCGACCTTTCTGCGACCAGCAAAACGCTCTAAGGTATGTGCTCTCACTAGCGCGTGGTCAGAATCTAAATACGTATCCCAGAATGAGCGGCAGTCCACTATACAGCTTCTCCAACGATATTTGATGCCGATATGGTCGATTTGCGTCCATCGTTGTATAGATGATGGAGGTCGCCAGGTCAAATAATGTCTCTCTTTATGCTTAAAGTTTGGGCTAGCTAAAATAATAAACGGTGGTCTGAACATAATTGGATCAGACGATCTTCGTTATCCGTTCGCTGGGCTGAGATGCCGAGTGACCCACCTAAGTGTTCTTCAGTCTTATTTAGCCTACCGACTTGGGCATTAAAATTCCCTGCTATAATTGCTATGTCTGAGTGCTTAGCTTTCTGAAGGAGGCTAGAGAACTTCCTATAGAACTCGTCTTTCGCCCCATCTGTGCTGCAGTCAGTGGGGGAATAAGCAGAGATGACAATGTAGTGGGGATGATTTATATGAAGGTAGGAGAAAAAATAGTGAACGTCTAGCGCTTTAACTAAGTGGCGCGATGAGAACAGCCCACCTAAGAAAGTTAAGAAACACTGGTTTCAAACCAATGATGTACACATGCCCCAGGATGAAAGAAACTATTGGCATGAGAAAATACTTTGTCATCAACCACCATGAAATTGTATTTTCTTAAGGTTGCTTCATTGCCTTGAAGATTAGACTGCCTTTGGTAAAATATTCAAGGGGTTATCGATAAAAAGAAACATCTGCATCATTCCGAGGGTCTAGAGAAATAACAAAGTCGGCACAAAAATGTAGAAAAAATATTAATAAAAAAGATTGCGATTACGTATTAGTACACACGCTGAGAGTATATGAGACCCATATCCAAGACTATTATTAGATTAAACACTCATTAACAGTCGTTTGTGAGGCGTCAGGCTAGGCGGTCTAAAAAAAATGAAAAGGACCTTGAGTGTGGGTAGACATCTCTGCGTAATGAAAGAAAAGGTATGAATACAAAATTCCTGTTTTCAGTACTAAATTCATATACCGTAGTAAGTTAAGCATTTTAATAATCATACGATGGTAAAACGTGAATTTTGTAGAGAATAATACTATATGGATAGTAATTTCAATGTCCACTACAAGATGTATTGTACTCAGTCATCAGGGTGTACATAAATTATTCCCGTGAAAGTAAAACTTATCAGCCACTGGATTTAATATCAGGTTGTGCCATTTATCATCTAAATATACACACAGAAACAAGGTGGCAACGAACTCTCTTAAATGATAATGTTCTCTTAATAACGTAAGTTAAGCATTGTGATGACAACGCTTCTAGAAAAACTACTAGTCTGATTTTAGGTTTTATAATGTAGTGCTACGAGCTTCTCTACGAACTCGACAATAAAAATGTTTTTTAGCCAGTTAGACACTAACCGATGCAGAATAGTCAACAATCAACAACTGAATTGTATATAAATTGAATACAAAATATTTATCGAATCGCTTTTAAAACTAGACAAAAAGCGAAAATTAGTACATTAATAAATTATCTTTGGAAGGAACTACAAAGCTTACCTTCTCGTCGCATCCCCACACGTAAACATTTCTGATAACGACAATACTGACAGCGATTACGTAGTCGTTTGTCAATTTGACATTCTTGATTATCTCGACAAATATAACTAAGTTCTTTACGTACAGTACGCTTAAAGAAACCTTTGCATCCTTCACAAGAAAATACACCTACAAGAGTATGTATAAAAGATGGTCAACAAATTTGATATTTGCTCAAAACACATATAAATATATAAAGACTTTTAAAACCGGTTAGTTCACAAAAATAGATTCATTAACTTTCAAATATAATTCCATGATCAGAATTTCAAAAATCTAAACTAATATAATTAATCAGTCAGGCAATCAAGAGCAACATCACAACTCGAAAGCACATGTGATTCCATTCAATAAATCACATCAAAACGACAAGATGAATACCAAAAGTAGGTGTAGAAGTAACACCAGTAGAAGAAATCATAACGATTCGAAGAATTTAATGAAAACGTATAAAACAATTTCTCCATCATTTCTGCAACCTTAAATTGATAGTCGGGGTTGCCTATCGTGATGATTCAATCAGACTATGCTGGTTGGAACAATCGTTCTTTAAAATCATACCATGCAGATAGGTTGGTTGCAGAAAGGCAAGATTAAAAAAAGAAAACCTGAGGTCCGAGGGTGAATTCGTACTGCTGACTGTACAGCTGTGGCAACAGTAAGGTGTTTCCCCCGAAGGACAAGCACGATAGCGGTGTTGTCTTTCTAGAAAGGAAAAGTGGGGTTAGAAAAGGTTTAGCATAAGAATACACACCTCACCTTACTCTACAGATTTCCGTCTACGGCAGTAAGGCCTTAACAAGTACGGAGCTTGCACATCAACAACTAAGAAAATGAAAACCGTATGTGGTCGGTCTCAAGCTGTTATCTCTTGAACACTGATGTCACACTATCGGGTCGTTAAGACCTCATCTTCACTTTCCTTTTCGTATACTTCAATAAGAACCCTTCCACGGTGCGGACAATCAGGAAGTGATAACCGCCGTCCATACCTCTGGAAGAACTTGATATCACTTTGTTCACGATCAAACCCACCTCCCCTCCTTATGTTTCCAACATTTTCACTTCCCGCTTCCTTACTGTCTCCTGTCACCTATCCTATGCGTGCCACTGATGCTGGTTATTCGCGTTCTGGAAAAGCTCATCACGATAATCAACCCCGACCATCAATTTAAGGTAGTGGTAATGGTTGGGGATGATGACAATACATGACTGCTAAAGCTGCAAATGAAGTACAGTTGAAGCCTGAAAAAGTTGGGTGAAAAGTCGAACCACAGTGACAATCCTCTACCAATAACAGGAGTAGAAAACACAATATAGAAAGGACTAAATAAGAGGGGGAACTGACCATAATGTTTTCCACTTGCACGGTCTGAACATATTGAACACATATACTGTCCAGATGAAAGTGACGTACTGTTTGAACTACCACAACTACTTCCACTGCTGGTACTAGTTGAACGTCCTGACGGTCGTAGTAAACAACATACCGCCGATTGTGATGGTGAAGTGCAATTATTATTATTTGACAATAATGGAGAGGATATAATTGGATGTGATTTATCATAATGTAAATTATTCGATAAATTATTTGGATCCAAATGAAAACTACTAGTAGTACCTATATGATTTGAATTCGTTTTGACTGGTGAAGAAACTAAGATAGGTTGAATATGACATAATCCTGATGGTGATAGGACAGTAGCGGATTTAGTGATTAAAATACTTGTATCAACTAGTAGGCTTTGTATGGTTTGTATTAAATACAATGTTACTAGTATTATTATTGTTACTGTGCGATTGTTGATTTATTGGCATATTATTACTTGAATTGGATATGCATAAAATTGGTGCAGTTAGTTTTTGAGTACATATTTGAGATACAACAATAGGACAATCTGATTGATGATGAACAGCTGTTTCAGAGAAGTTCAGAAGACTTTGACGAGTAGATTGAAAAGGAGAAGAATGCTGTAGAGAAAATATGAAATCAAACGACTTTTAAAACAGAATTACTTTAATAATGCACAATAAAAAATGGAAATGAACTTTCTAGTCACTACCTATTCGGTAAATATCAGGCTAAGAGTAGTGTTCCTCGACTCAATTAGTTCGCCCTAGTTAGCGTACTAAACTAGGTCATAACAAACTCACGAAGGTTAACGGTACTAGCACTTATCAGTTTATCCAAAGTCAAGTAGTAGACTATATAGATTTCGAATTGATGTCAACGACTGAGTAAAGATCTTAGACTACTAAGCTACAAATAAACTTGAAAATGTCGTTAGGATCAGAGTCACATATAACTCCAGAGCGGAGAAAGAACGTTTGGAGTGAATCCCCACTAACAATCATTTGTGTGTTGTTAGGTCAGAAGGTTCAGTCAAAAGGAGAAACTGGGGTAAAAAACAATGTTTCACTGACTAGTTGTGGACAGGAATCAAAACAAGGATGTTTCACCATTAAACAAACGATTTCAACTAAAATGCATCTGCAATGTGATACTAGCTGGGAGATTTGAAAACTCAGTTCGAAGGTCTAAGCAAACAAGGTGAATAATCGGGACTTGGTGGCCGAAGATCAGATAAAATGGACCTACTTTTCCAGCTTTGAGTAGACAATGAAACTATCAATAAGAATACGGAGTTTATTTAGATACTCTTCTGATTAATAATGGTTTCACACTATGTGTATATATATATCACTGAAATGATCACACTGTCAGATTATTACACATAATCGGATTACATACCTATTAAGTATCTTGCTACCATTATTTTCAAATTGTTCTCGTTCTAAGCTCTTATTTAAACTATTTACATCTCATGAACTGGAATTAATTTATTTACATACACACTACTCTGAATGTTTACTAAAGTACCCTCGTCTATTAGTCGTGTTATTTTATTAATTATTTTCGGGTGTGATGTGGAAAACAATGTGTATATTCACAAGACTTAGAATTAAAGAAGAATTCTGAGCCTATTGGCTCAAATTAGTTTCGCTGTTCTCATTTTCGGTTGGAGTTAGAAGTATTAGAGCACACTGACAAACAATCAATATATCAGGTAATGTTTTTTACTCAGTCATCCATATAATTCGTTTGTCGTTGGTTAATTGAGATTTATTATCAGTAATTACCCAAGTTAAGGACATAATAATAATAAGTAGTATATTTGGAGAATCCAGAATATACTGAAAACAATGAGGTACTGCAAACAGTAAACGATCACTTGTTGAATGACTACATTTATTTCCTATCATTTACGACAGATTTAAGCACAATTTTGAAAGCACACTTTACCTGTGTGTAGGGTAATGTGATTAATTGGTTGTCTAAACTGAATTATGTGGAGATGGTTGAGAATCTGCGACTTACAAGTTGGAGGTCAAGTACTATAATCATTTTAGGACATCGCTCGAACCAAATTAGTGTGATTTGAATGGATAACTATTATATCACAACAACATCCTAATCTGTACTCCAATCACACAGTATCGCTCTGTATTAACCAGACTCAGTCCATATGTAATTTATTATTGTTATTTTGTAGTGGAAACTGATAAAAACTTGACAGTTACAAAACTCATTTCGATCCGACAATTTTTATTGATCCGGTATAAAGCATTGAATGATTGCAATTTGACCCTAGCTCAAAAGCAAATCACTCAATTGACACTGTTAATACTAATATTAAAAAACATAATTAGCCTAACGTCAAATAACCATTACATTTAAACTACATACATAGTTGTGGAATTTAGTGTACACTTGTTTTCGTATATGCATATTAATAAATAATTATTTACAGTACCACATGAAATGAAAAGATATAAAAATCAACTAGTGCACAATGCAACATAATTGTTGGTTAATTCGTAAAACAATTTTTAGAAAAGAATCAAGTTTGCTCTAGGACTTCTTTTCTAGGGTAGTTCAAATACTAGGATATAGTACTTAGTTTTATAGTCATTTTAAAAGTTAGCTCTAACCACTCATCATGTTAGGTATCGTAACGCACCATCCACCCTCGACTTACCGCTTAGGGCGTAAATGTCTAAACTGAAAAGAGAAATACTGAAGTATAGATCATACACATATTCTATAAAGGATGTCTTGATTCATTTTGGTAAGAGTTCTATAAAATAGAACCTAACAATCGTCGATATTCTTAACGATTCAGTAGAGATGTGTTTAGTGATGTTTAGGTTCTAAGAGTACAGAATGCCTAAGTCATTTACAAAATTAAGTTTGCGTAGCTACATTTTGAATGTTGAGTCCCCTATACACATTCATGTACATTTTCAGAGGTGCATTTCAAACTCCATTCTGAGCACTATTTATTTAATTCGTCTCGTATGGTTTTTATACATCGTTCTCAATCTTGTAAAGGACTTTCAAATTCTCCCTTTATAAGTATGGTTTTCCTCTGGAGAAGCAAGTGTATATACTATTGACGTATATTATGGAAACTAGAGGGGCTGAGATAATTCCATGTACAACTTCACAGGTAAAAAAGTCGTAGTGTCAGAGTGACAGTGTTTATTTTTGTTATTCGATATCGGTCTCTAAGACAACATTTAAAACATCCTAGAAGTGGATTAGTAATCCAGATGAACTAGAGCTTATCGATCAACAGATTGTGTGGCACTCTATTATAAGCCTTTCTTAGGCAATAGTTGAGTACGATTGGTAGCTTCCTGTTTCGGCTAACTTTATTAAAGTAGGTCAAACATGTAACGTATGACCATGTTTTCAGAAAGCCATATTACAAAGTAACGACCAAGCCTTCATCTAAAAGAAAAGCAAATACTTGATCTTTTATTATAGTCCATATTAGGTGTGAGAATGCTGGTTACATTTGTTGATTAGTAGTTCTACATTAATTCCCGTGCTCCTGTTTAATGTTCAGAGATTATGAAAGTAGCCTCCTATCTTCAATGGTGCTTCTTCTAACGAGAGCAAATATATTAAGAGACTAGATACTTCAATGCCAGCGTGTTTACATAGAATTGATGGGATTACGCGTTTTGATATCTTTGCTAATATTGTCGCTGTTCAGGGTTTGAATTATGCGCAATTTTCGAAGAACCATTCGCCGTGTAGTTCACAAAGTTTTCAGGTCAACATACGTTAATCCCTAAGGCGGAATTGACTGGATTCTGTAGTCTCAAATCTTCATTGCGCGTTTCCCTGAAAAATTACATCGGTTTGGGGATTAAGATGTACTACTGAGAGCTGGGCATTATTTGGTTTATGTATATAGCCAATTTACTGTGCACGCATTAATTTTATTAGTTAAACAGGTTAGAATACTTAAGCAATAGTTAGAAATCTTAACTAATTGATCGTCTGATGTAATTTTAAATTCAGTCAGTCAAAAACAACATACAGCCTGGCACATATATATGTTATCTCATATTGTCATCCCACAATAGTACAACAAAATAAAAGTAACTATACAACAATGTAGTCCAATAAAAAGGAGTGAAAAAGTGTGTATGAAAAAAATGAACTTAAGGTTTAGAGGAAGATAAACGGTGAATGCACCAGCACCATTGTGACTGACTAACTCATGTCACCAATGATTCCATTTCTCGAATTGGACATCAACTAGGTAGTCGCTTTACACAACGAAGAAACTGGCAGGCAAATATAGTAAACCAGAGCGACCGGTCAGGAGCAAAGAAGACAAGCTAATCACCGAGGTTCAAGAACAAAGAGACAGATGGGTAAAACACTATGAGGAACTCTTGAATACACCAGCTCCACCGAACCCATCAGACATCGAAGCAGCACCTACAGATCTCCCGTTTGATGTCAATCCACCAACGATGGAAGAAATCAAGATAGCTATCAGACAGATTAAAAATGGGAAAGCAGCAGGACTTGACAATATATATACCAGCCGAAGCACTCAAGTCAGACATAGACATAATGGCAAGGATGCTCCACGTTTTATTCAAGAGGATCTGGGAGGAAGAACAAGTGCCGACAGACTGAAAAGAAGGATACCTTATCAAGATACCGAAGAGAGGAGATTTGAGCAGATGTGAGAATTACAGAGGAATCACACTGTTGTCAGTACCAGGGAAAGTCTTCAACAGTGCTGTTGAACAGAATGAAAGATTCAGTGGATGCTCAACTTCGAGACCAACAGGCTGGTTTCCGTAAGGATCTGTCGTGCACAGACCAAATCGCAACACTATGGATCATCGCTGAACAATCAAACGAATGGAATTCGTCACTATACATCAACTTCATTGACTATGAGAAGGCCTTTGACAGCGTAGACAGGAGATCGCTATGGAAACTTCTTCGACACTACGGTGTACCAGAGAAACTCGTCAACATTATCCGGAATTCTTACAAGGGACTACAGTGCAAAATCGTGCATGGAGGACAGCTGACAGATGCATTCCCAGTGAGAACCGGTGTCAAACAAGGCTGTTTGCTCTCGCCTTTACTCTTCCTTCTAGTGGTTGATTGGATCATGAAAACCTCTACATCTTAGGGGAAGCACGGAATCCAATGGACAACTAGGATGCAACTCGATGATCTGGACTTTGCGGATGATCTAGCTCTTCTATCCCATACACACCAGCGAATGCAAGTAAAGACAACCAACGTAGCAGCAACCTCAGCATCAATAGACCTGAACATATATAAGGGAAAGAGCAAGATCCTCAAATTCAACACAGAGAGCACCGACCCAATTGAACTTGATGGTGAAACTCTGGAAGAAGTGGATACCTTTACATACCTGGGGAGCATCATCGATGAACAAGGAGGATCCGATGCAGATGTAAGGGCAAGGATCGGCAAAGCAAGGGCAGCATTTCTACAGCTGAAAAATATATGGGACTCCAAACAACTGTCTACCAACCTCAAAGTTAGACTCTTCAATTCGAACGTCAAGACAGTTCTTCTCTATGGAGCTGAAACGTGGAGAACTACTGCAAACATCCTCAGGAGGGTGCAGGTATTTATTGACCATTGTCTACGTAGAATATTGAATGTCTGTTGGCCGGAAACCATCGGCAGCAGCCTACTATGGAAGAGAACAAACCAACTTCCAGCTGAAGAGGAAATCAGGAAACGTCGTTGGAAATAGAGAGGACATACATTGATTAAACAATCAGACTGCACCACGAGAAAAGCAATAACTTGGAATCCTGTAGGGAAACGGGAAAGAGGAAGGTCAAAGAACACACTGCGTCGAGAATCGGAGGCAGACATTAAAAGAATGAACAGCGACTGGAAACAGCTGGAAAGGGTTACTCAGGACAGAGTTTAATTGAGAATACTGGTGAGTGGCCTATGCATCTCTGTGAGGGGTAACAGGCGTAAGTAAGTAGGTAGTCGCTGTAATATTAATTAGTAGGCTGTTCATATGTAATTGTTTATTTCAATACAATTTAATGTATAAAAGTACTCCTCCTTACTTCAAGATAAGACATTAAGTGTAATTTGTTGGCTATTTTTTTGGAATTCACTTGAAAAGTACAGACCAGTGTGCCCAACATTAAGTTACACTTTGTACGAGGACTAGTGACACTAGTCGGCTGCTCAAAACTGAAGTTGAGAAAAACTCGAATACAAGACCTAGTGGTTAAAAGTCGAACGCCCTAAGCAATAAACCATCGTTCGATGATGATTTATGATAATGTTGGTCACAGAGTGAGCGCTTATCACCAAAAGATCAACACACTACAAACCGGCTCAAAAAAACTGACAAGAAAAATGGTACAAATGTTACAAAGGAACTGAAAATAAGAATTATAGTTCAAAAGTGGATGAATAAAAGGAGTCAGCTAACACTAAAGCCAATAATTTATAGAAGATAATCGACCAATACTAACCCAGTTTCCTTTTCAGGTACCTCAAGAAGTAATATCCTTCCATGGTGTTGGCAGCCAGGAAGTGAAAATCGCCCTCATACCTCTAACAACACACGAGATTATCTTACTCGAGGTCAAATCCCACCATCAACTCTTAATAACTCTCTTATCACCATGCCTAATACTTCTAACATAATTTTATCACCTCGCGCCTCTAATGCTAATGACTTGAGTTCACGAAACGTTATTCCTGGTCTCCTAAAACCTCGCACTAAACTATATATCGGAGCTTTTAACGTTTGAACATTATGCAAAATAGGACAACAGGCTTCCTTAGCTATGACTTTAGAATACCGCTTTATCGATGTCTCTTGTATCTATGAAACGCGTATAAAGGATCCAAGTACAGTCATTCTCTTGACCTCACCTTGTAAAAATAAGGAACCAGCCCGGTTCACTCTTCTTGTTTTCGGAGACCCCACCGCTGCCACTAGACGTCATGCTGGTGTAGGTATAGCATTAAGTTCAAAAGCTGAAAAGGTTCTACTTGACTGGATTCCAATAGACAGTTGCTTGTGCACAGTCCGTCTAAATGGAACGGTGAGGACTCGTAAAGATAAGGACACACACCGTTGCCTTTTTGTTATCTCTGTCTATGCTCACACTGACTGCAGCTCAAATGAATTAAAAGATGAATTTTACAGAAAGCTTTCTGACCTTCTATATAAAGCTAAGCGCACTGATGTTGTAATAGTGGTTGGTGATTTTAATGCTCAAGTAGGCAGACTAGGTGAAACCGAAAAATACCTAGGTGGATCTCACGGTGTTGAGGCTCAACGAACAGACAATGGCGACCGTTTACTACAACTACGTTCAGATAACCGTCTATTTCTCGCAAACACCAACTTTAGACATAAGGAAAGACATCGGTTGGCATGGCAACCTCCACAATCAACTCAACACTGGACTCAAATAGATCACATTGCTATCAGCCACCGTTGGAGCCTCGATAGAAGACTGCAGCTCATTAAGGAGCACATGTTTAGACTCAGATCATGCTTTAGTACGAGCGCGTATTAGTCTGCGTTTCACTGGATGTAAAAGATCCACGACAAGGATCTCCCTCAGAGTTCGACTTTATAATGAAAAAGTCAAGAATACATTTCAGGAACAACTAAAAAACCAATTAGTAAACGGCGTAAACTGTTCTCAACCTGAGCTAGCCTGGAATGATATCCAAAAAGCTGTTGAAAAAGCAGTAATATCTACTAATAAACTAAACCAAAAGGTTAAGAAAACTCAATGGATTTCAGCTGCATCTACTGAACTGATAGATGCTCGGCAACACATCCCGTCTGGTTCTGAACATGATGAGCAACGTAGGCAACTTAGACACAAACTAATCAAAAGCTTACGCAATGATCGTGAGCAGTGGTGGGTGGCGAAAGCTAAAGAGATGGAAAAGGCAGCGGCAATAGGTAACAGTAGGCAACTGTTCAGACTTATCAAGGAAATGGGTATCAGAAACCCGACTGTAAGTGAAACTATCTTCCAAAAACATGGTTCCACTATTCACTGTCAATCCAGAAGATTAGACCGATGGGTAGAACACTTTAAGGAACAGTTTAACTGGCCCACGGAGTTATCCCTGTTGCCCACCATCCCCAAACAATCTGAATGGCAAATTAATATTGGTCCCCCAAGTCTAAGTGAGGTTGAGAAGGCTATAGGAAACTTAAGGCGAGGGAGAGCAGCAGGATCAGATGGATTAACCCCTGGGATATTTAAGGAAGGTGGTCCAGCTGTAGCAGCGAGATTAACTGAGATCTTGGCTAGAATTCGGGAACTGGACGTAATCCCATCTGACTGGTCTCGAACACTAACCATTCCGGTCTATAAGAAAGGACAGAAGTCCTCGTGTGACAATTACCGAGGAATCAGTTTAATGAACATAGTGTCTAAAATATTAGCATCAATAATACTTCAGCGTCTAACTAAAGCTCGTGGAGAGCAAACTCGAGAAAACCAAGGTGGTTTCAGACCCGGACGTGGTTGTATAGACCAAATATTCCCACTTCGGTAGGTCCTGGAACATAGGCACACTTTCAGACGCCCAACAATAGCTGTATTCCTTGACCTTAAGGCGGCGTTTGACTCTATCGATCGTAAGGTTATGTGGCAATGTCTATCATTGAAAGGCGTACCGGAGAAGTACATTAACCTTGTACAAGCTCTCTACTCGAACACTACATGTCAAGTTAGAGCTTATGGCGGATTGTCGTCGGAATTGATCACCTCTAGTGGTGTTCGTCAAGGTAGTCTGCTTTCCCCATTTTTATTTAATTTTATCATAGACATACTTTTAGAGTTAATATTGTCATCGTCTGATTTCTCTGGTTTTGACATTCTTCCAGGAGATAAACTTATTGACTTAGAATATGCAGATGATATAGTTCTTTTGAGTGAAGATACTGACAAAATGCAGAATTTTTTGACAACCTTAAACATGTATGTAAGCATGTTTGGGATGTGATTCTCCCCATCCAAATGCAAAATGCTGCCAGTGATATGCCGGGCACCTAAAGAACATTGATTATCTTCGAGAGCTATTTATTTGTAGACTATTTCAGTATTTTTAGTTATATTCAAGGTAAACAATTTATTTCTATTATCATTCAGTTCCCCCTGATCTATCCTTCCATTTGATACATTAACTGTCATTGTCATTTCTCATTGATGAAATATGGTTAAACAAATGTGTATACGAACTCCAGTTCACATTCACTATTACTATTTTGTATTAATGTTAGTTTTGTAATTGGTTGACTGTGTGGTCAGGTTTTTCGTATATATAAAGGCATGTGTAAAATATGATTCGATTCTGTCTGGTCGGTCTATCGGCTTGGGACCAAGTGGACATAGGGCAGACGCGCAATTTACCGACTAGCTACACACCTAATTGGTATTCGATCAACCAACCAACATTTCTCGCGTCATAACAACCAGTTAAATGAGATTATGTAAAGTTCCCAAACTTTAGTAAAAAATATCAGTCAGCCTAATTGTCAAAGTGGGACCACCATCCTTAGAGACCTCTAGAGTTAATCTGTCCGGATCCGCTGCTCTACCTTGCCTCAGATTCAATCAATCAATGCCAGTTACCCCATGTTAAGCATAGACCGCCGACCAGCATTCTCTAACCAACTCTGTTCTGGGTTCTCATTTTCAGCTCTTTCCAAGTCCTGCTCATTTTCTTCATGTGTCTCCAATTCTCCAACCAATGCGTTTTTGGGTCTACCTCTTCTCATTTGACCTTCAAGATTTCAAGTTAGTGCTTGTGATACAGTTTGATGATTTTTTCAATGTGTATCCTATCCACCTCCAGCGTCTTCTTCCAATTTATTCGGTTGAATTTCGGTTGGTTTGCTCTCTACCATAGAAGGTTGTTGCAGATTGTATCTGGCCAATGGATTCGAAGTATCTTACGCAGACAGCTGTTTTTATATATTTGTATCTTTTGAATGGTGCTTTCCATAGTTCTCCGAGTTTTAACTTCATACAATAAAACTGTCTTCACATTTGCATTGTAAGTTTTGAATTTAATGTTGGTTGACAGTTGGTCTGAGTTCCAAATGTCAGCTTCAGATTAGCTATAGCCTTTCCGACTTCGACATGAGTCGGGGGACCTAAGTAGACTTTTCATTCAGGTCGCCTAAAAATAGTGGGTAGTTCTATCGAAACTGAAGATTAACTGAACTGCTCCTTGAAGTGTTCATCCCATAGTTCTAAACGTCTAGACTGAGAGGGGATAAGCATTCCATCTTTTTAAGAGATTATCTCACTAACGCTTGATTTTTTAAACACCGATTTCTTTTGTTAACTTGAAAAGTTGTCTAGTATTACCTAAGAATAGTCATAGCTTTTTCAACTTCGGTAAGAGTTGAGGGGTTTTAATTGATCACTCATTTAGGTCGTTTGTGAATTTCGGATATCTGTAAACAAACTATACTGCCCTTTGAAGTGTCCCGCCCACCTTTACAAAGGTCTATGCTGAGATAATTGTCAGAGATAGTTTCACTAAAACTTGACTTTTTAATTCCGGTTTCTTTCAGAAGTTTAATATGCTATCTCCTTCACTTAACTGAGGATCACCAACTAGTAGGAAATTTAAGTCTATGAGTTACTGAAGACTATCTCCAATCACCTTACTTCAATGTTTGTGTAAAGTTTCCCAAACAATTTACATCATTTCTTTTAAAACTCTACGTTTTTGGAAAAAGATATCATACTGAAGAACGACAGGTAAATCTAAAAATAGACTAGTAATTAGTGGCATGAGTTAGCACTATATAATTAGTTACTAAATAAGAAACTAATTTAATAAGATTACAAGATTTTTAATAACATGCTTAAGTTATTTCGATCGCGTAATGCCTAAGACGAGGTTAATAAAGAACATATTTAAAAAGGCACGATGTTGTAATAAATATGTCTAGAATATTTAAATTGACACAACAATTATTAGATTAGACATATGAATAGAATATATTTGTAAATAATCTCAGCGGACGAAATAAAGGAAAATTTCAACGTTTTGCTCGGCAAGCTGGTCCGAGTTTCTTCAGGGAAATAACTAAGATCAAAAATGATCGAATATCAATGTAAATAGGTCAAATCTGATTACGAATATCCAATCGTATACAGGATATGAAAATGTGTTACCATTTGAAAATATACACCCATCCTTTGACCTATAATTATCATTACATTGATTTACTCCTACTATGATTTGATACTAAGCCTATCTTCAGATTGTCTATCCCTCTTCGTGAACATAGCTCAGAACACTGTGTGAACAAATGATTGTAGCAAGAAACTACGCACGTAATGAACAGCTTCCTTCAACAACAACAATTTCAACATTATTTAGGTTGGATTGTGACTGTCAAGTAGAATTCGGGACGCGCGTTTCGTCTTATTTAGGACTCGTCGGCTGAATGCACCTGCATCCCAACGTTGATGTCTACAGTGGGATTCGAACTCAGTCCGTTTCGTGTCAAACACCACCGTGTTCACCACCTGCCAATTACAATCCAACGTAAACAACAATTGTGAATAATTGATATATCAGTCAGTCAGTCAGTTACAACGTAGAACTTGGTACATGCGTACATCAGTTCAAGTTGCCATGCCTCAATAAGCTGATAGAGATTAAATTGTCGGACCAAATCCCAGAGTAGGGGAGGTAGTAACAGAATAAGTACTCATGGAAAGGCATAGAGATCAGAGATGAGATTTGAAACAAAAATATGTGATTCAGTAAAGAGAAAACTATGAGAAGCTCAAAAACTAGAATTTGGAGGAAGACAAGGAGTGAATGCACCTGCGTCATTGCAAACGATTTTGAGCCATATCACCTAAAGTCTCTAACCACTTGTTACGATCATCGCGTGGGCCTCAACCAGGTAGTCTGCATCTATTAACATGGCTCAGCCCAATTGTCAATGACTACACGGACTGATGCCATGTTCTCGTTTGGCCACTCCTAGCTTTCTTCCAGCCTACTCCTACAACAGACAACATTGCTCGTTTCGGTAGACAGTGGTCAGGCATACGTAACACATGTCCTAACCACCTCAGCCGGTGAAGATTCACTACTTCATCAATAGACTTAGCATATTTACCTCGTACTTTATTCCTAACCCACGCATTGCTTACTCGGTGGTCCCAGGAAACATGAGCAATGCTTCGAAGACATCTATGATCAAATACTAGAAGCCTATGAATATCCTCTATCCTTAATGGCCATGTTTCACATCCATAAAGTAAAACGGATCTAACTGCTGCGCAGTAAACGCGTCCTTTCATAATCAATATATCGAGGCAATCCGCTCAGGATGCACATATAGCGACAGAGACTGACCAGCTTCAGTCCATAACAAATCAACAGGAAGATACAAGTTCATCCTAATTTCATCATTAGTTCACTTACAATGATTCATGTAAAATTTTCATATCCTGTATACGATTGGATATTCGTAATCAGATTTGACCTCCTATTTACATTGATATTCGATCATTTTTGATCTTAGTTGTTTCCCTGAAGAAACTCGGACCAGCTTGCCGAGCAAAACGTTGAAATTTTCCTTTATTTTGTCCGCTGAGATTATTTACAAATATATTCTATTCATATGTTTTGCATACACTCGGCGCCCAATTTTTGCAAACATTTTCTTTCTTTTCCGGACGAAAATTCCTATAAAATTATTAGATTAATTTAATAATTTGATGGAGGCTCATACGTTAAAACGTGGACTATGTCTGACTTCTTAACCTTCACAAGTAATTCAGTATCTAAGGGTCGAATACCTAAATTACTATATTCACAACTCGAAGTTAATGGAGCGGATTCCAAAAAGAACTAACCAATTTAATTTAAAAAATTTTCAGAGGTGAAAAATTAGCTGCGAATAACAACATACAACTGAGATCGAAAACCTTTAGCAGTATGGTTTTCCGCAAAGGAAAGTTACCACCAGGAATAAAATGAAATTAAAAGAAAAACTCAAGACTCTACTCACTGCTGATCAGTGACTGATCCAGTGACACTATTTTGAAACCTTATTAAACTACGGCTTTTATGAACGCCAATTACGTGATGGAATCATAGCAGAAATATAGGTAACACGTCAAAAATAATAACCATTAAAATCGAACAGTATGGTTAAGGAGATGCCTCTGATTTACACAATCAAACATGCATATTATTGGAAGATTTCAAAGTAGGATAAAATAGCTACAGTATATATATATATATATATATATATATATATATATATATATATATATATATATCCCCATTAGTGCTGTGGTACGGTAACTTGGACCTATACGCACATATACCAGGTTGTCCATGATTAACTGATTGGTGAAAATAAACATGGGATCACTATACCAGTCAAGCATAAATAAATAGTGAACAAGAATAAAGTAAGATATATACAATCACTTTGAATATATCGTTGAGTTGTGTTGAATGTTGATCTTTTCGAAGTTATGTTTCATTATTCAGGTAATAAAATACACTGATTGTGTATGATACATAACAAACTCGAAAATATATACAAATTTCAACAGTGTTTAACAGAACAAAAGACATTAAAAAATTACCTTGTAGAAAATAAAATCACAAAGGGGAACACAACATAACAATATTAGACTTACACGACGCACAGGAGAATTAAATGGACGTGACGACAACGACTGAGAAGTCAGGACTGAATTCTTTCTAGGTTGTTCAATCGGGTGGCGTTGAGTATCTGATTCTAAATGACTGAATGAATACTCCGGATTGACAGGGACAGATACGCTTGGAGTTATGGTGAATGGAGTACCCTGACAAAACGGAATTTTAAGACTGTGCGTAGTTTTTATAGGATCATTCATCTGAGAAAGGAATGGTTGAACTATTGCTCCCTGTGGATGATTAAATGTTAGCTGGTCGCTTGGAATGGATCTTGAGAGAATAGGAGTCGGCCCCAAATAGTGGAAACCACTAACAAACCCACTGCCGAAAACTGGTTGCACTGCTGTCAAATTTCCATCTTTGATACAAACTGTTGCTTTGTCAGTGACTGAAACACTATCCGGAAGATTAGTTAACTGAGAATTAGGCACATAAGTAGGGTTTGATGCTTGATGTTCCCACTTTGTTGTCATCTGAGTATTAACTGCTGACCCACTGGCGACTGAAGAACCGGACCAAAATGAATGATCATTACAGTCCATAAGAGCCTGTGACCGAAAATCTCCATTGAATATTAACGTGGCTGAACCAGATTCACTGGTTGGGAAATTAGTAGTATTCGATACTGAAACCTTTTGACTCGGTGAATGCGTGAATATAGAATACATAGACTGGATAGAATGTGGTATACTTACATGGAGTTGCGCATGGCTCGAGACAGTTGAATGTATATTAGTTATGACGTGTTGTCTAATCGGATAAGATGAGAAGGACTGCGTCCGACAGGAATATGCAGTATGTGAAATAAACGGTGTGGTAATCGTGTTATTAGAATCAGAAGTATTAAGATTGCAACTGTCACTAGGATATCTAATGGGTTTGACGTCATTTGACAAATGTTTAAGTGGTCTCCCAACATCTTTCAAAGGGTATAATAAGCTATTTGGTAAGCCAGTTGAGTGCGAAGCAAATAATTCTAGTGTTTGAGGTACAGGAACACTTTTAGGAGCAGCTGGATATTCTTCATAATGTGAGTATTTATTTTTTAAAAAAGAATCAGTCGCCAACTGTTGATTACAACTATTATCGATTGGAAAGACTCGACTATTAACTAAAAGATCATTTTCATGCATATTTCGGGACGCTGTTACACTAGACAACGGAGCTAATGGAAGGCATGAATAAGACATATGACTAGGCTTTGTTGTTGATTGAAGTCGATGACGGTCAGTCGGTGATCGTGTTATCGGGGGCATATCTGTCCCGAATACTCCCACCGAGTAGGAACTAATGTTCGGCTGGCCAAGATCATCGGATAGTGCACAAGAATGCAGTAGTTGGGGATTGTCCAACGTAGTATTTGCCTTATAATGTGTTTGGAAATGCTCGTATTCAGTTAATTCAAGTGGTGGTATAGTTTGTAAATTTGTATTACATGGTAATGAAACAATGGGCATTAAAGTACTAGTGTTATCCGATGGGTGTAAATCTGTGAATGTGATAAAAAGATAGTATATGAAGATTAAAGCATAACTCTAATTACTATAACATATGTCTCTAATTAGTCACTCAGTAATTGTAACTAAACTAATAAATCATATTGGAACTACGTTTTGCAACCTCCTTAATGTAACTAGCGAGATACAGGTTTTATAAGCCTGCCTTGGTCTAAACTTCATAACCTTACAATCTGCCAGAATACATGATATTACATGAAATCCTTTTAATCCATGCACTCAATCAATAGAAAACAACACAAAGGTAAATCAGCTAAAGTTATTACAATTTATATAAGCGACTAGAATGAGCTAACAAGACCAAGGGTAAAATAGTCAAAGTGATAATACTTATGTTATGGAAAAAATGAGCAGGAATAGTAGTTCGATAGAGAAACGATGGATAATACGACGCTAACAAGATTTAGAATACGGGTAAGAAGTGAATGCACGTGAACTGCTACAAATGATTTTGAGCCATGTTGCTTATGGTACCTAATAATACATTGGGATTACTTCTTGGAACATAAATCAAGAAGACTACCATTCACGACACAGCATAGATTATTAATCAATAACTAGTGGGATTTCTTAATTTGGTCAAGCAAATAATTTTTTTGTCTAATCTAATGTCGGTGGTTGCTGATTGGACACACGCGAACAAATCTCAATCGCCTGACCCAGAGAAAATTTATAACCCCGCCAATAGATTTGTTAATTCAACCTAGAACAACGAGTAACCTCATCACAGCTCACCTGGGAGTCCTATCATAAACGAATAATGATTCAAAAGCATACATGACCGAACACTAACAAACTACAAATGTATTCTGGTTTTAAAGGCCATATTCGGTAGAAATACAGTAATACGGAATAAACGTGGTTTAGGAATATGGTACTAGGCAAAGATGGTAAATTGATTGATGAAGTAGTAAATCTTCAACAGCTGAAGTGGTTAGGACATGTTACAAATGCCCAACCACCCCCCTACCTCGACGAGAAATGCTGTTAAGTATACTAGTAGGTTGAAAAAAGCTAGTGGTAGCCGAAACCAAAACAAAGCACCAGTCCATGAAGTCATTAACAACTGGGCTGAGCCATGTTAACAGATGCAGACTATCTGGTTGGTGTCTGCGTATTAATAGTAACTGGTGGTTAAACTTTGAATGACATGGCTCAAAATCGTTCGCAATGGCACAGGTGTATCTATCCTTTGTCCCCCACAAACTTGAAGCTTAAGAATTCGTCATAATTTTTCTTCAATGATTAATACTTTCCTGAATTTCATCTTCGATCCTTGGTTCTCTCCACTACTACTACTGATGTAACTGCCTTCGCTAAAGCCCTCAGTCATTTTATTCATTTTAGTAGGACCAAATACTAATGCAACCCACTTGCGGAGAAAAGTTTTACGTTCGGGAAATAAAACTTATCCCAAACATCCCTCAACTCTTACTCAAAATATTTGTCTTCCTTCAAATACTATAGCTCTGTTGTCTGAAAACTCTAAGTAAATGAGTCTTAGGATACAGAAAAAAAGTTGGGCTGGGAAATAGCTACCCCATAGGAGTATAGTTATAACAAAACTAAAAATGGGGTGAATAAGAACCCCCCTCCCTCCCCTATTAATAAAAAGCACTAGTGTTTGGCTCAGATTAAAGTTAGTTGCAGACTGACTCAATTAATAGTATTCAGGTAATCCAACGGTTTACAAATACAATCTCAGACTGGTAAGTTACAACTTAATACAAAAATTCAGTTTCTTCCCACACAGTTGGGATAAAAACAATAACTTACCAATAGATATATATTCAGTCGTTAAAGCTGATTGATGCTCAAAAGTCTTGATGTTATCGCCCGTTTTATTATCACTATTGTTTGTATTACTCTCATTGATTTTACTACTTAGGTCATCTAAATTAAAGGAATCCACTACATTATCATTTGAAGACCATAACAATGTTCTTGGTGCCACATCATCTAGATCTGATAAGCTGGCTATATCAATCCCCGTAGCAGAATTGCAACCTGATGGCATGTAACCCAACTCAATTAGGCCTTCAGCATCGATTAAGCGACTGATTAATTCAAAACTAGAAATACGACTTTGTTCTTCAACACTGTCATCACAATGAGCATCTCTAGCAACAGCTAGCGGCGAGTTGGAAAAGAATGAATCCAGACGGAACTCTTGATCTGATAGATAATTAGCTTCGGTCTGACATTCATTCATAAGCACAGTAGCATGAGAATTGACAAAGGGAACTGAATTTTGCTCTACAGGGATATTTTGCAGAGAAAGTGATGACGATTGATGATCATTTTGTTCAACTGAACTCACAGACTGCGGTGTAACAATACTCACCGGTATCATATGGTATTTTGTATGCCTTATATTCTGAAGCTATCACGAGATATAGTGAAAAATGGGATTAATTTGTTATGAGCATCTTGAATTAATATTATCTAGGGACGGCAATAAACATAAAAATAAGCATTTAGTATAACAGTGGAAAATAACGAGACACCAAAATGTGTATACAAATATAAGTATAGTGAGAGATTTGAAAAATTTGAAGTGAATATATCTGCCTAATATTCACTGATGTGATTAATGTGGCTATAACTGAGTTGGTCTCATTAGATAAGTATTTTCGGAAGTGGTATGGAAAAACTAATAACGAGGAAATTTCAGCAACTTCGGGAGACTCCTGAGAATGAAAATGCACAAGTGGGATACCATATTTTCGGAAGAGGGATTCGTCTTAAACAGTCGTTATTTTTGTTTACATGGATATGAATCCATCTAGAACTTCGCCTGAAACCCTTCAGGAGTTACTGCCGGTCCCAAGCCCGGATAAAAGAGGAGGGTTGGGCATAGGGTTAGCAACCCTATCCCGTAAAAACAACAACTCCGCTAAAAGAGTGCAAATCAGAAAAAAACCATTTGAATTCCGTCCTGTGTTGGAAGGCCTTCACTTCGAAGAATTATGACGCCATATGATGAAAGCCGGACTTCTGCGGAAATCATGAGGCCGATGCCCCTTCTGACAACCGGAGCAACAACTAATATAGGTGACCGACCTCAAACAGCTGTCCCTTGGGCACTGCGGTCACACTCTCGGGTCATCAAGACCTCCCCTAATCCACTTTCGTTTACAGGTACCTCAAAAAGAACTCTTCCACAGTGTGGGCAACCGGAAAGTGATAATCACCCTTAAACCCATAACAGCACTCAAGATCACATCGTACGCGTTCAAACACATTCTCCTTCTCTGGATTCTACTATTTGCACTTCTACCACTACATCTATGCGTGCCACTCGTATTGCTTGCTCTAGTCCCCAAAATGCCATACCACGTCTCCTGAAACCACGCTCTAAACTTCACGTTGGAGCTTTTAACGTACGTACGTTGTGTAGTATTCGATCATAGATGTCTCCGGAACATTGCTCGTGTTTGCTGGGACCACCGAGTAAGCAATGCGTGGGTTAGGAATAAAGTACGAGGTAAATATGCTAAGTCTATTGATGAAGTAGTGAATCTTCACCGGCTGAGGTGGTTAGGACATGTGTTACGTATGCCTGACCACTGTCTACCGAAACGAGCAATGTTGTCTGTTGTAGGAGTAGGCTGGAAGAAAGCTAGGAGTGGCCAAACGAGAACATGGCATCAGTCCGTGTAGTCATTGACAATTGGGCTGAGCCATGTTAATAGATGCAGACTACCTGGTTGAGGCCCACGCGATGATCGTAACAAGTGGTTAGAGACTTTAGGTGATATGGCTCAAAATCGTTTGCAATGACGCAGGTGCATTCACTCCTTGTCTTCCTCCAAATTCTAGTTTTTGAGCTTCTCATAGTTTTCTCTTTACTGAATCACATATTTTTGTTTCAAATCTCATCTCTGATCTCTATGCCTTTCCATGAGTACTTATTCTGTTACTACCTCCCCTACTCTGGGATTTGGTCCGACAATTTAATCTCTATCAGCTTATTGAGGCATGGCAACTTGAACTGATGTACGCATGTACCAAGTTCTACGTTGTAATTGACTGATTGACGTTGTGACAAATAGTTCAACAAGCTGCTTTAGCTAGAACACTAGAATCTCTTGAAATTGATGTATGCCGTGTCTACAAAACACGCATACAGGACCCAGTATGGTCATCCGTTTGACCTCACCTAACCAAGGCAGCGGATCAGTACGATTCACTCTTCGTTAATCTGAAGACCCTACATCAAGTGCACGTGGCCTTGCCGGTGTAGATATAGCACTAAGCATACAAGTAGAACAGGCACTTCTCGAATGGATTCCTGCAGACAGTCGATTATGTGCTGTCCGTCTAAATAGCACAGTAAAAACTCGGAAAGATAGGGACACACGCCGATGCCTTTTTTTTCGTCTGCTTTTGCCCCTACTGACTGCAGCACAGATGGAGCGAAAGACGAGTTCTATAGGAAGTTCTCTAGCCTCCTTCAGAAAGCTAAGCACTCAGACATAGCAATTATAGCAGGGAATTTTAATGCCCAAGTCGGTAGGCTAAATAAGACTGAAGAACACTTAGGTGGGTCACTCGGCATCTCAGCCCAGCGAACGGATAACGAAGATCGTCTGATCCAATTATGTTCAGACCACCGTTTATTATTTTAGCTAGCCCAAACTTTAAGCATAAAGAGAGACATTATTTGACCTGGCGACCTCCATCATCTATACAACGATGGACGCAAATCGACCATATCGGCATCAAATATCGTTGGAGAAGCTGTATAGTGGACTGCCGCTCATTCTGGGATACGTATTTAGATTCTGACCACGCGCTAGTGAGAGCACATACCTTAGAGCGTTTTGCTGGTCGCAGAAAGGTCGCATCAGGCAAATCTCTTAGATATCACTTGGAGACTGAAAATGCCAAGATTGCATTTAGAAATGGGTCAGCTAAACATTTAGTCGTCCACAACCAACAGATTCACCCCGAAACAGCTCGGAACGATTTTAAACCAGCTAGAATAGAATATTTTTCCTAATAAAATAACTTGTTTGTACACAAAATTCCAACCAGAAAATAACGTGAATAAATGACATAAGCGATTGAAGGAAATAAGGTCACTCATCTGATCGATTAAGACCTGTGCGTTTATCTTCTAACATTGAAGTAAAGTCAATTTTGGAACTCTTAAAGCAGCTCACTGTACACATTGATATACTGAACAGGTCATACTAGTATATTTTCGCATAAAGTAATTTGAGTGGCCGGATAAAACTTCCTGTTGAGAATGATAGGAAGTAATTTATCGGATTCGTACTTTTTATGTAACTAATTTATAATGAACACCGAAGTATTAGTGTTGCTCCTAGGATGTAAATACTATGGCTGTGATAAATTTGCAAACTAAGTACTTTACATTTTTGAAAAAGAGAAATAAATTGTAACTATCTAACTTCGTTAATTTTTGCCTCCACTTTATGAAATCTGAATTTTGATTTTGTTTAACCAAGGACGAGATATGCAGTACTAACTCTTATTCATATTTTTTGAAATATGGAGCATTTATCGACAAATATAGAACATAAATATAGGTTCTATTTAATTCCGAGATTCCTAAAGGAAATACATTCTTGAACAGTGAGTAACTAAGGAGTGTTAGTTCCCTACATTAGAGTTTATCACATTGATTTACCACCTTTCTTGTCTTATGATACTTCCATATTGACGACTAGCATTGCCTTTGTCACTTCAAGTATGCAAGTAGGAACGACTAAAGCGTAGGGAATCTCGTCTCGACCTTCCAGAAATTGCTGTCCAGGACACTAGTTTGAGCATGAGGTGTCCTTTTAAGTCAAACTAGATGGTGATTTTTACAAGCCGAAGCCTTAGAATTCCAAGGGTTAGATGCAGAATATCACAGGAACCTGTATACAAAATACATTTCATGTTACCCAGCTATAGCCTGAAACCCTGACGGTTTATCCCATGGGGTTTAGAAAAATAAGCTTCCAGTATGTTAAAACATATGCTGGTTTAGAATGTCACATAAACTTATGTATATAATGCAAAATTGTCAATACATTTTCCAATTATAAATGACAATAGCCAACAAAGTAACTGCTGTGATTCGTAAGAAACCAATTGACTGAAAATTGAAAGCTACCCAAAACGATTCAATCGACAAAGAATTCTGAAGCAGCTAGCTACGTCTGACACAGCACAGTTGGATTTGAAGTATTTTACATGTATAGTGTTTCGAACCAGTGAGTTTAAAGTTGTAATTTCACCCGAGGTATTTTAAACAGGATTGTGGAGGTTCGAAAAGGAAGGCTGAGGTGAACGTTCAAAATTTAGAAAAAAAGGAATCGGTACAGTAATACTAAAAAAAGTCTGGTGTCATTCAGCTGATGCATGATTTCAAAAATTAAGAGCATAAATAACAACTTAAAAAAGTAAACTTACAAATGATAGTACATGGTTCGAAAAACAACGTCTATGCAGAAACCCTGAATTTGTATCGAGGGACTTCAAGCGTTGTTTAAAAAGTATGTTGGTCTCGCAGTAGTGAATTATTTTGCATGAATAGAGATCAAACGTCAAGCTACACACCCGAACGAAAAGCCCGCCTGCAATGTAAGCTTGGATTCAAAAGTTGGTGCCATAAAACAAATTTCTTCAGTAATTCCGAATAACTGTTTATTATTAAAACAGGTTCTAGCTATGCATTTTAAACATTTCAATGCATATTAATCTGACACAACGGTTGTCTGTACCTACACCTGTTGCGTTGGCTAGGTAAGAGAGCGAATTTTAAAAGGGAACGTTAATGATAGATTTTAGACCTCTCTTACTTTCCAGTTTTGACCATTGATCTGTTGTTTTTCATGATTGCGTCTTCTTTTATTTTAATAGACCGCCTTTATCATGAAATATAAGTGCACTTGGTTTACTTACTTAGTCACTTTTTTTCCTTCAATTGTTAATACATTTCACCCTACACTCCCTGGAATACATGGTACTTTCGGAATAGATGCGGACTGTTATATAGTGTTAATTTTATTTGTAAGAAAACATAATAACTCGATCATTTTTAAATGACAAGTTCACAGATGCATTCCCAGTGAGAACCGGTGTCAAACAAGGCTGTTTGCTCTCGCCTTTACTCTTCCTTCTAGTGGTTGATTGGATCATGAAAACCTCTACATCTTAGGGGAAGCACTGAATCCAATGGACAACTAGGATGCAACTCGATGATCTGGACTTTGCGGATGATCTAGCTCTTCTATCCCATACACACCAGCGAATGCAAGTAAAGACAACCAACGTAGCAGCAACCTCAGCATCAATAGACCTGAACATATATAAGGGAAAGAGCAAGATCCTCAAATTCAACACAGAGAGCACCGACCCAATTGAACTTGATGGTGAAACTCTGGAAGAAGTGGATACCTTTGCATACCTGGGGAGCATCATCGATGAACAAGGAGGATCCGATGCAGATGTAAGGGCAAGGATCGGCAAAGCAAGGGCAGCATTTCTACAGCTGAAAAATATATGGGACTCCAAACAACTGTCTACCAACCTCAAAGTTAGACTCTTCAATTCGAACGTCAAGACAGTTCTTCTCTATGGAGCTGAAACGTGGAGAACTACTGCAAACATCCTCAGGAGGGTGCAGGTATTTATTGACCATTGTCTACGTAGAATATTGAATGTCTGTTGGCCGGAAACCATCAGCAGCAGCCTACTATGGAAGAGAACAAACCAACTTCCAGCTGAAGAGGAAATCAGGAAACGTCGTTGGAAATAGAGAGGACATACATTGATTAAACAATCAGACTGCACCACGAGAAAAGCAATAACTTGGAATCCTGTAGGGAAACGGGAAAGAGGAAGGTCAAAGAACACACTGCGTCGAGAATCGGAGGCAGACATTAAAAGAATGAACAGCGACTGGAAACAGCTGGAAAGGGTTACTCAGGACAGAGTTTAATTGAGAATACTGGTGAGTGGCCTATGCATCTCTGTGAGGGGTAACAGGCGTAAGTAAGTAACACAATTCTTCCATCTAATCAGACTTCATAATTCATTTATCGGCTAGTCATACAAACCATTTAAGAATCGCTTTTTATTCCAGGTTACCCACATAGTCCTGATCATTTTATGAGTACTAAACCTTAGCTAAGAAAAAGACCTGAATTTATTGGTATGTGACAGCAGAATTCTGTATGTCTGTAGACTAAAACGGAATGCTCTTAAGTAAGTTCAATACCAAAGACAAGAGCCTATGCAACTATTTATTTAAGGAATTACTTGCTTCCATATATGTATCAAGATAATATGCTACGTTGTCCTTTGTCCATATAATTATTGCTTTTTTCGCGTGTACTGTCGTCTACTGGCTGACAGACTGATCATTCTAGTTCCGTGTTCTTAATTCTGTTATAGTTATGAAATTACTTATTAATTGTAATTATTCAGTGTTACGGTCCTATCAACGAGATTACCTTATTCATCGTCAACTTTAGTATTCTGTAACCTAAAATTCATAATAATAATCTGCTTGGTCGTTTCATTGTCTGGATATCAAAAATATACTGCATCATCATGTAATTTATTTATGGTGGTTCATTTTTACTTATCGATTTTATTTGTTACGATCCCAAACGACTTAATTGAGGACAAATGTTGTGAAGAAACTATTTTCGGTTTCAGCGAGAAGCATACGTATACAGTGGTTAAAATATTGTTTAAGTTGGATTGTGACTGTCGAATGGAAACTGAGAAGCGCGTTTCGTCCTATTTGGAACTCGTTGGCTGGATATACCTGCATTCCAATGTTGATGTTCACAAAGAGATTGGAACTCAATCCGTTTGGTGTCAAATGCCACCGCGTTTACCACTAATATTGTCATAATGATTGAGAGGTCAAACTGTGAATGTGCCAACTGAATTATGAATGATCCTAGAGCAACTTACTGACAGCCGTTCTAGTAAGTTGATGGTGCACAGAAAGCTATGGTTATCTATCAAGGTTAATTAAGTGATAAATAAAGAACCAAAGAGACTAAGCCCCGCCAATTCGTCGTATGTCGGGCCAAGAAGGGCACTCAATCTTGCAATACCCATTGTTTAATCGTTTCCTGCTTTAGATAGACAGTCGCACATAGAAAAAGGGATTGTGTTTTGTTTGCTTGGAATAACATCACCAGGATAGTCGATATGGATTTAAGAAAGGTTGTCAAAATGGAGGTTCAGGAGACATTATAATTTTTACTGAACAGCTAAATTTATTCAAATAGTTTGGTTGTATAACGACGAGTTGAAAATCACTGTATCCTTACGTGGATGTACAACTTTGAACTTGCCACTATTCATTATATTGATATGTTGGCACCACCCAAATATCTAACCCCTTTAGAGGTACCACAAGAATGTACGTGACCCTAAATGGTCATTTTGCAGTACCGTCACCATGGCAAACGGACACAGACAAAGTGCTAGCCGACTGTGAATAAATCCGAAAGGTATTGAAAATTACGAGACACGGATTCTAGATGGATGTCTGTGTATTTCAGAAGTATGGTTAGATATCGTTCATCCCAGTTCAATAAATTGTTCAGAGTTCATCTACCATGTGTTTCGTTCAGTCATTCTCCCGATCCATGTTCAGGAAGTTTGCGTTTTCCATGCTCCTGAACTTGGTGCTAAGATACAGATACGGAAAACCATCTGGTACTATTACTAGCTCTCTATATTAAAAGTGTAAGTCTTGTACAGCTGTTGAAATCTCAAGAAATAATTGTCTGTGGGGTAAAGTCATCCGCTTATGAAATTTTATTTTATATTTTAATCACAAACAACAAATTACCGTTTCCATAGTCTAATCTAATTCAGCTCAAAAAACCTTTCTTACTATAACCTACACAATTCGGCTCCGAAAATAAAAATGTCACATTCTAAATCTGCTCCTTATTTGAATTATTTTATAAATGCATTCTGGAGAATCTGGAACAACTTACCCCAAGCCATTGGGGAAACAAATTCACTTTATTTGTACGACATGTTAATAATTTCATCTATTCCAATGTCATATTAAAATGTTCACACCAACCATGGTTTCTTACTTCATTAGCAAAATAATAGGACTCTAAACATGTGAGCACCATTTACTCTCCTTTCTCACTTTTATAATTATACTCCTGATGGGCTACTAGGACATCCTCCATCTTTCGCATATCAGCAACGAGCTGCCATGTCACCTAACTTAAGCTACTCAGAACATCCTAATATCTCTGGCAACTATAATAATCTTTTTGGGATCAGGTAGTCACTAGTCCCCTTAGCAATACAGGTGGCCCAAACATTAGCTCAAACAGTCAGGCTCCCGTTTTAAACTACAATAAAGTTATATCGATCAAGACCGACCCAAACAAAGAACTTATTCAACATTTTAGAGTTAACTCTTCAATTTAGAACTTTTTAGTAATTAACACCCACTCACTTCTTAATAAAGTATCAACCCTAAGAACCATAGACTTATTAGCTGAACATTCATTAATATTTGTCACAGAAACATGGTGTTCCTCCTCAGTAACTGACTCAGAATTAGCCATTCGGGACTAAATGTTATATCGCGGCAATAAAGAATATAGATGGGGTGGCGGCTGTTTATTATACGTGAGTGTTTGTTTTGAGGCTGCTTATTTGTCAGCCTAGGTGATTACGTGACATCATAACCAGTTATCGTGCCATTATTAAAATAATCTGTAATCAGTTATTGTTAAAATTCACACTATGTATCATAGATATTTTGACTGTACATCCATATTAAACTATTCTACATGATTGTTGATTGCACTAAATTGCGTAGCTACCATACAATCATAGGGCGTATTTTTTTTTGGAAATACAATTTGTCTATGTTCTTTTTGTTGTGAAATATGTCACTTTAGGTTTTATAAGAAATAATGATTATATTTTGCTATCGTTAAAAACGAATTGCAGTGTATTTACGTCGTCTAAGATTATTTAGGTAATCTGAATTAGGTTTACATAATTACTAGTTTTCCTGGATGGTTTATATTGTTTTTGTTTGTAGTGAACAAACTATAAACCACTGATGTAGTATGTTCATATTTTGCATGCAATGTTTGTATAACTCCAATTAACGTTTTTAATCTACATTCGCAGATGGTGCTGTGGTGTCCTGATTTAACTTCAATTGAGTTGTTGAAACTTACGAAGTTAATGCTAAGCACAGAACTTATAAGGACAGAGTGATTGAAATTGCAGTAAGGATGCTGATGGATGGTCTATTTATTACTTAAAATACCGAATCATTCTTGAAGCTATTTACACGGTGCCTGACGAGTGAGGAACAGGCCAAACAAGTATTATTCAATAAGTAGATAAATGAAAACTATAGACTCATGTATTATTAGACATATTTCTTCGTAAATATAATGTTGTTGAGATTCGTAAGAAATAATAAAGAATGACCTGTCTGCCACGCTGTGAATAAGGAACTGCCGCCATGCACCTAACCGCTCATGGTCACATAAATGTTGTATTGCTGCAAAACAAACTCGGTTGATGAATATCTAGTGCCCGTTTGGGTTAGTCGCGTTTTCGAACATAACGGTTCGTTCGGAGTTCTGTGAATTTAGGTTTCAAAACCAATTAGCACTGAAATGATTTTTAAAAAGTGCAAGAAACAACAGAAGAAAGTCTTAGGCATCTGTACTCAAAATTAGAAAGTAAGAGCCTATAGCGGAAAATAATCCCCTAAATAAATAGTTGCATAGGCTTGTAGCATCTTAGGTTGACTTGTTAGGAGTTGAATTTAAGACTTATATATGTACTAAAACAATAAAGCTCAAGTATTTATTTACTTCCTTATTTTTCATAGGAATTATATTTCCTATTATCTTATATTGGATGTTGAGAAGCATTGTATGTTTGAATGACTAGGATCCCGCTCGACTATCTCCTGCCAACGATACTGAAATAAAGACCTATTACCAAATATTCTAGTTTCTTCTATTAAATAGAACGGAACGTACGTAGGTGCTAAAGGCTCTTGACACTGATGCCTACTATAATTGTTTCAGATGACACGACTAGTTGAAGGCGCTCAGTGACGCATCACCACCAGATCACGACACAACGTGTTAAGTATCTCTTTCTACGATCCAGCCTAGGCTTTGCTACCTAATTTACACTCTACTTACGATCAAATATAACTTACCTTCCATTCTTCATTGCCTTCTGATTTATTGTCATTCGTGCAAGTGGGTTCGACCGTTAGGAATTGTTCTGGTTATACGACAAAAGTAACCTGATCGTATACCGGGTGCGCTTCGAGCCTAAGGATTGGCTTAAACATTTTCATATACTGGGTGAATATTCAGAGGGGAATCCTCACACTAGGTTTGGGCATTACTTAAGCCTTATTAATTTGTAAGCTGCTTGTGCGAGCAAGCAACATGAATAATTGTAAAACAACCTCTCCAGTGTTGGACAAAAGCCAAATCCTGAAAACCGAAATGTCAACCGATGTTTAAGGTGGAACTAGCTACAATGCAGTAACGTGACTTATTGCATTTAGAAACAAACAAAACTGTAGGATTTAGAATCTATGTTTACGCTAACTTCAGTCTAGCTGATCTCACCTTGCGGTGGTCTGCAGAATCAAGCACTGGCTTTTAGAAACTACAATATCGCCGAACTTGACTAAACATTGATATCGTTGGCCTCGCTTTTAATAAATACCTTCGCAGAGTGTGAATCCCTTATCAATAACTATCAAAATCCTTGTATGTAAATAAACCTATATGCTGCTAATGACGCTTGCAAACTGGTTCGCTCTCATGAACGAAAATGCTACTTTATACTAAAGCTATTATATCACACATTTTACCCGATAGGATTAACAGCATTCACGGATCGAGAGCATGGTATTGCTACCTTATTAATGTCAGAGTTGTGCCACCTACCGTATGGCACATAGCCTCATAAGTTAGAGCTCTACACTATTTCTTGCTGAAGTGACCTCTATGACATACAAAATGCTTGAAAGTACCATGGTCTTGATCTATCCTCTTGTTTTCTTTCTACCAGGTCAGGACATCGCAGACAACATAGTAAACTTGTTCAAAAGCCTAGATCGAGCAAAATTTCCGTAGAGTGCAGGTTTACACACCGAGTAATTAACTCCTGAAACCAAGTGGCTAAATAATTGGTGTCTGAGCTTTTAAGTTACTTCTTTGAAAGACGATTAAACACTCATAGAATAATAAAACGAGACTAACACAGTCTCTGGTCTTCTGTTCCTAAAAACACAATTATGAATCTGATCTTTGAAGTCTTCGTAACTAATTATCTCCATAATTATCTTCAAGCTTCAAGCCTTATTAAGCAGAAACAGATGACTTTCGGCTCCTTGAAACTTGCTTTTTAGGTGAGAGTATATAAAGATCGACTTGTCGGTCTATAATAATAAATAAAATTCATAAATGTCTTATAGAATTAACTTTAGTTTACAGACATGGCTGTGTTGATATAAAGATAGACACTGATGAAAATCGATTTTAAAGGGTTAAGTGCGTAAGTTGGAGTAAAATTTACAATAAATGAGTTTTACATGGTAGTAGCGTGCGTTGTTCTAACAATGATGCGTTTTGACAGTTCTACAAATGGCACGCCAGTATAATAATATATTATAAACTTTATTACAAAATGCTCACCATTAAACAGTCCCGTTTAAGATGTTGAAATAAGGTCAGTATACATTACCCACACAGACAAATACCTCTGATAATTTCATCGGATCGTTTAATTCACAGGTGTTAACGATTGCAAAGGATTAGGATGTCGGTCAAGTAAAAAAATGCCTAAGGTAATAGCATAATGGTCACATGATTATAACTACCAAAAATATCACGTAAGTGCATTGCTGTCTGTGAAAAATAAAACTTATGAATGCTGAAATCCACAAGAACATGGGGTAGCGGAGGCATATTATTACCCCATTTTGGAATTGACTTCATTGTATAAAACAAAGCCTGCTTCATTTTCAAAGTAGCTAAAATGCTTCAGTGCGAAGAGGGGAAACGAAGTTACTCTGAGCACTTACAACTAAAGGGAAGACGAAGACAGAGTGAACAAAATGAAAACAACGTATCCTAGAGTTAATGCTTTCACGGGTGTTGCAAATGATGACTTCCATGTGAGCTTATAGTAAGATTAAGCCAAAAGAACATCTTTATAAAACTAAGTTCAGTAGGTAAATTCAATAACGCTCACAAATTCACAGTCCGTATTAGTTCGCTAGTGAAGCGAGAAATTATGGGTGCTGTGAACACTTTCAGTGCTACACTTTAACAGAAGAAACTATTGACGTGCATCAAAAGTAAGGGAAGTGAATATGCTTCATAAATGGTCTGTTAGAAACTGTTCTAGATTTTTAAAAATTTATTTTTAAATAATCCACATAAAGAGTGGATTTAGGGAGAGATATTTTCGTTTTTGAAGTTAATTTGCGAAGGCTACAAGAAGACTCCACAAGCTGAATTGCGTTAGACGATGGATAAGCCAGTTTATTCATTACCTTACAATGAAAATTAGATTTAATTTGAGCTGGCGCCTCTATACAGCATCTAGCCCTCATTAGTTTGTTACCGTATGTTACCGAAGTTACATCTGTACATTAGTATCAGCACTGTAGAGATGCGTGTTCGAAAATACTAATGAGAACACTAATGTCTATTGAAGGTATTGGTGAAATTTCCGAAATCGATTAAATGGTTTTCAGGAAGGCTAAATATAATCGGGGACGTGGCGTACATACAGTGTGAGTAGATAATTTTTATATTGAAACCCACATTAGATATTTGGTATCTAGGCAAATAACACTTGGAAAGTGTTTCTAACCATAAGAAATCTACCTTGGTTCGGATTATTTGGAAGTATGTCAAACGAGGAACGAAAAATTTATACAGATGATTTAAAGTCATATTGGTTCTCATCTAGACTTAAATACATCACTTCGTGGACCCCTTAACAGGAATTCACATGAATAACATAGCAGCCATGTGGTTTGGATTTAAAAATTATCTTCACAAATCTAAAAGAACCCGTGGAAAATGCTCTATAGCCATAAGGACGAGTATTTATACAGTGGTTACTTTGATTTTGTGTCATCGCCGACTATAACACAACTTTATGTTTTCCATAAAATTATCTACAGAATATCATTCTTGGCCCTACCTCCCTTGTGGAAACAAACGCTTAGATACGATCTTCGGAACTACGAGGCAACATTAATTACCAATAATTACCAAACACAATATCGCTGTAAGTTATTCATCGTATTCTACAGCAAAGTTTGGAACAAATTACCACAAAATAATCATACTACCAATTCTATCCTAAGGTTCAAACGATTAATTACTGCAAACACTACAATCATATTCGTAATAATAATAATAATAAATTTATTCTCAAGTAGCTTCTTGTACATAAGAGCACATCAGTGTGCACGCATGATGGGAATGATGTAAGTTTATCTGCATACAAGGATCTTGATGGAGTCATTGACAGGGGATTCACACTATATGAAGTTATTAATTAAAATCAAGGCCAACGACATCAAACTTCACATTATTAGGGTGCCAGAGGTAGGTGTTGTAGTATAAAGCACTTCTGACAAACAACTACGCGCTTTTTGTTCTTGGTGCCACGATTCAAAGAGACGGCTGGGAGTAAACGGAATAGACCATGCAGCATATACAGATACGGGATAAGATCAATAATATTTGCAACTTGGATAAAGGCTTCAACTGGGCACATATATTGGGGTACTTTACTGTAGCCGTGGAATCTACGGGGGCTGATTTTGAACAGTGAGTTATTGATGCATTTAGGACGTTGGTAACCAGCGTTAAAAGTAAGTTGCTGTGAAGGAGACCCATTCCTTATAAGAACAGTCCATATGCTCGGGGATATGATATAGAAGAATATTCTAAATGGAAATAAAGTTTGTTAGTAGTTGTAGAACAAATTGTTTCAAACTAGAATCTTCTTTTTATTCTGTTTTTCTTTCGTTATTTTTCCTACTACAACATCCATGCTTGCAGCGTTAAAAGTTTAGAACCCTAATAAGCCATTACTGATTAAGTCGAAGTTAAGCGGCAAGTCGTGGAGTATTTGGTACTTATCGTTAGACATATGTATAAAATAAAACTTGAGATAGAACTATTATTATTGTTATATTGTTCCAAGTACTGTTCGGTAGTATATAGTTTACATATTCGTGTTACACACTGAGCGGGCCGAGTACATCGCATGTTATGCTAGAGTTTAAATAAATCAATATTTTTTGTTCAGTGCCTTGCAGTCACTAAATACTTGATTTTTTTGTTTGTATAAAGTGATCCATGCTACCTAACGTACGGATTTCTGTTGGTAAACTATTCCAAATGGCAGTGAATTTGTGCACAAAAAAATGAGATCGTATTCTAGTCTTGCAACGTTCAACCCACTCTGTACCTGAGTGGTTTCTGAGGCTGTATATAGATGCATAGATAAATCTTAATAGAGGGTCGGGGGAGCATACTAAACGGTGCGCAACTTTGAAAATGCTTTGAAGGGTACTACTGATATTTCTATATTTGTTAGTATCAGTGGGAGTAGGAGTGTGTGAACTATATATTGACGCTTGGGTTGTTGAGATGTCCAAATAGACACAATTACAGCTCCTAGGTTTAGTCACATTTCTGTTGTAGTGGAGAATATTTGTCCGATTGAGTACAGCTGATATTAGGACACGGTGAAGGGCCTGGTATGGTTGGATAAGATCGGAAGCTTGAGTCATGTTGTCAGGGAAGTTGAACATTGGTACAACTGAATGTTGTTTGGTTGTATCGAGTTCCATTGTTAGCGGCCATTGGTTCCGGAACGATTGAGTGAACTTTCTGTTACTGTCGGAGTCAATATTATTCAAAAACTATTGTTATTGTCATCGTTGTTGTTATCGCTGTTGCTGCTGTTATTGTATTCAGTGTAATTGGAGTATTTAATCGTTTTTGAACGAGTTGTTGTTATTTCTTTGAGTTGTGGGGATAATAATCAAGGTCGATACTCGATTAATTAGGAGCACTCGGTCGGTGGAGGAAACACAATAGTATTCTGAACTCCGGTAATCGCTCAGTCGTAGCTTTCAGTAGGCTGATTTGACAGATGTTTTGATCAAGCTTAATTTCGTCGCTGTGCAGAGTAATTTAACTAGCCGTTCTTCGTTGCGAAGTCATTTTGTCTGTAACTATTTTTATGTGTTTGAGGCCAGTAACGAATCTGATGTTGCATAAAAAATTAAGCATCAAAAATTGACGTAAAACGAAACAAGAGTGGTCAACTAGTTTGCCAGTCTTTTTCCCTCAGTCCCCTAAAATCTTATGTGTCATGCAACATTATCAAGCTTACTTTACGAAGAAAAAATTTATCAGGTATATAATAAACAATGGTTTAATGGTGGGATTTTAGCCTATTCACAACTTCGTCTGCTATAAAGTTAGTAATGATCTCCAGCTGCTTGTTTTTCAACATATAGGTTATTTTTTAACGTAGTAGATAGGATATAGGTTCTAAGTCTGACAAAACGCTGTTAATTCGGCTGAGAGTAGACCTCACTTCTTCTAGTTCGGTCACATAATGTGTCGTTATTTAAGTTCTTCATGAAGTTCACAGCCCTAACAAGTGATAATGACCGTTGTGTCACCGCAGGATCAAGAAGAGAGTTACTGACGAAGAACATATCACTTGGTTTTGGTGAACTACCATTAAGTTTAAAGCGCCAAACCCTATCGCGCACTATTTGGGTACTAGAAAACATGATGTAGTTATTAGTAAAGTTAAGATATAAGAGGAATTCAACTAAATATAAAAATGATGGACAACGTAAAAAAAATTGCACCTTAAAAGTCCGCAGGCGTTAATAAGCGAACCCTAGTCATGCTCACCAGACCCAAGGTCCCCTTAACACATAGATTATTCATATCTCCTGTAAAAGCTACACTCCTCTTTTTCTTTCCATTCTCTTATAAATTTGTAGATGCACTAGTATGTAGACAATTTTATACCATTCAACTTTTGTCGCGAGAATTTTCTGGTAATTAGCATTTCACTTAGTAGAAGGAGTATCTGTTTATCCTTCACGACGGTTGTTTTTCACTTTTAAACCGTTAAATCAGACATACTGAGGTCTTTATGTACAATGCTGTTGCCTCATACAATTGGGAACCACATATTCTGTAACGTAACTGAGCCCACATGTAAATAATGTCTTTTACTTTCAATCAGCTTCCTTAGGCCTATATATCACAATTCATTGCTGTACCCTATAATTCAGAAAATGTTTGTCTCAATCTACTTCCTTTTTAGGTGTCACCGTTTTTGAAATTGTTCGTTTTATATTCATGTATGTACAGTAACATGAACGTTTACAACTGTTTTGTTATACATAACTATTATTGTAATCCTAAACTTCACGCTGAATTTTTTGCAAAATTTAGCGCTTGGTTGTCACAGTAATAAACCTTTGTCTGCTAAAATTCCTTGGATATCATTATGCTATGCTTTCATATCTGAATAATCGCGTCTGTAAAACTAGTGTGTACCTGTTATCAAGAATAAGTGATTTTAATGTTCTCGAGCTGCAGAATGTGTTCGAACCCTTTTTAGAGGCTGCTAGTTTATCAGGAGGCAGGCATCAGAGCAGTGCTTACCATGGCTGACTATTCGTAACGGTAGTATGAACTGTATGGAGCAACAGTAGCTTTTGGAAGTGACTGACTATGTTGCTGGTCGGATTCCTTTGCGAAATAGTGGCATGCAGTGTTGTGTGTCGAAGATAGGGGTAAGGGAGATAACACTGGCAAACTGTAGTGTTGTAAGAAATCAAATCCAATAATGGCATGGGGTACATCGGTAACTAAGAAAATTTACACGAAACGACGGTAAGGGCCAAAATCAAATTGCAAGGATTGCCAACCATACGTGCTAATACTTGTTATATTTATTGCATGTAATATGACTGAACTGGTGGACTGATGGTCTCATAGAGAGTATTGTGGGGTATAAAACTGAACTTATCACCTGTATCAATCAAAAAACATATGCAGGAGCTACCATCTAGTATGTACAAGTCGTGGCTGATCGTGTTGACACTAGCGGTAACCTACACTTCTGCCTGGCTTAGTCGTCACTTTACTACGTTATAGTTGTTTGTGAGAAGATACGAGGCTATGTACACTTGTTACCGTGCTTCCAATCAGAAGACCTGTGTGGTGTATGAGAGCGTTTTTGGGAACACTGTGGTGATGAAAAGATGAAGGTGATCGACGGACAGTCAACATAAAGATAGTTGTTTGTAGGAGAACAAATTTCTCATTGAGATCTGCTTATTGTGACCGTAAAACTGATATGGCGTTGATTCTGTCTGGTTGTACATTAGATTCATGTACAGCAACTTCATCAGGTGCTGTAGAATCTACCTCACATATCTTACCTACCATCTCGATAATGATAATTGATGTTTGCCAAATATTAGAAGATAACCATTGCAACCCCATTTGTTTGAAGGCCGGTGCGTGAAACTTATAGTCACTTGTTAGCTATATCGTGTGCCGCAACAACTGTGACAGCGTGATGTCGGTAAGATGGCAGGAGATAAGTAGCTTTCGTAAACGTTGAGTATCGGATACAGAAGTGTGATGACTCACGGCTCTCTTAAGCTATGCATGGACCATAATGTGATCAACCTAGTCGCGTACATTAGCTGCACTTTTTTAAGGACAATGACACGACATGAAAACAACTTGTAGTTTCGAATTTCATGCCACGCGACTGGCAATAGACTTTTGCCTGGGCGAACCCAACTCTAGGATTGTGCACACCGTTAGGTGACAGTCTAGGCTCTGGCCGTGCTGTGATTTAAGTTGTAGAAGAGGTAGCATGTCACTTGGGTGCATATCATAATACACAACAGCATGCAAGAAGAGTTCAACCGAAAACTGCTGGTAGAGGAATAAAATATATATATATATATATAAGTATACTAGATCACGTTTATGCATTAATATAGCAGACGTGGAAACCAAAATCCAGTTAACATTCGAAAATCAACGCTCTGTCTGCAACTACCCAACTAAGTCAGATTACTCAGACACAGATAGACGTTACGACAACCCAGTATGACTCCTACAACGGTCTTGATGTCCAGTAGAACAAAACTAAAGATATCAATAATAAGTACCATATACCAACAAGAACACACGTGGAAACCTGATTGCAAACAAAAATCCAATAACTTTTTTAACGAAGAAACAAATGAACGAAAGTAAGGTTTGTTAAATAAATAAAGAGCAAGAAAGTGGTACCAAATACAGATTTAACGGGATCGCTTAATGCAGTAAAATAAAGAGATTTTCATACAAGCAAAATGCACTTTACATTGCTTCTCAAAACCCTTTTATTTAACACAGAAAATACCCATGAGACTGTCAGGTTTTTCCCTATCGACCTTAGGAAACCGAGTATGATCAGGGCTTACACAGGTACGCCTGTTCATACCCACTTGGCACCCTAATATAATGTGCCATTTCAAGATAGGCCTTGTGAATATAACTTCCAATAGCCTTGTCCACTTCCTACATGTTGCGACCTAAACAAGCTCATTCCCATCCCGCTCACATTTTTCTCAACTTCGAAGGGCCCAAATTTCTGCGAAATCACGTTTGGGTCCGATCATAACAAACAATTCGACTTAAGTACAATAACCAATCCCCAAAACTAATAATTGCTTTAATGCACCAGAGGGCATGTGCTTTTGTAAGTCATTAAGCAACATTAAAGTTTGGTGATTGCCAACACGCTTAATAATGTCGTACATTCGCAGCTTAATAGCAGTAAATCAAGAATTACTAATTGTGTGAATACTAATAGAAGTAAACTAAAATGTATTTCGTAGGCTACACACAACTTGCATTGTATTGTGACATGCTTAGTAGCATAAAGTCGCTCAAAAAATTGATGTTTATATCGAACACGTTGCCACCCCAGACAGATGCCATGTAAAACGTAGTGAAACACATATAGCATGTATCTGCTTCTTTGATGAAGCCCAAAAAGGCATATCTTTAACACTTAAAGTCAAACAAACAATTAGTTTTTATTCCTAAGTATCATTTTGCACATGAGACCTTACCAGTTTACAGGTATGATTAGAATGATATGGGTTAACATACATACAAGGATTTCTATAACTTGTTACTGTCAGGAAATTCACAACATACAAAGTTATGAAGTTAGAATCAAACCAACGGCATCAAAGTTTGCAGTACTAGGATACCAAATATATCTATTGCACCATGATACATATATGACTCAAAACCGCGCGCTTATTGACTATCGTGGTACGATACCAAAAAACGGTTGGAAGTTTTCAGAATGGATTATTAAACATGTCCAGATGCGGATAAGACCAAGAGTACTTGGAATCTGGGCGTTAGAGAGAAGTCAATGGTATTATGCCAATAGGTTTCATACCTGCATTGTGCATAATCATCTATAGCTAGAGGGAAGACGAAAGCAGGTAGAACGCAAAACAATATCATTGATATCCCTGAGTTAACATAACGAATGGTCAAAACTGGTGTTTATAATTCTGTTTATAAATGGATTTAAAAGTAAGAACACTGGCATACGACTAAGATAAGTGTAGCGGTGAAAAGTCCCTAAAATAAATAGTTACATAGGCTTTCGACATTGATGCTGACCATGTTTGTTTTAGCGGACACAAGTAATTGAAGGCGCACAGTCACGCATCACCACAAGACCATGACACAAACCACCGTGGGAAGCATCTCACTAGTTTGCCAGCCCAGACGTTGCTATCCGATTGAAGCTCTTTTACTGTCAAATATAATTTCTCTTCCATTCTTCACCTTATGATTTCTTCTTATTCGTAAGAGTGGATCCAATCGATAGAAGTGGCTCTGATTGTACGACAAACGTAACTTAGTCATATACTGGAGTTCGGTTCACAAGTAATAATAATGACGATAATAGTTTTATTCATAAGTTTCATTTTGTACATGAGAGCATGGCAGTTTACAGGCATGATCACAATGATATAGGTTTACATACATACAAATATTATTACGAAGTGTCAATGCCAGGACTTTCATAACATGTAAAGATATGAATTGAGAACCAAATCAACTGCAACAAATTGTTTACTATTTGGACAACAAATATTTGTATTGTATCATGGTGCTAATATGAATAAGAACTGCGCGCTCTTTGATCACTGAGTTACAATTCCGAAAAAACGGTTGAGAGTTTGCAGAGTGGATCACTGAGCATGTTCAGACGCAGGATATGATCAAGAGTACTTGGAACTCGGGTGTAGAAGAAAAGTCAACAGTGTTGTGCCAGTAGGTTTCATAATTGTCTAGTACATAATCATCTACAATTATAGGAAAGACGAAAGCGGAGAGAACTCAAAACAACAGCACTGGTATCCTGAAACAATTAGACGAAAATTCGTGTCTATTCGGGCATTGAAGGACACTTACGTTAACTGAACGAATGGGCAGAAATAATATTTATAGTTCCGTTTATAAATTGATTAAATAGGGAAGAACGCTAGCCTATGACTAAGACAGGTAACTGGTGCTTATATGTTAAGAGTCCCTATTATTTCACTAGTGGAGTAAGGAACAGTAGTTGGTGTGAACATTTTTAATGAGTTATTAGAAGAGATGAGATTTCCAACTTGTCGCACAAATAAAGCAAGTGAATATGTTCCTCGAATAGCTTGAGGCAAATTGTTTTAGATTCTCGAGAATTTATTTGTAAAATAATTCATATAAAGAGCAGATTTAGCATGTGACATTCTTATTTTTGAGGCTGAATTGCGTAGGTTTTAGCAAGAAGGTTCCTGGAACTTAATTGTGATAAATGATGAAAACGCTAAGTTGTTCAGTATCTTATGAAAGAAGACTAGGTTTAACTTGAGTCGGCGCCTCCATAAAGTATCTAGTCCTAACTTAGTGCAAATAGTTTAATAGTCAGCCTCAAGAATACGAAGAGTAATGCGACGTTGTACAGACTCCAGCCTGAGTTTATCCTTAATGAAAGCATTACTGAGAATAAAAGTCGGACACAAACTTTATATTTCAAGATATGAGAATCATTGCTATAAAAGTTACGTAGTATGCAACCCAGTAGTCGATGTGACTTGGATGTCTGCATATTGACCTGTTCTGTAAAAGACAGATTAAAAAAATATCTTAGTCCTAAGTCAACTAATGACTGAAGCCTAGACAAATTACTACTGTTATGGAAAGATCGAAATTGAGGAGCTTATCTCCAAAACATATCCAACCACACTTAGAAGCATTAAGATCTAACTCCCATTTTGTGCACCATACTGTGACTTTGTTGGGTTCAGCAGTGACGCTACAGAATGTGTGTGCGAATTCATGCGGAGGAAATGAGTACACTATTTTAAGACCATCTGCGTATAAAAAGGGTCTTCCCATGCTGAAGCATTTGCATATATCATATATATAAGCTATAAAGAGCAGTGGGCCTAAGACACTTCCTTGTATAACGCCACTTGCAACTGGTTCGGCCTTGGACAGAGTGGAGTCAATTTTAACGATTTGGTGCCTATGACTGAGGAAAGAGTCTAACCATGCAAGTAATGGATTCTTAATCCCATAAAAGGAGAGTTTGCCTGTAAGAAGCCTGTGGTTAACCATGTCAAAAGCTTTAGATATGTCTTAGTACAATACTAACACCAACTGCCCAATGCTTCGTTCGGTAAAAATTAAATTAAAGAATTCAAAGTGACAAGTCATACAAGACCTGGTTTTGAGGAAACCATGTTGGGAATTAGAGATAAGTTTCTCAGAGAGTAAATAATCAGACATTTCGTCACATACTATTTTACCTGCTGTCAATGAAAGGTTGAACAGTTTTAATAGGATCAATGGTAAATTAGGTTTACCGAGTTTGAAGTAAATGGATGCCATTCGATCTGCTCCATAACTACTTGACATCCTAAGTGAGTTGATGGATTTACGAATGTCGTCATAAGTGAAAGTAACGGATACCATATAGTTAGTAGCCCAGTTAATCATTTCTACCTCAGTGTCATCCAGGGGCTTACCTCTGTTAGCGAAGAAATCGCTGAACAGGTTGACTATAATATTATAGTCGCTAATCGTTAATCCATCTCGTAAAATGCAGGAAATATCACTATTACGGGAAGGTTTGAGGTGTTTACTAAACAATCGTACCAAGTTTTGTACCTTGGAGCTACTGTGCATAGCTGATACCTCTTCTTCAATCGCGTTTAACCTGTGGACTTATCTTAGTTGATTAAAGGTCATGATAGTTCCCACGAATGCAGAAAAGTCATTTGACTTAAAATACCACTTCTGTAAGAGTCTTTGCTTTTAACAGTAATGAAGTGGTATGTACCAATCATGTGGCTTAATTATATTGCTTATCTCAATAGGTGCAGTCGAATCTAAACATGAGTCATTAATTTAATAAAAAATATTTAGTGCTTCTGTAAGATTATTGGATAACAGAAAATTATCCCAGTCAGAGCAACTTAGAAAGGCATGTAGAAGATTCCAATCCACATTTTTATAATCTCAATATTGTCTAGTTTTTGAAATTTACGATTATTGGAGTGACTAAAACTAATATTAAAAGGAAGAGCATATAGAATCATTTTGTGGTCACTGCTTTCGAGCTCTTTACTGACTTGAAGTGGTAGAGGAGTGACATCATGACACAAAACTAGGTCAAGAATGCTATTATGTCTCGTGGGACTGTGTACGCATTATGTCCAACAGTGCATGTCTAATGTAGTAAGAAGATTTTCTTCATCATATGACAGTCCTATGCCAATATTCCAGTCTATCCTAGGAAGAGTAAAGTCACCTGCGATGACTTTTGCATTATAATTTATGGCAGAGGTATGTACAAAAGTATTAATAATGGTGTTATCTACAGTAGTTGATGAGTGGGGGGTTCTATATATGCATCCGAAAAGTAAACTCTGGTTCGGAGGCACTAGATAAACATCAGCTGAGCTCGATTTGCCGCAATATGACATTTTTGTGACCTTTAGCGGTTAGGTGCATGGCAGCAGTTCCACATTTGCAGCATGGCAGACTGATCATCCTTTATTAACTCTCACAAACCGTAATAACATCCTATTTACGGAAAAATATGACTAATAATAGGTGAGTCTATAGTTTTTGTGTATCTACTTATTGAATAACAGTTGTTTGACCTGTTTCTCACGAGAAATAAGTGTTGATCTGAAAGCAGCCTTTAAAAATATAGTGCTTAGCAGACGATTTTTCAGTTTGGAGGATATAGAGCAAACAGTTAGAGATTTTCAGTCTGTAAGTTAATAAACTTAATGCAATCGTAGATTACCTTCACTCACTATATTCGTTCTCAAAGTCAAAGTGCCACGTTTTCGTTTTTTAAATTCATTTTCGTTGTTTTTAAATGTGCATTTGGTAATAAAAGAAAATCTCACGGAACTAATGAGAGCTAGATGCTGTATAGAGGCGCCAGCTCAAATTAAATCTAATTTTCATTGTAAGGTAATGAATAAACTGGCTTATCCATCGTCTAACGCAATTCAGCTTGTGGAGTCTTCTTGTAGCCTTCGCAAATTAACTTCAAAAACGAAAATATCTCTCCCTAAATCCACTCTTTATGTGGATTATTTAAAAATAAATTTTTAAAAATCTAGAACAGTTTCTAACAGACCATTTATGAAGCATATTCACTTCCCTTACTTTTGATGCACGTCAATAGTTTCTTCTGTTAAAGTGTAGCACTGAAAGTGTTCACAGCACCCATAATTTCTCGCTTCACTAGCGAACTAATACGGACTGTGAATTTGTGAGCGTTATTGAATTTACCTACTGAACTTAGTTTTATAAAGATGTTCTTTTGGCTTAATCTTACTATAAGCTCACATGGAAGTCATCATTTGCAACACCCGTGAAAGCATTAACTCTAGGATACGTTGTTTTCATTTTGTTCACTCTGTCTTCGTCTTCCCTTTAGTTGTAAGTGCTCAGAGTAACTTCGTTTCCCCTCTTCGCACTGAAGCATTTTAGCTACTTTGAAAATGAAGCAGGCTTTGTTTTATACAATGAAGTCAATTCCAAAATGGGGTAATAATATGCCTCCGCTACCCCATGTTCTTGTGGATTTCAGCATTCATAAGTTTTATTTTTCACAGACAGCAATGCACTTACGTGATATTTTTGGTAGTTATAATCATGTGACCATTATGCTATTACCTTAGGCATTTTTTTACTTGACCGACATCCTAATCCTTTGCAATCGTTAACACCTGTGAATTAAACGATCCGATGAAATTATCAGAGGTATTTGTCTGTGTGGGTAATGTATACTGACCTTATTTCAACATCTTAAACGGGACTGTTTAATGGTGAGCATTTTGTAATAAAGTTTATAATATATTATTATACTGGCGTGCCATTTGTAGAACTGTCAAAACGCATCATTGTTAGAACAACGCACGCTACTACCATGTAAAACTCATTTATTGTAAATTTTACTCCAACTTACGCACTTAACCCTTTAAAATCGATTTTCATCAGTGTCTATCTTTATATCAACACAGCCATGTCTGTAAACTAAAGTTAATTCTATAAGACATTTATGAATTTTATTTATTATTATAGACCGACAAGTCGATCTTTATATACTCTCACCTAAAAAGCAAGTTTCAAGGAGCCGAAAGTCATCTGTTTCTGCTTAATAAGGCTTGAAGCTTGAAGATAATTATGGAGATAATTAGTTACGAAGACTTCAAAGATCAGATTCATAATTGTGTTTTTAGGAACAGAAGACCAGAGACTGTGTTAGTCTCGTTTTATTATTCTATGAGTGTTTAATCGTCTTTCAAAGAAGTAATTTAAAAGCTCAGACACCAATTATTTAGCCACTTGGTTTCAGGAGTTAATTACTCGGTGTGTAAACCTGCACTCTACGGAAATTTTGCTCGATCTAGGCTTTTGAACAAGTTTACTATGTTGTCTGCGATGTCCTGACCTGGTAGAAAGAAAACAAGAGGATAGATCAAGACCATGGTACTTTCAAGCATTTTGTATGTCATAGAGGTCACTTCAGCAAGAAATAGTGTAGAGCTCTAACTTATGAGGCTATGTGCCATACGGTAGGTGGCACAACTCTGACATTAATAAGGTAGCAATACCATGCTCTCGATCCGTGAATGCTGTTAATCCTATCGGGTAAAATGTGTGATATAATAGCTTTAGTATAAAGTAGCATTTTCGTTCATGAGAGCGAACCAGTTTGCAAGCGTCATTAGCAGCATATAGGTTTATTTACATACAAGGATTTTGATAGTTATTGATAAGGGATTCACACTCTGCGAAGGTATTTATTAAAAGCGAGGCCAACGATATCAATGTTTAGTCAAGTTCGGCGATATTGTAGTTTCTAAAAGCCAGTGCTTGATTCTGCAGACCACCGCAAGGTGAGATCAGCTAGACTGAAGTTAGCGTAAACATAGATTCTAAATCCTACAGTTTTGTTTGTTTCTAAATGCAATAAGTCACGTTACTGCATTGTAGCTAGTTCCACCTTAAACATCGGTTGACATTTCGGCTTTCAGGATTTGGCTTTTGTCCAACACTGGAGAGGTTGTTTTACAATTATTCATGTTGCTTGCTCGCACAAGCAGCTTACAAATTAATAAGGCTTAAGTAATGCCCAAACCTAGTGTGAGGATTCCCCTCTGAATATTCACCCAGTATATGAAAATGTTTAAGCCAATCCTTAGGCTCGAAGCGCACCCGGTATACGATCAGGTTACTTTTGTCGTATAACCAGAACAATTCCTAACGGTCGAACCCACTTGCACGAATAACAATAAATCAGAAGGCTGTAAAGAATGGAAGGTAAGTTACATTTGATCGTAAGTAGAGTGTAAATTAGGTAGCAAAGCCTAGGCTGGATCGTAGAAAGAGATACTTAACACGTTGTGTCGTGATCTGGTGGTGATGCGTCACTGAGCGCCTTCAACTAGTCGTGTCATCTGAAACAATTATAGTAGGCATCAGTGTCAAGAGCCTTTAGCACCTACGTACGTTCCGTTCTATTTAATAGAAGAAACTAGAATATTTGGTAATAGGTCTTTATTTCAGTATCGTTGGCAGGAGATAGTCGAGCGGGATCCTAGTCATTCAAACATACAATGCTTCTCAACATCCAATATAAGATAATAGGAAATATAATTCCTATGAAAAATAAGGAAGTAAATAAATACTTGAGCTTTATTGTTTTAGTACATATATAAGTCTTAAATTCAACTCCTAACAAGTCAACCTAAGATGCTACAAGCCTATGCAACTATTTATTTAGGGGATTATTTTCCGCTATAGGCTCTTACTTTCTAATTTTGAGTACAGATGCCTAAGACTTTCTTCTGTTGTTTCTTGCACTTTTTAAAAATCATTTCAGTGCTAATTGGTTTTGAAACCTAAATTCACAGAACTCCGAACGAACCGTTATGTTCGAAAACGCGACTAACCCAAACGGGCACTAGATATTCATCAACCGAGTTTGTTTTGCAGCAATACAACATTTATGTGACCATGAGCGGTTAGGTGCATGGCGGCAGTTCCTTATTCACAGCGTGGCAGACAGGTCATTCTTTATTATTTCTTACGAATCTCAACAACATTATATTTACGAAGAAATATGTCTAATAATACATGAGTCTATAGTTTTCATTTATCTACTTATTGAATAATACTTGTTTGGCCTGTTCCTCACTCGTCAGGCACCGTGTAAATAGCTTCAAGAATGATTCGGTATTTTAAGTAATAAATAGACCATCCATCAGCATCCTTACTGCAATTTCAATCACTCTGTCCTTATAAGTTCTGTGCTTAGCATTAACTTCGTAAGTTTCAACAACTCAATTGAAGTTAAATCAGGACACCACAGCACCATCTGCGAATGTAGATTAAAAACGTTAATTGGAGTTATACAAACATTGCATGCAAAATATGAACATACTACATCAGTGGTTTATAGTTTGTTCACTACAAACAAAAACAATATAAACCATCCAGGAAAACTAGTAATTATGTAAACCTAATTCAGATTACCTAAATAATCTTAGACGACGTAAATACACTGCAATTCGTTTTTAACGATAGCAAAATATAATCATTATTTCTTATAAAACCTAAAGTGACATATTTCACAACAAAAAGAACATAGACAAATTGTATTTCCAAAAAAAAATACGCCCTATGATTGTATGGTAGCTACGCAATTTAGTGCAATCAACAATCATGTAGAATAGTTTAATATGGATGTACAGTCAAAATATCTATGATACATAGTGTGAATTTTAACAATAACTGATTACAGATTATTTTAATAATGGCACGATAACTGGTTATGATGTCACGTAATCACCTAGGCTGACAAATAAGCAGCCTCAAAACAAACACTCACGTATAATAAACAGCCGCCACCCCATCTATATTCTTTATTGCCGCGATATAACATTTAGTCCCGAATGGCTAATTCTGAGTCAGTTACTGAGGAGGAACACCATGTTTCTGTGACAAATATTAATGAATGTTCAGCTAATAAGTCTATGGTTCTTAGGGTTGATACTTTATTAAGAAGTGAGTGGGTGTTAATTACTAAAAAGTTCTAAATTGAAGAGTTAACTCTAAAATGTTGAATAAGTTCTTTGTTTGGGTCGGTCTTGATCGATATAACTTTATTGTAGTTTAAAACGGGAGCCTGACTGTTTGAGCTAATGTTTGGGCCACCTGTATTGCTAAGGGGACTAGTGACTACCTGATCCCAAAAAGATTATTATAGTTGCCAGAGATATTAGGATGTTCTGAGTAGCTTAAGTTAGGTGACATGGCAGCTCGTTGCTGATATGCGAAAGATGGAGGATGTCCTAGTAGCCCATCAGGAGTATAATTATAAAAGTGAGAAAGGAGAGTAAATGGTGCTCACATGTTTAGAGTCCTATTATTTTGCTAATGAAGTAAGAAACCATGGTTGGTGTGAACATTTTAATATGACATTGGAATAGATGAAATTATTAACATGTCGTACAAATAAAGTGAATTTGTTTCCCCAATGGCTTGGGGTAAGTTGTTCCAGATTCTCCAGAATGCATTTATAAAATAATTCAAATAAGGAGCAGATTTAGAATGTGACATTTTTATTTTCGGAGCCGAATTGTGTAGGTTATAGTAAGAAAGGTTTTTTGAGCTGAATTAGATTAGACTATGGAAACGGTAATTTGTTGTTTGTGATTAAAATATAAAATAAAATTTCATAAGCGGATGACTTTACCCCACAGACAATTATTTCTTGAGATTTCAACAGCTGTACAAGACTTACACTTTTAATATAGAGAGCTAGTAATAGTACCAGATGGTTTTCCGTATCTGTATCTTAGCACCAAGTTCAGGAGCATGGAAAACGCAAACTTCCTGAACATGGATCGGGAGAATGACTGAACGAAACACATGGTAGATGAACTCTGAACAATTTATTGAACTGGGATGAACGATATCTAACCATACTTCTGAAATACACAGACATCCATCTAGAATCCGTGTCTCGTAATTTTCAATACCTTTCGGATTTATTCACAGTCGGCTAGCACTTTGTCTGTGTCCGTTTGCCATGGTGACGGTACTGCAAAATGACCATTTAGGGTCACGTACATTCTTGTGGTACCTCTAAAGGGGTTAGATATTTGGGTGGTGCCAACATATCAATATAATGAATAGTGGCAAGTTCAAAGTTGTACATCCACGTAAGGATACAGTGATTTTCAACTCGTCGTTATACAACCAAACTATTTGAATAAATTTAGCTGTTCAGTAAAAATTATAATGTCTCCTGAACCTCCATTTTGACAACCTTTCTTAAATCCATATCGACTATCCTGGTGATGTTATTCCAAGCAAACAAAACACAATCCCTTTTTCTATGTGCGACTGTCTATCTAAAGCAGGAAACGATTAAACAATGGGTATTGCAAGATTGAGTGCCCTTCTTGGCCCGACATACGACGAATTGGCGGGGCTTAGTCTCTTTGGTTCTTTATTTATCACTTAATTAACCTTGATAGATAACCATAGCTTTCTGTGCACCATCAACTTACTAGAACGGCTGTCAGTAAGTTGCTCTAGGATCATTCATAATTCAGTTGGCACATTCACAGTTTGACCTCTCAATCATTATGACAATATTAGTGGTAAACGCGGTGGCATTTGACACCAAACGGATTGAGTTCCAATCTCTTTGTGAACATCAACATTGGAATGCAGGTATATCCAGCCAACGAGTTCCAAATAGGACGAAACGCGCTTCCCAGTTTCCATTCGACAGTCACAATCCAACTTAAACAATATTTTAACCACTGTATACGTATGCTTCTCGCTGAAACCGAAAATAGTTTCTTCACAACATTTGTCCTCAATTAAGTCGTTTGGGATCGTAACAAATAAAATCGATAAGTAAAAATGAACCACCATAAATAAATTACATGATGATGCAGTATATTTTTGATATCCAGACAATGAAACGACCAAGCAGATTATTATTATGAATTTTAGGTTACAGAATACTAAAGTTGACGATGAATAAGGTAATCTCGTTGATAGGACCATAACACTGAATAATTACAATTAATAAATAATTTTACAATTACAACAGAATTAAGAACACGGAACTAGAATGATCAGTCTGTCAGCCAGTAGACGACAGTACACGCGAAAAAAGCAATAATTATATGGACAAAGGACAACGTAGCATATTATCTTGATACATATATGGAAGCAAGTAATTCCTTAAATAAATAGTTGCATAGGCTCTTGTCTTTGGTATTGAACTTACTTAAGAGCATTCCGTTTTAGTCTACAGACATACAGAATTCTGCTGTCACATACCAATAAATATAGGTCTTTTTCTTAGCTAAGGTTTAGTACTCATAAAATGATCAGGACTATGTGGGTAACCTGGAATAAAAAGCGATTCTTAAATGGTTTGTATGACTAGCCGATAAATGAATTATGAAGTCTGATTAGATGGAAGAATTGTGTTACTTACTTACGCCTGTTACCCCTCACAGAGATGCATAGGCCACTCACCAGTATTCTCAATTAAACTCTGTCCTGAGTAACCCTTTCCAGCTGTTTCCAGTCGCTGTTCATTCTTTTAATGTCTGCCTCCGATTCTCGACGCAGTGTGTTCTTTGACCTTCCTCTTTCCCGTTTCCCTACAGGATTCCAAGTTATTGCTTTTCTCGTGGTGCAGTCTGATTGTTTAATCAATGTATGTCCTCTCTATTTCCAACGACGTTTCCTGATTTCCTCTTCAGCTGGAAGTTGGTTTGTTCTCTTCCATAGTAGGCTGCTGCTGATGGTTTCCGGCCAACAGACATTCAATATTCTACGTAGACAATGGTCAATAAATACCTGCACCCTCCTGAGGATGTTTGCAGTAGTTCTCCACGTTTCAGCTCCATAGAGAAGAACTGTCTTGACGTTCGAATTGAAGAGTCTAACTTTGAGGTTGGTAGACAGTTGTTTGGAGTCCCATATATTTTTCAGCTGTAGAAATGCTGCCCTTGCTTTGCCGATCCTTGCCCTTACATCTGCATCGGATCCTCCTTGTTCATCGATGATGCTCCCCAGGTATGCAAAGGTATCCACTTCTTCCAGAGTTTCACCATCAAGTTCAATTGGGTCGGTGCTCTCTGTGTTGAATTTGAGGATCTTGCTCTTTCCCTTATATATGTTCAGGTCTATTGATGCTGAGGTTGCTGCTACGTTGGTTGTCTTTACTTGCATTCGCTGGTGTGTATGGGATAGAAGAGCTAGATCATCCGCAAAGTCCAGATCATCGAGTTGCATCCTAGTTGTCCATTGGATTCAGTGCTTCCCCTAAGATGTAGAGGTTTTCATGATCCAATCAACCACTAGAAGGAAGAGTAAAGGCGAGAGCAAACAGCCTTGTCTGACACCGGTTCTCACTGGGAATGCATCTGTGAACTTGTCATTTAAAAATGATCGAGTTATTATGTTTTCTTACAAATAAAATTAACACTATATAACAGTCCGCATCTATTCCGAAAGTACCATGTATTCCAGGGAGTGTAGGGTGAAATGTATTAACAATTGAAGGAAAAAAAGTGACTAAGTAAGTAAACCAAGTGCACTTATATTTCATGATAAAGGCGGTCTATTAAAATAAAAGAAGACGCAATCATGAAAAACAACAGATCAATGGTCAAAACTGGAAAGTAAGAGAGGTCTAAAATCTATCATTAACGTTCCCTTTTAAAATTCGCTCTCTTACCTAGCCAACGCAACAGGTGTAGGTACAGACAACCGTTGTGTCAGATTAATATGCATTGAAATGTTTAAAATGCATAGCTAGAACCTGTTTTAATAATAAACAGTTATTCGGAATTACTGAAGAAATTTGTTTTATGGCACCAACTTTTGAATCCAAGCTTACATTGCAGGCGGGCTTTTCGTTCGGGTGTGTAGCTTGACGTTTGATCTCTATTCATGCAAAATAATTCACTACTGCGAGACCAACATACTTTTTAAACAACGCTTGAAGTCCCTCGATACAAATTCAGGGTTTCTGCATAGACGTTGTTTTTCGAACCATGTACTATCATTTGTAAGTTTACTTTTTTAAGTTGTTATTTATGCTCTTAATTTTTGAAATCATGCATCAGCTGAATGACACCAGACTTTTTTTAGTATTACTGTACCGATTCCTTTTTTTCTAAATTTTGAACGTTCACCTCAGCCTTCCTTTTCGAACCTCCACAATCCTGTTTAAAATACCTCGGGTGAAATTACAACTTTAAACTCACTGGTTCGAAACACTATACATGTAAAATACTTCAAATCCAACTGTGCTGTGTCAGACGTAGCTAGCTGCTTCAGAATTCTTTGTCGATTGAATCGTTTTGGGTAGCTTTCAATTTTCAGTCAATTGGTTTCTTACGAATCACAGCAGTTACTTTGTTGGCTATTGTCATTTATAATTGGAAAATGTATTGACAATTTTGCATTATATACATAAGTTTATGTGACATTCTAAACCAGCATATGTTTTAACATACTGGAAGCTTATTTTTCTAAACCCCATGGGATAAACCGTCAGGGTTTCAGGCTATAGCTGGGTAACATGAAATGTATTTTGTATACAGGTTCCTGTGATATTCTGCATCTAACCCTTGGAATTCTAAGGCTTCGGCTTGTAAAAATCACCATCTAGTTTGACTTAAAAGGACACCTCATGCTCAAACTAGTGTCCTGGACAGCAATTTCTGGAAGGTCGAGACGAGATTCCCTACGCTTTAGTCGTTCCTACTTGCATACTTGAAGTGACAAAGGCAATGCTAGTCGTCAATATGGAAGTATCATAAGACAAGAAAGGTGGTAAATCAATGTGATAAACTCTAATGTAGGGAACTAACACTCCTTAGTTACTCACTGTTCAAGAATGTATTTCCTTTAGGAATCTCGGAATTACATAGAACCTATATTTATGTTCTATATTTGTCGATAAATGCGCCACATTTCAAAAAAATTTATGAATAAGAGTTAGTACTGCATATCTCGTCCTTGGTTAAACAAAATCAAAATTCAGATTTCATAAAGTGGAGGCAAAAATTAACGAAGTTAGATAGTTACAATTTATTTCTCTTTTTCAAAAATGTAAAGTACTTAGTTTGCAAATTTATCACAGCCATAGTATTTACATCCTAGGAGCAACACTAATACTTCGGTGTTCATTATAAATTAGTTACATAAAAAGTGCGAATCCGATAAATTACTGTTGGGGATGTTAGATCCCCAAAACTCACTTGGCAAACCGGTTATTTTTGTGATTTTATTGTGTAAATTTGAATTTCCTGTTTTTTGCGCCAAAAATTCCCCTTCTCACCTTCAGTTCGTGTTTCCCACTTGGTAAGACGCTAAATCTTATTGGTTCGTTGTTTATTTTAGTACGCTATTTGTAACATTCCAAGGACGCTCTCTATTTTTGTATATATACGCATGAGTTGTGTGTGATGATGTCGTCTGACAGGCTGCCTGTGGAATTAAACGCTTCTTGCTGTCTTTGGACTTCTTACTCTAGTTAGCTGGGCTGGGGCGCTGCGCAATAGCTTAGCTTCCTGTTACTGTGTCACTGGTCTTACGTTCGTTAGCGGTTATCTCGGTGTCACCATAACTCGCGAAACCTTAGCAGTGGCGACGAGGCTGGTGCTAACATGGATCCGTCGAAAATGAAATTATTAATGGAGCAGCAGTTTAAATTGATTCAAATGCTTGCAGAAACGAAAATTACATCTACCTGCTCGCCGAGCACATCTACTACTACTATTGCACCATCTATTGACGGCGTTGCTAATAGTATTGCTGAGTTCCACTACGATCCTGATTCTAATATCACTTTTGATATGTGGTTCCGTCGTTACGAAGATCTATTTAAATTTGATTTCGCAACGCAAGATGATGCTTGGAAGGTTCGCCTGCTACTTCGAAAATTAGGTCCAAGTGAGTTAGATAAATATTGCAATTTGATCCTGCCACAGAACCCACGTGACCGATCATTTGCTGACACCGTTCAATCATTAAGCCAACAGTTTGGTGATAACTCCTCTCTATTCAATATACGATACCGATGTCTTAAACTAGTTATGAATGAAGACAGTGAATTTCTCACTCACGCCGGTATTGTCAACCGTGAATGCGAACGTTTCCGTCTCAAGTCTCTCACAGAAGACCAGTTTAAAGCACTCATTCTCATCTGCAGTTTGCAATCGCAGAAGTTTAGCGACATCAGAACGCGGCTTCTATGTAGACTTGACCAAGATCCGAAGCTAACGCTGAATGATATTGCTAACGAATATCAGCGCCTGATCAACATCCAACGTGGCACAACTATGATTCAATCTGGCGGTAAAGACAACTCTGAAGTCCATGCAGTACGTCAGTCATCAGGCAATGCCACATCTATGGCTGCATCTAGCTCATCTCATTCCAGCTCAGCTCTCTCTTCAAAAACTAGACCTCCTTCAGCATGCTGGCATTGTGGCGCATGGCATTTTATAAGATTCTGCCCATACAAGCACCATCGTTGCAGAAACCGTAAATCTGTCGGCCACAAAGACGGGTATTGTAAACGCCAGAAGCTACAGCAACCCCCACGTCGGTCCAGAAATAACAGAAAGCCATTTTCTCAACCAAGTACAAATTCTCTGAGTTTGCTAGCTGCCTGTCAAGCCTCCACTCCAGGTGAGAGAAAGTTTCTTACTCTTAACATTAATGCGTATCCATTTAGATTACAAGTAGATACTGCGTCAGACATTACGATTATTTCCAAGAAAGCCTGGATTAGAATGGGTAGACCACGCCTTGAGCCTACTACGCAGAAGGCACGCACAGCATGCGGCAACTATTTACGCATGTTGGGACAGTTGACGTGTGTTGTATCGTTTCGGGACATGTCGTTCACTGGGGTATGTTATGTTACAACAACTGATCTGAATTTGCTTGGATTAGATTGGTTTGACCAGCTGCAGTTAGCTGATGTTCCGTTAAACACTGTGTGTCGGCTGGTACGACAAACCCCAGAGCCAGAGAACTATACGGCAAAAATCTTAGCAGAGTTCCCGACTATTTTCCAACCGGGATTGGGTTGTTGCACCTCAATGAAGGCGACCCTCCGTGTACAGAAAGGTACTAAGCCTGTTTTTCGTCCTAAGCGACCAGTGCCTTATGCAGCATTACCCAAAGTTGATGAAGAGCTCAACCGTCTACAGCAACAAGGAGTCATTACGCCTGTTTCTTATTCTGCTTGGGCAGCTCCGATCGTGGTTATCAAGAAACCGAACGGCTCAATACGCATATGTGCAGACTTTTCCACAGGCCTTAACGCGGCCCTTGAACAACATCATTATCCACTACCAGTTCCGGCAGACTTATTTACTATGCTAAACGGCGGCAAATTTTTCGCGAAACTGGATCTCGCTGACGCTTACTTACAAGTAGAAGTTGCTGAGGAATCCAGAGAGCTACTGACAATTAATACTCATCGTGGCATGTTTCAATACAACCGCTTGCCATTTGGGGTCAAGACAGCCCCCTCCATTTTTCAGCAACTAATGGATACTATCTTAGCAGGCATCGCGGGCGTTGCTACTTATCTCGACGACATCTTAATTGTTGCTACTTCACCAGAAGAGCTGCGTGAGCGTACAACTAATGTTCTACAGCGTATCAGTGAGAATGGATTCCGATTACGTCCAGAAAAATGCCAATTTTTCTTAGAGTCAGTGAAGTATTTGGGATTTATTTTCGACGCTAAAGGTCGCCGACCGGATCCTGAGAATATTCGAGCTATTCAACTAATGCCAGCTCCCACCAATGTTTCTGCGCTACGATCCTTTCTGGGACTAGTAAGCTATTATTCAGCCTTCGTGCCATCAATGCACGTCATCCGGTCTCCTCTTAACCACCTGTTACATAAGGATGTCACCTGGAATTGGACGCCAGATTGCGAAGCAGCTTTTAACAAACTCAAGTCAATTATTAGCTCTAGACTGTTATTGACTCACTATGATCCGTCCATGCCAATCATTGTGGCTGCAGATGCTTCATCTTCTGGTCTTGGTGCCGTTATCTCGCATCAATTTCCTGACTCTTCAGAAAAAGCTGTCATGCATGCGTCTCGTACACTGACACCGGCAGAGAGAAAATATAGCCAGATAGAGAAAGAAGCGCTTGCTCTCGTCTTTGCCGTACGCCGTTTCCATAAATTTTTATATGGGCGGAGATTCACGCTGCTGACAGACCACAAGCCCTTACTTACAATTTTTGGTTCAAAGTCCAGTATCCCAGCCCATTCAGCAAATCGCCTACAACGATGGGCTCTTATCTTATTGGGTTATGATTTTGATATCCAGTACCGGCACACTCAAGAGTTTGGTCAAGCAGACGCCTTATCAAGATTAATCAGCGAGCACGCTACGGTGGACGACGACACAATTATTGCCTCGCTATCAACGGAAGACTACGCAGCATCCTACCTAACGAATGCTGTCCGCGCTTTACCAGTATCGGTGTCAGATATTCAAATAGCCTCCAGAAACGATGCAATGATCAGAAGAGCTATGAAATATGTCACGCAAGGGTGGCCACGCATCGCTTTCGAGGGTGACATGAAGCAACTTTACCAACGTCGCGATTCCTTATGCGTCGTGGATGATTGCCTTATGTTCGGAGAAAGAGTAGTCGTGCCAAAGTCACTACAACCAAGGATGCTTCAACAGTTTCATTCTGGTCATCCTGGGACACGGCGAATGAAGTCTATAGCCCGCAGTTATGCATACTGGCCACTGATGGACCAGCACATTATCGACTTGGTACGCAGGTGCACGCAGTGTCAGCAGGCAGCGAAATTCAACGCTAAAGCGCCACCGATCGCCTGGCCACAGCCTGAAAACGCATGGTCGCGAATACATATAGACTTTGCTTGCCCAGTCAACGGAGCTACCTACTTGGTCGTCGTAGATGCTTTCTCGAAATGGCCGGGGATTTTCCCGGTGGTGCCACCGTCCACCACAAAGACACTGCAGATCCTTTCAGAGATTTTCTCCAGAAATGGCCTCCCGGATATGATTGTTTCAGACAACGGGTCGCAGTTTACTTCAAGTCAATTTCAAGAATTCTGCCGACGGCTTGGCATCATCCACTACCGCTCTCCACCTTATCATCCGCAGTCAAATGGCCAGGCGGAGAGATTTGTAGATACTTTCAAGAGGGCACTACTCAAGTCAAAAGGGGAGGAGACATCTATGGAGTCATTACAAAACTTCTTATTTGTTTATCGAACGACTCCGAACGATGCACTACCAGAGAAAAAGTCTCCAGCAGAAGCCCTCATGGGTAGAAAACTGAAGACAATACACAAGCTTATGTTGCCAAGCAGAGCCACGCGCAAAGTGATCGAAAAGTTGCCAGCATATGAGGTTGGGTGTCCGGTGTATGCTCGCGATTACAGACCCAACCACAGTCCCTGGATGGAGGCTCGTGTAGTTGAGAGACGTCGCCAAGTCATGTACGAAGTAGATGTAAAAGGGGAGATGTGGACTAGACATCGCAATAAACTTCGCAAGCGAGCAGCAGCAGATTGTCCCACATCGACCCGAAATCTGCCACTTGAAGTCCTTTTAGATACTTTCAACCTACCCCCATCGCAAGTAGAGAAAACAGAACAGAAGCCGGTCAACATACGTTCCAGGAGACAGTCACTCCGACAACGACGCCAGACAGTCAAACTGCAAGTAAACCCAAGGAACGTCCGTTATTAAAAAGGGGAGGTGTTGGAGATGTTAGATCCCCAAAACTCACTTGGCAAACCGGTTATTTTTGTGATTTTATTGTGTAAATTTGAATTTCCTGTTTTCGCGCCAAAAATTCCCCTTCTCACCTTCAGTTCGTGTTTCCCACTTGGTAAGACGCTAAATCTTATTGGTTCGTTGTTTATTTTAGTACGCTATTTGTAACATTCCAAGGACGCTCTCTATTTTTGTATATATACGCATGAGTTGTGTGTGATGATGTCGTCTGACAGGCTGCCTGTGGAATTAAACGCTTCTTGCTGTCTTTGGACTTCTTACTCTAGTTAGCTGGGCTGGGGCGCTGCGCAATAGCTTAGCTTCCTGTTACTGTGTCACTGGTCTTACGTTCGTTAGCGGTTATCTCGGTGTCACCATAACTCGCGAAACCTTAGCAATTACTTCCTATCATTCTCAACGGGAAGTTTTATCCGGCCACTCAAATTACTTTATGCGAAATTATACTAGTATGACCTGTTCAGTATATCAATGTGTACAGTGAGCTGCTTTAAGAGTTCCAAAATTGACTTTACTTCAATGTTAGAAGATAAACGCACAGGTCTTAATCGATCAGATGAGTGACCTTATTTCCTTCAATCGCTTATGTCATTTATTCACGTTATTTTCTGGTTGGAATTTTGTGTACAAACAAGTTATTTTATTAGGAAAAATATTCTATTCTAGCTGGTTTAAAATCGTTCCGAGCTGTTTCGGGGTGAATCTGTTGGTTGTGGACGACTAAATGTTTAGCTGACCCATTTCTAAATGCAATCTTGGCATTTTCAGTCTCCAAGTGATATCTAAGAGATTTGCCTGATGCGACCTTTCTGCGACCAGCAAAACGCTCTAAGGTATGTGCTCTCACTAGCGCGTGGTCAGAATCTAAATACGTATCCCAGAATGAGCGGCAGTCCACTATACAGCTTCTCCAACGATATTTGATGCCGATATGGTCGATTTGCGTCCATCGTTGTATAGATGATGGAGGTCGCCAGGTCAAATAATGTCTCTCTTTATGCTTAAAGTTTGGGCTAGCTAAAATAATAAACGGTGGTCTGAACATAATTGGATCAGACGATCTTCGTTATCCGTTCGCTGGGCTGAGATGCCGAGTGACCCACCTAAGTGTTCTTCAGTCTTATTTAGCCTACCGACTTGGGCATTAAAATTCCCTGCTATAATTGCTATGTCTGAGTGCTTAGCTTTCTGAAGGAGGCTAGAGAACTTCCTATAGAACTCGTCTTTCGCTCCATCTGTGCTGCAGTCAGTAGGGGCAAAAGCAGACGAAAAAAAAGGCATCGGCGTGTGTCCCTATCTTTCCGAGTTTTTACTGTGCTATTTAGACGGACAGCACATAATCGACTGTCTGCAGGAATCCATTCGAGAAGTGCCTGTTCTACTTGTATGCTTAGTGCTATATCTACACCGGCAAGGCCACGTGCACTTGATGTAGGGTCTTCAGATTAACGAAGAGTGAATCGTACTGATCCGCTGCCTTGGTTAGGTGAGGTCAAACGGATGACCATACTGGGTCCTGTATGCGTGTTTTGTAGACACGGCATACATCAATTTCAAGAGATTCTAGTGTTCTAGCTAAAGCAGCTTGTTGAACTATTTGTCACAACGTCAATCAGTCAATTACAACGTAGAACTTGGTACATGCGTACATCAGTTCAAGTTGCCATGCCTCAATAAGCTGATAGAGATTAAATTGTCGGACCAAATCCCAGAGTAGGGGAGGTAGTAACAGAATAAGTACTCATGGAAAGGCATAGAGATCAGAGATGAGATTTGAAACAAAAATATGTGATTCAGTAAAGAGAAAACTATGAGAAGCTCAAAAACTAGAATTTGGAGGAAGACAAGGAGTGAATGCACCTGCGTCATTGCAAACGATTTTGAGCCATATCACCTAAAGTCTCTAACCACTTGTTACGATCATCGCGTGGGCCTCAACCAGGTAGTCTGCATCTATTAACATGGCTCAGCCCAATTGTCAATGACTACACGGACTGATGCCATGTTCTCGTTTGGCCACTCCTAGCTTTCTTCCAGCCTACTCCTACAACAGACAACATTGCTCGTTTCGGTAGACAGTGGTCAGGCATACGTAACACATGTCCTAACCACCTCAGCCGGTGAAGATTCACTACTTCATCAATAGACTTAGCATATTTACCTCGTACTTTATTCCTAACCCACGCATTGCTTACTCGGTGGTCCCAGCAAACACGAGCAATGTTCCGGAGACATCTATGATCGAATACTACACAACGTACGTACGTTAAAAGCTCCAACGTGAAGTTTAGAGCGTGGTTTCAGGAGACGTGGTATGGCATTTTGGGGACTAGAGCAAGCAATACGAGTGGCACGCATAGATGTAGTGGTAGAAGTGCAAATAGTAGAATCCAGAGAAGGAGAATGTGTTTGAACGCGTACGATGTGATCTTGAGTGCTGTTATGGGTTTAAGGGTGATTATCACTTTCCGGTTGCCCACACTGTGGAAGAGTTCTTTTTGAGGTACCTGTAAACGAAAGTGGATTAGGGGAGGTCTTGATGACCCGAGAGTGTGACCGCAGTGCCCAAGGGACAGCTGTTTGAGGTCGGTCACCTATATTAGTTGTTGCTCCGGTTGTCAGAAGGGGCATCGGCCTCATGATTTCCGCAGAAGTCCGGCTTTCATCATATGGCGTCATAATTCTTCGAAGTGAAGGCCTTCCAACACAGGACGGAATTCAAATGGTTTTTTTCTGATTTGCACTCTTTTAGCGGAGTTGTTGTTTTTACGGGATAGGGTTGCTAACCCTATGCCCAACCCTCCTCTTTTATCCGGGCTTGGGACCGGCAGTAACTCCTGAAGGGTTTCAGGCGAAGTTCTAGATGGATTCATATCCATGTAAACAAAAATAACGACTGTTTAAGACGAATCCCTCTTCCGAAAATATGGTATCCCACTTGTGCATTTTCATTCTCAGGAGTCTCCCGAACTTGCTGAAATTTCCTTCCCCTTACATCTGCATCGGATCCTCCTTGTTCATCGATGATGCTCCCCAGGTATGCAAAGGTATCCACTTCTTCCAGAGTTTCACCATCAAGTTCAATTGGGTCGGTGCTCTCTGTGTTGAATTTGAGGATCTTGCTCTTTCCCTTATATATGTTCAGGTCTATTGATGCTGAGGTTGCTGCTACGTTGGTTGTCTTTACTTGCATTCGCTGGTGTGTATGGGATAGAAGAGCTAGATCATCCGCAAAGTCCAGATCATCGAGTTGCATCCTAGTTGTCCATTGGATTCCGTGCTTCTCCTAAGATGTAGAGGTTTTCATGATCCAATCAACCACTAGAAGGAAGAGTAAAGGCGAGAGCAAACAGCCTTGTCTGACACCGGTTCTCACTGGGAATGCATCTGTCAGCTGTCCTCCATGCACGATTTTGCACTGTAGTCCCTTGTAAGAATTCCGGATAATGTTGACGAGTTTCTCTGGTACACCGTAGTGTCGAAGAAGTTTCCATAGCGATCTCCTGTCTACGCTGTCAAAGGCCTTCTCATAGTCAATGAAGTTGATGTATAGTGACGAATTCCATTCGTTTGATTGTTCAGCGATGATCCATAGTGTTGCGATTTGGTCTGTGCACGACAGATCCTTACGGAAACCAGCCTGTTGGTCTCGAAGTTGAGCATCCACTGAATCTTTCATTCTGTTCAACAGCACTGTTGAAGACTTTCCCTGGTACTGACAACAGTGTGATTCCTCTGTAATTCTCACATCTGCTCAAATCTCCTCTCTTCGGTATCTTGATAAGGTATCCTTCTTTTCAGTCTGTCGGCACTTGTTCTTCCTCCCAGATCCTCTTGAATAAAACGTGGAGCATCCTTGCCATTATGTCTATGTCTGACTTGAGTGCTTCGGCTGGTATATATATTGTCAGGTTCTGCTGCTTTCCCATTTTTAATCTGTCTGATAGCTATCTTGATTTCTTCCATCGTTGGTGGATTGACATCAAACGGGAGATCTGTAGGTGCTGCTTCGATGTCTGATGGGTTCGGTGGAGCTGGTGTATTCAAGAGTTCCTCATAGTGTTTTACCCATCTGTCTCTTTGTTCTTGAATCTCCGTGATTAGCTTGCCTTCTTTGTTCCTGACAGGTCGCTCTGGTTTACAATATTTACCTGCCAGTTTCTTCGTTGTGTCATATAGCTGTTTCATATTTCCTTCTCTTGCAGCTTTTTCCGCTGTCGTTGGAAGGCCTTCGATATACTTACGTTTGTCGGCTCGAATGCTCTACTTTACTTGTTTATTTGCTTCTGTGTATTCAGTTTGTGCCTTGATTTTTTCTGCTCTAGTTCGGCTGTTGTTGATTTCTATCTTCTTGTTCCTGTTTTCTTGGATTTTGCTCAGGGTTTCAGTGGAAATCCATTCCTTATGATAGTGCTACTTGCTGCCCAGAGCCTCTTGAGACGTCAAAGTTAGTGCTTCTTTGATTACTTTCCAGTTGTCCTCCACAGTGGTTTCTTCCTCGTTCAGCAGATCTTGTAAGGCTTGAAACCTGTTGTTGAAAGGTGTTTTGAATTCCTTAAATATGTCAGCATCTCGAAGAATGGCTGTATTGAATTGTTGTAGTGCTGTTACTTCAGCTATCTATTGTTTCTTTAGCTTCAGTTTTATTTTGGCAACTACCAGGTGATGATCTGAAGCTATATTAGCTCCTCTCCTGGTTCTCATATATTTCATTGATCTGAATTTTTCATTGATGTATATATGAATGATTTGATTTTAGTAGTATGATTCGGTGAGACCCATGTAGCCTTGTGTATGCATTTGTGGGGGAATATTGTACCACCTATAACCATTTGTTGAAAGTACATAAATTTAAAAGTCGTTCATCATTCACATTTCTTTCCCCCAGTCCATGTCGTCCCTCGATATCTTCGTATCCGGTGTTGTCCATTCCGACTTTGGCATTTAGGTCCCCCATCAGGGTTGTTGGATTCTTTCCTGGACACTTCACTATCATAAAACTGGTCTTTTTCCTCGTTGTTACCATCGTTGATGGGTGCATAACATTAGATAATATTCATTGTAACCCCCTTTTTCATTGTCTTGAAAGATGCTTTGATGATCCTGTGTCCATGTGGTTCCCACCCTACAAGTGCATTGCGCGCTTTCTTGGACAGCATTAGAGCAACTCCTTGGGTGTGTGGAGCATTTTTATCTTAGTGTTCGAAGTATAGTAGCGCCTTGCCCGTAGCCACTGTTTTCTGTCCAGTTTGAGTCCATTGGATTTCGCTGAATTCGAGCACTGTCAAGTTGTATCTTTTCATTTCTGCCGCTATTCGATTGGTCATACCGCTCTCCAATATTGTCTGAACATTCCATTTACCTATAAAAACTTTTACTCTGGTTGTTAGAAGTAGCATCAGCTTCATAACTTTAGACGAATTTCGGTTTTCACCATGAGGCGTCATGATCATTCCTCCCGTCCAAGAACAGAGTTTAAATGGTTTAGTTTGTTCAATTTGGGTATCGTTTTTCAGCAAGCTTATGTAGTCTGAGATGGAAATGCTGTCCCCATGCCTAACCATCCTTTAAGTGGGCTTGGGACCAGCAGTAACCCTAGATGAGGTAAAAGTGGAGTTTAAAAATTGTATAGGAAGCCAAAATAAGCCTACATATATTTATGGGAATATCCTCAATGGTTTCTACCATAAGCTTGATTATCAATCCAATATCATGGTTATTAACGTGATGTGACTGCTTGACTAAGGTGAAGTTAGACCCCTCTTTATGATTTCATTAACTAGGCCCACCCTAACCTTGGTAGCCGGGCATTTTGGTTGATACAAAGCTGGCTAGGGGTTGAGCTGCTTTGAAGTGATAGTAATGAAAGGAGTTAGTGGCACAGCAACACATTCTGCGTTGTGACGAGTCTCATAACACAGACTGACATAGCCTTTTTCTCCTCGTCTCTAAGTGACATAGCGTTATTGAGTATGCAAGTTTTTATTTTATTTTATCTTGTTTACATACTACTTATTTACAATAAGCGTTGTGAAGAAACCGTTTTGGGATTCATCAAATTAGTATACGTTTACAATAATTAATATTAAAATAATTAAAATTTGTATGTTGTTACGATCGGTAGGGTCAGGTATTTCATTGACCCAACATATCTTCAAGAAGAATAAACTAGCTGTTAGCACGAAACGAGCCTGATCAAAGCATGCTCAAAACATGCTCACGAAGCTGTACTGTGATTGGTCCATTCTTAGCCAACTAGAGCTAACGACCAATCAGGAAGTTTCTAGAATACTCTATACCATTGTTTATATAAACCCTAGTGTAACTATTTGCTTTGCTTTTGCCTTTTGCCTACTGCTGTTATTTTCTCAATACATCTTGCTACCTGCTCTTCTCTTGTTCTGATTTGGGATCAAGTCGCTGTCGTTGTCGAACCGTAGAATACTAAGCGGGATTAGCAATAATATTACTGGGACTAATAGAGATAACAGTAGGTCAATTTAACAGTGGTGACGGCGAAAACAAAACGAATTCACGATGCCTATATCAGATGATCAACTTCATCGCATCCTTCAACAACAGCAGACGCAGCTGGACTCTCAAATGCGATTAATTGAGACTCTGACCCAGCAACTCCAAATGCAAATCCCTGTATCATGCACCACATCATCTATGTCTGTGGATACAATTGCCAACAGTATTCCAGAATTTAATTATGACCCTGAATGTGGAATTATTTTCACTACGTGGTTCAAACGATGGGAAGATACATTCAGAATAGAATTTTCGAATCAGGATGATGCATGGAAAACACGTCTGTTGGTGCGCAAACTAGGTCCCAGCGAATATGCACGTTTTTCTGACCATATACTGCCGAAGTTGCCTCGGGAGCTCAGTTTCGAGGAGGTAGTAAAACAACTGTCAGAGATATTTGGTGAATCTACATCACTGTTTAGTATTCGTTATAAGTGCCTCAGACTGGTGAAAAGTGAAACCGATGACTACGGAATGTTAGCTGATGTTTTCAACCGAGAGTGTGAGCGCTTCAGATTACACTCCTTGACAGATGACCAATTTAATTGTTTAGTCTTCATCGGAGCTCTACAGTCACCTGAAGATGCTGAAGTTCGAACACGTCTTTTATCTCGACTTGACCAAGATCCCAACATACAACTCAGAACACTGGTGGATGAGTGCAAAAGACTACAAAGCATCAAACACGACAACGCATTAGTTGAGCAGGTAAATCCAAATTTAACTAGTGGCACTGTAAATGCAATTAATAGGTTCCAGTCTCAGAAGCCGAATAGAAAAGAGTCAACATCCAACAAACCTAATACAGCTTGCTGGTTATGCGGTGGTTGGCATTATGTACGCTTCTGCAAATTTAAAAAGCCCAGATGTCAGATGTGTCACAAACGCGGAAACAAAGAAGGCTACTGCCTACCGAATGATATGTCTCAGTCCAAGAAGAAATATAAACGCTCTCGACGTACGGTGAAGTCAGTCGACTCTCAATCACTTTCTGTAGCAGCAGCTTTTAGAACAGACTACAACACTCATAGAAAGTATGTTACTATTCTAATCAACGGCATCCCCGCACGTCTTCAAATTGACACAGCATCTGATATCACTCTAGTGTCTCGAAAAACCTATGACTTGCTTGGCAGACCACCAATGACACCATCTACGAAGACAGCTACAAATGCATCTGGCGGTGTATTGAAACTTGTCGGCGAGTTAGATTGTGAATTTTCCTTCAATGGAATCAACTCTAATGAAACATGCTATCTAACAAATCGACCGAACCTTGACCTCCTTGGTTTAGATATGTTGACGAAGCTCGGACTATTGGACATTCCTATCAATAGCATTTGCAACAAGATATGCTCTTCAGCAGGTAACCAAATGTTGTCAGAGAAGACAAGTGAAAATCTAGTTGAGAAGCTACGGCATAAGTTTGCACCTGTCTTCCATAATAGTTTGGGTTGCTGCACGATGATGAAAGCTCATCTACTTGTGAAAGCAGATGCTAAACCTATTTTCCATCCAAAACGTCCTGTACCGTATGCTGCACTGGAACTGGTCGATCAGGAAATCAACCGTTTACAACAAGCTGGTGTTATCCAGCCGGTTAACTACCCTGCTTGGGCAGCGCCTATTGTGGTGATCAAGAAGTCTAACGGGACAATACGCACATGCGCTGATTTTTCTACCGGTTTAAATGCTGCATTGGATACATATCAGTATCCTCTACCAGTCCCTGAAGATCTATTTGCTAAGTTAAATGGTGGTGCATGTTTCGCAAAACTAGACTTCTCCGACGCCTATCTTCAAGTGGAAGTAGCTGATGAGTCTAGAGAGCTTCTAACTATTAACACTCATCGGGGATTATTTCAACATACCCGCTTACCATTTGGTATTAAGACCGCACCAGCCATCTTTCAGCAGATAATGGATAAAATGTTGACAGGTATATCTGGAGTAGCAGCATACCTAGATGACATAATCGTAATGGGTTCAACTGAGAGAGAACTTTCGGATCGTCTACACCAAGTACTGAGTAGAGTGATGGAGTATGGTTTTTGCCTACGTGACGAAAAATGCATCTTCTTCATGCATTCCATCAAATATCTTGGTTTCATCCTTGATAAGAACGGCCGTCGACCTGACCCAGACAACATCGAAGCCATCCAAAAGATGCCAGCACCAACTGATGTTTCTTCACTACGATCTTTCCTGGGTTTAATTAGTCACTAAAGCACATTTCTCCCCCGAATGCACCGTGTAAGAGGTCCTTTAAATGAATTACTGGCGAAAGACAAACCTTGGTATTGGTCAGCGGAATGTCAAGCATCATTTGATAAAGTCAAATCAATGCTCAGCTCAGAGCTTCTGCTAACACACTTCGATCCGAATTTGGAGATTGTTGTTGCATCGGATGCCTCTAGTCATGGAGTCGGAGCAGTGATATCTCATGTGTTCCCGGATAAATCAGAAAAACCAATAGCTCACGCGGCTAGATCGCTCAACCCTGCAGAAAGAAACTACACTCAGATCGAGAAAGAAGCCCTTGCAATCATATTCGCTGTTAAAAGATTTCATAAAATGCTCTATGGACGTACGTTCACCTTACTAACTGATCATAAACCCTTAGTTGCAGTTTTTGGTTCTAAGAAAGGAATCCCTGTGTATACAGCTAACAGATTACAGCGCTGGGTGACAATGCTTCTAGGCTACGACTTCAACATCAAGTATCAATCGATGAGCACCATCGGCCAGGCCGATGCTCTTTCTAGGTTGATCGGAGTCCAACATCCTGGACTTGAAGACACAATCATTGCCTCTATAACTGTTGATCCAGAAATCAGGTGTGTAGTAGCAGATGCCATCAGAAACACTCCAGTGTCAGCAGATGAGATCCACTCCTGCAACAAGTTAAAAAGTTCCACTTAGAAGGGTGGCCCTCAAAGATTAGCTCCACAGAGCTTTGACAGTTTTACCAACGCAGACTATCTCTCTCAATCATCGATGATTGCATTCTATTTGCCGAATGTGTCGTTATCCCGAAAAAGCTGCAACCGGCAGTGCTTCAACAATTGCATGCAGGACACCCTGGAATAAATCGAATGAAATCATTTGCACGAAGCTATGTGTACTGGCCTCATTTGGATACACAACTGGAGCAATTATCCCGCTCCTGCACTAAGTGCGTATTAGTCTCAAAAGCACCGCGCAAGGCAGAGCTTCACTCATGGCCAATAACAAAATCGCCGTGGCAGCGCGTACATCTGGATTTTGCTGGTCCGTTTCATGGTCAGATGTATCTTCTGTTAATTGATGCTCAGATGAAGTGGCCGGAAATCTTTCAGATGGAGCGTCGAACTGCAGTGTCTACAGTGCGAAAGTTACGACAAGTATTCAGTCGTTTTGGGCTCCCTGAAACAATTATTACAGATAATGGAACACAATTCGTTTCTGCTTTGTTCACCGAATTTTATCGACGTAACGGTATCAATCATGTCCGAACACCGCCCTTCCATCCCCAGTCTAACGGTCAAGTCGAACGCTTCGTTAGTACCTTCAAAAATGCCATGCGGAAATCTAAGGGGACAACGAAAGAGATCCTAGAGAGGTTTCTATTCATTTATCGGACTACTCCAAACCCACAAACAGCAAATGGTATCTCTCCAGCAGAAGCACTACTCGGTAGAAAGGTGCGTACAGCTTTCGACGTTATTCATGCAGTAACAGTTAAAGAGTCTCAACGAAATATACCTATGAAGATGCAGTTTAACCGACATCATGGGGCTCAGAAACGATATTTCACTGTCGGTCAAAAAGTGCTTGCAAGGGATTACCATGGCAATTATCCTAGATGGGTGGCTGGTCGAGTCCTGCGAAGGAGAGGTAATGTTATTTATGAGGTATCAGTCGGTTCGTCAATTTGGGTAAGACATGCGAACCAGTTGAGATCAACTTCTGCTTGTTTCGGGGAAACCCATCATAGAATACCACTGGATATTCTACTTGATACCTTTGAGATTCGACGACTTGAAGTAGCCCGGGAGGACAAAAAGGAAAGAACTACTTCCCTACTCCCAAGAAGGTGGACAGACAGAAAGCGTAAACCAGTGAGTTTGATGCAAGTGAATCCTAACAGCAAATCCTACGGATCTTTTCAAAGGGGAGGTGTTAGCACGAAACGAGCCTGATCAAAGCATGCTCAAAACATGCTCACGAAGCTGTACTGTGATTGGTCCATTCTTAGCCAACTAGAGCTAACGACCAATCAGGAAGTTTCTAGAATACTCTATACCATTGTTTATATAAACCCTAGTGTAACTATTTGCTTTGCTTTTGCCTTTTGCCTACTGCTGTTATTTTCTCAATACATCTTGCTACCTGCTCTTCTCTTGTTCTGATTTGGGATCAAGTCGCTGTCGTTGTCGAACCGTAGAATACTAAGCGGGATTAGCAATAATATTACTGGGACTAATAGAGATAACAGTAGGCCAATTTAACACTAGCTTTATACTGAATTTACTAAATTGATTTTTCTTCTCAGTACGAAATGCCCATAAGTGGATTACCAAACTACTAGCCTAGGAGTATAGGTGTATTTTCTATCACTCCATCTGTCGACAACTGCTCTGATCTTTTCTCCAACAACCTACTCAACGTAAATATTGGGCTTTCAGAAATAAAGATCCTGATTTTATCGAACCTAAACACAACACCTGACTCTCATAAAATTCATTTCGAGGTCCTATGAAATGAGCTGACCTATTCACTTCTACCTTTGCTTCCCCCTTCAATTATTTATTAGATGTGGAAAAGACACTCACTGAGAATATGAAGAATCTAGTTATACCCTAACACAAATAGAGAAAAAAGTGGTAGCTTTTAATTATCGAACAACTTACCTGCTTTCCTCATAAGCGAACGTAAGTGTTGAATATCTTTAATAATCAGCAGTGATTTATCAATCTCGTACAATTTTAGCGACATCAGGTACTACTGTTTTCGCTATCGGAAAGGACATAGGCGTAATTTCTTGTCATATTTAAAGAGTCCGTTTCCGATTGTCCCCTTAAACTTCAAGAGAGCTTATTATATTTTGAGGTTTCTTCGTAAAACTGCGTCGGGTGAAAATCAGCACGTATCTGGATTTTCGGAAATATATAACCATTATTAAAGCTAGAACAACAAGATTCCATTGACCCAATAAAGGCCTTCTATTGTTTTAGTCTCATTTATTATTCTTTTGAAGTGAAAAAAGGAACTTGAATTCTTCAAAACAGGCAAGTATTTACATTACGACTTATAAGTTATCAACCTACAGCTAATTGGTGACTTTATCGTCCTTCATTGCTTCTCCGTAAACAATTTTTCAAACAAATAGCCAACTTCGAGTGCCTACTCAGAAGCTCTGCAATCAAAATAGCTCACTGAGTTTTCTGGGATACCATCTATAAATTAGACTCAGACATCAACAAACAATTTATTAATTCTATCATTCAAAGTTTGAAGTGAGAACCTGAAAAGACTGAGTGGGTCTTAATCATTTTAAAATGCTACCAATAGTCACTCTAAAATCGGTACGAGTCTGGAAGACGGGGAGCACAACGTTCTTAATCGCGTATATATTTATGCCTTGATGTTCACCATGCATCATAATACACTATGAGGCACCTGCAGTTGCCGAAAGTTAGGTTGTTTTTCCAGTATCTGTAGATCTTTTTCAGAGTTCTGAGCTGTCTGTTTCGTTGCGTATAGTTCTTCATATCTTAATATCGTCAGCATACAACATTACTAATTATGACAACAGGACAGAAAGATGATTAATATACGAACGGAGTATCATCCGGCCCAAACCCGTTACTTGATGTGGTCCATTAAGTACTGTTTTCCAGCCAATCAATACGGAACTGACCTACACTTTTTTTACACCCCCCATAAGGAAGTCTGTTATCCATATGGAAAAACTTCCCCTAATTACAATGCTATATAACTTATGCAGCAGCCTGAAGTGAGGGACCTCATCGTAAGCTTTATTAAAGTCAATACAGACTACACCAATAGGGATCCTCTAATCCTTTAAAATACTCAGACCTTTTCATGCTACCGATAAGTTTGTGAGCCATGAGTTACCCTTTCCGAAACCATAGGGCTTTTATATAGCAGAAGGTCTTCGTTTAAACGCTAAAATAGTACTTTCCGGATAATTTTTTCAAAGACCCTACCAACGACGCTAGTCAGGCTTACTGGGTGGTGGCTTTCAGGTTTGTACCACACGCCTGTTATGAAGATATGGCTTACATAGCATTTTACCAGACGCTTAGCAATCTATCTTGCGTTGCGGACAGATTAAAGCATGCACCTGATGGGTCAGATATGAAAGTCCTCAGTTTTATTAGTACTTTAAAGTGCGTTTAGTCGGAACCTATGGATTCCTCCACATCGAGTTTACTTAATGGTTCATCTTGGTTGGGGTTATATTCAGACTTTCTAAAGCTTCGGATTTCCTGAAAAAGTTGTTTTTTCCGGTGATCTGTTCAGGTCTACACTTAAATTTTACCCCATATACTGTTTAAGAATAACTTTAATATCCCTCATTCACTTCTTTCCAAATTACAATTCCAGATAAGTATCCTACTTCAGGCACCTGCACGTTGGTCACGAGCTACGTTACAACGTAACTCCGTGTACCCGCCAAGGGGTGAACAGAAAGGCGTCTAAGTAAATAGAATTTTCATTATTCAGGAAATTAATGTTTCGAAGTGGAAATTCGTAGCCCACTGAGTAACTAGCGACCATGCCCAATTACCGTTCGAACTATTCTGTCATTATTTCTCGACGGAACCCATAGTATTTAGGGATTGCGACAAAATGAACTGGAGCGAAATTAGGGTAGACCTAGAAAACATACTTTGGCTGAACGAATAGGATGAACGTGGATAAAATATATCAAGTCAAAAACATGCCTCTTCAATCTACTGAACGTCATACTCCTCTTCTCCAGTCTCATAATGAACACAAGTTCATATTCTGACTGAAATCGAGCAAATGAAAAACCATCAGAAGTAAGTGTACAGTTTGCATCATATGTTGGCTTACTACTGACCCAGAGAACTGGTTATCTTCCAAGGCCCTACTCAACAAATTCGTCCCTAAGGTCAGACCGCCCTGATGAGGTCTATGGAACACAATATAAACTGTTATATTGCCACATGAGGATAAAATGGCGACTGAATCCTTAATTTGTTGTACAGGTACTCAATGATGGTGCACAGAGCCCATCCTAGGGTTGATGATCTAATAGCCAAGGAATTCCGATCCGATTTCTGTCTAATTAGTCCCTTGATATCAGTTATTAACCACCCCATAATTCAATTCGTTGACCCGAGTAATGTGTATTTGCAACCCCTCATTACCGAAGAGAATCCGAACAAGTCTCTTGGATTAGATGTAATCCCTTCTAAGATCCGTGGGGAATGTGTAGATCTATTCTGTTCCATCCTTGCTATCCTTTTCAAGTGCCCTCTAGCTGTGGGCAAACCACAGTCTGAGTGGAAGAACGGTGTGGTCCCACCTGTGCATAAAGGAGGGGAGACATAGTGGATGTTTCCAGATGACTTCAGTTTCCTTACCCTCCGCAATAGTGAAAGTCATTAAAAGAATTATCAGCAATTGTCTTCGTTGCTGTCTTTTCGATAAATCCCTACTACTTGTATTTCAGCACAATGTCCTTCCAGACAGGTCTTGAAACACTAACCACTAACACTAACAACTCAACTTGTCTACAGCGCACAACTATCTGGTTCACAATACTCTCATAGATTTCTTCAAAGCTTTCTGTAGATCTGACAATCGAATTCCTTATCGGAACTTGTAGTCACCAAATACTTAAGGTGTTTATTGAAATAGGTAGACAACTAACCACGTGCTGGTCATCAGAAATCGGAGTTTACTCTGGTTTGTCCAACTAGTTCATGATGAGTAGCGGAGTACTACGAGGTTTCATCCTTCGACCACTTCTCTTTCTTTCGTTTAAAAGTGAAGTATTTTCTTAATTTAAGTCACAAACCTTTTTAAGTACAAGTTATCTTAAGATTTGATGGCGATTCAAGGTCACTTTATTATCCTGATTTTTTAGAGTACTTGTACACGATACAGGAGTAAGCTTACAGCAATTTACATCCACTGAATACTAATGAACACAATCTTTTAATAGAGAGTAACAGGGATACATTATTTTGTGTACACACTTACTGGGTACTGCAGTTTACACTCTACTTCAGTAAAAGGACCCACAGCGTAACCTTCTTTTATACTCTGAGAGTATCTTCCCACTGGCGTATCACAGTAAACAAAGCCTATTCAGTCTTGAGGGTTCCCACTTAGAACTTTACGCAGTCTGACTCTTAAACCAATCAAAGTTTTCAATACATACCTAAAACCTCGTTTCAAGAAGCACTCTTATATTGTGTCAGTCAACCTGGAAAAGGATACTGCTGTCCTGAGGTGTGCTCAAAGAGAAGCGACCAGGAAGAATGTGGGTCAAAAAACGAACTCTATGCAGCTTGATTTAAGGCATTGGAATTCGAAACCTGTACGTTGCGGAAAAATATGGCAAAAGTTACCAGGATAGTTCTGACAGTAGGCTTATCATTAGAACTTCGGGGACACTCATTCTTCACGAGGTCATAATCGCCGTACGGGAAAAGCACGTAGTCGAAACAGATGAATGAGACAATATCATGGTTACCAAGAAAAGCTGAATTTTTATTTTCTCAAATAAACTGACTTGTAAAAGACTTTTCAAAGCCTTGAAGATTTTGTTCTCGTTTGGTTACGCCATTATTATAAACAGTAACTAAAATTTGTACAAAACAAGTAACGAGGCACTTAGTCCAAACACTGTCTTACTTACTATAATAAAAACATATGCATACAAGGAAAAAATACCTGACCAAGAATATCCACTAAACTAAGGCTAATTTTGTCATTTTTGAATATTTTTGATTTTTGATCGTTCTTGTTTTAATTCTCTGGAGGCCATGTGCATATCCTGTTCAGTGGTTTTCCATCAAGACCATCTGCAATGGCGACCCAACCTAAAGTGCCCCGTCCTAGCAATGATTCTGGTGCTGACGGAGAGCTAAGTAAGTCTAAGTGTCCATTTATACTTTTCTGCACCTAACTTATGACTGGTGGCATGTCTATAGGATTATTTTGTTAATGATATTTTCGTTTTAGGCTCAACTAATGCTCTCATTGATGAGATAGAGGAAGTGCAAAATGCCATTGACAATCTCAATGAGCAGGCTAGCGAAGAGATCCTAAAAGTTGAACAGAAGTTCAATAAAATGAGACAGCCCCACTTTGAGAAACGATGTGAACTAATTTCCAAAATCCCCTAACTTCTGGCTCACCTACTTTTATCAATCATCCCCAACTTTCAGACCTGCTTACAAGCAACGATGAAAGTGTGTTAAAGCATTTGAAAAAGGTGGAAGTCCAGGAGTTTGAGGATATCAAGTCTGGTTTCCGAATCAACTTTGTAGGTTCTATTAGATAGCCTAACTAGTTCTATTTAGCACTTCGAAAAGAATGAATGGTTCAAGAACAGTGTCCTTACTAAGGAATTCCACCTTGGCGATAGCGGTGAACCTTCTTCTACATATACAAAAATAGACTGGTATCCAGGGAAAGACTTGACTAGTAATTCATCTAATTCAAAAAAGAATGGTGGTGAACAAGGGAAAAAGCGGTCATTTGAGGATCAGACACAAGACAGTTTCTTCTGCTGGTTTACAGATGAGTCTTCTGTGTTTGGTGATGAGCTTGGTGAAGTAATTAAAGATGATATCTGGCCAAATCCACTCCAATATTACCTTTCACCAGATTTGGATGAGGAAAATGGTAAGTCATGTTCTTCTAAGTTGCCAGTGTAAATCCGTATTGAACAAAACTAATACTCATGGTTTAATTTTATTTAAGAAAACGATGAAGAGGATGAAGATGACGATGATGACCAGGATCTCGACTGAGGATGAAGCTGGTGTAGCGGATGTTTAAAGATCATTGCAATATATCATTTCAATTTAAACTTTCGATCTTTGTTTCCCAAACTTGTATGTCTTCGCATCTGCATGGAACATTATTGAGATATTTGATTTATTGTACAACGGCAAAACACACTCCCCACACTTGTACATCGCGCCCCGGTTTAATGTTTTGCTCCTGAAGACACCTTTGTTTCATTTTGCATTTAATTGTAGCCATCGTCATACCGAGGCATATTCATGTGTCGTATGTTGGCATTATCTTGTTTTTATTCAGGGGTAAGCGTTTTGCCGTTACTATGTTCCAGCAAGTATGCGTTGTAAGATTTTTGTACTAACACTTTTCGACACGTCAGGTCATCTCAAAATCCCACCTAAATGTTTCTAATAAAAAGTTATGAAGGATGTTTCTTATTCTTTAACTATCACAGGCCACGCTGTTAGTAATAGGCTCAATGAAATGTTCAGTGATTGTCCGAAGCAATCGCAGTGCGTCTATACGGATAGTGGGGCTGCGTGCACTTATGTGACGGTTAGTAGGCGTAGTCCGGTTACCTCCTGTCTTCTTGGTAGCAGGGCGCTCTCCGCCGTCGGCTCTGTCCCAAGACACGCTTAGAGTAACTGACGTATCGTGGTGCCCGTCCCAGGCTGCGTGTACAGGTCCCCTTGTGTCCTAAGGTTAGCCTGAGGGGTCCGTGAGATATGTATCTGTAGGTTTATACCTACTGTCCTGGCACTCGTCGGTGTAACTGGGCGCTCGAGCGGTCCAGTCTGTTGCTACTGTCGTCTCCGGCTGGCAACACATAAAACCATGACGCTTTGTGGGTGCTGTTCTGTCCTAAGGTCCATTGAATTGTACCCCGGTAAGCGCTGACCGGGTGTATGCTGAGCCATGACCGAGTTAGTCAGGCTAGTTTACGCTAGAATGGTGAGTGGGAGCCAAGTTTGGGGTTATCTCACCAGAAGGCCGTCAAATCAGGTGACGGGGACAGCTAAATGTGATGTCGGGCTCACTGGACAGTCTCGCCGTCCCCGCTTCTTGCGCTAGAGTGTCACGCTCGCGCTACAGTTCTCAACCCTGTCTCTCGACTGACTATTCATCCCGCCCGTTGTGTAGTATTTGCCGAATCCAGAGGCGTCGACTCTAGTTGTAGGTCAGCTAGTCGTTGTGGTGGGTTGCGTGCCATGACTAGTGGTCGCTTCTCAGGAATGTTAGGTAGCTACGTGGAATCATAGAATTAGCTTCAAATCCGTGATTAGTATCGCACTAAAACGGTGGCAGTTTACGTAACTACGCTTCCCAACTTAAGTTAAGCAACTATATCATCCCGCTTGAGAGCTGTCACCTGAGTTGAGTGGACTTTAGGACTTGTGTTTGTCATCAAACACGCTAATTAAAATCAGTAGGATTCTTGTGCGAAAACTACAGGTTAGAATTCTACCTATATTTAAGTTGTCGACAACATCAGGGTAACCTACTGTTTGTTTCAACTCTACAATAATCAGTATCACCACTTCCTGTAGATCACCATTATATTGTATGAAATCACCGTTCAGGTCACTAAAAGCTGTTCTTATCTTTACATCGTTCAGACACACTGGGTCATCGTGTTCAAATTTTAAGTACCTGAATGTCGTACTCTTTATTGTTAGCCTGGTTGTCTGGTGACAGTTAAGACTTCAGAATATGATAATATAACGAAGTGTTTTCTTAAAAAAGATTACATAGTTGACTCCTCGTATAACTACGATTCAGACAAAAGCATCGACATCCATCAAATGCCTTTATGCTTTAATCTAAACCACATTATGATTTTAAGTTTAACGCAAATCCGAAGCATGATAAATAGTGGAAATCTTCATTGAATAATTTTGTCAGTAATCATACGCGTTAATTGTTCTGCGGCAGTCTTTTTCTTTGGCTTTATTAACAGTTGTATGATTACAGAAAGTTGGAATTCCATAGAATTGATGTCCTACTTAAACTTCAGCATTTAATCTTCTTAATGATGTTAAAATTCTGTAACTTGCCGTTTATCATTTATTCGACTAAGCATAAAAAAACATGAAAATTTGTCAGCCTATGTTACTATAATTGGCATCTGTAAAGTAAGCAAGTAAATTAGCGATCGGGAGATCAGATGGATGAAACTAATAATGGGTATTTTAGTACAATTGGAAAACAATAAAGAATTAGTATCACAGAAATGAAAAGGAGGCTATAAGATACAATTAGGATTTATCATCCAAGTTGAGTAACGGACATACGCATACCACTCAAACTAAGCACGAGTCATATCATCTATAATCTTAGTCATGTGTTGGTTAATGACTATCTCATAGACTTCGAGCCCCAACCTCATCAAAACTTAGATTAGCTTGTAACTACTTCATAGATTTATACATCTTCCAAGATTGTTCGTATGCATAACTTGTACTTAATTGCCGAGTCGATTGCGTGCTTTGATATTTGCTCTTAGTCGAACAGGAAAATTCCAGTGAACTTAATAATGATTCGAAAGAATAGCAAATAAACAGTATTTCCATGAAGACGATTGAGCTAAACGTCGGAGCTATTTGCGTTTTAATCAATGAGTTTATTTTTAAATACATAGTCAATAAAATTGCTTTTTTGGTTGTCACAGATTGATTTCGGTTGGGTACCTCCCAAAACCAAGGAAACACGGGGCAGATGTTTCTTTGCGGTATGCCATTCGTCGGCAATGGGAACCTACTGGGGGGATCGAGTTCACTACCTAGTCTTTTGGCGAAGGCTTAACCATTAGTACTACAAGGCCAACATTCAATGGTAAGGTTTCCATATTCATTGATTCGTGATACAACGTGATTATTAGTCAATTCTATTGGTAATAACTGTTTCACTTCTGACATATCTGAGCTCCACTAATCATGACTTTTCACTAGAACTTCAGGAAAATCTTGAAGTTAGTCACTAATAAGCTAATTAATTAAGTTGAGCTGAGATGGTTTTGTTGGGATCAGTATTTAATTTATTGTTAGCATTCGTTGCAGATTGGTGTCAGTATCGAACCATTGGAAACTATATCAATTTTAGACTGTAGAAGCCATTCAGAGTAGGTTTAGCCATGAGTTTAGATGTTCATAGATAGCAGATTCATCCCGAAGAAGCATGGAACTATTTTGAAGCAGCTGTAAATGCAGCGGCATTCAACCTGAATCTAAAGTTTATTAGAGACCAATGTATCTCTGAAATTACTAGTGAGCTAATGGAAGCTCGGAAACTCATTCCGACTGGCTCTGTCAATGATGAGAAGCTAGGACGACTGAAACGCCGACTAAAAAAGAGTTTGTGCAGGGACCGTGAGTGATGATGGGCAACAAGAGTAAAAGCAGCGGCATTAGGCAATACTAGGTAACTATTCCTAATCATCATAAACACTGGTGTCAATAAATCGGTTGTTAGTGATCCTCTCTCTGAAATTGATAGGTCTATGACCCATTCTAAGTTTAAAAGATTGGATCGATGGGCGGAGTACTTTCGGTAACAGTTCAGTCGGCACCCCACCCCTAGCTACTCTTCGCTCACTGACTGTCCTAAACTACCTAAATGAAAATCGACACATCCCTCAGCTCTTAGTAGGGTTTAGAAGGCTATAAGTAATGTGGGACGAGTTAAAGCAGCAGGATCCTGATATGTTAATGTCCAACATCTTTAGGGATAATGGTCTACTTTTCGTAGGTATGCTGATTGATATACTAGCCAAAGTCGGGGAACTCGACGTCATCCTGTCTGACTCATCTCTATCGTTGATCACTCCATTTTACAAAAGGGATAACAATCTTGTGATAACCACAGATGAATCTGTTTGACTAACTTAATATCTGGACTATTAACCTCTGTAATCATCCGACGCTTGTCTGAAGCTACGGAACGACAAACTCGAGAAAAAAGCAGGTTAGTTTTAGACCTGGTCGAGGATGCACTGAGCAAATCCGAGAACTTAGGTATAGCCAGTCATCAGTCCAATGATAGTTGTATTCCTTGGCTTGAAAGTAGCTTTTGACGCCATAAATTGTGATTCTGTTGCGGTGTGTGTCATTTAAAGGCGTACTTCAAAAGTAAATAAATTTCGTAAAGGCTTTTTACTCGAATACAACCAGTCGAGTTAAAGCTTATGGTGAGATGTTGCGAGAATTTTCAACTTCAAGTGGGTTTCGTCACATTTGCTCCTTGTCTATCCAATTTTGTCATAGATGTTCTTTCTAGAAGTCTCATTTTCTTTATTTAATTCTTTAGGAACTAATCTGCCTTTAGGAAACCCACTTATCTACATAAAATATGCAGACGATATAGCTATACTCGGTAAAGACGCTGAAAATATACAGAGTAACAGTGCAAGCATATTCGGGATGCCTCTCCATGTAAATGCAAAATGTTACTCCTAAGGTCGGCCTTCATCATTGCCTAGATTGATCATAGGTAGTGAAAGTAATTGAGCTTGCTGACCACTCTACTTATTTCAGGAGTCTCATCACCCTTGGTGGGTCGGTGTCTGACGAAATCTTACCATGGATTCAGAATGCTCGCTCGGCATTTACCGACTTCTGTTACTTGTGGCGTAGGCAAGGTATCCGTCTCTCAGTAATAGGCCAAGTGTACAGCTCAGTAATTCGCCCTGTTCAAGCTTATGGGTGCGAGATACGACTCATGAAGATAGAAAATAAGAGCAGTCTCCAGGTCTTTGATCAGAGAAACCTCCATAGTATCGCCCGAATATCATGGGATGACAGAATAAGCAATATTGATGTTAGATACAGAGTACTAGGAAAACATAACAAATCAGTTGAAAAGGTCGGTAACCTTCATTGATTGTGATGGTTGGGACACGTTTTACGCATACACGACCACCGTTTACCTCACCACGCAATGTTGGCAGGGGGTAGAGGCTGCCAACCATGGCACCAGTCGTTGTTCTAAGCTATGTTGGGAGATGCAGACTACCTGTTTGTGGTCCACCTGATCATCACAATCAGTGGCTGGACACAGTGCGTGACATGGCTCAGAATCAGTCACAGTTGTGCAAGTGTATTCACTCTCTATCTTCATCTAGATCCTAAGTTCTATTACTCTTTCATATGCACCTTTGTTTTATCCTTACTTCTATACTCTATTGTCGTGTTATTCTTGCGAATTTGACCTCATCGTGCGATTTGAACCTAAGAGGCATTTATGCCAGGTTCTACGTTGTTAATGGACCTATCTTCGAAATATGACAAAGTGAATGAGGCTAAATTCTATTGTTACACATCAATCTAACGGTGCTCACGATTTTGTGTCCTTCATAAAACCTGAAGTTACTGGGTTTGATTCGCATGTGAGTTTGATGAGATCCCATACTAGGACGAAACAGCTGTCCAGTGTTTCCTTAATTCTCAGTTGTACCCAACTGATATGAGTCTGTAATGAATACAAGCGACAAATTAGATGCCGAACTCGACAAAATCATCTTTACTAAATTCATAAACTAAGAGTACCTAGTTTTGTAAAAGTAGATTAATTTTTTTATGCTGAAATAGAATTTTTTTCAGGTCATTAATAGTGACGATAAGTGGTACATACATACAATATGTTCTAAATGTGGGCGGCTGTATGCAGCGATAGGCCTTAACACACACAAAAGGAAAAGCAAGATCCTTAGATACAAAACAACTAGCACCAACCCAATTATACATAACGGAGAAACTTCTCAAGATGAGGAAACTTTTACATACCTGGGCAGCGTCATTGATAAACAAGCGAGGGGATCTGGAGCAGATGTGAAGACGCGAATTAACAAGACAAGATAATGGCAGCATTTCTACAGTTGAAAAAGCAGCTGGAACTCAAACGAGCTGTCAGCCAACTATGAAGTCAGAGTGTTCAGTATAAACATCAAGACAGTTCTATTGTACGAAGCTGAAACTCAGAGAACTGCGAAAGGCATCATTCATAAGATACAAGTATTTAAAACAGCTGTCCTGCGCAAAATACTTCGGATCCGCTGACCAGATACCATTGGCAACAATCTTTCGTGTCAGAGAACAAATCAACCAAAATCCAGCCAAGTAAGGAATTAGGAAAGGACGCTGGAGGTGGATAAGACACATTGAGGAAATCACCAATCTGCGTACACAAGACAAGCACTAACTTGGAATCCTGAAGGTCAAAAGAGAAGAGGAAGACCCAAGAACGAATTGGGTGGGAGATTGGACGTGGACATGAAAAAATGAACAGCACTTGGGAAGAACTAGAAAGTAAGGGCCAGGACAGAGTTGGTTGAAGAATGGTCGGCAGCCTATGCTCCACGTATTGTAACAGGTATTGATTGATTGACTGATGATTATATGCAGTCCTAACAATTACCTGTTGGTATGAAGCTATTAATAATATACCTTATTCTCTAACGCCTAATGAAGTTACTGACATTTGTTGCTTTCAGATTTATATGAAGAATGAGTTAAGCTAACTGATAGTCATCACAGTTGTAGTTTTGCACTGTAACGTTGTTTGTGTTTAGTTCCAGCTATTGAACTGATCAAAGATAGGTTGTAGTGTATAACATATATATATTGTAGACTTTTTGATAACATATCATGTATGATTATCCATAAGCTATTTTTGATTTATATGTGTCATAATTAGTTTCATTTCCCGTAGGCTAGAAACTTCAACTGAATAATGAACTATGTTTATTCCACTTATGGAGAAAATATATACATACTTCTTTACTAGTGGTTTCGGTCTTTGCTGGCTGATTAGAATACAGTATTCCTTAAATCATCGTAACTGATTAGTTATGAGTATGGATGTCGCAAATAGATTGCTTGTATGACAATTATTATTATTAAATGCTAAAATGGTAATAGCATCTAGGGATTCGTACTTATTACACGTAAATTTTACATGCTTTTAAACGCTTAAATAAACTGTTGCAGAATATATGCTTTGTTTATTTGTATGTAAAATGAACAATGGACATACCTCTTCTCTGGTTTGAAACCTACACTATTACTTCTATCTTATTCTCTTAAATGGATTACCTGGAATACTATTGTTTCATAAATCTTCATACTTTGACTCTTGGTTTTGCACCGTGCTGATGATAGGTAGGTTGTCTGTATTACTAGGGTATTTAGTCAATACATGGCAATCATAGAAGATTTCTCTGTGGAATCATAACTTGTGTGAGATATTATCAACGAACTACTCGAAAATGTCGTTCTCTTTAAATGGACTTATAACTTAAAGATATTTACTCACTCGTGGGTCTAGTTTTCATTGCACTATTGTCTGATTTACATTTAGACAAGTGTCTATATAAGAATCTAAAGAAGAAAAATCATAGAATATGTGCAAGCAACAACTCAATAAGCAGATAAAATGCACTAATATTTAATCAACATCACTTGAAAATGTACAGGTTTTAATTCAAAGGAACTTATTAATAGAAACTAGTTACTTAAAATAATAAGGTCCTGAATGCGTTACAAGCGTGACATTTTAGACTATACACTAGTGATATAAACCAAAATGATAATAAGGTTTACAGAATTAAATTACTTCTATCAGCTATAAACAGTACAAAGAGAAGTCTTTTATCATGTGAATATAAATTGGTTCATTTTAATTATGTTGTATATTTAATTGTTGTAGGTTGTTGTTAATAAACTTCTGTTATTGACCAATATTATCTATATTTCGTATTGTTTCATAGGGGCTTTAATATCTCGGATTCCGTTTTATGGATTCTTAGTAAAAGTTTATAATGTAATGTATATCTACATTGATCCTAATATTGGTGTACTAGGAAAGGGAGACAAAACACTTAACTGACTTTTTACAATTTGTTTATGAATTAATAATTAGATTAATATGATTTGGATGAGTTTGAATTTTCCCGTTGATTTGAGATGAACTGAAGTTAACCAGTCTTTCCTGCCATATGCGCATCCTGAGAGGATTGCCTCGATAGTTCATAAGTATGATTTAAGTCCATACTAAATCATCCGAGAAGATTCAAACTCATCCAAATTATACATACATACCCGTTGCACAAGTGTGGCTGTCTGGACTCTCTAGCCTAGTGGTAAACGAAGTGGCGTTTGTCACGAACGAACTGAGTTCGAACCCTGGTGCAAACATAGACACTGGGATGTAGACACTTCCAGCTGATAAGTCTCAAACGAGACGAAACACGTGTCCTAAATTTCCACTTGCCAACCACAATCCAATTCGAATTAGGTTAAGTTTGCTGAATTTGACTTTAGAATAAATGTTGTATACATCAACACGAACTAATCGGTTCTGACGAAGCCGTACTAAAGCCGACTTTTGGTTTTATTGTATCACTAGTATTGTTTTCAGTGATTTTTCATTTGTGAAAAGTCAGTTAGTCAAATAATCCGAAACCAATTTTTACAAAGTTCTTAAAAGACTAACATCTAATTGAATTTTTAACGTTCTATTTAGAATTAATCACGTATTAAGTGAGTTAGTTACTCATTAACAGTATTTGATACCGACTTTTATAACTAATCAGTTGATGCTGATCAATGAATTATAACTCAATGGTGCAATTGTGAAGCTATTCTGAGAGCAGTATAAGTGTCCTGGGTTCGACCACGTGTCGAATCGTAGGTGTGCTGAAAACGCTCATTCTAGAACGAAACAGCTGCCAATACTACCTGGTTTTCGTTAGCTTCACATTCGATATTTACCTATGAAGAAAATGATATAAGATGGATCTTCATACACCTGTCAAATAACTATATTATTTTTTTCTACTTCAGAATTACTTAAATTTAGCAACAGATTTAGGGACAAAACATGTTTAGAGGTAGGGTATTAGGCGAAGATAGTAAATGTGTCAATAACAAAATGACCCTACATTAACTAAGGTGTCTATGACATGTGACCAGCCTAGATGTGCCTCAGCGTGCAATCCTCGCTGTAGTGTGTTGAACAGAATCTAGGTGTTATGAAAGCGAGACGTGACATAAATTCAGGAAGTAAGTGACAATTTAAATGACCTTCATTGTAAAATACTCTGAATAGACCATTTCGAAACAGGTAGATTCACTCATTATATTCTTCTACATTTTGGATTCCAGTATTCCTTAATGATTATGTTTTCATTCTGTCTACTGAAATCTTATTCTCAGTATATAATTTTATTTGTACCGTTCCTACTACTTCATTAAGAATTTCTTGTTGTGGTGATATTTACACACATAAATAATAGGTTCTCAGTTGACTGTTACAATGCCTTTACGATTGACACTTCACAATGAAGTAACATTATAACACATAAGAAACAAAATCTGTTGAGAATTTGAAGAACAGAGCAAATCGTTAACGTCTTTTAAATTGTTGGATATCTTTAGTTTCAATATTACAAACCACTATGGCCTAGTGGAGTTGATGGTTAGACGTTCGCCACGAGACCTGGAGGTCCCGGCATGAATTCCCTGGCTAAATTAAACTTGTGCGCTGCTGAAGAACTATATACTAGGACGAAACAGTTGTATTGTGCTTTGTGTTATTTACTGATACCAAACGGAGATCAGTATGTGAGCAATGCAAGGGGCAAAAGTAAATACGAATCACCTCGAAATCGCTTCAACTTAGCTCATTTTCAATCAGTTTAAGCATTTTTCTTAATAATAGTGTCATTACTTCTCTTTTGATTGATTGTGTTTTGTGATTAATACATGTTTCGTAAGTTGTTTAGAAAACTATCTGTTGGATCACAAAATTGGATTATAACGTAACTGTCGGTCAGGTAATTATTGGTAATAAATTAGGTGTTAGAATAGTTCAGATGAACAATGTATTATTTGAGTATAACGATGGATACTTGGTGATTATATATGTGCTAAAGTCAGTTTTGATCAAAGGAATGACAGTAGTTAGTTTTATTGACTGACGTTAGATGGCTGGAGATAGTCAGTAGAAAACTACGAATCTTTTTTTTAATGCGTTATTTTGGTGATCTTGAGGGGACTTTTACTCCTTGTACGGTTCTTATCCATCTCAGTCAGCTATACAATCTAAGATGTTAATATTAAACTTTTCGAATTTCTACTGTATGTCTGCCATAATATTTAAACTTATTGGTCACTTAGTAGTAATAATTGTCGTCTTCGTCTACTTTTTAATATTCACTAAATTTTATCAATCAGGTACCAGTTTTACTGATGAGTGATAACTAGCACATAAACTAGGTCCATGGTTTTTTTTTCTGGCTACCACAAACCTCCTAACATTTTGTTTTGGTGTTAATGTCAGGTCACCATGGCAGATTTTTTAATACACAGTTTAGTTTATTGACAACATCCATAAAACGTGATATATTCAGAGTTCTTTGTTTACTGATTATCTTAAAGAATTTTTTACGTCCAAATCATTTCCGCTACCAAGAAAATGACTCTTAATTGCCTCGGATTTTGTGGAATACGCTTCAGAAATGCTGGCAGTAACCCATCTTTTTGTTTTTCCAATGTGTCTTCTGCAGTGTATACAACGGGATCTGAAAATACTTTTTGAGGTAACAAAGAGTGGAAATTTGTCCATATGAACTGTTGCAATGAGCTATTCGTTGTATACTATGAGAACAGCTAAGCACCTGGACACGTTTTTCGTATGACAATTGATTTATAGTTGATAACTCGATGTTTAATTATCTTTGAAACAAGGTTTTATGAGAAAAGGCATTTTCTCAACTGTAGCATACTCTGCTCGACTCATACATGCCGTATCACACAAATGATATTTAACTATGATTAATTCCTCCTTAACTCCGCCCGCAGCTCTTCTAGGGTTGCTGCCGGTCCCAAGCCCGGGTAAAGGAGGAGGGTTGGGCATAGGGCTAGCACCCCTATCCCGTAAAACTCAAGTTCGCTAAAAAAACGCTAACCAGAATAAACAAACCTAACCATTTAAACTCTGCCCTGGAAGTAGAAGGAACCTATATGACGCTTCATGATGAAAGCCGAGATTCTTCGGAAGTCATGAGGCCGATGCCACCCCTTCTAACGACCAGAGCAAAAATTTTTATAGGTACATGGAATGTTCGGACAATGTGGGAGACAGGGAAGATCAGCCAGATAGCAGCAGAAATGAAGAGATACAACTTGACTGTGCTCGGGATCAGCGAAACGCATTGGACTGAAACTGGACAGAAAACATTAGCCACGGGAGAAGTGCTACTATATTCCGGGCACGAAGAGGAAAATGCCCCACACACCCAAGGAGTTGCTCTGATGCTGTCTAAGAAAGCGCGCAATTCACTTGTAGGATGGGAACCACATGGACCCAGGATCATCAAAGCATCCTTTAAGACAATGAAGAAGGGGATTACAATGAATATCATCCAGTGTTATGCACCCACCAACGACGGCAACGACGAGGACAAAGATCAGTTTTATGATAGGCTTCAGTCAATTATAGCGAAGTGTCCAGGAAAGGATCTGACAATCCTGATGGGGGACCTAAATGCCAAAGTCGGAATGGACAACACCGGTTACGAAGACATCATGGGACGACAAGGACTGGGGGAAAGAAATGAAAATGGTGAAAGATTTACAAATCTTTGCGCTTTCAACAAAATGGTTATAGGTGGTACAATATTCCCCCACAAACGCATACACAAGGCTACATGGATCTCACCAGATCATAGTACAGAGAATCAAATCGATCATATATGCATCAATAAAAAATTCAGAAGATCAATGGAAGATGTGAGAACCAGGAGAGGAGCTGATGTAGCTTCAGACCACCACCTAGTGGTTGCCAAAATGAAGCTGAAGCTAAAGAAGCAATGGATAACTGGAGCAACAGCATTAAAACGGTTCAATACAGCCTCTCTTCGGGATACTGACAAACTCAATGAATTCAAAATAATTCTCAACAACAGGTTCCAAGCCTTACAAGATCTGCTGAACGAGGAAGAAACCACTATGGAGGACAACTGGAAAGGAATCAAAGAGGCACTAACTTCAACTTGTCAAGAGGCTCTGGGCTGCAAGAACTACCATCATAAGGAATGGATTTCCACAGAGACCCTGAGCCAAATTCAACAAAGGAGGAACAAGAAGGCAGAAATCAACAACAGCCGAACTAGAGCAGAAAAAATCAAGGCACAAAATGAATACACAGAAGCAAATAAACAAGTAAAGAGGAGCATTCGAGCCGACAAACGGAAGTATATCGAAGGCCTTGCAACAACAGCGGAAAAAGCTGCAAGAGAAGGAAATATGAAACAGTTATACGACACAACGAAGAAGCTGGCAGGGAAATATAGTAAACCAGAGCGACCGGTCAGGAACAAAGGAGGCAAGCTAATCACCGAGATTCAAGAACAAAGAGACAGATGGGTAGAACATTTCGAGGAACTCTTGAATAGACCAGCTCCACCAAACCCACCACACATCGAAGCAGCATCTACAGACCTCCCGATTGATGTCAATCCACCAACGATGGAAGAAATCAAGATAGCTATCAGACAGATCAAAAGTGGGAAAGCAGCAGGACCTGACAATATACCAGCCGAAGCACTTAAGTCAGATATAGACACAACGGCGAGGATGCTCCACGTTTTATTCAAGAGGATCTGGGAGGAAGAACAGGTGCCGGCAGACTGGAAGGAAGGTTACCTTATCAAGATACCAAAGAAAGGGGATTTGAGCAAATGCGAGAACTACAGAGGGATCACACTATTGTCAGTACCAGGGAAAGTCTTCAACAGAGTGTTGTTGAACAGAATGAAAAACTCAGTGGATGCTCAACTTCGAGATCAACAGGCTGGTTTCCGTAAGGATCGGTCATGCACAGACCAAATTGCAACACTACGCATCATCGTTGAACAATCAATTGAATGGAACTCGTCATTGTACATCAACTTCATTGACTATGAGAAGGCGTTTGACAGCGTAGACAGGAGATCATTGTGGAAACTTCTTCGACACTACGGTATACCACAGAAACTCGTCAACATCATCCAGAATTCTTACGACGGACTACAGTGCAAAATTGTGCATGGAGGACAGCTGACAAATGCATTCTCAGTAAGAACCGGTGTCAGACAAGGCTGTCTGCTCTCGCCCTTCCTCTTCCTCCTAGTGGTCGATTGGATCATGAAAACCTCTACATCTGAGGAGAAGCACGGGATTCAATGGACAAGTAGGATGCAACTTGATGATCTGGACTTCGCGGATGATCTAGCACTCCTATCCCATACACAACAGCAAATGCAAGTGAAGACAACCAAAGTAGCAGCAACCTCAGCATCAATAGGCCTGAACATACATAAGGGAAAGAGCAAGATCCTCAAATTCAACACCGAGAGCACGGACCTAATTGAACTTGATGGTGAAACTCTGGAAGAAGTGGATACCTTTACATACCTGGGGAGCATCATCGATGAACAAGGAGGATCCGATGCAGATGTAAGGGCAAGGATCGGCAAAGCAAGGGCAGCATTCCTACAGTTGAAAAATGTATGGGACTCCAAACAACTGTCTACCAATCTCAAAGTTAGACTCTTCAACTCGAACGTCAAGTCAATTCTTCTGTATGGAGCTGAAACGTGGAGAACTACTGCAAACATCCTCAGGAGAGTACAGGTATTTATCAACAACTGCCTACGTAGAATATTGAATGTCTGTTGGCCGAAAACCATCAACAACAGCCTACTTTGGAAAAGAACAAATCAGCTTCCAGCTGAAGAGGAAATCAGGAAACGACGTTGGAAATGGATAGGACATACACTGCGGAAATCATCAGACTGTATCACGAGACAAGCACTAACTTGGAATCCTGTTGGAAAACGGAAAAGAGGAAGGCCAAAGAACACCCTGCGTCGAGAACTGGAAGCAGACATTAGAAGGATGAACAGTAACTGGAGACAGCTGGAAAGGATTGCTCAGGACAGAGTTGAATGGAGAAGGCTGGTGAGCGGCATATGCTCCTCCGAGAGGGGTAACAGGCTTAAGTAAGTAAGTAAGTAAGTAATTCCTCCTTAATCCTACTGTCTTAACAAAATTTACGTACACGGTTGTGTAGCATTCTAACCTATGCTCTGTTATAGCTAACTGCGTATAAGCTATTAAACTTCAAGTATGGTGTTTTATGAATCTTTTCGATAACTAGATCCTTCTAGTCGGATATCGATAAGTTGTCCAATTATTCATCTAAATAATTTGTAAAGGAATCAATTCATTTTAAATTGAAAGGTGAACAACTTTGAAATTCAGTTAATACTAAGGCTTTCCCAAGCTTCGACCTCCTCAGACTACAATCTACGCTTCATACTTTTTACTGTGAGCATGTCAGTATGTTAATTATTTTAATGCCAAATAATTGAGTGATACTTGATGATCTGGACTTCGCGGATGATCTAGCACTCCTATCCCATACACAACAGCAAATGCAAGTGAAGACAACCAAAGTAGCAGCAACCTCAGCATCAATAGGCCTGAACATACATAAGGGAAAGAGCAAGATCCTCAAATTCAACACCGAGAGCACGGACCTAATTGAACTTGATGGTGAAACTCTGGAAGAAGTGGATACCTTTACATACCTGGGGAGCATCATCGATGAACAAGGAGGATCCGATGCAGATGTAAGGGCAAGGATCGGCAAAGCAAGGGCAGCATTCCTACAGTTGAAAAATGTATGGGACTCCAAACAACTGTCTACCAATCTCAAAGTTAGACTCTTCAACTCGAACGTCAAGTCAATTCTTCTGTATGGAGCTGAAACGTGGAGAACTACTGCAAACATCCTCAGGAGAGTACAGGTATTTATCAACAACTGCCTACGTAGAATATTGAATGTCTGTTGGCCGAAAACCATCAACAACAGCCTACTTTGGAAAAGAACAAATCAGCTTCCAGCTGAAGAGGAAATCAGGAAACGACGTTGGAAATGGATAGGACATACACTGCGGAAATCATCAGACTGTTTCACCAGACAAGCACTAACTTGGAATCCTGTTGGAAAACGGAAAAGAGGAAGGCCAAAGAACACCCTGCGTCGAGAACTGGAAGCAGACATTAGAAGGATGAACAGTAACTGGAGACAGCTGGAAAGGATTGCTCAGGACAGAGTTGAATGGAGAAGACTGGTGAGCGGCCTATGCTCCTCCGAGAGGGGTAACAGGTGTAAGTAAGTAAGTAAGTAATTGAGTGATAACGTTTCAAACTGCGAAATTAAGTGACGTGAGTCCCCTCACTAATGTAGGTATTTCTTGCTGACGATCCCAAAGTAGCATAAAACCTGTCCCAACTCGGGTTTCCTGCCACCTATCTTTGATAATCTTGCATCAGTATTACATATTGCACACAATGTCCAATCATATAGACTATCAATATGATTGTAATATGATTGACACGTTTCCATCAGAACGAAGGTGATAATCAACATGATATTAGTCACTTTTCTAGAAAGCAAATTTCTATTTTTTCGTCGAGAATATTCATTTGGTAAGTAAATTCAATCGACAATATGGAGGCCGAATCCACATTAATCATTTTGATCAAGTAGTGGACTAAAATTGAGGAAGATATTGATTAATCGATTTCGACTCAATGATCGCTTTGGTCTTGAATAAAGTGGTTAAAGCTTATGTCTGAGAATTTTCAACTCAGTGAAACAGATTAGTAGTTATATTTAGACTTTGATAAACTACAGTCAAAAAAAGGGTGGTTTCGATTGCATAATTCAAAGGCTTTATTGTAATCAACAATTTGACCTAACCTCTTCTTAAATATTTTAATGAAGAACAAATAATCGATAAAATTTCAGTTAGATCGATTTTACATTTGCCAGGAATTAGTCAATTTATCTATCATCTAGTCTGTATTTAACCCTTAAAAAATTGTATGACCTATCTACAAGGTTTACTGATTCAAGTTCAAGAATCAAAATGGGGCATCTACTATCACTTTGACTACATTAATACAGTCATTAGTTCCTTTCTTGTCTGTCTGTTCCCTACTATCTACCTAAGTCAGTCAGTTTAAATGTGTCTAATCAACTAAATGAATATGATAAAATTTTCATCCAATCACAGGTACTTTGAAACTATCCAACCATTTCTATCTGTCATTTCCATTTTATTTTTAATATCGTCTATACATGTATCCATGACTTGTGAAAAAATTTTTGTATGTTTGTTAAAATGATAAAATTGTAAGATTTAACAAAAAACATGTACTAACTACATAGTTGTAAGAAATATTAGTTATGCAACAGTGGGGTTGGGTGAGGTGGTGGAATTAATATCAGAAAAATAGGAAAAATATTTATTTATACTTAGTAGAATAAAAGTGAGTATCATTTGAACGTTGGAATGAGGAGTATATAATGTGAGTGATAATCATTATAAACCTTATTGTGAAAAGAAAAAAAACAGTGTTTGATTAGATTTGAATTTAGTTGACTGAATTCATCACAGATTGATGTTGGTAGAGTATCACTAAAAACTAGAGAGCACTGGACAGCTGTTTCGTCCTGATATGGGACTTTTTAGCAGTGAGCATCCTAGATTTAGTCCTAGGCACTAGAGGTTGGTCAACCTCTAATCCTCTACAGCATTGGGTCAGCATCCAGTCGATGCCACTTCCATCAACTTTATTAAATTTGTGTAGAGTTATAATCTCTGTGTAAATGTCAACACTGGGTTGAAAGTACATTCAGTTAATAACCGAAAATTGAATGAAATTATCGACCGAGATTTCACTTGTCATTTACAACCCAACTTTAATCAGAACTTATCAAGTAACTATATGGAAACAATCCACTAAAGATAGGTGAATGGCAAGAGACTGATCATTTACAGTCCTAAACATCAAACAATAATAGGATGTAATTACTTACAAACTACAAATCGAAGCATTTATGAAATGATTCAGGACTAAAATATACTTCGAAACAAATACTATGCTGAAGTCTTACTAAAGCGTTGTGTTAAGTGATTGGAAGTTTTCAGTTATGGATGATAAAATATTGGGAGTTGCTTGATGGATGACATTTAGGAATTGTGTGAATACTTAACTGAATCCTATCGAAATAGTGATAAAAAGAAAAATATGAGCTTAGGATAAATTCCACTTCCTCTAACTTGTAGTGTGTAGTACGTCTTTGTACACTAGTTTGTAATATCACAACCTATTCCGATTAGATTAATTGCTATATTGAAAATCATATTTTACACAAACTAATCGCCCTATGACTTTGAACAATACAAGAAAAACAACATTTAGTTGTTTGCATTCTTCACAGATTAATCTCTTTTGGGTACCGTTAATAATCAGGAAGCACTTGAGAGCTGTTACGTCCTCAGTGATAATGGTGCAGAGAAAAGGTTAACTTGCAACAGATTGTTCTTTAGGCTGTCGCTAAACAGTCCTCAGGTTTAGTGAGAAGAACGTTATTTTAATGGTGCTTGCTTATAACTTAAGGATTTTTTGTCCATTTATGAATGATCCGTGATAGCATGAATTAATATGTCGGGCAACTCAGGAAAAAAAACTAACAGAACTATTTTTCAGAATACTACTTCATTTAATTTGGTTGTATGTAAATCGAACATTTTATTTCTATTATTATTATATTCCCGTTCCTTTGACCTCCTATTAGATTTATTAACTGTTTCCGTTTAATTTTCCATTCATGAACGACAACTAATTAACTATGTACCTTTTCTGCCCCAGTTTCTTGTCGTTATTCTCCTTGTTTTGTATCAATGTTATTTCCCTTATTCATCAGCTGTGTGGTCAGGTTTTACCTTTATATAAAGGAATTTTCGAAACATAAATCTTATATTCTTCTATCAGGAATGGGATTAGCAGAGTCTGGGCAAACTTAAAAGTATCTATCAGTAAGCCTTATTATTCACAGTCACCGTATTAGTTCCGGCTAGGCCGCGTCAATAATTTGGTTAGCCGTTACCCGTATTAGTAGGAGTTCACTACATAGCATAAATGTATGGTGAAGAAATACGATTAGATGATTAGTGAAAGGCAACAGTCAGCGAACAAATATTTCTTTTCAACTAGATTTTCATCAAAGCTGTACACTAACATATCCATATTTGTTTTAAACTAATAATACAATATAAAACTAGCGATATAATGCAGCATAACGTGTTTACAATTTTTCACATGTGTTAAGATAACGCCGTATGTTTAAAAGAAAGAAGGAAAACGCAATTTCGGTATCTAAATGTTCTCCTTTAGTCAGCCTCATCCCGCTTGGTTGATGATACGTATACATCTCCTCTGATTAACTTGACTATCTGCGTAACTTTCATTTATAATTAGAATGTATTTAGATCTTCCCGTTGATTTGTCATGGACTGAAATTGATCACTCTATGTTGTTATATATGAATCCTCAGTGGATTGCCTCTGTATAGCGATATTTCACATGCTAATTATATATACATGCATACTGAACAAGTGTGACGGTCTGGACTCAGTAGCCTAGTGGTGAACGATGTGGCGTTTGGCACGAAACAAACTGAGTTCGAGTCCCGGTGTGAACTTCAATACTAGGGATGCAGGTACACCCAACTGACGAGCCGCAAACAAGCCGAAACGCACGTCCTGGATTCCGCTTGCCAGTCACAATCCAGCTTAAACAGTTACTTTCGTTTATGCTAAAAATTATAAATCATATCTAGATTTATCTGATGTCTTGTACTTGAACATAATTTAGTAATTTTTGCATTCGTCTCATTAATCTTATGTTATTAATATTATTACAAGATGAGTCGATATCAGAATGCATTAGGTATTTCTCTTAACGGGTATTACTTAACCTATTTAGTGCTAAACTAATTAGTTGGTTAGTCAGTCGGCATTATCTTCACAATCAGGTGTGAAAATGTTATGGTACAATGAAACACTATCACTTGTTTTATACTACATTACTATTGTAAAACACATATAAATGAATGTTGCTAAGTATTACTGAAAATCTAGTTGGGAAAAAACAATCAACGAAAACCAAGAAAGACTGTACAACTCTTTTGGCCATGTATACAATTCCTCAGTAGTGCTCATCTACGACCCCATCAAAGAATCGAGCTTAGGACCTTCAAAATTCATAGTGAACGTGATGTGGTGTGAAGTGACTAGTAGAGTTCAGTCATATCGAGTGCAAGACAGTTATTCATCTTTGGCAACATTTGTGTTATATTAAGCAATTCAAGAAGAATAACCAACTTTCAGAACTACGTTTTAGAAGGCTATTTCAAATAGTTTAGTTGTGTGTTAAGTAAACATTCAATTTCCATGAATATTATGTCCCTCTCGCCACATCCTTCCGTTTGATGTAATAACTGTTAGTATGCGATTTTTCACTTGTGAACTACAGCAAATCAATTGTGTGTACGCTACTTCAGTTTATTATCACTGTCTCTCTTATTTTGTATTCATGTTAATTTCCTAATTGACTACGTGATCAGGTTTAATGTATCTATATAAAAGTGCTTGAAATATACTTTGATTTTATCTGGTTGGTTCATCGGTTTGCATTCTTCCTATTTTGGCCTGGGACTGAGTAGGTGTCGACTGGACTGTCATATCGGTCATTTATCTCTGTAAATGGCTCATATAAGATCATGTCAAGCAATTGACAGAAACATCACATTACAACAAGATTAGGTTAGGGAAATGTATCTCGAAATAACTGGGGTTAGAAATATAAACCACAAGGTGCTGGCTTATTAATTCTGACAGCATGCTGATGTATGATAGTAAACCTGAATAAACTTGGACCCCATTCCATGATGAAGAAATGAATGCACACTGCTAAGGAATCCCAATTTAAAATAAAACATATCCAGTGCTCCCTGGTTTTCTAACTCAAGCTGATCCATAATACCGTATTCAAATTCGAAAATCTCTATAACATAAAATTATGAAGTGTTTGAACAATAAAGTTCCTAGTTCCGAACGAAATGTTTTCGAACCTTGCTTTCAAAAAAAAGTATTACTGATAGTATTCTTGACAACCATATTCAGAAGTTACTTTGAAATAAGTTTTTCACACTAAATTCTGCATACCTCACCATATTCACCCACTTCTGTTGATTATTTAATTGTGTAATCGTTGGACTACCTCCATAGACTTTCGTTATTTATTCCCTAGAAATTATTGTCGACCTAAACACTCCTAATTTACTTGGCGTAAGGCAGTGTAAAAGTCAAGAATCAGTAATGGAGGTTAATAGAAAATGTACTTTGAGGTGATAGAAAAGATCTGAAGGTCAGAAGGATGATTTTGTTTACATTGCATTTTCTGAGCTGGCTAATTTAATTGTGGCGAATTCGCCGCTATTCTGGACGAGTTCATCGATGTAGATATCTGACAGAATTGGGCTTTAAGATTTTCTATGGAAATTGCTAATAGATTGTTCTGTCGACTCTGAATTCGATTAGTTGTTCTTGGCACTTTTCCTATCATTTTTTGCATAATAATTTGGACGGAATATTACACTATTATATTTCATCTATTTCTAGAACTCTCAAATATTTTATATCCATTAGTGTTCTTTGGACTTTACTTTAAAACGATGTAACTAATGTATTGTACAGAATGACAATAGCAACAATAGTAATTGAGGACGTGTAGTATATAAAATTTTATATTTGTGCAACCACCAAATAGACTGACTTAACAAATTTCAGAGAACCGGAAGGTAAAACACGTCGTTATTGTTATTGAACAAAGTTACTAGGGCAAATATAGTCAAAAGTATTGATAACAGCTGATTATATATATATATATATATATATATATATATATATATATATATATATAAACTTTGACAGTGAATTAATATTTCTGTGTCAGTACGCATAATTTTCATTAGAGATGTGTTGAAAATAATTATAGATTTAAATGAAATAATGCTGTTAAACAATCAAGTCTTATTAATTTTGTTACGAATTAGAGACTATATAAATACCTTTTACCATAATATGTAGTCTTAACTATTATGTGTTTTCAATTTTGTCACAACTGTTCAAGGTTTTATCGGTGTCCTTACATACTTCATTAAACTTGTATACTCATTTTGTTTGGTATTGTTTTAGTTAACGTATTTGGGATAGATTCCTATATTGACCTTTACTCTTGTCTTACGATAAAAATTCTTTCTGATGGATTATGGTGCACGTGTTCAAGATCATCATAAATTAGAATTTGTTTTAATTAGGGAATATATTAGGATTGTGGAACATTCGGGACTATTTTTCAATGAACTTTCCACTTTACCAAGAGATACAGAAAGTTATAATTTGTTGTAATCACCTGATTGTATTGTTCTACTGTGCACTTCTTTAAAGAATTTTGTTCGATACTTGTAAGTTCAATTTGTAAAATTCAGTAGTAGTAGTAGTAGAATTTTATTGTGGTCACCAGTAGTAGGAATTATAAGCAGTCAGCAATTCAGGGGCCAGTAATACAGGTCATACGGGATCTAACCAGAAATGTATAAATGCATGTAGAAGTAGCAGTGTCTCAAATATCATTAGTCACAAAGGAGTGAGAACTGGTCAGCCAATAACAAGTGAGGAATGAGAAGGTCGGACTAATATGTGTCACCAAAACAATCTAACATTGGAATTAACAAGCAAACACACACAAGAGGGAATACATAAATTACAATATATAGTAACGCATTCATAAAAAACATCAGAAATAAAAGTACGCAGAGTCAAATGATTATCTGAATTCACTTGAACTAGATATTGGCGATCACCACACTGAGTTTGAATACATGCTGCAGCTAGTTACCACTCGGTCGTCTGATAGCCAGTGAGACTTACTGTTATATATGTTTCTGAAGAAGTATGAAGGTGACTGCCGACCGTAGGGGGGAATTTACAGGTTTCTCAGTAGGAATGCAATCTCATTTAGGTACCCACTACTGCATACACAAGATTTCCTAAACGATCCGAAGGGCATAAAATATTTTCCAAGATTGATTAGGTTAAAGCATACCTACAATATCACAGTAGATGAGGAAGATATTCCTAAAATAGCAGTCACTATTCCAATTAAATTGTTGGAGTTTGTGCTGATTCCATTCGGTCTACGGAATGCAGCAAATATGTTTGAAGGTTCATGAATAACTTACTTAGATACAAGTATTTTACAAAGGCGCATGCCAACGACTTAATAATTGCTACTCCTTATTAGGAATAACATTTTTAACATATAAAATAAGAAAATATCGTAGTAAGTGTGCTTTTGGAACCGAAACCTTAAATGTCTAGATTATACGACAACTAAGTACGGAATTACATCGATTCGAAAATATGTGGATACCATCAAGAAATATCCAGTTACGATGCTGTACTTTCCAAAACTAAGGAACACTCCTACCACCTTAGAGAAGAACCTCAAGAGACGACAGTTTGCAAGTTCCGCCAAGTGAAGTTAAAGTTGAGCTCTTTTATGCGTTACATATTCCTTGTGTTGTTAGTCGTCGTTTTCGGCTCTGTTCCTTTCACGACACTTTTCGAGGTGCTGATTTTGTTAGCTTCAAAGTTTACAATTCGCCTTCTGAAACTCGAAAGGGTAGTGCTATCGCTTGAATTTTAGGGGGTAAGCAACAGTTAACGACGAGGTTTCTTAAGGGCCGGCTCTCCACTCCGGATTCCCACCTCTCTCTACACTTACCGAGCCCTACATCAACTAAAGGACGGTAGCTTTCCTCCCTCGTATTTGTTTTTACAGTAACGTCTGAGGGTTACGACCAAAGATACTTGAAATCAGGGAGCTGTCCTAGTGTGATGGCTTACTACTAGATCTGAACTAGCAGTGAAGTCGATGATATTGGATTGCAACTTGATGGCTTCCACTTATTTCATAACAGCAGGCCCTAATGATCAGGAGGTGACCTGGTGTCATATGTGTTCTTTTCCTTTATTGCCTATGAAATCATTACTCCCAGACTTATCTGTCGTTATGTTTCGTGATGCGATGTATGGAGAAGCTATGGCTGATTAGGATTTTATGTATACCGTTTTCTCATGTAGTCTGTAACACTCTACGCCCAAAATTTGCACATATACTGCCAGTGGGTGACTTTAATGTCCTCCCATCAACTCTCCTTGCCAGATAACAAACCAACACCATATTCCGACTTTAGGCACTTGTCAGGTATAAAGTAACTAAGTATACCTGCTGACGGGGGTGGGGAATCGGTGTAAATGCCTCTAGGTTAGACTGTGTCCTCAGTAATCTAGAAACTCAAGTGGCAAACTTGGAAGTTCTAAGTCCACTGGGTAATAACGACCATTCTCTCCTAATGTTCTAACCTTCCCCTTCTTATATCTCGTTGAAACTCGCAAGAATATTCACAATAGGAAGTAGGATGGAACTAAGGCAAGCCTGGGATAGATACTCCGTTAGGGGAAATAAGACTCCGTCGGCGCCGATGACAGTGGTATCGTAATGAAGACGCTCTCCATCAGTCCATTGATCATCATATCCCTCTTCACTGGCCTCGCAACAAACCTAGGTTCACCTTTTGGCTAAAATCTAGCACCAGCAAGATCATTAGAAGCAAGCGCGTGACCTGGAACCTACGGCCACTTTCCAATGACCAAATGGACTGGATTATTTATAGGACCCTGCGCAACAAACACACCTTCAAGATGAAGCAGGACAGTATTAAAGTATCAGGCTATCCCGATGGGGTCTATAGAACGCATTAATAAGTTTTGCATAGCAGTATGAGGAGAACTGTCAACCTTACTCTTAGTTTGTTGCATATGAACCTAATGATGGTACACAGCGTTTATTCTGGGGTTGCTGATCTGCTAGAAAAAGAAATTCAGTTCAACCTCTATCTAACTAACACCCCGATAACCAATTGTCACTCATCCTATCATCCCCTTTATCGACCCAAGAAGTTTGAAGTTTAAGCCCCATATTATTAAAGAGATACTGGGGTGTCTAAAACCGCACAAGTCTGCTACCTTATATGAAATACATCCCAAAGTACCTAGATAATGTGCGGATCCAGTCTGTCTCCTTGATATCCTTTTTAACTGCTCACTAGCTATAAACAAGCAGCCATCTGAGTAGAAGTAAGGTGTGATTATACCTGTAAAAAAATGGGGGGGGGGTGACAAAATGTAGGCTTCCAACTATCATCGAATTTCCCTACTCTTTTTAGTAGCAAATGTCATGGAAAAAACCACCAACAAATGTCTCCGTGACTACTTTCTAAATAAGTCTCTATTATCTGAATCTCAACAAGGCGTCTTTGCAGACAGATATGTAACACTAACCTTCGAACTGCGTGGAATGATTGAACTCTATCAGTAGAGCACAACTATTCCGTGTGTGTATTTCTGTCTTAAGTTTCTTCAGAGCTTTCGATAGAGTAGATCATAGAATTCCTTTCGTGGATTTGCAGTCGATGGATAATAACGGGTGTCTACTGAGATAGCAACATGACTACCTAAGAGATAAGCATCTAGCGGTTACAAGTTAGTTCTATTGCATCTAATTGGTTTACAATGACTTTAGGAATACCACAAGGTTCTATCCCTGGACCATTCCTCTTCTAATTGTTTGTGAATGACTTGCCTTCTAATTTAGAGTCACGAGCCTTTTTATGCTTAGATGACCTTTAGATATGGAGGAAAATTCAAAGTGCCTCTGATTTTAAGATTCTTCAGGACAATCTGGAAAGGCTACGCAGGTGGGCTTCCATCAACTCGCTTCGCCTTAATACCAATGCATATAAAGTTCTAATCGTAAACAGTGGAGTTGCATTCTGTACACACACATACCTGATGGGTACAGCATTACTTCTTCTACCTTAGGTATGGACTTAAGCTTAACCTTCTGTGATGCTCTAGGGGCATCTTCACACTGGCATACCTGCAGGTAGTGATGCACATGAAGTGAACCCAGGTATATGGCTAAGTTAAGTTTATCGTTTAACCAGAGCAACTACTAACGATTGAACCCACTCGCACCAATAAGAATAAATCAGATGGCAGTAAGGGATGGAGGAGAAATTATATTTTATTGTAAGTGAAGAAACGCTAATGGGATAGTAACGTCTAGGCTGCCTGACTAGAGAGCGAGTTGTTACCTACGCCGTGTCGTGATCTGGTGGTGATGTGTGACCGGTTGCCTCCAACTAGTTATGTCCGCTAAAAAACATGGTCATCATCAATGTCGAGAGCAAATGCAACTATTTATTTTGAGGATTATCTACCGCTACATATGTTCAGTTTTTGGGTCTCAGTCCTTAACACTAAGCAGTTTGGTTCCGGAACTCCTACCCTGTGTACGTAGTACTTACCTAGGACCTAATCACGAGAAAAAACTCATGTATTATGTCCTCCTATCTTAGGAAGTACATAGCTATTTTTGTACGAGTCCAAAAGATGATCAGCCAAAATAGTAATGCGCCCAAAAATTAAACTCTACCCAGGATAACTTAAGGCATAATATTGCATTCCTGTACAGTGCAGAAGGGTTAAGGGAGGTATGACATTGATGTATCATATGGGTCATTACTCTCTTCACCTTAATATATTACTTGTAAGATTCAGTCCAAAATTACATCTAAGATGACACCCCTAAAGGAAAGAACACGAAAGAGCCTTCATAAAAATTCGTATCAACATTTCGCAAATCACAGAGTTATCTACTTGAAAAGATTGTGTTAGCATCTTTTTCTCAGTCTTTCGAGAAAGGGCTCGACGTACATTCAGACTTTATGGATGCTGATGTACAATACTGTATGAGCTACTCCTAATATTAGCTCTTAAGTTGACTTTCTTTCCATCTCAGTTTTGAAAGCAATAAAAGCAGTACCACACCCTCCAAAGCCAAGAACATTTCTACCACCTAAAGAAGGATCTCAAAGGACACCAGTTTGAAAATTCGGTCAAGCAAGTTGAAGTTGAAAACATATACAATCGACATAAAAACCTCAACGAAGTTTCCAAAGAAAGAAATAACTGAACTAGCATCGGTATAAGAACCATGGAATAACTTAGTTCGCAATCAGATACATGAACACTACAAATACCACATCAATCCTCTCGTCGAATATAATATTGAATACTGAGTTCTCATTGGGCACTTTTCGAATTTTCGCGTCACATCGCTTGGTATGTTTGGTCTGTTAAACTCGAGTTTTCCTATATCAGAGTAGTTGATCTTATTTTGTTTACACACTATTTGTCTTAAAGTGACTATGAGATCTTCTGTTGATCAGTACATGTGTTTTTTTGACTCACTTAAGCATATTTAATAGTTTTTCGTAGACTCGAGGTAATCACCCCGTAAATGACTAGGAATCTAAACTGAGTTATGTGACTAGACAGGTACAGTCATGGTTTGTTGTTCGTTTTATAAATGACGCTGAATATGTTCAGACCAGTTATATGGAAAGCCCTTGGATTAGTGGAAATTTTTGGCTTCTGTGTAGTTGTTAATTTTTTTGCCTTGTGATTTACGCAGCCAACAGACAAATTTCAAAAGAATCATGCATTCATGCCAAATTTCATATGTCTGTATACGTGCCACTTTTAAACCGAAAACTGTGGACAATTTATTAGTATAGAAGTTTCTCTTCTCTTGGTGTTTTGGTAAATCAATGTGCTGACATCAGGTAACTGTCGTCTTTAAGATACACTTGTGTTCAACATTAACCACTGCATTATATTGCTGATACCAATATTCCAAGGCTTTTGTCACGGTCGTTCGCGTTAAAATTTATATGATCGTATTTCTCGATCTTATAATTATCCTATACATATTCATTTAAAAACTAGCACAGCATTTGGGGTAGTATGTAAGGCAAACCAAACTATGGCGATTTTCTAAGCACTAAAATTTAGCTATCTCGAGGGCTAGTCAGTTGATCCGTGTAGTCAATCTAATAGGTTACTGTTAACAAGGAGCAGTTGAAGAATTATGTACGTTGTGTTTTGTTTACCCTTGCTGACTTATCAAGGAAAGGCATCATGTTAATCACTTTATTTTAATCCTACAACTGTGATTTCGGAATCAGTCGAGATGAAGTAGTTATATTTTTTGTTTCATTGCCTTCTTAAAACTCAAGTTACGATATTATTCAATAGATTGTACCCTTATTTAATTTTTTTATGAACCACGACCTATACTTAGTCTTATAATCATTAATGACTGTATCACTTACATTTCGCTTTTCATTAAGTTAATTTCTTATTGTGATGATAATTTGGCAACTCGAATCGATGCATATTTATTCTATCCTTGTCTGTCACTTCATGTTTATCCTGAATGTAAAACCTTCAATGAGGTCTTACTAGCGTCTGCATACTCTATAACTACATTAATGTGTCATAACTCTGCCGTTTTCCTTTGCACCTTGGGATATTGACGAGCCCAGATACTGGTGTTCTGTTGATAGATGACTGTATTGGTTCGCTCCATGATTTTGACAACTATACATTCTAATCAGATGATAATTAGTCATCACACGTTTTTACTCAGTTATATTAGATGGGTCGGTGTTATTTTTTGTCTTGAACACTCCAGCTCTATTGCTATGGTAAACACCAACAGTACAACTCCAATTTCTAATTGAGTGTAGTTGGGATCCACGCGATTATGATTACCACTAGTTGATGTTAGATGACTATAAGCCTATCATAATCTTTCATGTATACGAAAAATAAGCAATAATTTTATCTATTTCTAAAAGTACTTGTACTTCCTAAACTGAACGATGCATTCATACAAATAGTCGTGTCTAGTTTACAATGATCTCGGGTGGCACAAACATATTTTGTGAAGTTTCATGTGAATATTTGATAACCTTGATATTATTTTGATTTACACCAGTTTTCTATTAATATTATTCCTATTCTTTTTTCTAGAACTCACATAAAATAAAATCGCATACGTTGTTTGGAACTGCCCATAGGTTTCTTATTCACTGGTTTTTCTACATGTGGCAGTGTCCATTCTGGTTGTTTACGATTTTTTATCTTAGTCATTCGTATGGCTACGTCATTGAAGGTACTATAGTAGTACCTCCCGAAGCCCCTCCTGACTGGCATATCAACACACGAATTAACGTTGCTGGAGATCAGTTTGTTGGTTTTGTTAAGACAGACGGTAGTTTCGAAGTGACCAATGTTCCGTCTGGTTCATACATAATTGAAGCCATCAATCCAGTGTATTATTTTCAGGTAAATATTAGAAATATTGTATCAGACGGTAAATTAGCTAATGACTTTGCATTAATCCTTAAGGCATATTTCTTTTATGATGAAAAGATATACTAATCTCTTTTCCAGATCGTAACCAATACAGTAAATACTATATTTTCTGTCCAGTGGTTGACATCTGATTGCTTAAGTCTCCAAGTTAGGCACATGAATATATTGCTTTGAATTCAGTAATTCAGCGTTTTGATAACTGAGCTTTAATGTCATTGAAAAGAGTTTTGGAGAACTATTCAGCTCAACTTAACTTTCATAAAAGGAGTTATGTAAACGTGAATTACCATAAAGTCATTAACTTTCGCTACGGTTATTTGATTCAAGAGGCAAGTCAATTAATTTCAAGGGGAAACTTAATTTTGACAACACCAATCATACCTAACCTTACATTGAAGAGTCACTAATAGTGAATGATGTCTGATCCATGGTGATGATTGAATTTTATAGATTAAATCATAATGTGGTCATTAACCCAAATGACTCAAAGCCACATATACTGTGGTTGGAGGTAGTTGGCGCCAAAACGAAACTCATGCTTTCAGTTTTATAAACACATCTCATAGTGAATTACAGAATCTCTGAAAACAACTATCCTCAGTCAGAGTCACCAGAACAAATGGATTTATTTGTTTGATAATGAAGTGGCTGGTAATTGCATGGAGTGAGCACTGACGATGGAGTATAAAACAATTGTAAAAGCTTCAAAATCAATCACTGTTAACACTATAAAGGACCTAAATTTCCAGTAAGTCTTAATAAAAAAATACTACTCTACTTTAGAGCTGTGGAGTTTTTATTGAAAGACAGAGAAATATGATAGTTATGTGCATTTATTGATGTTAGCAATCTTACTCTAAGTTGTCGAATATTGTTGTTGACTTGTTCTGTAACACGTACAACTTTTAAATTTATCAGGGTTTAAATTTGCGTTTTCGAATGTAATGAACTAGCGAAAGATTTCTTTGTGTCCAATACATGGTAGGTAAGTTTGAGAATAGTGAGATAACAGGTCAATTGAAAACATAATCATTTTTTGAAAATTATTACATTTCTATTCTCGATTTCAGTTGTAATGAGGAGGACGACTTGTTACTACATAAAGTTTGACGAAAGATGATAAAACAAGGTCTGTTTCCATAATACTGATAGAATTGCCCAATTTATTGGTAAATACTCCCAATATTTCAGTTTTAGGATCGTTGAGAGTACATTTTATATTCTTTGTTAAAGTAAATTATGATAACAGTAAGGAATAAGAGAAAATTTATCAACTCTAAATGTCGGAAGTACCTTAATTAATTTTTATGCCTTCTTTCTCTGAATTGAGGATTCTTGTAGGAAGAATATTTTTGTAATGAGCTATTTTCTTTATCTTGGTTTGTTCATATTAGCAAACGAAGATTTTTCAAATGAATTAAATTATCACAACGGAAAAGCAATTTCATTTTCTTTATTGTTTCTAATCTTTAGGGTGTTCGTGTTGATATAAGTTCTAAAGGTCGTATTCGAGCACGTCAGCTAAATGCACCACAACCAAATGCTGTTAAAGAACTCCCATATCCCTTACGTCTTTCCACCTCTGGAAGAGCAGTCTACTTCAAGGTTAGCAGTTTCGATCCACTAAAGCTACACATCCTCGTTTTATTAGTTGATAAATTACAAACACTTATATTTCTTCAAAGTTTTCATTAATAGTCTGTATTAATTAGAAATATTAAGATATAGGTGGCTGTTGTGTCCATTTCTGAAGTTCCTTGGCGTTGTTCGCCTTCTTGTTGTTGGGTAGAACCAGAAAACCCCTTGAAACAAGCTCGAAAAGACTTAGAAATCAATACGAAACATTGTGTCTAATCAGCACACTGATAGTCTTTTATCAGAAACTTCTAGACAATGAGAAGTCACGTGATATGTCTCTGATTGTACAGTTATCTTACTACTACTGTGTTTAGTAGGATACAGAAATCTGTAGAAGCCCAAAGGACATTTATGATGCTGTAAACACCCTAGTTTTCTGTACATAATTGAACCTCGCAGCAGTGTTATTTTGCCGTATTTCTGCCTTCTCTCTCGTGTTTATGTTAAAGTGTAGTCCTAGCCTGGGGGTCGTATCATAACTTAGGAGCAGAACAAAGCGGTCAACCTAGACGAGATAATAATTGACGACAGAGATTTCGCGGTCGATAAAAAAAATCAAAATCACGCGTCACAACACTTGTAAACAATGCGGTGCTCTATTTTGAAAGGATTTCTTTTTCTAGGGTTCTACGCATTACTGCACATTAAACTGACACACTTTCACTCGTTCTACGTTATGTATGCTTAGTTTCTAAATTATAGTAGTCGTGTAGCTTAGGAAATTCACATTTACTGATCCTCATACCTCTCATTATATGGTTTTTGTCATACTAGAATCTTACTGATAGAACAAGTGTCAACTCTTGGGACCTGGACACTGACTTTCTAATCTCTTTCTAGTTCCCAGAAATCGCCTAAATTTGAGACATCGCGGAATTTATAAAATGCTTTTCTTCTTAAGTCATTCCATTGCAAAGTTCAAGGAAACTTGATATCGTCACAGAAAACAAATAATATTGCATTCAAAGTTACTTCACCGTAGACTTTAAATCGATACTTACAACTAAATTAAATGGACAGTCTGCACCACTAGATGATAGTGTCATGGTATAGATTCTAATAGAACCTCTTTTTAAGACAAACAGTGTGCAGACTGTGAATGTGAATACTTTACTGCCAATTCGCATCATCACTCTAACCCATTTTTTAGACATCGGTAACAACTCCAATCTTCACGACAGAAGCACTTCAAATTGATAAATTTTCGACTGTAATTGGTTCAACTAATGTTTGCAGCTTTTGTGTAACAATTCGCCTAGTCGCCATAGATGTTTGTACTTTCCATTTTAGATCCCGATTCCATCGGAGAGAATTACATAAGGTATGTGGCAATGAAACACTCAATCAACACAAGGTACACAACAGCTAGACAGTCTAAGACATGAGCGGACTTAGTAACGCAAGATGTATGAAAACGGAACATGTATTAACTCTTTTTTAGATATCAAATAGTAAAAAAATGCCTAATCCTGCAGTCACAGATCTTTTATACAATTTAGCATTCTTTCTAAATAATTCACAATTTATTTGTCTGCGGATTAAAGAATTGTAAAACATCTTGATTAGTGTTTAAACCTTCTCTTGAAGGGCTTTGAATGGTGTTGTGTTCCATTATATTCATGTTTTCTATTCGACAGATCGGTCTGTGTTACATTCGACATATTCATTGCAGATAATTGGGTTTAATTTCAACAGCTTGATGCAAAATCTTCATTGAAAATCGCTGTCCCATAAGCAGAGCTTATCTATTAAGTAAAGCTAAGAATGATCAAAAATGATAGAAATAACATATATGGTGGTCATTAGAATTGTTGCATATGACTTTAATCGCTAATCATCATTCTTTGTGGTTCCAATAACCTTGTTTTATCATTTGAATATTTGGAACCTGGATATGACTAGTTATCGAATAAAGCATGGAAGGCTGTTACTTATTCAACTTTTGTAGTCTAAATGTTACTTAGCACGGATGAAGGTTTCCTGAGAAGACTAAGAATTAAATTGCATTACAATCGACACAACTTATTCTGTATATGCAATTTTACCGTTCCTCATACATAAACACCCAACTAGTTCAATTTTTTTCGTAATTATTGAATCCAACCTCGTTAGTAATATTTGACAATAAATTATGTCAAAATAGTTCTCTAGATAGATCATGTTTATTCTTTTCATTCACTCATTGAAGGCTCGTGAACAGCTGCGTACTTTGGATCTGTTATTTAATCCGAATGTCCTGTATGTACTTGTTCCGTTGTTATTGGTTATGATATTGACGAAATTAGTGAATACTAATGATCCAGATGTTCAAAAAGAAATGCAACAAATGAATATTCTTAACCCACAGCAACAGTTACCTGATATGAGTGAAGTAAGTTTCTTTTATAATGTAATTTTGTTGCTAATTAGTTCATTTTTGTAAACAACTGACGGTTCTTGGGGAACCATTTGAAACAACAGAGTACACCGAGTAATTTGGGCACTTTAAGCATGCAGTGGCTCAGTAGTTGTCTTTGATTTTCATCTACTAAGTTTCAGTCTGAAACCCCGATTTACATACCTCAGTTTAAGCAACAGAAGTCACCCAATGTGTGACTTGAAGACAGTTACATGAATCTGTACCTGGTAAATTAATTAATAATATGGAGTTTGGTTCACAACCCAGCTCTTTTCAACTTCATTATCAGGCTGTGATCATGTGATACTACTTGTGATGTTCGTCTCATTCCAAACATGGTTGAATTCTACCAGTTACGACATTTCTCACTTCGAATCCATGAGTCCATCTCAAAATTAGTTACTATTAAATGCTAAGTATGCTGCTATTGTGCGTCACGAACGGATATATATTTACCAATTCGAATTATTTATTATCATTACATTTACACTAAAAAACACGTTATGTCCTGATTAGTTGGTATCTGGCGAAATCTCTGCATTGATTCAGGAAACTTTTCTGGTTTTCGTCAACTTACATCACTTACAACGTATATGAGATGTTCATCTATCAATCGATAGATGAATATGCTGCCAAACAGTCCGCTCTGATTTATTATGCGGGTGGAAAACGTGGAATATAAGGTTAAATAATATTTGTAGGTCACTAGTTTTTGATCCTATGTATCTTTGAAACATTGATCGCGTTTGTTGAGACTCTAACGTAAGCAATGCTGAGGCTAGATACAAGATGTTAGGAAAACATGGCGAATCAGTTGGTAAGTTGAATCTTAACCAACTGGAGTGATTGAAATTAAGCTAATAAACGGAGTCAGAGTAGGATTTAATAAAACTAGAAGTGTCCAAACACACACATGACATGAGTTTAATAAGTCACTGAGTGTTGTTGTGAATCATGTTGATAGATACGCACTAACTACTTTAAGGCCTGCCAGAAGTTTATGACCATGTGTTGAAAAAATTTAATTGATGTGGTTGAGAATGTGTAGCAGTTGTGTGGATGCATGCACTCTTAGTGTTATTGTAAATCCTGATTTTAAAATTACTTTATATCTTTCTTCCCATAAATGAACTTTTTCTCCTCGAGTCATATTTTTTATGTCCAATCTCATTTACTTCCATTGATGCTACTAATACTTCTTTGATATTCATCCACCTGTGCTACTTAATTGTGCATACTTGAACCAATTGATATATGTCCTAGGTTTTATTTTGTATATGACTGACTGACTAATAATATATACTACTTCGTATACTGTTTTTGTGGATGTATTTGTCAAGTACGATAATATCTTCACCGGGGTTTTTATTCTATGCCATGTTTAGTAGCGTCTCCGACAGCTGATTAGTACAAATTTAAGTAATAGTACTAAGGGAGTTGTGATTATTCAGCGAACAGTAAACTATTTTAATCTATGCAATGCCATGATAAATGTTTCTCATTATTTTACAGAAATGTTTTCTTGGACAAAGACATTTTAATGCAGTTGATTTCTCTTTTTTATTCATTTTTCTTTAGTTCCTTTCATCATTATCTTTATTTAGTGGAAATAGTAAGAAAACAGCGACATCGAGTGCGACAAATAAACGAAAATCTTTGGAAAAACATCGTCAAATTAATAGTGGTGCAACGACTTCCGAGAGTTCCAATCAATATAACAGTGTCAATAGCAGTAGTACCGCTTCAGTTTCGTCTAGTTCCGCATCTAGACGTTCAACTGCGAAATCGAGGAAAGCTGAGTAGACAAACCGCTATCGATATGTTTGTTTTTAGTTTATTACAAGGTGATTGGCAAGAAGTGTTTTTATTTCTATTTAAATAAGAAAAAACGAATTGATTTATTTTCATTTGCTCATATCTATTTCGTTTCTCTTTTACTTAAATGTATATTTTATAGTGGTTTCCTTTCAATAAAAAGGTTGTTCGTAATCATCGCTGTAATTCTTGGAGTGTTCCACTTGCCTCATACATATTTTAAAATTTCACTTGAGTTTTTCTGTTCGAAAAACGATTACTATTGTTATGGTTAAGTAAAATATATTAATTAGTGCAGTGTTCGTATCTGTAAATGTAGATGCACTCTAATAAATTGATATCGTCCTAATGTACATTGATACGCGTGACGTTGCATCTAGTAGGTTGGCAATTATTGTTCGTAGATATGGCACATAGTTCCCATCTTCTCAATGCAATATTATTCAGAATGACTGACATAATTATGTGCCTACTCACGCCCTTTGTGGTTAGGATTAGTCAAAATGTGTTGGTCGTAAGCTGGTAAATGGAAGTTTATTTAAGTTTGATGAAAAGTAACTTTTATCAATCTTGGCCGTCTTTGGTGATATCGTATTGTTAGTCTTTTGAAAGGTGATGTATTTCGTAGCTGGGAACTTGAAATTCCTCGTGCGAACATCTGAACTCCTACACATATGATCACTGAGTTTGGAAACCAATGGAGGATAAGGGATGTGTATTTCAGTAAGTGTCAGATATGTTCAGTAGGTTACGTGCGTAAAACAGGAATCATCACTATTATCCATCCATTTCGGATCTTGACTAATCTGAGTGTTGCATTAAGTCTAGATATTATGTACGACTAGTGGTTTGATAAAATATCTTTAATTCCTCCATGGCTTCGTCTAGATTTCTGTAAGTCATTCTCAAGAAAAGGTTTAGTTTACAACGCGTTCGCGCGAAACACTTTTGCTCCATCGTGAAAGTTGGTCTCAGAACTGAGGTTTGGCAATGTGTTCTGATTCAGTGATATAAATTCAGTGCGGTTACACTTCATCCTAGTCTCCTGTTTCCTTAGTATAATCGCTTAGGATACTCTCTACTTACCATCAAGTAAAAAACTGGTTAGTCTTTTAAGGTAATTACTGAAAACCGTCATGATTGTTCAATTAATTATTCCCGAATAGTTTCTAGCGATTTGTGATTATTCCGAAAAACAATTGCTACTCGGTGTCCATTTGTATGGGCGTCATCAGTGGACGATCATTAAACGATGAACTAATAGTAGTTGACTGCAATAGTCTTGTTCGTTTTGTTTACACAGGAGGATCGATCACTACCAATAAATATCTTAACATGGACATAATATGTAGTAACACATTCCTCATCAGTTTCCAGTTCGAAAGGACAACTTAAGTTTATTACTTCCGTCGATTTTTTATGACTCCGACAGTTTAGTTACAATGGACCATCTTTCTCTTCTTTGTTTTTTAAGAACTTACGTAAACATTGGTCTTCTTTCCAGCCACATCGGGTACTGATTTATGAACTCATATGCTTGGAATTCGTTTCAGGGCTTGATTAAACTTCGCTCATAGGATGAGTAATGAGAAATCTTATTATAGTTAAATCAAGAGTGTGTATTTTATAGCATATGGTTAATTAGTCATATCAACTCTCCCTTATAACACCGTGTGCTCTTGATACATGACATCATGTTTACAATTTGATGTTCGCGTCTTCCAACCTATGGAAAATTTAACTCTGGAGATGTAGCGTTATCGGTACTGTTTAATGTAATTATTACGTTTTCTCTACTGCACATACCTTTAGTGGTATCTATTGACGACAAAACGTTTATTGAGTAACTGCCTACGTCAAATACTTTGCAAGAATGTGTAGACTGACTATTTAATGTTTTCAGAAAACTAGTTTCAGATTTTCTGTCTAGTCTCAGTTTTATACTTAAGTTTCTTGACATTAGAAATGTACCCGAAATAGGGTCCGAAAGAAAGGTTTCATACAATCATTCGTTTTCTGGCTCTCATCAAATTTCAATTTCAGTGTGAGAATTACTGGGATTATCAGTTTGTCCTTTCTGCTTTGTACTCAGCTAGATGTCACTAGCCATTTTGTTTATTTATTTAGTCGTAAACAATTTATTTGTGAATGAGTCGTAAAGAAACCATTTTGGGTTTGTCGCAGAAGCATTTATATACAATAGTTTAGATGGAATATGCGCACCATTTATATAATAGATAAGTTAATAGCAATATGGTCAAACTGTAAGCATTGAACCATAATTAAAAAAGATCATATAGGCGTTATCTGAAGATACAATATACGGGATAAATGTAAATAAATGAATTTGACACAGAAAAGTCAATAGAAAGTGGAAGTATGTGTGCAGTGCGAGTGTATCATTAAGGTGGCTATTTGACCCAAATAATTGGAAGGCCAAACTACAAAAGTTTCAATGACCTCATGAGTTGCGCAATCACTCCCCTTAGTTAAATCACACTGTAAACTGCGTCACTTCGTCAAATTAGTTATTAAGTGAAAGCGGTTTTAAGCTTCAGAATGCCTGGATTCGATAACGATTTGATGGATTGATTACTTACTAGATTATGAGTGGGGACTAATGCCTTCATTGAAATCACCGATAATATGGTTATTCTGTTAAGTAAAATTTGCTAATATCATTCACAAAATCTTCAACGTATTTGATTAAATAAAAAATTGTTAGGGATCTGAAATCCCCGGAATTCTCCTGGCAAACCTGTTATTTTTATGATTTTAGTGCGTAAATGTAAATTCCACGTTTTCGCGCCAAAAGTTCCTCCATTCAGTTCGCGTTTCCCACTTGGTAAGACGCTAAATCTTATTGGTTCACTGCTTATTTTAGTACGCTATTTATGACAGTCCAAGGACGCCCTCTTCTGTTTATAAATATAAGCATGAGTGGTATGTATTGAGATCGTATGACAAGCTGCTTGTGGAAAAAAATTCTTCTTGCCTACTTTGGAGTTCTAACTCTAGTTAGCTGGGCTGGGGCACTGCAGAATAACCAGCCTCCTGTTACTGTATCACTGGTCTTACGTTGGTTAGCGGATATCGAGGTGTCACCTTAATTTGCGAATCCATAGCAAGTATAATTATTTTGGGTTAACGATATTAGTTAATCTTGCATAGCCAGATCATTCCAAGCTTATATTATTCTGAACTTTGATCCTGCTGCTTTCCTTAATAAACATTTCATTACTCAAGAATCTCTGGACTCCAGGATTATAAGGTATCTTACAGCTGTAGGGAGGGAGGGCGAACCTTTACATACTTCTCCCATGTAATCTTCCTACATATACATATTGTGAATATTATCGCGATCCGTTCACTAATTTCCGTTAAATTTGTGATTATTCATGTTAGAGTTAACCTTTTTGTATCATTATGATCATGCTTGCAAACTGGCGGGAATTCCACACGAGATTTAAGTATATAGTGATTATGCTACATTTAATGGACACTGCTAGCTGGCCAACGTACCACGTGACGATACGGCATGAAAGTCGTTTCTCCTTCCGGGTAACCAGTATGAACGTTGCAAGTTGACATACGTTCTGTCTACAATCGCTCACTGCCATCTTACCGCCTGGGGTGTGATCGTTAGAAATGTTTAGGGAAGGTAATGTGGAAAACTCGACCGTACTTGTGGTGCTTTAAGGCTTATTCAGATCTGAACCATTCCTGTCTTTGTTCACTGAATGAGATTAATTCGACTGCTCAAAAATTCTATCAAATAAAGTCGTATATGAACATTGCGTAGCTTTTTGAATAGCCTTCAAATGGCTGTTTTCTAAAATGCGTGTTTGTGTGTTTTATAAATAATAATAGTGTACTTGATTATCCACTTTTAATTTTCGCATCTGCCTTTGTGCATTCAATTTCGTGCACTAAATTTCGATTGTCTAGAAACTCTTACGCATGAATTACATTTCTCCCTGACCGATAGGCTCCTTGAACATCTCAGGTTCGGGATATTAAAAAAATTAAATCCAGTATTTTGGTCAGCGTAACTTTTAGTCATTGAAAAAGTGTATCCAGCCAGAAGGTACGTTGTGTTTTAGGGGGGAGTCTGCAGGACACAGTGTATGAGAACCTGAATGTGGGAAGAATTAGAGACATAAGTCAGCTAACCACTTGGTAAGCACACCATATTCACTTATACTCAATAATGGATGTAGTAGATGGAAGCATCATCTGATGCAAATGTGGAGCGAAGGTATTCTAATCACAGTAACTAAAAGTTGGTGAAGTTGGGTTTGACTGTGTTACGAACCAAATAAGTTCAACACTCACGAACCTTTTAATTTCTAATAATACTAATATTTTTGTAATAAGTAAGCAACTCGTTGTTTGGAGTTAAGATTAACCCACTGATATTCAACATGGAAGCCTTGTAAGCAAGAACATTTCAGCCATAATATTCTAGCTCCGCCTTCTCGCGCTTAGCGGGATTTCAAATAATCACGTCACAGCTTGGTAACCTAATGCAATATTCCTATAATGGCTCTATGGAGTCTAGTCGATCAGCTTCTGAATAAGATAGTGAATCCGTTTTCGTTAGTCTGTAACATGGGTTAATAATCGCGATGGTGTAAGTAAACTACAGTGCCAATAGTGGGCTGCTCTTAAATGACCTTGGGCTGATTTTTACACAATCACAAACCGATCTTTTAAAGCACGCTTTTATCTTTGTCATTGCACAATTACTATTCTATTTAAATAAGAAAGTATTCCTTTGTATGAATATTGTTAACTCAGATATGCCCTACTTCCATGAGACTAGTTTTTAAAATAAATTTGGGTCTCATCGGTCGACATTAGTCTAGTTCTATTGTTGCAAGGTATCGACCATTTTATGACAGTCTTATTTTTATAAAGGGTAATTTTCTATCTTGATCCTCACGTAGCACATAGCATAAAGTTATATCCAACCGCCAAATTTACTATTTCAGAATTGTTACAATACGGTCAAAAGTTACAAAGTTTATTTCTTCACATGTAGAAGTTCTTAAGGTAAGAATAATCAATAATTCGGAGTTCTTTTGTGCAACAGTTTATTATTGATTGGACGGCCAAGGAGCGTAAATGAAGATGGAATTCTAATAGGATATTTTGTGTGAATGTAGATTATCTTTATTACAATGGATTGTGTGTAAGCTATGTGTACGCTCATTTTCTTCAACTTCTGGCACCAACTAATCAATCATTATAGTTTTAATCTTGTAATCCTCCACTATCTGCCGTGATAATTTGAACGATATGCATGTATCATAGTATTTGTATCATGTACAAACGATTAATGGACTATTACCTGGCAATATATTTAGGATAAACTCTTAGTAGATCCATATCGTTTCATCGGTTATGCACCAAGCAGTTCGGGAGTGGTGAATAGTTATCAGCTAGTGGTATTTCAATATTGACTGAAAGTCTTATCAATGCGCCGCTTACTGCACGGGGTTTGTTGCGTTTGTTTTGAAGTAAGCCATTGATTCTACAGACAGTAGCTAAGATAAATCGCCTTTTCAACGCACAAATAGTGCATGGCATTCCGTCTTTTGCCCGTAATCAAATTTTAGTTTCACACATTTTAAGGCTTTATTCTTCCATCTTCCTAATTTTCGTTCGTTAAAGGTATATTCTTAGAAATGTTGTTTGATGATAATCAACTAACCAACCAAGTACTAAATCGTGTTATGTAATGTCTTACTTAATATTTTTGAAATGTGTTTTCAGGTGTTAGTTATTCGCAATATATTTCATATTCATTGCTATTAATATGCAAAAATGGACTCTGCAGAGAAACGAAGGTTAAATAAGCTGTTGAGAAAGCCTTCTTCTTCGTCGCTTGGAAAAGCCTTGGGTTTGAGACAAAAGTTATCTCGTAACTCACAGAAGCAAGCGAAATGTGCATCTGGTGTATCTGAAAAAGGACCAAAACAAGAAATTAATGTCGATGTTGCTACTTTGTGCGCTGAAATGTGTGGTGTTTCTAATCTATCACAACCTGCAGCTAATCTTCTTCAGAAACATTTGAACCAGATAGCTCGACTTTTAATCCATGAAGTGCTTCGTGTAATGGAACAAAGTCGTCGAGGTGTCCCACAAGCATCAGATATTGATCTGGCTTCAGTGTTAATCGGACTCGAAGTATGTCTTCATAATTTTCCTTTTATAATAATATTTGAGTGGTGATTTATTATTACGACTGTGCAAACGTTAGATAATTATCAACCCAGATTCGACTATCCATAGTATTAAATAAATGTTCTGAGACTCCATCATTCTGATGCTAGTTTGAATAATGTTTCCTAACGCTATTATGTACTTTATAACTCAGTAGCCACTTATATGTTTATGCATTAGTCTTTGAACCACGTATTATCCTAAATAATGTCGAAATACTTAACTCAAGTAGACAATGTATCAGTCACGTAATCATGAACTACGAAGAACCTGGCACCTGTCCACATGGGTCCAGGATTCTATACCATATTAACACGTGATCACATTTTCAAGAATAGCACGACAATAGTACAAAAAAGGGTTAATAAAATAGTATATGAAAAAAATAATAGAGCTTGAGATCTAAAGGTAGATAGTGAATTCACTTAGGTCACTCTGACTGCGACCGGTTCTGAGCCATGTCAGCCACTAATCGCAATTATCACGCCGACCCTAACCAGGCAGTCTGAGTTTACCAACATAGCTCAAACTAAGGGCCAAAAAACTTCAATGGACTTACGCTATGTTTCTGCTTGACCGCCCCTTGCTTTTCTCCATCCTACTCCGCTCATCAAAGCAGCTGGTGGTTGGATATACGTAATACATATCCCAGCCACATCTACTGATTTACCATTTTTCTGTGGTACTCTGTATCTAATATCAATATTACTTACTCCGTTATTCGATGATATACGGGTGATACTTTGGTATTATCAAGAAATTAATAATTTCATTCAGTACACAGTACATTTACTTCAATTTATTTTTTAGCTCTTGGTTAGTCGTGACTGATCAAAGCCGCAGATTGTAGTCTTTCTCTACCTACTTCAATTTAGAAATGTGATTGGTACCATTAACTCTTATATAACGTGTTGCTCAAAGCCGAGTACCTGAATTTGCATCTAATGAGTTGAATTATTTACTTCTGTGATTAGTTTAGTGACCCGATATCAACGGATGTTTATCACATATAAAGAAAAAGAATTTTTAATAAATTTGTCCACTAAACAAATTCACTAAAAATTCCCATTCGATGCCAACATTGATATGATATCCTGTCTAACTAACCAAGTTTTTATTTATATTAATTGCTTGAAAATTAATCGTATCAGAAGTAGTTGCATTCTACCTCCTGTTTTAATTAATCCGACATTAATGTTTATTATTATTTTTATATCACAGAGCCCTTTTGGAACAACTACTGCAAATTTTCTTCCAATTCGTACAGGTGGTCGTACTGCAAGTTCAGGTCCGGGTGGTAAAGTTTTTTTTATTCGTCCAGACAAAGAAATTGATGTCAAGGCCTTATTACTTCGTGAACCGGCGGGTGTTGTCTACGATGTCAGTTTAGTCGGTAAGTAAATTTATATTACCTGAGTCATGTAAATATATTGTTCTTGCTGTAAACTAACTGGCTCATGGGTTCTACTTCCGATTTGACTCAAAGTTGAGTACATAAATCTGTACTCAGTATATAAATAAATGAAATATTTCTTATAAAAATAATAGTTTGAATTTCAGATATGTATTCGTTAGCTGATAAGTAGTTCTGTTTTTTGAAACGTGTTTGTATTTATTGTTATCGTCGAAGGGAATATTGTGTCAGGTGGTGTTCTTACTGCTTTATTTTGTCAGTGATTGCTACTAAATGTTGTAGTACCTTAATTCATATTATATATTGGGAGTATCATAGTATTCTATTGCATCTCAGTCTAGTAGTCTCTTGGTTTTGCCCTAATAGTTAAACTACTTAGCTTTCAGTCGGTAGGCTGCAGATTCAAACCCAAAGCAACCATGGTTCAAAATGAGTACATAAATCTTTACTTGCTAAACAGACCACAACAATTTAAATTGCGATTCTACGATTTTATCATGTCAGTTGAGGCTTTATCTTTATGTAGTTCTTTTATTAATGTAGTTCTTCATAAGTTATTAGGAATATTTATTTCGTACCTAATCTCTAGTAAGCCATATATCATTATGGGTATCAAGTATAGATTTGTGTATTCAATTTTAAGCTACAATTTAGTTTTCTGATGGTTATCGATACTACCCAGGTGCCCAAACCGACGTAGATGGAACGTGGTTTGAACATATCGCCTGCCAGTTGTAAGCTTAATGCTCTAACTATTCAATCACTTCTCTACGTCCACCATCAGAACAAATTATTGTCAGTAATTAGTGTTAATGTTAGTACTTTATTATGCTTCATTTATTCATCTAAAGTAAATTATTTTCTAATATCGCTTCATCAAATATACTTATATATTACTTCGTTTAAGCTCATTGGCTATCAGTAAATGGGAAACAACCTACATCACCACAGAATCCTCCACCAGACTTTTTAGCACGAATGGCCTTATTGAATAACTCATTCGGATCAAATAAACCGAATAAACGTTCACTGGTTAGCAGTGATAAAAAAAACGATAATGTACATTCATCCGTTGAAAAATACTCTAAAACTTGTTTACATAGTAGCAATCGAGAAAGATTTGATACCCTGTCATCGCTATCAGCATCTTCTCATCCAAGAAAAGTTCTAGCAGTATCTGTTGAGGTAAATATCCTGATTAACTCAGTTGTTTTTTAAATTTATTTTAAGTATGCATATTATGTAACTAGAAAAGTTAATTCACAATATTGGGGTACTTGGCTGTGAACCACACTTAATGTAATGGCTAGTGATATTAAACGTCTGTCCAAGCCAAACTTGGAAATTGAACTGGCGACTTAGTGATTGAAAGTTGAGCGCCTTAACTCTCAAACCACCCTATATACTAGTGAGATATTTAGCTGTTTAAAGTTGCCATACGATTACTAATTTCGACAGTTTTGCGATGGCAATCATCATGAATTTCATCAGTAAACCAATGTATACTGTTGTATTGTCATTTCGTATTATTTTCAAAGCTTTCTACTTCAAAATCTCCTGTATTCAATATCTTAAAAATACCCAACTTTTCATTTGATGGAATTGCACCAATAATCAAAGGGGTAGCTTTGTAGTTAAAACACCTAGCTTTCAACTACGAGGTCATAGGTTCGAAACCCACTCCGTGTAATTTGATATAAGCATCTAGGTACTATTACTAAACCTAACGTAAAAATGTGGCCTAAATCTTAGTACACAAACGTGTACTTGGTAAATCAGTCAGTCAGTTACAACGTAGAACTTGGTACATGCGTAAATCAATTCAAGTCACCATGCCTCTTTTAGCAGATAGAGATTAAATTGTCGGACCAAATCCCGGAGTAGGGGAGGTAGTAACAGAGTAAGTACTAGTGAAAAGGTATAGAGATCGGAGATAAAATTTTAAAAAATATAATTCAGTACAGAGTAAATTATCATAAGCTCAAAAACTTAGAATTCAGAGGAAGACAAAGAGTGAATGCACCTGCGCCATTGCCAACGATTTTGAGCTATATCACCTAAAGTCTCCAACCATTTGTTGCAATCATCACGTGGGCCCCAACCAGGTAGTTTGCTTCTATTAACATGACTCAGCCCAGTTATCAGTAACTTCATTGATTGGTACCATGTTTTCGTTTGGCCGCCCCTAGCTTTCTTCCAGCCTACTCCCACAACAGACAACATTGATCGTCGAGGTAGGCGGTGGTCAGGCATACGTAACACATGTCCTAACCACCTCAGCTGGTGAAGATTCACTACTCCATCAATAGACTTACCATATTTACCTAGTACTCTATTCCTAACCGACGAATCGCTTACTCGGTGGACCCAGCAAACATGAGAAATGCTTTGAAGACATCTATGATCAAATACTTGAAGCCTACGAATATCCTCTATCCTTAATGGCCATGTTTCACATCCATAAAGTAAAACGGATCTAACTGCTATGTAGTAAACGCATTCTTTCGTCATTAAACAAATGTCTCGCCTATGCCACAAGTGACGCGAATCGGCAAAGCCAATCGGACCTTATGTATATGAGCTGAGATTTCATTGGACACCAGACCGTCAGGACTGATGAGGCTCCCAAGATAAGTAAAGTGGTTAACACATTCAACTGCTTCGCTCCGTATCACTAATTGCGGTGCCGAATTAAGCCAATCCTGAACCAGCACTTTGCATTCAAATAAGGGGGAGAATCGCATCCCAAACATGCTTATATTCATGTTTAGGGTTGTCAAAAGATTCTGTATTTTATCAGCATCCTTACCCAATAGAACTATATCATCTGCACATTCTAAGTCAGTAAGTTTATTTCCTTGAAGGAAATCAACCCCAGAGAAATCAAATGATAACAGTGTTAACTCTAAAAGTATGTCCATGATAAAATTAAGTAAAAATGTGGAAGGCGGACAACCTTGACGAACACCACTAGAGGTGACCGATTCCGACGACAATCCACCATAAGCTCTAACTTGACATGTAGTGTTCGGATGGAGAGCTTGTATAAGGTTAATGTACTTCTCCGGTACGCCTTTCAATGATAGACATTGCCACGTAACCTTACGATCTATAGACTTAAACACTGCCTTAAGGTCAAGGAATACAGCTATTGTTGGGCGTCTGAAAGTGTGCCTATGTTCCAGGACCTGCCGCGGTGTGAATATTTGGTCTATACGACCACGTCCAAGTCTGAAACCACCTTGGTTTACTAGAGTTTGCTCTTCACGAGCTTTAGTTAGACGTCGAAGTATTATTGAAGCTAATATTTTAGACACTATATTCGTTAAACTGATTCCTCGGTAATTGTCACACGAGGACTTCTGTCCTTTCTTAAAGACCGGAATGGTTAGCGTTCGAGACCAGTCAGATGGGATTACCTCCAGTTCCCAAATTCTAGCCAAGATCTTAGTTAATCTGGCTGCTACAGCTGGACCACCGTCCTTAAATATCTCATGGGTTAATCCATCTGATCCTGCTGCTCTCCCTCGCTTTAAGTTTTCTATAGCCTTCTCAACCTCACTTACACTTGGGGGACTAATGTTAATTTGCCATTCAGATTGTTTGGGGATGGTGGGCAACAGGGATGACGCCGTGGGCCAGTTGAACTGTTCCCTAAAGTGTTCTGCCCATCGGTCTAATCTTCTGGATTGACAGTGAATAATGGAACCATCTTTTTCGGAGATAGTTTCACTTACAGTTGGGTTCCTGATACCCGTTTCCTTGATAAGTCTGAACAGTTGCCTACTATTACCTATTGCCGCTGCCTTTTCCATCTCTTTAGCTTTCGCCACCCACCACTGCTCACGATCATTGCGTAAGCTTTTAACCAGCTTCTGTTTAAGTTGTCTTCGTTGCTCATCATGTTCAGAACCAGACGGGATGTGTTGCCGAGCATCTAGCGATTCAGTAGATGCAGCTGAAATCCATTGAGTTTTCTTAACCTTTTGGTTTAGTTTATTAGTAGATATTACTGCTCTTTCAACAGCTTTTTGGATATCATTCCAAGCTAACTCAGGATGATTACAGTTTACGCAGTTGACTAATTGATTTTCCAGTTGTTACTGAAATGTATTCTTGACTTTTTCATCATTAAGTTGAACTTTGAGAGGAATGGTTGCTGTAGATCTTTTACATCCAGTGAGACGCAGACTAATACGCGCTTGTACTAAAGCATGATCTGAGTCTTAACATGTGCTCCTTAATGAGCGGCAGTCTTCTATCGAGGCTCTTCAACTATGGCTGATAGCAATGTGATCTATTTGAGTCCAGTGTTGAGTTGATTGTGGAGACTGCCATGGCAACCGATGTCTTTTCTTATGCCTAAAGTTGGTGTTTGCGAGAAATAGATGGTTATTTGAACGTAGTTGTAGTAAATGGTCGCCATTGTCTGTTCGTTGAGCCTCATCACCGTAGAATCCACCTAGGTGCCTTTCGGTTTCATCTAGTCTATCTACTTGGGCATTAAAATCACTAGCCACTATTACTACATCAGTGCGCTTAACTTTACATAGAAGGTCAGAAAGCTTTCTGTAAAATTCATCTTTTAATTCATTTGAGCTGCAGTCAATGTGAGCATAGACAGAGATAACAAAAAGGCGACGGTGTGTGTCCTTATCTTTACGAGTCCTTACCGTTCCATTTAGACGGACTGCGCACAAGCGACTGTCTATTGGAATCCAGTCGAGGAGTGCCTGTTCAGCTTTTGAACTTAGTGCTATACCTACACCAGCATGACGTGTAGTGGCAGCTGTTGGGTCTCCGAAAATAAGAAGAGTGAACCGGGCTGGTTCCTTATTTTTACAAGGTGAGGTCAAGAGAGTGACTGTACTTGGATCCTGTTTACGCGTTTCATAGATTCAAGAGACATCGATAAAGCGGTATTCTAAAGTCATAGCTAAGGAAGCCTGTTGTCCTATTTTGCATAATGTTCAAACGTTAAAAGCTCCGATATATAGTTTAGTGCGAGGTTTTAGGAGACCAGGAATAACGTTTCGTGAACTCAAGTCATTAGCATTTGAGGCGTGAGGTGATAAAATTATGTTAGAAGGATTAGGCATGGTGATAAGAGAGTTATTAAGAGTTAATGGTTGGATTTGACCTCGAGTAAGATAATCTCGTGTGTTGTTAGAGGTATGAGGGCGATTTTCACTTCCTAGCTGCCAACACCATGGAAGGATATTACTTCTTGAGGTACCTGAAAAGGAAACTGGGTTAGTATTAGTCATAGTGACCTGGGAGCGCGATCGCAGAGCCCGAGGGACAACTGCTTGAGGCCGATCACGTATGGCCGTGTTATGGGAAGTTTTTGAAGTGTAAGCTCCGTTCTTTAGAAGACCTTACTTCCGGAGACGGAAATCCGTGGAGTAAGGTGAGGTGTTACATTTTCAGGGTTGATCTTTTCTAACCCCGTTCTTTCGTTAGGAAGGCAGCATCGCTGCAGACGCTGGTTATCCGAGGGAAACACCTTACTGCCGTCACATCTCGCTGCAGTCAGTAGTACGACTTCGCCCTCAGATCTTAGGTTGCTGCCTTTAGTCTTATCGCTCTCCAACAGACCTACTTGGCATAGTAGGACCTAGAGGAACATGCGTTCCAGCCAATATAGTTCAGTTGGGTCATTATGATAGGCAAGCCCGACCACCACGTCAAGGTAGTAGCTACGGTCGGGGTACTTAGTAAATGACTTATATTATTATAGTACTGACTACAAATTGAGTAGATTAGTGGTCTCTAGTAAGTTTTAAGGTGGCTCATTTAATTTACTTAGCCAATTTAACATCATTAACCTTCGGTACAAGTACATGACAAAAATCTCATATGACAACCATATCGCGTTTCAGTAGTAAGTTTTTCAAATTGTCTAATATTTGATCCATTACTATTGAATTTTTAACAAATCATAATAGGTATCACACTAATCAATTTCTGGTGTCATCAATGCATCGGATGCTCACTAATTACTGACATATCGAGGGGAAGTGAACTAATTATAAGAGGCTTTAAATTGCAGCTGTAAACCATATATATATATATATATATATATATATATATATATATATATATAGGGGCTGGTGGTGGTAATCTGTTTTAATTAAATGGGTTATTTACTTATACAAAATATGTCGTTTTATAAAAATTTTTATTCAAAGAAGAACGAATAGATTCATAAAACGTGGATGCTGAGTGTATATAAGAGGTATAAATAGAATATAGTTGTAAATCTTCTCAGCTAGTGAAATTAAAGAAAATTCCAACGTTTCTCTCGGCAAGCTGGTCGGAGCTTCCTCACGGAAATAACCAAAATGAAAAAATTATCAAATATCAATGTATATTAGAGGTCGAATTTCATTACGGACTCATATAATATTTTCATACTCTGAATTTGGTTGGATATTCGTAATTAAATTTGCCCTCTTATTTACATTTATATTCGATAATTCTTGATTTTGGTTATATCCCTGAAGAAGCTCGGATCAGCTTACAGAGCGAAACGTTGAAATTTTCTTTAATTTCACACTTTGAGGTTATTTACAAATATATTCTATTCAGATGTGAAACATGTCGTTACTTAGGATTTTGTCCAAATGTGACTCGACTCAAGTTTTTACACTTAGCATTAGCACAGCGGAAGATTGATTGTTCAATTCATTTACTAAGTGCAGACAGGCGTGATCAACTTTTTAGTCACACTTTGTGTTAGGGTTAGTGACCCTGGCCGACTGATCAATTCAGACTAAGTGGAGCAGGACTCAGTCTTGTGGCATAAAGATTGATAGCCTAGCTTCTAAACCACTAAGTCACTGCTTCACTGAGAGGAAATTACCGAGTTTCAAACCAAAAGTGTTCAAATACCAACACCATTTATAAGAGTCCTAAATGTAAATATAAATTTCAAAAGGAACGTAAATAATTAGCGAATGAAGTATAAAAGATAACACAGCTCGAAATCTTGAAGAAAATAAAGACTAAACACATCTACACCACTATGACTGCTTTTACGCCATATCACTTAGAATATCCTACTCATATACACGGTAATCCGAATTAAAGACCAAGAACTGGATGAGCGAGGCATAACACGTGTACTGCTATACTAAAACTTTCACAAGCCGTACAGAATGGAGAGTTATATCTACAAAGGGGGGAGGGAGAATATATATGAACCACAGTTCTCTATTCTTTTAATTGATGTGCCACCTGTCTGTTTGCTTTCCTATCAGCTAATCATATCTCACATTGACCGGACGTATCACTTACACTTAAGGTCAGGATTATCCATCAGTTTCACTGTACACGAGAAGTACTTCGAGAATATCTGTAATCGAATACTAATAGTCCAAATATATTCTACTAGCAAACCATCAAAAGTAATAATTAATTCTATGCTTAACAGCTTATTTAAAGACATTTAACTAGATAGTCTTGATCTTTGTTTTTCTCTTAATTTTTTCATTAGCGTCGTTGTCATGAGATCAGTCAAGAGGTGATGATTTATTTTCGTGAACTAACCGAAGCTTGTGTTGGTGCTAATGAGACTCGACGACATGAAGCTTTGGATAATGCTACTTTAGATCCAGGACTTCAACCAATATTACCTCATCTTATGACATTCATTACAGAGGGTGTAGGTTTTTGTTCCTCCTTTTTTTTTTAGAAAGAATAAACATTTCGTATGCATAACTTCTTGACACGGTTCTTAAGCTTTCCAGATAATAAAGTGAATTACACCTATCACTGAGAAGCACATTCTTCTGTTGAGTAAGATGAGTTAAGTTTTGTCTTGTGACGCAGTTTGATGATTTCCTGGATATGTGTCCTATCCACCTTCAGCGTATTTTCCCGATTCCTTCCTCGGCTGGAAGTTAATTTGTTCTCTGCCATAGGAGGTTGTTGTTGATGGTATCCGGCCAACGAATCCGAAGTATCCTACGCAGATAATTGTTTATGAATACTTGTGTCTTCTGAAGGATGCTTTTCGTAGTTCTCCAAGTTTCAACTCCTTACAATAGAACTTTTTCGACGTTTATATTGAATACTCTGATATTGATGTTGACTGACAGCTCGTTTGAATTTCAGCTGTTTTTCAAATGTAGAAATGCTACCACTACCTTGAGTCGTCAATCAGTGTCTTCACATCTTCTCCAGATCCCTCCTTGTTTACCAATGATGTTTCCTTAGCATGTAAAAGTTTTTGGTTCTCTGTAATGTGATCCGGTGAAACCCATGTAGTTTTGTGTATGCGTTTGTGGGAGAATACGGTGCTACCTATAATCATTTAATTAAAGGCACATAGGTTTAATAACCTCTCACCGTTTTCGTTCCTTTTTCTCAGTCCATGTCGTCCCATGATATCTTCATATCGGTGTTGTCTGTTCCAACCTTGATGTTTAGGTCTCCCATCAGAATGGTAAGGTCCTTGGCTGAGCATTTCTCGATGGTTAACTGCAGCCTCAAATTGAACTGGTCTTTGTCGTCTTCGTGCCTGTCGTTGGTGGGTGCATAGCACTGGATGACATTCATTGTAATCCATTCCTTCTTCATCGTGAAGGATACTTTGATGACCCTAAGTCCATGAGGTTTCTATCCCAAAAGAGCCCTCATGTTTATTAGGACAACATTAGTGCTACTCCTTGTATGTATGAGGCGTTTTCTTCTTCGTGATCGGAGTATAAAAGCACTTCTCCTGTGGATAATCTTTGTTGTCCAGCTTGTAGCCAATGGGTTTCACTTATTCCAAGTATCTTCAGGTTGTATCTTTTCATTTCTTTGGCAATTCGCTTGCTTCTCCCTGTCTTCTGCATCGTGCTGACATTCCGTATACCTATATTAATGGTTGCTTTGGTTGTCAGAAGCGACATCGACCTCGTGGCTTCCGAAAAACTCATTTCTCACCATGAGGCGTCATAACAGATCTTCCAACTCCCAGGGCAGAGCTAAAGTGATTATAAAAGTTTTTACTGGTGAGCGTTTTTTTAGCAAGGTTGTTGTTTTACGGGATGGGGTTGCTAACCTCATGTCCAACCCTCAGCCTTTATCCGGGCTTGGGACTGGCAGTAACCCTAGTGGGGCTCTAGTTGGAGTTTTTAATCAGTCTAGAGATAGCTTATATTGTAGAGAAAACAGTTGTTCAGTACTTCCATAGTTTCCAATGTTTTCAGATGACGTGTCTTTTCATAATGAAAAGTATATTTAAGTTGAGGTAGTTTTGTAGAGATTCATTTAAATTTGTAGTTTGTCTTCGTCACAGATCCCATTTTTCCATTTAAAACAATGTAGCTCTGGGTATCTGTTTCATCCTAGCATGAAATTCCTCGACAGTACACAAATTGCCACACTATAAATCGATGAAATTCATGACCTTCACGGTGGACGCTTAATCATCGGCACCACTAGGTCGGTCGTTATCCAACGCTAGGATTCCACCTTCAATTAATTTATGACTTAGTCGGATGATCATTGAATGCCATTGGTGATAACTGTCTCATTCCTGGCTTCTCTAGACCTGAAGTGGTTAATCTGTTCAGGTCCTTTACCTAAATTATTACATAATCGTAGTAATAATACTCGTTTTATTCATTATCATGTTACAAAACAAAACTCTTAATTTATAATGCATTCAGCATTTTCTACCGCCTGATTACATATTAAATGCATGAATTATATAATAACCGCCTCTCACCTGTCAGGTAGACAGAGAAGGCGAAAGAAAAAAACAGACTAACTGCTGTGTTAGTAAGTGCATGCGGTTTGCAGTGCATAATTAATTAATAAAACTAAACGAATGTAAAACGAAAATATTGCTGACAATAAATGCACATTTAGAGAAATAATGGCTCAGAAGTCTCGGTAATAATCTGACATGAGTTAATCACCAGATTGTTTCTGCCTCATTTTTACTTAAAAATTCACACTTAACAATTCATTAATGTTTAAAATTTATTTTAAACCTATTTCTTGGAGTGACTAGAGGTGGATTTCGACTGACAAGTAGAATATAGGAAGCACGTTTCGTCTCATTTAGTCTTCGTCATGTGAATAGTACGTATCATATCTGTGTTAACGTTGACATCGAGACTGCAAGTCAGTCCATAAATTTTAAATACCACTACGTTATCCTATGAGCTGATGAATCTAGTCAACCATACTTATGCAAAACGCAGCGTTTGATATGGATTAATTGGGTTTGAATCCTACTTTGAACATCAGTACTGGTATGTGTGTGCATTCATCTGATAATTTCCAAAAAGAACGAAATGAGCATCCTGTATTCCACATATCAGCTACAATCTAGTTTTAATCGTACTCGTAAACTACTAATGTCTCAAAACAATCTGCTGTGGATGGACATGTAGCAACAGGGACTGATCAAATTTGGCCGTTGACAATGTAACCCATTTCTGTGTTCAGTTATCCTTTATATTGTGGGTACATTTACATTTTCCTATGTTTTCTGTTTCTTTATTTATAGGTAAGAATCAATGTAACTAATCATAATCTTGCTATATTAATATATTTAATGCGTTTAGTTAAAGCATTAATTGATAATCCACATATTTCGCTTGAACCATATTTACATTTACTTGTACCTACGATAATTACATGTGTACTTAATCGTCAACTATGCGCTAAGCCAATAACAGATAATCATTGGGCATTAAGAGATTTTGCTGCTAAACAGTTAGCAACATTATGTAATAGGTAAGTCACTTTTTATCTTCCTTCAAGTTGTCAGCTTTAAATTGTTTTATACCTTTCTAAGAACTAATTTTTCTCTCTCTGTATCATATTCTGTATGTTCATCTTGCTGTGTCGCTGAAGTGTGACAACCTGGACCGATTCACATATGAGCCAGATTCTATGTTGTACTTCCATATATAAAGATATACTAATTTTTATTCAAGTGTTTACATTTTCTTGAGTTTGGATAAAGGTAGCTAGTTACACTTACTTTGTTGAGTCGAATAGTTTCACTTGTCATCCGAGTTGACTGTCTATCAGCAATCTCATTTGAAATATTAGACATTAATATATCAGTTATTACGCCGTTGACAGTTATCATTCTGGGCCAGATGTCCGTCCGCTAAAAGATGAATAAGTGTGCTTGGAAATAGTCTACTCTGTATTAACCTATGGCTGTGAAAATGAGGTATAAAACTAAAAAACATGAATAGCCTGCAGTTCATTATTCATGCGTACCTTCGAAATACCGCTCATATATCTTCGAACGATCGAGTAAGCGATCCTGGGGTTAAACAGAAAGTACTAGACAATGATGACAAATAGATTTATGAAGCTGTGCATGTTTATGTTAGTTAGGATATGTACTAAATATGACCCACTGCTATATTGCCCGGCCGTTGCTGCTACCTTGACGTGGTGGTTGGGCTTGCCTATCGTGATGAACCAATCGAGCTATATTGGCTGGAACAATAGTTCCTACCATGCCAGGCAGGTCGGTTGAAGAGCGGTAAGACTAAAAACAGCAGATCCAAGGTCTGAGGGCGAAGTCGTGCTGCCGACTGTACAGAGGTGTGACGGCAGTAAGGTGTTTCCCTCGGACAACCAGCATAACAGCGATGCTGCCTTCACACAAGGAGGGGTGGGGTTAGAAAAGGTTGACCCTAAAAATGCACACCTCGCCTTATCCTACGGATTTCCGTCTCCGGCGATAAGGTCTTCAACAAGTACGGAGCTAACACTAAAACTACTCACCAAAAGGTCGTGTGTGACCGGCCTCAAGCAGTTGTCCCTTCGGCACTGCAGTCACGCTCTAATCCAATTTCCTTTTTAGGTACCTCCAGAAGAACCCTTCCACGGTGTGGGCAACCGGGAAGTGATAACTGCCCTCATACCTCTGACAGCACTCAAGACCACCGTATTCAAAATCATTTACTCTCTTCAATCCCTATCATTGCTCCTACCTTGACTATCAACTCTGAACTTCCTCTTCTAACTTTCTCTTCAAGTGTCACCACGTCCGACGATTCTAGCACTCGAAGTAATGTCCCAGGTCTACTGAAACCCCGCTCCAAACTACACATTGGAGCTTTCAACGTACGCACCCTATGTCAACTCGGTCAGCAGGCCTCCTTAGCTAAAACCCTGGAATCTCGTATGATTGATGTGTGCTGTGTCTCCGAAACACGCATACAAGATCCTAGCGTGGTCATTCACTTGACCTCACCTCACCAAAACGGCGAGGCGACAAGATACACTCTCCGTTTATCTGGCGACTCGATAGCCAGCTCTCGTGGACTGGCGGGTGTGGGCATAGCGCTAAGCATGAGAGCAGAACAAGCACTATTAGAATGGATCCCTGTTAATAGTCGCCTATGTGCTGTTCGACTAAACGGCTCTGTAAGGACTCGGAGGAATAGGGACACTCGTCGTTTCCGCCTACGCTCCCACTGACTGCAGCCCAGACGAACTGAAGGATGAATTTTACAGAAACCTTTGTGAACTTCTTCAAAAAGCCAAGCACTCAGACATAGTAGTCGTCGCAGGTGACTTTAATGCCCAAGTAGGTAGTTTAGACCAAACAGAAAGACATTTAGGCGGGTATTTTAGTGTTCCAGCTCAGAGAACAGATAATGGTGACCGTCTGCTGCAACTTTGCTCAGACAATCGTTTATTCTTAGCGAATACTAATTTTAGGCATAAGGAGAGACATCGCCTAACGTGGCGATCCCCTTCACCAAGACAACGATGGACTCAAATAGACCATATTGCCATCAGTCATCGTTGGAGAGGCTCGATAGAAGATTGCCGCTCGTTCTGGAGTACATGTTTAGACTCTGATCATGCTCTAGTACGAGCACGCATTTGCTTGCACCTCACTGGACGTAGAAAGGCCACATTAGGAAAACCCATTAGAATTGATCTGAGCGACGAGAAGGTCAAAAGTAAATTTCAAGAACAGTTAGGGTCACAATTAGGTAACTCTGGAAACCAGGCTGATCCTGATGTTGCCTGGAATGATATAAAAACAGCTGTAGAAACAGCAGCGTCATCTACTAGTAATTTGAACAGAAGGAGCACGAAAAACCAGTGGATTTCTGCGACATCTATGGCACTGATGAGCTCTCGCCAACTAATCCCGTCAGGCTCTGAACACGATGAAGAGCGAAAACAAATCAAGTCTAAGTTAAGTAGAAGTTTACGAAACGATCGTGAGCAGTGATGGGCAACGAAAGCAAAAGAAATGGAAAAGGCAGCGGCTTTAGGCAACACTAGGCAGCTTTATAGACTAATCAGGGAAACCGGAATTAAGAAGTCAAGGATAAGTGAAACTATCTCCGAGAAAGATGATACTGTAATCTGCTCTCAACCCAGACGTTTAGAACGATGGGCCGAACACTTCAAGGAACAGTTTAGCTGGCCTTCAGCTACTCTACAATTACCCAGCATTTCCACTCAAGCTAAATGGAACATTGAAGTAGGCCCCCCGACACTAGCTGAAGTTCAAAAAGCTATATCTAACCTGAAACGAGGAAGAGTAGCTGGTCCAGATGGGCTAACCCCAGAGGTTTTCAAAGATGGTGGTCCAGTCTTGGCGATTAGGTTGACTAGTATTTTAGCTAAAGTCTGGGAACTAGATAAAATTCCATCCGACTGGTCTAAATCACTAATAGTCCCAATATATAAGAAAGGACCAAAATCATCTTATGATAACCATAGAGGGATTAGTTTGACTAATATAGCATCTAAAATACTAGCCTCAATAATTATCGGACGTTTAACAAAGACTCGTGAACTACGAACACGAGAAAACCAGGCTGGTTTCAGACCTGGTCGTGGTTGCATCGACCACATATTCACCATTCGTCAGGTTTTAGAACACAGGCACGCCTACCGGCGTCCTACAATGGTGGTTTTCCTCGACTTAAAGGCAGCATTCGACTCAGTTGACCGTGAGGTTCTGTGGCAGTGTCTGTCATTAAAAGGTGTACCTCAGAAGTACATAAACCTTGTGAAGGCTCTTCACTCGAACACTACCAGTCGAGTCAGAGCTTATGGCGAACTGTCATCTGACTTTGCGACCTCAAGTGGTGTCCGTCAAGGCTGCCCACTATCTCCGTTTTTGTTTAATTTTATCATAGACGTGCTACTGGAAGTAACGCTTTCTTCGGCTGAATTTTCTGGGATTGATCTCCTTCCAGGAAGTCCACTCATCGACTTAGAATACGCAGACGACATAGTCCTGTTTGGTGAAGACACTGATATGATGCAGAGTCTTCTGGTCGCACTGAGCAACAATGCCAGGATGTTTGGGATGCGTTTCTCCCCCTCTAAGTGTAAATTGTTACTTCAGGACTGGCCTGCGTCAACCCCTGAACTAAGGATAGGGAGTGAAGAAGTTGAATGCGTTGATAACTTCACTTATCTTGGAAGTCTGATCAGCCCTAATGGGTTGGTGTCTGATGAAATTTCTGCACGAATTCGAAAGGCTCGTTTGGCTTTTGCCAACTTACGTCATCTATAGCGTAGGCGTGATATTTATCTATCAACTAAAGGACGAGTATATTGCACAGCAGTTCGTCCTGTGCTACTTTACGGCTGTGAAACATGACCATTAAGGGTAGAAGACACTCGTAGGTTACTAGCATTTGATCACAGATGTCTTAGAAATATATCTCGTACCTGCTGGGATCTCCGGGTAACTAATAATGAGATTAGACGAAGGGTATTAGGGAATAATGGTAAATCTGTTGATGAGGTTATGAAATTTCATCGACTGAGATGGTTGGGGCATGTGTTACGTATGTCCGAACACCGGTTACCACGTCGCTCAATGATGACTAGTATTGGGGTGGGTTGGAAAAGGGTTAGGGGCGGCCAAACCAAAACGTGGCATCAGTCGTTGAAGTCACTAACTTCTGGTCTGAGCCACATTGGTAGATGTCGACTACCTGGTTGGGGTCCGCGTGACTGCCGTACCCAGTGGTTGGAGACTCTTGGTGACATGGCTCAGAATCGATCACAATGGCGTAGGTGTATACATTCTTTGTCTTCACGTACACCTTGAGACTAAAATTACTCTACCTTTCTTTCTACAAACTAATTTTTTTTTCTCTCTCTCTCTCTACATATTATAACTTATATGTAATCCACCTTTTATATATTACTACCATTAAAGTAACTGATTCTATGAATTCGGTGATCATCTTGCTATGCTGTTGAGGTGTGGCAACTTGGGCATTAAAGTCACCTGCGACGACTACTATGTCTGAGTGCTTGGCTTTTTGAAGAAGTTCACAAAGGTTTCTGTAAAATTCATCCTTCAGTTCGTCTGGGCTGCAGTCAGTGGGAGCGTAGGCGGAAACGACGAGTGTCCCTATTCCTCCGAGTCCTTACAGAGCCGTTTAGTCGAACAGCATATAGGCGACTATTAACAGGGATCCATTCTAATAGTGCTTGTTCTGCTCTCATGCTTAGCGCTATGCCCACACCCGCCAGTCCACGAGAGCTGGCTATCGAGTCGCCAGATAAACGGAGAGTGTATCTTGTCGCCTCGCCGTTTTGGTGAGGTGAGGTCAAGTGAATGACCACGCTAGGATCTTGTATGCGTGTTTCGGAGACACAGCACACATCAATAATACGAGATTCCAGGGTTTTAGCTAAGGAGGCCTGCTGACCGAGTTGACATAGGGTGCGTACGTTGAAAGCTCCAATGTGTAGTTTGGAGCGGGGTTTCAGTAGACCTGGGACATTACTTCGAGTGCTAGAATCGTCGGACGTGGTGACACTTGAAGAGAAAGTTAGAAGAGGAAGTTCAGAGTTGATAGTCAAGGTAGGAGCAATGATAGGGATTGAAGAGAGTAAATGATTTTGAATACGGTGGTCTTGAGTGCTGTCAGAGGTATGAGGGCAGTTATCACTTCCCGGTTGCCCACACCGTGGAAGGGTTCTTCTGGAGGTACCTAAAAAGGAAATTGGATTAGAGCGTGACTGCAGTGCCGAAGGGACAACTGCTTGAGGCCGGTCACACACGACCTTTTGGTGAGTAGTTTTAGTGTTAGCTCCGTACTTGTTGAAGACCTTATCGCCGGAGACGGAAATCCGTAGGATAAGGCGAGGTGTGCATTTTTAGGGTCAACCTTTTCTAACCCCACCCCTCCTTGTGTGAAGGCAGCATCGCTGTTATGCTGGTTGTCCGAGGGAAACACCTTACTGCCGTCACACCTCTGTACAGTCGGCAGCACGACTTAGCCCTCAAACCTTGGATCTGCCGCTTTTAGTCTTACCGCTCTTCAACCGACCTGCCTGGCATGGTAGGAACTATTGTTCCAGCCAATATAGCTCGATTGGTTCATCACGATAGGCAAGCCCAACCACCACGTCAAGGTAGCAGCAACGGCCGGGCTAAAATTATTATTGGTTTAATTGTTACATTATTTGCATGGTGGGTAGGGAGGAGGATCATAGAGATTATTATATTTTGAAATTTCCCCTACGAAGTAGTTTTTGCTAGGCTCACAGTATGGAGCTACGACCCCTGCAGTATCATACACTATATAAATATAACCGTTGTGCATCAGGAATCACTAAACATATGTTTCATCTTAGTTCGAGACTTTCACAGTGTGAATCCACAATCCTATCAACTTTAGAATTTATGTATATACTTATACCCCTTTTCCTTATCTGTGTTGTAAGTAAATGCAGCAACCGTAATATTAATATGCGATGAAAACTTTCAACTAATTTCTTTTTTGGTTTTTTCTTTGTATGTATATATCACTATAGGCATAATACATCTAGTAATGAACTGTACAGTCGTGTGACTCGCGAACTTTCACGTGCTTTATGCAGTTGGATTGATGGTAACACATCAAATAATTCTACAGAATCATGTATAAAATTATCAAATCTTAATTTACCAATTGTTGTTAAAAGTGAATTTACAAAAAGTTTCGATGATGATGATGAAGTGAAATTTCGTAAATATGAAAGTGATCGTTCAGTGAATTCAGCTATAACATCAACAACTACATCTGTCAATACTATTATTAACAGTAGTAGTAATAATAATAGTAACAATAATAATGGACCTAATTTAGGTAGTGCTGTACATTCAATGAACACTTTATATGGTATACTTGTTGCATTAGCTGAATTCGGCGCCCAATGTTTACGAATGATGGTATTTCCATTGTTATCTTCATTGTGTCATCGTCTGACTAAATTAACAGAACCAAATTTATCATCAGTAAATGAGATAAATGAATTGATAAATACATCTGGAACTAACGATCTAAAGCCTACACAACAACATCCTGTACTTTCGTTAAGTTTGGGTGCCAAACTATCACCAGTTGATCAACGTTCATTTGATTTTCTAAAAATTATGATGACGGTTAGTGTTTTTTGGATTTCTAATAGTTATTAAAAGTGAATTAAACTTATTCTAAATACTGTAAGACGATGGTGGTTAAAGGTAGAATACTAAATAAGACTTAGTTACTATATCAATTAATGACCACTGTTATAACTCATATCTAGCTACAGAACGCAGTTAGTGTAGGACACGCAAATAATTCTCAATAGAACTTGAAGTATGCCTTCCTCCACTATATCTTGATCCAACTACCATCTCTCTCTGTCTCCCTATATATATATATATATATATATATATATATATATATATATATATATATATATATATATATATATATATATATATATATATATTTCAAGTGAAAAACATTGGGAACCTAGGGGATTTAAACGACTGTTTTACTCTAGCCATTTAGTCGAAATCAACTGATCTACATTTCCGTCGCCTATCGTTTCATGATATAATGTGATAGTTACTTAAAACTATCGATGATACTAGTTATCACACTCTCAACATGGTTGAACCCTACTAGTTATGAGGTGCCACTCAACCAGTCAACCTGAGTCCTAGTGTTTTTACTAATTGCCACAACATGTCAACACAGATTGATGAATTTATTAAAATGAATGAATGTCAAAGTAGTAATAGCATTATGATCAGTGATGGTAAGAATATTTAGGCATGGAGAATTATAATTCGTAGAGCAAAAACGGTAAGGGATAATTTAAAATATCAGGATCTAAAAGGTCACAAGATTTGAATACATTTGCGCCATTTTCACCCAACTATTAGTTACGAGCATCGTGGAATCTAAGCCAAGTAGTCTACACTTGCCAACATAATTCGGAGTAGTTAATGATTTCATGGATTGATTCCGTGTCTTGGTTTGGCTTTCTTCCAACCTATTCTTACGATATGTTACTAGAACATTGACAATACATCTTAAAGGCAATCAGTAGTGAGCACATGATTTGATTCATTATTTTTGGAAAAAAATTTCTTTTCTGTTACACTGTCTCATCTTTTTTCTATACACAGAATCGTATTGCTCCATTACTTCATGATTGGCGTATACGTCAAGGATTCGGTATTACATTGGATGATTATCAGGCTTCGTATGAATGTATGGCTGAATGCCTTTTTGTTATGAATCAAAATAATAATATTAGTAGTAATAATGCAATTACTACCACTGCTACTATTACACCTAGTCAACTTATTATCAATAATCCAGTTCATCATCCGCCAACTAGTGGTAACGTGAATGTACTAATCAATAGTAGTGCTTCAGTGAATAATTCAACTACAACAACTACTACAAGTAATAATAGTATTAGTCATACTACTAGTACTATTGTTACTAGTAACATTACAGCTTCAAATATGAATAATTCAAGTAATTAATGCAAATATGAAGTGATGGATTAGTGGTTGTGCTGTTCGACTTTCAACCAATAGATCATCAGTTTCGAGTCCCATTCAGTGTACTTCATTTTAGGCAATCAAACAGATCATCATTAGCCCCTTAAGAGAAGTACACAAATATGTATGTGAATTTTGAGTATGATAATCATCATAAACAATCTTATTGGTGTTTTGGTTGAATTTTAATAAGAAAACAGTGATTGAATGCATTTCTCTATGTACATATGTTCAAATACTTTTCCTGAACATTTTGATTTTTTATAAAATATTATATCTACATTTAAACAAAAAAAAACAAGGTTGTTCATCTTGTGATTTGTAGATTCTCTTATATAAATGGTATGATATAATTCAGTTTTCTTTACGTTTTTATCCATTAATCCTTAATTGCGTCTCCGTTCATATGTGGTGGATAGTTGTGTGTGTGTGTGTGCGATGTTTACTTTTGTATCTTTGAACAGAAATATTGAATAAGTCCATATACTCTAAAGAGCTACTTACTTCTTTGATGAAACGGAAGGAAAGTTAATATGAAAGAAATTATTATATAAGATATTCGCTACTGATTATCTGAACTGGTTGTGGTCAAATCTGACTGATTGGTGTAATATTTAGCGATAAACGGATACCACAAGACAATAACAGATCAACAAGGTATGAGTCATTTTGTGAAACAATAAACACACTTATATAGAAAATATTTTACTCCAGACAATCATAATATAGAAATCGCTTAAAACATCAGTGAGTATTAGGTACCGATCCTGTTAGTCATTCACAAACCTATGAAGTTAATATGGGATTATTTAGTTGACTAATTACCCGTTATATTATTCTCTTTCGGTCGGATACATTATTAAGTGAGTTATAATAACTTATGACTTCAACTTCTCATCGAAAGTGCTTTCTTAGTTGACAAATATCTTCAGTTCATATATTACTTTCTTAACAAAAGAATGATTTTGTTATCTGTAAGGATGTTGGTTTGACCCATGTTGGTAGATACAGGCTGTGTAGTTGAAGTCCAATCGATAATGGTGGTCAGCGGTTAATGATATTAGTTAATCTGGCTGGTTAGAGTAGGTGCATCCACTCTTTGTCTTTCCTTATATACCTTTACTTTTATTGAACTGTGTTATGGTATTGAACTTGTTAATTTGATTTCATCATGGATGCGTCGTAACTAAAGCAACTTAAACTAACTGACATTTGTGCATGGCTCTACGCTGTTTATGAATTTATAATCATATGAACCATACATTGTACGTGACTGATTGATAGTGAAACTAATTATATCTTGCATTTCGTTCATTTTGCTTGCTGAAAGTACTATTCACATCTGTAGTCAGTTGTATATAGAATGTAAACGACATGAACTACAACGCTTGTCAGATTTAATTACATTTTTTGTTTTTTGTTGACTATTTTGTCTTTCGAACATACGGCATTAGGCTCATATGAACAGGTTTCAATGTTTACTAAGTATGCTGCTATTCGACACTCGGTCGTTTTTTACTTTGATGTGTATTACATATGAATGTGTAGTTTTTATTAGAGATTTCAGTCTTCTGGAGCTGAAGAAATTATTATAATCAGGGAGGGGGATTTTTTTTGGATCATGCAATTTACCTATAGGTGTACAATTGTGTTTAAAGTGATGTTAAGAAAAATATTCCAGTCTATTTAAAAATAAGAAGAGATTTCATAATAAAGGCTTTTAGAAACTTCAAGGTTACATAGTGATCTGATTGTTTTAGGAAAATCTAAGGTGAAATTAACTTACGCATCGTAAGTATGAGGAACTAATTTTGCACTTGATGGATGTGAGGAAGAAATGAAACATGTGCTGGAGATAATAATTCAATATCCGAAGGTGGAAGAGGATTATAACAAATGATTGCTAGGTAATAAGAATACAGAAATAAAACAACAAACATACTGAACACGGTCTTTAAGCCATGACGAATGTACTACTTCTACACATTGAGATAAAGCTTGAACTACCAAGTTGCCAATACCGCTGGCAGTGCACACATTTTTAATACATGCCCTCTTTGAACCCATTGGTTTGACAACGTAGAATAAACTGAAAAAGATTGAGATAAAGTAACGTGACCATAAATATTTGCTATGATTATGTCACAGTAGTGTTCTGCAGCATGAACAAAGAAATAACCCGAAAGTGTTTAGTCCGACATTGTGCACTGGAGATACTGTGATCAACTTCAGCTGGTGATACGTTGAACCATTGAAAATAATATAAAGCCGCACCCCAACTTAATATGATTATATCAATGAATATAATATTGAGTGGTGGGGAGAAGGGGGTAACGGAATCTATACGAATTGGATGTATATATATATATATATATAGGCATGTATATGACAAAGTAATTTGATTATTGATAATAATAATAATAGTAATTGAATACATATATATCTATAGTATGTGCGAATGCTGAAATGTTTGTGCGTTGGATTATTTGCAAACAGTTTAAAAATCACTTATGTTTGTCTATGAAATTGAATTATTTTGATAAATTGAAACAATTTCACATACATAATCAATAGCATTATTTTGATTCATTGAAATATTGAATATTTAACTTAAATAAATAAAGAAAAAAAAGAAGCAAAAGAACACAATTGTTACTTTGTTATTTTAATGCTTAAATGTTTGAATTAATAAATGAGATTGAAAAATGAAAAGTTTGATAAATCTTGTCTTGAGGAATACAAATCAGCTAATATTGAAAATTGAACGAAAGAAACAAACATAAATGAATGAAAAATAATGTAAATATTGAACATCGCAGGAAAAAAGGACAACAACAACAACAGAAGGGCAACATAAAGATGATCATGATGAAACTTAAATATAAAAAAAGAAAAGAAAAGACTAGTAATAATTTAGAGTGAATAAATAAAAAGTGTCCACTAAATCTACCTTCTTGAGATAACTCGAAAATATACTCAAAAATTGTATTGTTGCTTTTCATTAAAAATCTTCCCTAAGCTTTATATTTTCTATACACAACACAAAATGAGAGATTGATCAATTGAATGATAATTTTTTTGTTTGTTTTATTTTGTATGATTATAGGTTTTTTTCTACAAATCAATTACCTACCATAATAATTGATGATGATGATTATTATTATTAATATTGTTTAGATTTCATGAAATTCTACATCTTTCAATGGGACCGTGTATTTCTGTCGCTTCTGAGAGAATCGGAATTATTTTCTCTTGTATTAACATATCAGCAATACATCCAGTGAAATTTTGTTGATAGTCAGCTGATAATCCGATAATGTTAAATATCGTTCCACCTATTAGAAGAAAGTAGCAAGAATGATAATGAATAGTTATCGTATTAAAGTGTTGGGGAAGAATGCCTATTTTTATCTACCTTTCATGATAGTTAGCACTTGTCAGCTAACCTAAATACAATTTCGCGGAAACTGAAGCTCTCTGTGATATTCAAAGCAGAGTTACACAGTCTGAGACGTTATATATAATCTATTCATACCACGATTAATCTATTACAAGACTGAGTAGTTTGTCTTATGCTTAGTGCTTATTGAATCTAATCGGTTGTAACTTGATCCATTGAATTCGAGCAATCGATGCCTGAAGTTGTTAACATAGAATGATGTTTGACTAATTATGTATCAGTTTTATTTCAATAGGAAGCAAGAACTTAAGCAGTTTGATAAAAAGCTTACAATGCGAATTTATCAAGTGGTACTTGGCAATTTGGCACATTCATTGATTAATCTCTGACTTATCATCAAAATCTAGTTGCATTATGGCCATTATTCTAAGTGACTTGAAATAACATACACTATACTATGATGGACGGTGGTTTGGAGGTAGTTGGAAACTTGGTTTCCAGCTATTTGCGGTTAGTCGTGACCTGATTATCTCAGTGGTTGTTTGGGATTGCATACATCAAGGAGAATTAGTTACCTCAAAGATGTTAGAATGCCTTAGTGATGAGTGTCAAATAACACGTAAACTAAGTCAAAAAAGGATTTCCTCCTGATCGCTCCAAATTCAGAGTAACTTTAATCATCGATGAGTCAGCCTCAGAAGCTAGAACCCACGTCATCCTGTTATACATGAAACGCATCTCAAAAATTATCCCAACGATTTTAAAGCCATGCAGAAGCAACTGAATTATTTACACATCATTTCAATCCATTTTATTTTATGCAGGCTAGAAAAAGTTATATGTGATATCATCTGGAAAATAATTTGTACCAACTATGTGAAGCACTATATTTTAGCTAAGGAGTTGCTTTTTTTTCTTTATTTATATATGAAAGCATAATATTAAAGTACCGATACGATATGTTAAGTATAATATCATGTAGAAATGTTAGTAACCGTGGGAATAAACTTTATTGAGGAAATGTTGAACTTCTGGAGTGGAAGGAAACGAAAAATTACGAGGAATTTCTAGAAACATGTCACTAAGATCATTTACGAATCAACGGATGTATCGACATAGACCTAATACATAAACCAATATAGTAAAGATCAATCAATAACATGGTCAGAGATCAACTGCAAAAGACAGTCAGCAGGGAGACATGAGAACCGATGAAGATAAATGTTAATAAATGGGGCCATCTTAACTAGTTGATTTGATATTTGTAGAATAGCCAAAAAGGTGCTTTAACGTGCAAGTCACGAAAAAAGGTTGGCATTTCAGAACTTGTTTTTAGAATAATATTTTGTATGTTCTGATTGCGTATGTACTAAACATTGTGTTTCTATTATTTCAATGTTTATGGTGTCCCATCCTTCCATTTAACCTAATTGCTGTTACTATAAAATTTTCCACTCGCTTACCAGAAGTAATTAATTGTACATGTGTTACTCGAGTTTTCTATCCTTATTGTCTTTGTTTGGCATCGATATTAATTATCTAATAAGTTTGCCGTGTGGTCTGAAATTTCACGTTTGTATGTAGACGGATGCACGAAATAAGTGGTCACTAATCATTATCTTTGGACTGTTGAGTCATTAAAGTGTTCTTTCTTCTCTGGCTTGGAAACAAATGTTTTAGGAGGACTGATAATAGGCTGAGTACATGGTCGTTGCTATAAGATAGTATAGTATTCAGTCACCCACCAAGGTTAAGTGCCTATTGGTTAGCCGGGATTTCATCGATCAGAAGTTTATCAAATCTAGGACATAATTATAGCTCATTTCTACATGAAGCTGATGTCTACAAAAGCAATCAAAAATTAGCAATTAAACCCTTTATCAGGAAGAATAGGGACACCGAAATAAAGTTTGCCTTTCAAGAGTTTGTGTTCTGGTCATAAATATCAAAAAGCTAATTACCCTAACTGCAATACTGAATCAGCAGTTGCCGGCAAACAATTACCTAGAACTTCTGAAGTGCTCGAAACGTACTGACATAGTTCTATATATTCGCTACAATCATCCAAAGGTAAATAAGGTTCTACATAGTTAAAAAAGTTTAGAATGTGAAGTTAATAAACTAGTACAATACATTGCATTAACCTGTTTAACCTTCTAAGAATTAAACTTTCTATGGTTTCGCGTCATAAAATTCCAAATGCATACTTCAGATCAACCTATGTGTATTCTCTATCCGCATACCAAGTGAATTCAAAATAAACATGTTATATTTCCGAAAACTGTAAGCATTTTCCTGACTCACCGAGATAGACATCTCTCACCGGTGCAGTATTATAATCTGCAATACCTGTGAATTCTCCAGAAACCATATGATTATCAACGAATAATGTTGCCCGTTGTTTATTTCTTCAAAGAAAAAAAAACATGAAAATTTATAATTTAACGATTATGATATTATGAATAATGATGAAACATCAATTAAGTCAAATGAAGTGGATATTATTGTCTATAAAATTGTTAATGTTCATACTACTGTCAACAAAGCTTAGTAGTGTAAAGTTTCTGAATAAAATTTAATATGCTACCATTCACATTTGAGAATAGTTTAAATGTTCAAAATTATTTCGACAACAGAAGTTGAATTACTCAGTAGCTTTTTTCTCTACCTCTTGCATTTGATATTAATGCAGTTTACTTCATAGGGGATAATTAGTAGTAGGTTCAAACATTTGGCAAGTAAATGACAGAGTTTTATTAATAAAAGCCATGTTACACAGTATAAAATTCATAATTTAATTAAGAAGATGATTCACTAACCCCATAGCTTGTATCATATGCCATTCACCATCATTCACTTTATGCCTTGCTTGAATAGGCATGAAACGATTGAAATCTGGATTATCATTTCCATTATGATTAATATCCCATAATTTATCATATTTCTTTTTTGACGAAACTAAATTCAGTAACAGTTCAATACGACCATTACGTAATACCAGTGATACCAATTCAGAACTAGTTGTAATCTGCGTTACAGGTTGGCTTAAAAGTGATGATGAAGATATATCATGTTGATGATATGATGAAGGTTGCTCTACCATTAGTAGAATTAATCCATCCATTTTATTGGTGCGTAAACGTAAACGAATGTTGAAATCCGACCTTTGTAAAATGTTTACACAAGAATAAGAAAGTTAAAATATGGAATAAAGTTAAGTGATTATGCATTCTGACCATCGATATGTGCCTTTTATATGTCTACTTTGGTCTGTGTTTAAGAGATTAGTTATGTCAAGTAACAATTGATCCTACGTGAAATCAGTAAACTAGAAAATAATAGCAAGTCAATTACGTTAAAGAGATCTGTAGGTATACGAATCACTGTGGCTTAGTGGCTAAGGTTTGTATCAGCCGTTAATACCCGTCAAGCATGCTAACGGGTTTTTTTGGTTGTATATCTTTTTTTTAACTGTTTGGATGTTGTAGCATGATTGAAAACAAAAACGGATATAACTTTCTCTCCCCGCTGGTTTTGATTTCGCGCTTGTCTCGACTTTGTGCCTGTCAGATTTATACTTTGTTTAAATATAATTTGCATAAATTCATCGTTACTGGCTTCTACTTTAATTGTTTGTGAATGTGTATTAGTCAATTGGATATATGAAGATTTATAGATCATTTGGATTTATATTATTACTGAACATAGTACTATTGTGATTCAGTATTAACAAGCATTAACGATTCAAACACCAAACAGTCAATCGGACATGTAGCTTAAGATAAATCATATATTACTTATCTTTAAACATAACATTAACGGTAGTTAGTCGGTTTTACTAAAGGTTATACATAACGCTTCCAATATTCACAGTGTAGTCATTTTTCTATTCTATATTAAAGGTAATTTTATATTGAACATTTTACTACAGGTTTTAACTGATACTACACTTGTATTTGTATTCTATTATGTTGAACTATGTTACTGTGGCATGTCTATATCAGGTAGTTGCTGATATCAGGGAAGCTTATTTATCCAGAATGTCTGTAAACTATTCAACTATATTGAGTCAAAAGTGCTTAAATTCCTGTTCATGTGTATTAGAATAATGATTAAATTACTTGCTGAATAACAAAAGCTAACTGGAGCTGCTTGAAATCAAAAGCATTTCCTACCATTTCGACTACTGCAACCAGTTTCCTAGCTATCACGTATATGAGATTCGTGAATTTCGATACATTTATGTTTCATTTTTTAAAGAATAAACATTCCTGGTGTGAGAGACGAAAGGAGTGAAAGTGAAGCCAATAAAATATTAACGCCTACTAGCGGTAACTGAATTGTATACAAAAAAAATACTTGACTAATATCCATGAGGCGAGCGAGAGAAAACAAAAATCATCTTCCTAGTAGGTCTCTTTTTATCCAGTGTGTAGTCAAATAATTCAAATATAATTAGAATTTACTCAAACTGGAATTTAAACATATTCGACTCATTACATTTGATTAACTTAGAAAACTATCGGATATTCATATGTCAGTACAGTTGTTTTTATACAACATGTAGTAGAACACTTTGTATTGACTTATGAAAGTTCGAATTCCAGTTTCAGTGAATTCCGATTATATTTAAACGAATTAGTAAGTTGCTGGATAATGTAAACCTAAAATTAAGATAACCTGGGAATCCGTAAAGTGTACAATTGATGAGTTAATGGATAGCTTACAATCTAAGAAATATAAATATCTTATGAATTAAATGTTTAATAAATGTACTTTAACTTGATGGATAAATTCTTTAGGTAGTTATTTGAAATATTTGTTCCATAGAAGATAGAAAAACTGTACACCAGTTAAAATGATCCTTCTATGGAACATGATTAGACAAATGTTTGGTTGTTTGACAGTAAATATAGACATCTTTGATATTTTTAATTTTGACTACATCTTCATGAAGAAGCTCGGATTAGCTTATCGGATGAAACATTGGAATTTATTTATCTATTCTCCTTACCTTTCAGTCGCTATGGCTTTTCAAACATAATTCACTTTTGATAGAGTGTTTTCACTTGAATTTTTTAGTACTTTGCATGTTAAGTAATTGCAAGTCCTCTAGGTAAGTGTGATAGTCAGAAATCATGTTCATTATTGAGTTCAAAGAAGTCGACAATTAGGAAAAGTGCGTGACTGAGACATTTAAGCAGGCCATTAATTCAAAATGATCAGAAGTATGCATTGCATACGTATGTTATATCTTGAATACTTAGTTTTGATATAGCCCCAAGAAACCTAAACGAAGGCTCCAGAACCCTTGAAAGAACCGAAGACATTTCATCTGATGATTGGTAGACAGAACTTTCCAAAATCTCGACGTGGCGTGTCATGATTGCGTAATCGCTGAAACATCTAAGGCCGGATTTGATGGATCATAGTGATGATTTTATTGTTTCAGAAAACTATAAATATACGAATATTTTGTGCATAACTCACTCTCTCTTACTGGAAGAGAAATTCCTACCTACTTGTCTTGTATCTTTTGAATCTCAACTAGGAGAGTTGAAGGTGCTCACGTTCTGAATTTGTCCGTGATTGGTCAAGCTATCAAGCACGAGTTATAACCCTTCGTTGGTCAAAAAGTGCACAAAAGTGGTATGGCGGATATTACACTATGATAGTGATGATGTAGAAAATACTGTGACAAGCTTTGATATTTCCACTGTTTCAGCAGAATAAGGTTTAGCCTATGATTACCAGACTTGTTTTGTATCTAAAACTGCCATTTTGATTATGTAAGCCAATTTACTATTTTATAAAATCAACTGTAGTATCATAATACTGTGTAGTTAATTTTATTACATGTACTGGAATCATTGTTATTCAATAAAGGATTCTGTTCTCTCTTATTATTGACATTCATCGCAATAGCTAATCAGTATTTGTTGATATTTGAGCCCTATAAATTTATAATTAAATGTTCCAAAATACCAGATATGACGGATTTATCAGGTTTATGGTGAATATAAGTAATACATCAGTTCAAACTGAGGTGGTTTTATGGAGACAGATATTAAGTTTGGCTGTTTATATCATTTGCAGATTAATGTTAGTTAGATAGGGCTGGAAACCAGGGAGCATGGGATAGGTGTTTCATCCAAATATGGCAATGTGTACTCTCGATTCCGCTGGGAAATCAGAAATTAATGATTATGAGAATTCTATGGCTAAACATTAGCCACCAACTTGAAGGTCCAGGGTTCGACTTCCTGAAGGGATCGAGGATGAGTAATGCCACGGAAGAGTCCTATACTAAGACTAATCAGCTATCCAATCCTTCATGGTTGTCAATAGTACCAAACCAACATTAATCCGTGACAAATTCAAACAACAAATAAATCAGTTCGTGTAATATTTCCGTTTTGGTCTATTGCTTTAAAAAACAGGATGGAGCTACGCTGAAATTCATTCTTTCGGTATACAAAATATAATGTGAATTAGCAGAAAACATTGGAGGCTAAAAATGAGTAATATATATCACCTACTGAAGACTGAAATACAATTCACATGTATTCTTTACGGTAACAGAGTGTATGATATCGAATAAAGCAATTACTGTTATTAACAACTAGGTCACTTAATATTACAAATTGATTGAAGTAGTAATTGCAAACTATTGAATACCAACTCAGTAGTCTGATGTTTAAACATTAACCATGAAACCTGAAGGTTTTGAATTCAACCATTAGGGAAGTCAGTAATGTTCCCAGTTGAGAAGTAACATGTTAGAACGAAAAGTCTGTCTTGATTTTTTGACGGTTCTTTAACTAAGATTAATCTGTGATGTGAAGCTGCCTACTAATTAGTTACAACTATGTTTAAAGGAATAGGTATTTTGTTTCTTTGAACACAAAACTTTATAAAATTGATACTGTATCAACGTTCATTCCAATGCAGGGCAGTTTTCTTAGTAGCTCACTGAGCTTTCGAACTAAAGATCTAATTCACAAATTAGTGGAACATTATCAGAAGATTAAATTTCGTAGAATCTAAAATGGGTGAACAATATGAGCCTATTCTTTATTTTAGGATACTGAAGTATATGTGCTTCATTTTTAGGAACCTAGATATCTTAACTCCCTTAAATAAACGTTTAGAATCCACCAACGTAGTTTGGGTACTAAACATTTGTTTTCATCTTCTCAAACTTTTAATTACCATCCTCTTCCCAGATTGAAGCCTGTAAGATTTCCCTTACAGAAGCCATAACCGTGAGTCCATATAAGAGTACTTCTAGTGGGAAAGGGAACTTAACTGAGTTGTTAACAGGTTATCACTAAAACAGTGTAACGATGTAAAATTTTCAATTACTTAAACGTAATGTATTCATTTCACTGACAAATGTGTTTACTTTCTGTACGTGTTATCCCTATTACTTACTAAAAGTATTGCGTAATGACATATTACAACAATAAAGCTGACAACAGAGTGAAATAATATGAGGTTGTGCAGTTACATTATTTACCTGTATACATATTTACAACCACAGAACTAATTTAACAAAATAGTGACTTCATTTGATTTTAAACTTTAGGAGTAAATACATCCTACTTAGGTAACCTGTACATTGATGTTTTCCACTGAAGTTTGTAGAATGTAACCTTAATACTTGAAATTGTTTTGTAGATTTAAGTTTTCTCAGTCCTGCTTGGTTCACTTACATGATCATAATGAAGAACAATATATGAATGATATGTTTTGTTGCTTTGTATTCAATCACTGATTGATCTACGTTAGATACGGTTGGAAAACTGAGAAAACTGCCTCATCCTAATATATGACCCATGAGCGGTCTTCATTCATAACACTACCATGGATGCAACTCAGGAACATCAGGTCTTGTGGCGAATACTTAAGTATGATAGGCATTATGCTACCGGAGTTCAATTATGGATTACCAACTTAATCAATTTGTGATGTAGCACCGAAACTGTATGATTCCATTAAAATAACTCCCCTACTTCTGGTTTTTCTGAAGTGCAACACCATAAACTACTGAGTTTATATCACGATAAAACACCTGTCGAGTGATTCTTGGTTTTTAGTGACGAACACAAACAACAAATTAAAAAAATCTGCACAAAACTACTTATCAGGCTACTAGTGACCTGTTTCAGGGTTGCCTTGAAGTTCCAATGAGAAATCGTGACTAATGGAGTTCAAACAATACGGGAGTGATTTAGTCGTCACATTGGCATTATACTATTTTAGTGTTATGTTCCAAAGTGATCGGAGTAAGATTTACACCACTGGGAGTCAGCCAAGTGGTTATGATGGTTAATTAATGGTTACAAGACCTGAATTTCCTAAGCTGGATCTCTGGTGGGGCACTGGATACCAACCAGCTAAGTACTAACTATGAAACCTGTAGATCTCATCCTTGTTGACTAGTAACGTTATGAATGTGGACTTCTCAGTACTCTCATACAAGGAAAAAACAGATACTTTTGACTACCCCTCAGTTTTCAATCTATGACCAATGAAAACAAGAAATTAACATTAAGAGTGTCATCCAAAATGTAAACAGCTCTTGTGTTCAAAGTTCCACTTTGAAATGGAATGAAGTGGAATTCTTGATTATCAATGAATGCTATTTTTAGACTGGTCGGGTGCATAGACGGTGTATACCTGTTATTCCACCAGAAATAAAACCCCAAGGAGTAGAGAGCTTTTAGTCGAAACTTAACTATCCTATAACTTTATAAGTGACCTCATGAATTTTCAAAGTCATAGCAAGAAGCTGTGACCAGTGCAGTTCTAACTATGTAGACAGTGAGAAGGACATCGTTTATGACGATAGAGAGATGTTAAAAAATAACTGCACTTTAGGAATATAGAGCATTATGGATTTCGACTCACCGTGATACCTTTATGTTATTAATTACATTCCAGCAGTCAAACTCACTGACATTCCGTTTGTGTACAGCTTACTAGCTGTATATATCATCTGTCACTTAGTTTGTACTTATTTGTTCAAATAAAGATACCGATTTATAATAGATTATTAATATCAAAAATAGCTACTTACGTGAATCTCATCAATCCACTGTATTTATAAACTGTTAAACCGCCAAAGTTAATCAAAATCTGTTTCATTGGATCGTCTCCTGGTTCTTCATCTGGTCCATTAAATAATTCTTTAGAAGGTCCACGATTTGGACCGTCGTATTGTAATTGACCATCATTTCTAGATGATAATGGTGAATTAAATCTAGACATTTCCATCTAGTTTTAATAAAACAAAAGAAGAATATTGAAATGCTTTAAAAAAGATAAGTTAATAATTTGTCAATGCTGATATCACGAATTGATCTGAACCAGACAGGGTCGTGGATGCGCACTGCTGAGGAGTCCCATACTAGGACAAAACAGCTGTCCAGTGCTTCCAGGTGATCAATGGTTGTCTGGTTCAGATCAATTCGTGATATAAGCATTGACAAATTAACTATCTCCACAACAGCCCCCTTGATTGTAAGTTAATAATTATTAAGTTTTATGAATTAGTGTAATAAAATGTTAGACAAATTACGAATTCAGTAAATATACTCCTGGTATAATTCAAGAAGATATCATCAATGGGACTAGGTAATGTTCACGTAATATCACAAAATGCAATAGAGTTAGAAACATAATTCAATGAATGCCAACTGATCAATCTGAAGGTTATGCGCTCTCTTCAAGGTCTGTACGTTCTAAATTCGATCTTGTTAACCACTCTCATACGAGGAGAAAGCTGTTTCCACTGTTTCCTCGATTTCAGTAGTTGTCTAACTACAATCAATCTATGCTGTAAACAAGGAAACTTCGATAATTATAAATAATTTTGTGTGTAGTTACATCCAATTAACTTATTTATAATACGACACTGAAGAACATCTGTACACTATTGTGTTTTATTCTGTTGAAGGAGAAATGGTTCAGAAATTATATGTAAAGTGTATGGGTTAACGAAAACTATTACAGATTAGTTGTAATATGGACAACTAATTCATTTTTGAAAAAAACTTTAATATTTAAATTTAATATATTCAACAACAGGATAGGTGATAAGGCAATGCTACTAACGAAAAATAGTATGAATGAGTGAGAAGTGATAAAATTCATAAAGTGCTGTGGAAGTGATGTCTAATGGTGGTGCCTAAGATTAGCAAAGGTGAATGACATCGGTTTAAATCGTAGAAGGTGCATCATTTCTTTCAAGACTCCAGTTAGGCCTAAATGACAAGTTACATTTATTTAGGTTTTTTTATGTTACTACATAAGTAATAAACTACCAACTTACTTTACGTTGTAAACACGCTTGTTGTTCAACTTCATCAGTTTCTTCATCTAACCGACCTTTCATTAAATGCATTAGTTGTAAAGGTGTTGTACAAGCACATGTAGCACGTTTAATATTTGGACGACATATATTATCTGGTTGATCTAGTTGACATGGAGAATATTGTGGACCACATGGTGATCCTTGCCATTGTGATACATTTACCCATTTTTCAAGTAAATGTGGTACTTTATCTTGATCTTCTGGTGTATTCATTAAGTCTGCAGGAGATGGACCTGCTAGAACAACTTCAGCATTATTTATGTTAATCTGTGATTTATTTAGGAGGAAAGTTATGAATGTAATATAAACATTTGTTAATAATTCTAATAAAGTGTATAAGAGTTGAAGTCATATTTAGTGACTGAATCGTAATTTACTCATTATAAAATAGGGAAGTCATGATTACTATACCGTTACATTCTAAAAATCACTTATAAGTTTCATCACTTGTATTTTCAGATTGTTACTATTAATGACTGCAATCTCGATTGCTTCAAGTGTAGCCTATGTAAATCATTGCGAGATGGTTATTTAATCACGAGATTTGATATAGTTAGTTTGGGGATGATAATGAGAACCATTATCATCACTCTTGAATTCATCATATGAATGTACTCTTAGTGTTGATGCACACACTATAATTTCTTATTATTAAGCTTGTGTTATGGATGTACCCCAGAAACCTCAGTAAAGTCTTCGAAAGCCCTGAAAGAGATTAAGACATTCCGTTCAGTCAACATTTGATTGAACTTCCCAGAATTTTGACATGAAGTATTTCGGTTGGATAATAGCTGAAATCTACTGCTTGTGGATTCGATGAATCGCGATAATCGTTTCCATTTTCACAGAAAACTACAAACACTTAAGTATCTTAGTTATATTTGACACTCACTGGAATGAACAGTTCTTGTACACTTTTCTTTTATCTTCTGATTTAAGATTAGTAGGGTTCGAAGCATTTAAATAGTGAAGTTGTAATGCGATATTATCAGTAATCAAGAGCATGATATACTGGTTTGACTAAATTTCAAACAAACTTCATGAAATGACTATTTCATATAAAATATTTCCCATATTCTAGCCTGTATTCAAGGAAATACTCAAGCGACATTAATCACTAAGCATAATAAGTTTCTTCAACATAAAGTTAACAGAAAAGCACCATACAGAGTTCACAGAAGAAAGGAATATTAACATTCGTTTTCATTTCAAAAGGATTATGTATATTGACAAAAAGAAGGTATTCGCAGTCAGTGTTGTTCTATGATCGTTTATTATACTATTTCTTCTAATATACTATGGAAACCTTATGCACTAATGGATTATCACCTTATTCATTTTAGCCTTGGATTTGTTCTATGTTCTTAAAATGTAACATTGCTGGGCTTCATTGAAGTGGCGACCTTGAGAAGGACATAAAGTCATCTTGATAATCTTTACTTCAGAGTTTTATTTCTTATAGAAATGATTTACACATGTTAATATTATTTGTCAAGTTATAAATAGCGCTTTATAATGTATTTCTTAGTGTTTAGTGTCTAATAACTGTAGACTTAAAAACGAGTAAAGTTATGGGACTACGATCTAAATATCATGTAAATGAAAAATTTGATGCATTATTTAAATTACATTGGGACTGGCAAGCGGGATCCAGGTGGTGCGTTTCGTCCTATTCGTAACTCATCAGCTAGATGCACCTGCATCAATTGTAGAAGTGTGACTGTCTGAACCCGGTAGCCTAGTGGTGAACGCAGTGGAGTTAGGCATATAACAAACTGAGTTCGATTTCCGGTGTGCACATCAACACTGGAATACAATTATATTCAACTGACGAGTCCTAAAAGGGGCGAAAGGTGTGTTCTGGTTCCCACTCGCCAGTCACAGTTCCAACTTAAATAATACATGTTATCAATCGCTATATCGAGGCAATATGCCGAGGATGCACACAAAGTTACAGAGATTGATCAATTTCAGTCCGTGACAAGTCAACAGGGAAGATTTAAATACATCCTGAAAATCTTAATGGTTTCAACAAAAATTGTAAAATAATTAGTATCCGTTATTAACTTCATCAGTATTAATATGCTTTTGGTTGGGAGAGTAATTTGAACGAAGAAAAACAATAACTTCTAATAAATTCTGTTGTAGATTATATTTAAAAATATCTTTCAATCACTACCTGAACACATTAATAGTAATGTATGACTATATGAAAATAGCTGGTGCTTATTCGAGTCCTACAGTGATTACCAATTCTTTTGAAGTTATAGATATACCTTAATTATTAAGTGATAGCTTCAATAAATTGTAGGTTAAACAAAATTTTTTAATGAATACCTGCAACTAACTAAACATAAATCTCTATAGAATTATTCAAATAATTTCCTGATGAAATTCAATTTCAAATTATAACAATGCTAAATTGATCAATAATAAATTGTTTAAACAAATTACTACAAACTCACTCTTTGTATTGTTCCTTTTAAACCATGTTGAATTGGCAAATAATTTGAAATCGATTGATCAATTGAAACTATAACCACCAAGATATATTGGACTTGAAGATAAATCAAAGTTAGTTAACTAACAGAATAGACATAAAGTAATAAATTATAAACAAAATGTAAGTTAATTATTAATTTAATGTAAATTGAAGTAGTAAAACTATGTGAAAAGAATAGTGAATCTTATTTAGCAAAGAAAGTAGGCAGTGTAACTTGTTGACTGTTCATTTGTATGTATTTCGTATTGATTGATGTTAGTTGGATAGCTGTTTCATCCTGGTATGGGATTCCTCAACAATGTATACTCTCAGTTCCTCCAGGTAATCAAACCTAGGGTCTTCATGAGAAATGGTAATTACTTAACCATCTGTTACCACTGGGTAGACCGGTAAACAGTGATGAGAAGTTGTGAATGGTGGAGTTTAGATACGTTGGGAATGAGACAGTTATCATCGATGACAACGGATGATTGTCATGTTATAACAAGAATTGATAAAGTGCTACTGGGCTCATGCTTATTGGTGAGGACGGTTAGGCGTTCTCCGTGAGACATTTACTAAAACGAAAAGAGTGTTCATTGTGATCTGGTTTCTAGTGTTACCTAACCAAATCCAATCTGTGTAGAATACAAACAACTAAAATTAAAACCTGTCTTCACAAAACCACTTCAATTCATTTACTGATGACGCATTCATTGAGAGTAGTAATTTAAGTATCAAACACTTTATTCGAATTCTATGCTGTTAATGTAGTCTAGAAGACAATTAAAACTTCATGATTATACTACTTAATTCAGAAAATACAGAAAATTTTCTTTAGCATCTCATTAGTTAAAAATGAACTACACATCGACCCTAAAACCAGAACATACTTACTTACTTACTTACGCCTGTTACCACTCTCGGAGGAGCATAGGCCGCTCACCAGTCTTCTCCATTCAACTCTGTCCTGAGCAATCCTTTCCAGCTGTCTCCAGTTACTGTTCATCCTTCTAATGTCTGCTTCCAGTTCTCGACGCAGGGTGTTCTTTGGCCTTCCTCTTTTCCGTTTTCCAACAGGATTCCAAGTTAGTGCTTGTCTGGTGAAACAGTCTGATGATTTCCGCAGTGTATGTCCTATCCATTTCCAACGTCGTTTCCTGATTTCCTCTTCAGCTGGAAGCTGATTTGTTCTTTTCCAAAGTAGGCTGTTGTTGATGGTTTTCGGCCAACAGACATTCAATATTCTACGTAGGCAGTTGTTGATAAATACCTGTACTCTCCTGAGGATGTTTGCAGTAGTTCTCCACGTTTCAGCTCCATACAGAAGAATTGACTTGACGTTCGAGTTGAAGAGTCTAACTTTGAGATTGGTAGACAGTTGTTTGGAGTCCCATACATTTTTCAACTGTAGGAATGCTGCCCTTGCTTTGCCGATCCTTGCCCTTACATCTGCATCGGATCCTCCTTGTTCATCGATGATGCTCCCCAGGTATGTAAAGGTATCCACTACTTCCAGAGTTTCACCATCCAGTTCAATTAGGTCCGTGCTCTCGGTGTTGAATTTGAGGATCTTGCTCTTTCCCTTATGTATGTTCAGGCCTATTGATGCTGAGGTTGCTGCTACTTTGGTTGTCTTCACTTGCATTTGCTGTTGTGTATGGGATAGGAGTGCTAGATCATCTGCGAAGTCCAGATCATCAAGTTGCATCCTACTTGTTCATTGAATCCCGTGCTTCTCCTCAGATGTAGAGGTTTTCAATACAGAACATCTTTTTTAGTATCTCATTAGTTAAAAATGAACTACACATCGACCCTAGAACCAGAACATGGATAATTATTATGCATAAACTGAACAGGATATTATGGTATATTTGGAATATTAAAGGGATTATCTGCATGAAAAGGTTCTCTTTCTAACTGACAAGAAATAAAGTCAATAATGTAACCATGTTACAGTTTGAGTTTTCTAGTTAAATGAACATTTTCTTATTATTTACTTGACCGAATAGGAAATATGATGACGACATAGTTGGACATGAAAATATTCTGGTTAAGCTAATGAGAAAATATGCTAAGGATCGTAATTCCTCTTTGTCTTATGAACTGTTCGTTGTTCACTTTATCAGTAGATTCGTCTACATTTATTCAGATGGAAGGATTATAAGTTAGGTGTTAGATAATATACCCATTCTATTAGTTATATGTAGTCGAAAATATAAACGACTTACAAAGGAAGAGTAATAGTGTACAACAACTACGAATACCTAAATAAATAGAAATATTGTCACTATTTCTAAACTATTTACTATTCTATAAAGTAATCAGATATATCAATTCGTTTGCTTAAATTTTCCTATGAGAATTCAGGGGAGCATAAAATTGATTACTTTCGTCAAGTATTCTAACGTAAATTAGTCAAAAGTGAAGTTATTTTGGTACACCGAACTTGTAACCATTTTGCAAAATAAAGAGAGAGGATGATGAACTTTAATATGAAATAATACAATTCAGTAATTTTCTATTTAGCAGTAACAACGCAGCGATAACATTCGAAATCCATCCAATACAACTATCTATATAAGTTTTGTAAATTATTTTGCAGATGCCTTTTCTTCAGCTTCTTTTACCAGGTCGTACAAAATGGTGTACAGCAAGTGTCTACTTTATAAGAATAAGTAAAACATACTGCATTGTATACAGTGTTTGTGATTTAGGTTGTATATCTTCATCACCTTGTGGGCTTAACAAAATTGGAATTAACCAGTTTTAACAATTTGGTTTATCATCTAATTTTTTTAGAAATAGAATCGCTTTTATTGAAGCACCCAATGCCAGTAAGTGATAAAGTGGTATGGTACTTGTAAGTACTATGATTGCCAACGATGTCAGTAAAAAGGATAGCGAAATTCTTTTTATTACGTATAGAGGAAAAGTAACACAGTAGATTGTCATCTACAATGACGTTTGGTCACTGTTTCGCACTATATGTTTATCTATATGGCATTCTCTATTAAGTAAACTGAATAACAAAGTGTAATCAAATCTGGAAGTTTTCATCGCTTAAACATTCAGTGACACATATTAAAGATATCCTGTGCGATTATTTCCTTTCCTTAAGTTGCATATAAAAGTCAATTACTTCAAGTTTTGTAAATCCGGATATCAATAATGGACGGTTACTGCTTACCTAATTTCTAATCGAACGATGAAACCATGAGCTTCTATCATGGATAATACGTGTAGCAGCTCATGAATATGGTTGTTTGACAAATTTGTTACTGCATATAATACCTCCACCATCCAAACAATAACAAGTGTTCCACATCCATAACCAACTACTGGTGTATATTATTAGATACAAAGTTTTTATTGAACTAAGCCCTGTGATGATGTCGGTGTCGATGACCACTGCCGAAATCCTTTCATACTCCCCGTATATGGTGAGTAAAATTATTCAGACTACGATAACTGTCACGAATAATAAATTATAAAGGGTTTCATTTCCTTTAACTGTTATTTGCCTAGTAAACTATTCTGTTTGAAACCAGAGGCGCACAAACAACTACCGAAGAATGATATGGACTTCACTGTTCGAAATTGACATATAAGACGAGATGAATATGCTAATAAAATGTGTAGCTTACCAAGTAGACCTAAAAACCACCATTTCATCTTTCTAAAGTTATTTTACTTACTGGCCGTTTGTAAGTTTTTGATTGGTCTTAGTGGGGGAAGTGACAAATGGTATGAAGTATGGGGAAATTGGACAAATTTCACACCTTTAAAAATTTAATTTCCTGAGTGATGTATTAGAAAATATAATGAATCAGATTCCTTATAGCCATTTGTTCTTTATTATAACTAAATTAGAGGAGAACTGAACCTCGTATGAAAAATATGTAAGTTAAGTGAATATAGTTATTTGACTGAGGTGAAAATGAGTATTAAATTTAATTGTTTACATTAGTACCAAATTAATGTTAGTTGGGTAGCACTGAAAATCATAGAATACTGTACAGCTGCTTCATCATAGTACAGAATTGAGGTTTGATAACAACGATGTAAAAGTCTAATCCTTAAGAAACTCAATGGCTACTGTATCAATGAGACTGCTATCAGGAGAGCATATATTTCAAAGGTGATAAAGCAATTAAAGAGTAGGAGTTTCAATTTCTTTTTAAGCAACCTTGGAGTTATCTTAGCCCTGTTAACCGTTATTCATCAATGACCTTCGATGATAAGCTATCAAAGTTGGCTAATACCATGTATGTTTATCAGTTCAGCTACTTCTGTGGAGTCATATATACAAGTTGTTTGATTCACTCTTTATTTAAAAGAGTCAGAAAACATTCGGCTTGGCTGCAAACGGGCGTCAATTAACCTTAAAGGAGCTTCATTATCGAAGACCATGTGAAAATAGGTCATTCAATTAAAATAAAAGTAACCTACAAGATAAACAGAAGACTATAGAACACTTATCCCTTTTGCATTTTCGAAGTATCGGTATATATATGTATATGTAACCTTTTTTCTACTATAGTCTTAACTTGTTGTCTTTCAGTGTTATATACCTTCCACCCCTCATTGTGTTTATTATTTGCCTCAATAGACTTATTTCTGTGTACATATCCTTTCTGGTGACATTTTTCTTCAATATCACTATTTTGTTTTATCTTATTGCGTAATCCATTGAGTTCTACGACATTTAAATGGTCTTTATTTAGATTCGCATCAAATTATTGTTAGTATCAAATGTGTTACTGGCTATTATTATGTAGACTGGACACTCACAAACAGTATCAGTTTCTTTATGCTTTCAGGTACTTCTTGTTGTCACGTGTTCATATAAAAACTATTTGATTTGGCAATTTATAATGAAACTTACCTCTTTTGGGAGACGATTTTGCATATGAATAAATTTTTCAGGTATCTAAATTACAAAGAATTAGATGAATAAACGGATGATAATTTACTTTAAAAATATATCATGTTACAAAATAAGATATCAGCCTTTATGACTTGCCAGTATAGATTATTATTCCTAACTTATCGTCTTTAATGTGAAGTATGTGATGATAACATCGGCTAGTAAGTTGATGGGAGCTATACAACAGTATCATTCAGTACAAAGAACACATTGCTCCTAAAATATTATTTCAGACTATGAAGAAGTGTCAACAAAAATCCGTCTATGGCATAATTTAACTTTCATCAAGTGGGTATAATCGTCAGTTATACTAAGCATTGTAATTTAGCTTTCATTCAAACTTATTTAAAAAAAACAGAATACCAGTTAGTCTGGATTAAGAAACAGCCGTTATGTTTAGTTGATGAAATAATGTTATCTACTTGTAAATCTTAAATATATTATTAGTTAAGTGTATTTGGTACGTGGCCGCATTAAATCCAGGACTAGCGTTTCATCTTATTTTGGACTATTCTGATGAAAACTTCTACATGATACCGATTGTTGATGTTTATACCTGAATTCTATTTCAATGCGTTTTAATCCAAACATCAACGCATTATACACTGAGCCACAGAGCGACAATATGGATTATCCGAAAGGCTTCAAAAAGAAGAAAATAAGTTAATATTGTAAAATGAATGACAGAACTAAGATGATTCATATCCATTCATCTTATGAGTTCTAATTAAGAAATGAAATCACATCATGGATTCCACTACTACCCAAAATCTGGATTTAGTTAAAACAAGTGACTAAATGACATCATAGAGGTCGTTTAGCTCAACATGTACATATACTAACATAGTCGTTAATATCAATAACAGTAACAACCTTTCCAAAACAAACAAAAAAAAAACAAACATAAAAGTAACTCACAAGCGATACACGTTGCTTTTTACCATCATTCATTTTAACACGAAGAATTTTTGGCAATTTATCAATAATTAAGTTATTCCATTGGTTTAATTGTACCGGTTCATTATATCTTAATTGAATAAGATTTTCATTGTTCATTTGTCTTGTATCAGTTCTACATACAACTATTAAGTAATTTTGATCATCTAAATAGGCTGCTATAAATGGATCATGATATGGTGATTTAGGTGGAATAAAAAATAATAAACCTCGAAAAAATCAGAAAAATAAAAGAAAAATAGTGATGAAAAAGTTAATTATGTAATCTAAACAGTATATCAATAATTTTATTCAACTGAATAAACGACAGAATCAATAATAGAACCATTTGTGAGCACAGAATCAAATGTTCATATAAAGTCACTGATTCTATTGTACAACTTGATGTGAATTGAAGATCTATTACAGAGAAAGGAATAAAATATCCTAATGTGTCTGAAAGTAGTTGGTTGAAAACTTTGAACCCTATGAGTTTCTTTCTAGTTGATGCTTATCAGAAAGACACATTTACAACCTTGAAGGGATCGGTCTACCCTATAGGACTCAAATACATATTATACATGTTTACATTCTGACAGGTTACTGTTAAACTGTTGGGGATGAAATGGATTTTCTCTAGGACTGGAATACTTACCTGATTGATTAATCGTTTACCAGTAAATACTGATGCGTTTTCCTTGGCCTTTGATTTGATTGAATTTTACTAATTGGATTGCAATATGATCTCAGTAAACACGGAAAAATCAGTCTATTCTATGTAGTTTCTCATCCTCACACACTTTCTATAATCAACCTTATAAATTTAGGCTTCGTAATTAACAAATGTCTAATAGTTGAAATATTCTAGTTTAATTAATTTCATGTAGTTTTATGAACGTTGTTCTGTATTTGGAACTACGTTTTAAATACTGAATGCTCCTGCTGTGTATTTTAGAATATTCAGTTCAAGAGTACTTCTTTGAGTAGTTTATTTTGAACTCTTTAAGATATTCTTATATCACCCTATTTTTTTTCGTTTTGTTTACATGACATGTAAAATTAAAAAAAATATTGTAGATAACAAATTGTTCTGTAGTTACTATTTTCTACGTTATATTCATTGTAGATTGACTTCTGTCTAGTGAAAATCAAGGAGTATTGACCAACTGTCTGCTTTTATATTGAACTACATAGCTATACTTGTCTCTTATCTAAATAGCGACCGTAAACGTGATCTCTAAGTAGGGTGAATAGTACCTGACTTTTAGACTATTCGTTCATACTTATAAATTTAGTTATTTAGTAAAATTATCGAAAGCAGTGCAGTGATTGAAGTTTTTTTATGTCCAATCAATTATATACTTACCTGGAGATTTTGTAACCAAGAAAATTAGTTCTATATGTAATTTTTTACGTTTTATTGCATGCTTCCCAGTTGGACCAGCTAAACGAATATACCCATCACCGAAAAATTGAGGTATAATTGTCACCACTAAAAATGAGGAAAATCATTATGTATACGATTTGAGGCATCAAATAGGAATATCATTTAGTTTTACAGTAAGAAATTGACTTTAATTCGACAACTGTTTAACACCATGTGCATCACTGTACAGTTGAATTCATCCCAGTATGAGAATCACCAGAAGTCTGCATCTACGATCTTACCAGGGATCAAATCTGTAAGCATTCAGGTCTTGTAACTAGTGCTTACTATTCGAATCATTGAGTTAATATAATAAAAAACAATGATTGATAGGTGAGTCTTTCACCTAATACAAAAATCATTAGAAAAGTTATTATAATGTTCACTAATGAAATAAATAGGAAAATAACAAAAAAGTGGTTAGTGTGATGCATTCACTAAATTTTGGAAACTTAAGGGATAATCTCAGTCATACAAAACTATTTGAACAGACATGTTCACATGACAGGAGAAAAATTTATCCTTAAAATTTCTTTCACTACTTATGCGTATAAATCGACTTTTTTACAGACTTCATATTACGTAATTTTTCACGACGTCCGATGCAAGACAGTTTTCTTGTTGATAACTATGGTTACGGTCCTTCAAATAGTTGACAAACTGACTAGTGTAACATATATCACCCATTAGATTCACAGGTTCGCGAGTCTAAAAATAAAGCATTCGCCGTGAAATCTGAAGGCCCATGAGCTTGATGTATTTGTGGCGCATTAAAACACACTTCCAAACAGTTTCTTAACAAGACAAAACAGCTGTCCAGTACCTCGTGGTTTTATTAGATTATCTCACCCATTTGTTTTAATGATATCAGATTCAAATATTTTAAAAAGTTTAATTTCCCCAAGTTTTCAACCCTTCTCCCTTATTGAAATGTATATTCCAAGTAAACTCTGTGATTCTTCATTCTGTTACCAAATTTGTCATTTCACTAACAATTTGTTTCCTTAATTTTGATAACCAATTATATGATTCGTTCCAATGCTATCAGTAAATCCTATTTAACCTTGATTGGTATAGTATTACTGCACGCTACGGTAGCATGATGATGATATAATCGGAAACGATACTATCTACGTATATATTAGGTTGTTCTAATGTTCCTTGAAAATTCTTAATATTTTAAATTTCTTTTATAGTAAAATCCCTACCTTGTTCACACATCTCTCCTTGCCATCCAGGCTGACAGATACATCTGTATTTTCCATCTGCTGTAAATGAAGAGATCCCATAGTTTTCACATTTGTTAGGTTGATTTGGACCAGATAACTTTTGGAGCCTTTTGATTTATCGAACCTGCTTTGTCTCTGAACCTGATCTGATTGTAATAAAGGCTGAATACTTTCAACAGTGTTGCTAATAGGCCTATCATCATTTGTAGATAAATCTAATGTTTTGATGACTGATGATGAACATAACGGTGCTTCAATGAAACCAGTAGATAAATTAGGTTCAATGCCTAACCAAGCTAATTTGTTGTTAGCTCCACCTAGAAGATCTAAAATGAACTGTTTCTTTGGTGAACCAGCTTCAATAGTCATTTTACGTAGGCATCCAGAAAATCCATAATCTTCATGTGTCTCTATATGTTCGTTTACATCTGAAGTACTATAAAACAAAATTTATAATATTATCTATTCTATTATTCAAGTTACACAAATATAAAAATTAATAATGAATAACACTGGAAAAGGTAAGTTTATGAAAATAAACAGTCTGTTCATAGAAATAATTGAGTTTTTCTTATTTACACTAGGAATAGTTCTATTCATTGATTCATTTACTCACTCACTCACTCACTCACTCACTCACTCACTCACTCACTCACTCACTCACTCACTCACTCACTCACTCACTCACTCACTCACTCACTCACTCACTCACTCACTCACTCACTCACTCACTCACTCACTCACTCACTCACTCACTCACTCACTCACTCACTCACTCACTCTCTCACTTACTTACTTACTTACTTACTTACTTATCTACTTACTAACTTACCGAATTATTGTAGACCTAACTACATAAAATATGCTCATGTCATCCATAAGATTTTACCAACCACTAAATGTGCTTTGTTCGATCATTTCTTCGATTTTTAAATTATTCACTAAATGAGAACAGGATATGAGTGAAATTTTTATTATATATTTACTTTAGGTTACAATGTTTACTATAATTCCGTTTTCTGTGCAGCTGAGCTACATTGATCATGTTTATTGTAGACAGTTGCTAATGACTCCAGTTACTTCGAATGAATTCTTTATTGAAAGTCCTACTCATATGTGTATCACTCACCTACTACGTGAACTGGAAAAAATGATTAAAGATACTAGATTTAGTACACAGTGAACTTACTGTGAATTACCCCAACTGAAACTAATTTGACTAAGAAATTAGAAAAACTGATCATCTAGCTCCATCCTCTTTTCTATGCATATGTATAATGTCACATTAAGCTTCATGATTTATGTATATACTAGCGAATGTTTCTGTAGCAGCTTTCATAAAAGCCTGTTTATTCCAACTTAAGGGCAATATGAACCAAATATAAATCTTGGACATCACATGACAGTAAGCACGTTAAATTATTCCTGTTAATTGTTCTATATCCTTTCATAGACTTATCTTGTACTCCCATTGGTATAATTGACTTGAACCAGTAAATACTTGGCTATGAATCTGACTGTCTCACTGAATTACCCACATGATCTATGTTTACAATAAATAATACCGAAGTCATTCGGCTGATACGATGTACATCAGGGTTATCTGGTTGACACTTGTTACCGTGCAATTTAGAACATACTAGGTTACCAGCACAATTTCAAGTTTATATTTTTAGTACTACTGCTGACTGCTGAAAAAGACATTGATTTCAATCTAACCACTTCCTAAATTTACTATATTTCAAGTCTGTTTATGAGACTGTTTAAGTTGCTATTGTGATTACTCATTGATTGAAAAAATTTCAATATTACAATAATAATATAACTTGGAATGGTTTGTATCCTCATGTTGGTGTCGATTTTGTTACATTGGGTATCTAAAGGAGAGTGACTGTCTTGCAGAACTGCTTGCCAGAGCACTACCTCATTTATTATGGTTCCTTCGTAAATCGAATATTTTATTTCCATTATTTTTACGCCTCACTCGTCCTAACTTTTCGTTTGACTCACTTAACCGTTAGTATCATATCCCTTTTATGAATTTAGGCTGGTTAGTTGAGTACATTACTCCAGCTCACTATCACTGTCACTCGTATTATGTATGGACGCTATTTTTCTAATTGGTTGACTGTGTGGTTAGATTTTATATATACGTAATGACGTAGTCGAAATATAATTTGATTTGTCTGATTAGTTCATCAGTCATGTGGGATTCCCATTTCGACCTGGAATTCAGTAAACAGCAAGGCATATATAAAGGCACCGATTGTTGTAATTGGCTCGTCCAAGGTCTGTTTTATCGTTGTCCGTGATTGATCCAAACATTTCATCATATCATTTTTGGACTGAAATTGAACAGTTTCTATTTCAATATATGCACTATTAGCAGATTTGCCTCGAAACTATGACAGTTGGAAAGTACATTCAAAGTAGCTGGCAAGTGAGAATCAGTAATCAAATTTCATTCTATTTGGGACTCGCCAGCTAAATGTTAGCAGATTCCCAGTATTGATGCTCACTCTGATGTTTTGTTTTAAAAGTATATTGCTCTTATCACGTTAATTTTATTAAGACTGTTAAGAAAGTTTTAGTATTACGACTACTGTGAATTAACTATAGTAACATAAACATTAAACTGATGTTGTAATCAGTATCTATTAGTCATTAACAATGTAGATAATCTTTATCAGTGAAAATATTGTAACTTACATACTTCAACATTGAAATTACTGTATATCATTAAAGACTAGCATTAACTTGTACAAATTGTATTGAAAATAGCATTTGATTTAAAAAAAAAAAACAATGAATGAATGGCATATTTAATTTTCACAATCCATTATGTTTTATAACTTACCAACTTCTTACGATAGTTATAAACTAAAACAAACCTAGTTGACTTTGTTAAGTTATATGATAAGATTAAACTGGATGTACATTTTGAAATAAACACTTCTATTTAACTTAATTATGTATGGTAATCAAACTTGAATGCTGATTGCATTATCATCGGAAAGTTGAAGAACATTCAGTGAAAAAAATTCTTTACAAACAATATATTTTGATTGAATTAGTGAACGCCTAGCCCTCTGTACCACTCGGCCGGTATTCAGAGGAAGAATTCCCCCTCCCATCAATTTGGGATATATGGCGCAACGAACGACGATTGTTTTTGTCGACATCGTTTACTAAAGCAGAACAGTCAGTTTTGTAGTTAATATTTAGTTATTCCGATGCTCTCCGATTTGTCACTATGTTCGTTCAGTCTATAATAGAATTCCTATGCGCTAGTAAATCTTCATATTATTATTTAAGTCAAAACAAACTTAAGGATAATAAAATATGCGTTTTGGAACTGACATCAATCCAACAAGCAGTCGAATCAGTGAACTCAAAGGCTAAAAGTTTGTACACTGTATTGAAGCAAAGTTTAGTCACACCTTGAACAAATAAATCAACATCGAGATAGTGCGATAAGTAAATTATTATTCCTAAAGGTAAATATGGCCTCTATAAATTTGTAATTGTATGTTGTAAAAACTCTTGAATTTGATATAGCAAATTAGTCTAAATTAGACAACCAATGACCACCAGGAAACACTGTATAGCTGTCTCCGTCTAGTATGGAACTCTTCAGCGGTGCGCATCCACGACCAATTCAGGAATCGAACCAATGACCCTCTGACCCCTCGGCGAACGCTTTGCAATTAAACCACTGAGTTGAATACCAACCGTTAGATATCTTGAGAGCTGACTCAGGGGCTTAATAGCAAAGCGATCGACGCGGAGCTAGAGGGTCCCGGGTTTGATTCCCGATGAGGTCGTGGATACGTAGTGATGAATAGTCTATTAATAGGAAGAAACGGCTGCCCAGTGTTTCCTGATGATAAGTGGTTGTCTAATTTAAATCATTTCATTATACAAAATCATCACTTACAAATTTAAGTAATGGTATTCTATAATTAAATGAATGAAATACATCATTTCCCTACGTTAGGGGAATCAAAACTTTCTATGTAATGAGGATAAATTATGAGGTGATTTAATTGCATTATTAAGTCAGTGTTAAGTAATAGTTTGTTAAAAACACTATAATGAATGAGATTTTGAGTTGCATCACACTGTTTCAAATTCTTTTCTTTGATTTTACAAACTATTTTGAAAACTACTTCTATGTAGCTAACATGGTCAGAAATAACGAAGAGTTTGAGAATAGAGCTGTTGAGAGACAAAATACTTTCAATAAAAAATCAGAGTAATCCTCAGAGATTGTTTCTGAAATGACTTGGTTTATATTTTGCAAACTGATATGGGTAAAAGATCACTAATTGTATACGATTTTTTATATGAATTAAATGATATCTCTGAAAAGATAAGTTTCTTTACTGATTCATCTTTATTTCTACTTCAAGACAATTATGTAGTTGAAAAACTAATTACTAAGAAGTGATGACTATCGATAATCAAATGGCATCAACAACATAAGAGGAGCAAATGTTTAATCACTTTGACTAGTGACAACATTACAACATGATCGATACTAATTGATTAATAATGAAAACGGCCAGAAAAACATGGCAGTGGTCAATACTCAGTAATCAGTCAATGTTGTAAACAGCTCAGTCCTATATGAAATCAACTGCAATCTGAATAGCCTGATTCTATAATTGTAGATGTTAAACTGGATAATGCTGGTCACAATACTCTTGAGACTATAGGGATGCTATGGTGACGAGTGCCAAATATTACAAAATATAGGTCAATTTGGTTTTTATGCCGGCTGGTATAGTTTATGAAGAATATGAAATGAGGAGACGACAATGATTTTCATAAACAAATTACTGTATCTTATAACAAAACAACCATGTATGCATATACATATATATACCAAAAGTGGTCTTGGAAACAAAATTTATTAATTTTGTGTGTAGACTAAAAGATACAGAAGATGATTGACTTAAAGTATATACGATTATGTATGTCGGAATGAATAGAATTTCATGTTACATAAAAAGAGTAATATACAAAGTAGAACAATAGACAAAAGTATTCACACTTCCGACGGACAACATTGAATCTCGATTAAATTAACTTTATCTACTTAAAAAATTATAATTATTTTCACATTCACATATATATTATTAACAGTTTACTTCAAATAAAGTTATGCAGCAAAAACGTATAGTTAAATAAGAGTAAAGATTAAAAGATTATACTCAAAAACCAAAAGGTAACTAGAACGAGTACAAGCAATCAAGGATCGATTATACAAAGTTATAAGTAAGGCATTTTATGAATCAGATAGAAAATGAAATCTGATTCTCTCTTAGTAATGAAAATCTTGAATTATTGTAGTAGAATCTTTCTGATTTTATCAATGAAATTCAATATGTTTATTTGATTGATTTGCATTCTAATGAATAACAATAAGACAATGAAGATTCGTGATGTCAAATTCAAATTTATCATTCTCCACAACATTCAATTACAATCTACATCAGCTTACTAATGACTAACTTCTGGAGGTAATTCATAGAGTTCTAGCGAAAAGACGTAACCAATGGAGTTCAGTTATATTGAATGTTAGGCAGTTATCTACCTGATAGCAATCGGAAAGGGTACACAAATATATCATGAGTGGATTGAGTTAGAAAAATCAACATTTTAAAGTCTGTCTAGTGGTTTAACTGTTAAGCATTTACTGTGAAGCCTAAAGATTCTGGGATGAATTCTTTATTGGAATGTATACTGCTAATGAGTCTCATGGAAGAATGAAACAAGCTGTCTAGTGCTTCCTTGTTTGCAAAGGTTGTTAAAGTCAGTCCAGTTAGTGATATTAAATTCAAATTCAACAATCTCAACAACTTTCAACTACAATCAAATTATTGAATTCAAAATCCACTGGATTATATCTTTAACCTTAGTCTATTTACAATACTCCCTACTCACTATCTACATGTTTGAAATGAACCAACCACGATTTGTTCTATGAATGAAACTCTCTGTAAAAGGATAAACTTTCAACATAATCCATACTTTACTTAAACCATTTTCAGGTTAAATTTATTCCCAGTGACATTTATGCAAAGATTCCTTCAATGATTAAATCAAACTGCTTTCGCATGAAGAAATATTTGAATAAATAGAAACTTCATTGAAATTATCAAATTATAATAAAATGATTATTGTAGATTTATTCAATAAATTGTTACCTTTGATCGCCTAATTTGATTTGTCGTCCAATTACAATAGTTCCTAGACCACCAGCTGTAGGTAACTTCTCTGAATGTGTATTAGCCCACTTTTCAATGACATCTTGATTAGTTGTTTCAGCTGAATTCATCAATTTTTATCCATGGTCTACCTGACATAATGCCTGCATGAATAGTATGCGTAATATGTCGTGTAAGGTTCTGTTTACTAGTAGACAAGTAGTATACGATTTGGAACACTACCATCAATATATCTAGAGAAAGATTCGAGAGAAAAAGAATTTATTAATGAAGAATACCTTTTCTCACTTATTATTTAAAGTTGTACCATGTGTGTTTGTACGAAGGTTTCATATCCAATTAATAATTTCTTGAATACAGGTTGTATATGAGTATAAAGAGTTATCTGCTTTAAAGTGACAGTTTATGTCAGCTCATAATAGCTTGGAAGTAGGGTTACTTTAAAGTCGTGGATTGTATCACAAACTGAATTTGATTAATACTGCACTACGAACTGAGAAACTATAAGACGTTCTATTCTTGCAAGTTTCGTCATCACAAATCTTATACTCAACTCCCCCCCAACCTAAATGTAACCCCCTCATAAACAACAGTAACTATAGATTTATTGAAATAATTATAAATTTAACAATTATTCAAATTTTTACGACCCTTCCCTCTTCCCTAGTCACAAAGGGACTTATGAATATACTCTCTCTCTTTACATTTTCGTTCTTATCTTTTATTCTAATTTTATTGCTGCTCTCAAGCAGTGGGTATGGGTCACTTCTAAGTTGTCTGGCTTAAAATCAGAACCTTGATAGAGTGTCAAGGTACGTTATCGAGATTAGTGTTATTCCTGCAGTATATGAATTGCGTACCAAGTCTACTGTAAATGCCACTTTTGTAACAGAAAGTGATGATGAACCAGGAAATGATTTAGGGCTTCAAAAAGATCTCCAAACATTAGAAGGGCAATCTGGTGTTCATAAAACCCAAACAAATGCCTGTGGTATGATGCTTACTAAACACTAAAATACAAACTCATACACTGTATGAAATAATGAGCTGCCCGTCGTTGTGATACACTGTGATCCTAAATAGTGAAAATGCAAAAACGTCTGTACGGAACAATTCAATAACTACTAAAGGACTACCGACTGTTACGCAATATAATCAACCAGAACTTCATATCTCATCATGTATTTTTAGCTCTGTCAGTTGGTACATTCAGAAAAAGGTCGGACTTGACTGAGGAACTCTCGCCCCTTTAATTTTACATTCATACTTCATTTATACCGATTATATATTCAGACATAATGCCACATAATTAATGTTGAGCTATGAAGAGTTTATTGAAATAAGATGTTTTGCCGCTCAATTTGTACACTTTAATGAAAATGAGAGACGTATGTCTTAGGATTCTTATCTGGTTAAAGTTGAAGTTTTGAGACATAATACATTTCTAAACTGCTACCTTAATGAATTTCCAACCCAGATCAGTTAGTAATAATAACAGCCTCATGAGTTTGTTTTGGTGAAAACAAAGAGTTGTAGTCAGTTAGCTCATATGAAAGTGATTGGTTAGTCGAATATGGCTTCAGTAGATCTTCCATATGAAGACATCTACTAGTAAATCTAGTTTTAAGAAATTAACGTGGAAATTTATTTTGTGGCTCGGATAGTAGGCAAAAGTATGTAAATAAAAGTCTTGTGCGTAGCATAAAAACTCTGAAGGTAGTAATAAACCAAAATAGTTGCATCTCTTTATTGATGGATTCATTCATAGGATAATATATATCCACTTTGAATGTTCGTAAATTGGGTTATACTAATATAGATTCTTGCTCAATGTACTAACCTGAAGATATATTGTAATAACTCTCAAACTGTTGAAAACTAGGTGAGACAGACGTTATGTAGTTTATATATAGTTGTTTGTATTCGTCATAAACTGACTGGACCTACCAGCCACTGTCCAATGACGGAATTTGTCATTTATAATATAGAGCGACAATCATCTATTGTCACTAGTGATAAGTGTTTCCTTCTCATTAAGTTTGAACTCCATCAGTCATGAATCCTAATTAGAATATCCAGAGCATTCTGAATTTAGTTACTAGTAAGCTGATTATTGTAACAGAATTAAGGTCTCTTTGTGGACGCCATGCCCAGTAGTGGAGAGGACTAAACGTTCACCAAACTGAAAGCCTTGGAATTCGACTCCCAGCTCACTGCTGAGGAGTCTCATACAAGACGAAACATATGTCTAGTGCTACCTGGTTTTCACTGGCACCCAAACAACACTAATCTGTGATGAATGCATGGGAACTAAACTTAGTACCTGTTTCCATTAAGCCATTTCAATTCAGTTTCCATGTATAAACACAAAATATTAACAAAAACATTAGCTTACTTTAAAACAACTTTCCAATTAGAAATTCCCATACTGAAATGGTGATCATGCACATCTTGTAAAATCATTTTATCTTGTTCACTTGGAGGTGAACGGTAATGCAAAAGCATTCCATTACCTTCATTTATACTTAGAGTCATGCGTATTTCCGTTGGTTGATCAATAGGAAATGGCATACGAACTAGTAGAGTAGTCATCTGAGTGAATAATCGTCCATAATCTAAATTATTATCTTCTATATTTGATTTGTCAGATAATTGTGAAATTAGTGTGTTGGTATGATTTGATTCAGTTAGCCTTTGGCATATTCTGTTGTAAATTACTTTCATGACTGACATCTATTAGTAGAGAAATTAGTCAAGGTTTAGGATAGATATTATTGTGAATATTTAATAAAAGAACAGATTTCGCATAATTGTTGTGTAATATATGGTGAGCTCAAAAAGAAAAATCGAATCATTTTCATGAAACAATATCAGATGAAGAAGATGATGTATCTACAGTCATGGAGATGTATGTTTACATTACTAGTTTTAACAGATTTGAAGGTAATTAAACCAAATTTTACACACCAACTGCTCAGCTACAACAGCAACAACCTATACTACTCAAAGATTAAGCCTATGTATAAACCATGTTCAAAAGGGTGAAAGTACATTTCAATGTTGCTATTAAATGAGGAAGTGAAAGGAACTATTAGATAGATGTGTTTATTTGGAATCGTCATCCATAGATCAATAAAAAAAAAATAAAAACATGAATAGTTCTACTCTGCATAAAGAAAGTTTTTGAAATCAGAAACATGCTAATATTGAGGGGGGGGAGTAGGAGTAAGATCTTGTTACTTAATATTATACAATCTGACAAATACATAAGCGGAAGGTGGAAAACCAAATACTAATGGTAAAGCGCTCGTCGCGGAGCCAGAGGGTCCTGGGTTCCGTCCCCAACAGGGTCGTGGATGCGCGCTGCTAAGGAGTCCCATACTAGGACGAAACAGCTGTCCAGTGCTTCCAGGTGATCAATGGTTGTCTGGTTCAGATCAATTCGTGATATCAGCATTAACAAATACTAATTATTAAACAAACTGAAACAACTCAGAGAAACACTATACTGAACATGGTAACCTTCTTCATTTTCTATGCAAACATGTACACAAACTAGCCGTTAACTTAATTATATTAATGCATCTGAATAACTGTGTTAGCTACTATCTGTTAGTTGATACACCATGCTAAATGCTAGGGAATCGAAATTATTATTGCTAATTTCCTCAAATTAGCAATGTTTTTCAGCGTTATATATACCCGTAGTACATAAGTTATGATGATCAAGTGTGTAACGTTAATATTACCTTTCAGGCTGCATCCAGGTATCTAGCATTAATTTACTATTCTATTATTTTCTGACGAATATTAAACCGGAATCAATCTAAATTCCTATTACAACAAACAATGCTTTATGAATACAGAAAAAAAGCATTTTACTGTGATTAGAAATTTTAAGTTCCAACTTTATCTTTACCAGCCACTATAAGTTTATTCAGCAGAACTTATCAACACTGAATACGAAAATCTTTCTTTATCTGGCAAAAACTTACCTTTATTTTGCCCTTTTATATTGCAACCATTTTCTGTCACTTGACTACCATCTGGACACATTGAACATTGTCGTCCAACAACACCGTTTAAACAATTACATTGACCAGATGCTTGATTACATGATGCTCCAACTGAACCAAGTGGATGACATGAACATGCTTTATAAATCAAAATAATTCATAAAAAGTAAAGAATTGTTGAATGAAGAATTATATTCTTATGATTGAAGTTTTCTGCAATTGATTAGCTATTACAGATATTGAAATAAAGTGGTTTTTTGAAATAGGTATTATGTTTAGTTATTTATATTAACACCAGAATGATGTTGATTGGGTACCACTGGTCACACTGGACAGCCGTTTCTCCTAGTATGGAACTCCTTAAAAGTGTACGTTATTTTACAAACTGGTAAAAGTGGAAAACGCACGCCTGCTCAATGGTTCAAATGGTTAAGCGTTCACTGTGAGGCATAAAGGTCCTGGGCTAGATTCTTTGTTGGAATCAAGGTTGTTCACTGTTGAGTAGTCCCACACTAGAACGAAAACAGCTGGTTTGTTCCCAGTGCTCAGTAGTACCAAACCGACATCAATGTGTAACGGACACATACTTGTATGCACTTTAAACCTAGCACCTTTAGGCGTTCATATAATGAATGTGTTCTATGTTTTATACTACAAATCTCATTCCAATCTTCTGAAAATCTCCACAACTAACTTCTAAAGAACATGTCAGTATAGCGTTTAATAATAAGCTGAATACAAATTACAATCTTACTAACCATCAATCATTAAGCAAATGTACAGAGGAATAACTGAATATACTGGATACAGAACACATAAAACATTGAAATAGCTGTATATAACTTCAACCTGATATTTATAACTGATTTTCTTCATTCGTACATGCTTCAATTCATGTTATTCTAATCTGAAATTATCATATGATTATAATTCATTGTTTACTGATTGAATAAATAAGAAAGTGTCATTTGAATGACCCAAATTTAGTTTGACGGAATGACCGGTTGAACGAAGAAAATGTAGGGAATTTGCATTTTATATCCTCTAGCATAAGTTACATACCCACGTACATTTTATATAGTGATTAATTCACCAAATCAATATTTCTTAAATTATTCACTTTCATAATTCTACAACAAAGTTAAATTGTTGTTACTGGCTGAATTGATGATATAAGTTTCATCCTGTTTTGAAATCTTCAGCTAAATTCAGTTGCATTGTAGTGTCGATATTTACATTGAGATTCTAACCTGGTACTTATCACTTTCAAATACCAATGTGTTATCTACTAAACTTTTGAGACTATATGGATTTTAACCAAATTAACTGGTATAAATTCCTTCGAATTAGTTACGACTATACGAACATCACTTGGCGGTCAAATACTACGACATATCTTCTCTTATACCAATGCGTAAAGACAATCATAAATACAAGGTTTCGACCGAGAAAAAGAGGTTGTTTCAGACTAAGGAAACACAAAGAAAATTAGGGAATCTTTAGAAATTTGATATTCAGATTAATAATCACTTACATAAGCATATTGAAATAGACGTAATTTAATAACACGAAAATTGATAAAAGACGACCATACCATGATTCAGGTCAAAAGAGAAAGGAATCAAAGTAAATGTGCGAAAATTGCCAGAACATCTGTCAACAACAGTCGACAGAATTAAGTCGATATAATAAATTATTTGCACTGTAAGATAACAAAGCTCAGTTCTATAAGAAGTTCGCGATGATAGATTCGTCTAGAATAGCTATCGGACCTCCCCAATTAAACCATCTACCTCAGAAAACGAGTACAATCAAGAGTTTGAACATTTCTCCACTGATATCGGTATGGACAAATAGTATGATTATCCCTTACTTAACTAGATATAGCTTGAACTTAAACACATTAATTTCTACTTAGTACATGAGGAAATAACGTATCGTTAAATCAAAGTAACTGATATGAATAATGGAAATGAATACAACTGACTGTTGCATTCAGCAACTGATTATTAAGTTTATCTTGATGTCAGTAGGGTTTATTACTTTGGGATGTATGATATATAATTTGGAGTTTAAATATTTGCAAGATAATTTCTTTACTAGTTAAACATACTGCTCACAAACTAGGAAATTGGTTCTAAACAAGTCTAATGTATAATCTTCATCCAATGTGTTCACATAACAGCCAAACACTCAACTACTTAATTGTGTGTATACAGCACAGAAGTATGCAACACTAGCATAAACCAACTGTTGATTGTAGCAAATTACAAAAATTGAATTTAACAATAAGTGAAATTAAAATTATAATCAGCTTAATAAATATGCTAATGATGATTTAGTTTCATAACTTACGTATGCATTCATGATTATTTTGTATGCCCCAATAATTTGCAAGGCATTGATCACATTTTATGCCACCAACACCCCATTTACATCTACATTTGCCTAAATAATCACATTCTTCTGAAAGTGCACCAAGTTTATTGCAAGTACAACTAGGCTCTCGTACACCATCTGTATTATTGAAGTGTAAAAAAGAAATATTCGTTAAACAATGTATAAAACACTCATCTTAGTGTATTTCATTATGAAGTTTTCTTTTTTATGAATATAGTTCTTGTATATAGTTCCAGTATTCAGTAAATGTTGATTAAAAATCAGAAGAAACATTTAATAATGCATCAACTGTACATCAGAATGATTTAAATGTAATGATTAAGACTGAATTGTATCTGGCAAGTTGTATACAGAACTTGTCTGATGAGTGTATCTCTATATCAGCGTTGATGTCTGCTCTGAGAGTCCTGGACACCCCGTCTTGCTTTATACAATTAAACTTTAATTTTACTCGTGGATTACTGTTGTATGGAAGCAATTCGTTCAGAATATATATATGGTAAAATAGATTGACATATTTTGTGCCACAACAACATGAAGACAAAATTACCTTAAAGTATGATAATCCTCTTACCTTCTTATTATTAAATCACAAAAGTCTGTTGGTATGAAAAGGATTTATCATTAAATAACATTCAGTTCACTTTTAAACGTGAACGATCAATTCGAAAAACAGGTATGAATAACGAGTGCTTACTGAATCTTATTTTTTTTAGAAATAAAGTTTCCACGTTTCCTTAGTTTTTAGAAGTTTCTATGAAGTTTATGATAGCATTATACTATCTGCAATCACAATTCTGATTCTTCTGTCAAACAGCATTATGTTTCTGGACTCATTTACACATACTCATATGAAGTAATATAGGTTAGCTATCCAATGTAAGAATATTAGCCGGCCTAGTTTAGGTTTGTTTTCCATCACAAAATGAAATCAATTGAAGCATTATTGAGAATAAATAAGCGATGGAAAATCATGTTGATCTTAAATATTGCTAGAATGACAATATTTACAGAACATGTTAAATTCATTGAATTTCTGAGTATTCTCTTTAACTACATACAATACTTAATCGGTTCTAATCAATATATCATGTTAGTATTATTGTACATGAATAGAAACGCTGTCCATCAAGAGATAAGCAATATCTTGGCAGAAATAATTATAAGTGAAAGAAATGATAGTCCTGGAAAACTATTTAAGTTGGCTTGATTACGTAATAATAATAAGGAGTTATTAATCTTGGATAAGTTTGGACTTGTATATTAACATGTTATTTTATACGAAACAACTTGTTCTTCTCACTAATGGCCTTATGTTTCATATCAGTTGAAATGAGATTCGTAATCGATAATCCGGTTTTATGATAAACCACCACTTAACGTAGAAACAATTCATTTTATCTACCGACTGACATTCATTTCATTTATTTGAATAGTCATAAACTCCATCATCACATTATTAATAATCATAACGGATACTGATACCATATAAATAAAGCATGTGATAAGATTAGTTACCGGTTTGTACATTATACACTAGATTTCAAAGCCAGATAAGTCATAGTACATCTTATTAGTCTATTAATTATTACATATAGATGTGAATGCATTTATGTCTCTCTATATCAGATAGTACAATCAAAATATTTTATGTTATACTCAATGCGATAAGTTTTCATCAGTCATTGTGGAACTTGAGAAATATCTTCATTACTCCTTATTGTCGTCATCACATTAAAACTGATTAATGAAATTATGAAAATAAGTACAAACGCAATCGAAACAATACTGATATAAGCGACTAGGAAAGAATATGGCATATAATTAGGAATATGGTTTATGAAGAATTGTTTCGTGTAATTAAAAAAAGACTACTGAGTTATTTTGAAATCCCAGATCTAAGAAAAGACAAGATTTGGACGTATCTAGGGTATCGTGTCTTATTTTCTATAATCAAGACTCGTTTTGAGGATAGTTGGCAGGAAACCTTTGACCTAGGTTTCGTGTATTTGGAATTCAACAACGTGTATGTGAGGTTTTTCAGTGGACTCATGTTCTCCGGCTGATTCGATCTCAAGTCACTTAGCTTCATAGTCTACATAATTAGATCGGCACCATAAAAGGACTCGACAAACGCTAAAAATGACATTTATACAGTGATCAGTAGGTGTATTCTGAATAGTCTCACACAATGTCTCCAATCACTGATCATGTATTTAAAGCTTATTCCAACTAGGTTGTCTTATACAAATTAGTAGGGTTTAGACCAGTTGTCAAAGATTCCATAAACGGATGTACCATTTTAATTTGATCGCTTAGCTTCCTTTCAACTAACTCTAGTCACTATCACTCTGTGAAATAGGAAGTGGAGGTGTTTAAACATACTTAACACGTCCCACCCATATCAGTCAATGGAAATTTACTATCTCATTAAGTAATTTACCATCTTTACCTAGTTTCGCGAATGTGACAACGGAATAGCTCATTTATGATACAAGCATACAGGTGTAAGGTTTTGAAAACAGCAACAGTAAGCTAATAGTAAGCTGAATTTTTTTATATTTTGACAGGCTATTTTATTATACAACAAATTCAAAGAGTGCAATGTTGTGCTATATACTCGTCTATTGGTTTTCAGACGCATAACTTATATACTCTAAATGTGATACAAGTTGGACCGATTACGAGATTTCCGCAGACACAAACTCATCAGAGCTAATAAGATTTTCACGAAATATGAATTAAAACAAGACAAAATAGACAGACTTTTAGCCGTAAATTCAATTTAAAATAACAATGGTAATCAGTTTTGCATACCTGCTTGTACAATACCTGACATTTCCCCATTTTCATTATGTAAAGCAGTTGGATTTTTAATACGACATTTGACACCAGTCAAATCTACTTCTATATTTTTTTGTTGAATACAAGCTTGACGTTTAAGTTCACATTCACTAGGATATATTTTTCCATCGGTACCGCATACATCAAGTTCAGTTGAGTGTGTTGGTGGACATGTATCACGACATACGCACTGACCATTACGACATTGAAAACCAAGTGGACAACCAGCTGCACACGGACCTGATGATTGTTTTACAACAGAAAATAGGACAAATAAAGCTTATCTATCTTTTTACGAAGAACAGTGATAAGTAATTTATGAACACAGACAATAATCTGGGACGTAATCTGTAAATTAATGCACATCTTTACAACATAGCCAGAAACCCAGTTTGTATGTGTTAATGAAATCAGTGATTTATTTGGATAATACAATTGCTGTGGAGCGTGATTCAGGTGCTTTTATCTAACCTTCAATCTATTCAAACTCAGTAATGTAACGTAAATATGGTAGGTTGTCTGAAACTGCCTTCTTTCTTTTCTTTTTTAAGATTAGAAAGGCATTAACATATATTTATGTATTGTTTATTTGCGACTTATCTATAAATGCATTCAGAACGATGTGATGAGGATCTAGGATTCTACTGTCAGATGAAAATGAGGCAGGTATGCTCTTGTTCACAACATCCTTACAGTAATATTTACATATAGTGAGTAGATGTTAATAGCGCTTTTACTAGCAAGTGATCTTATTAGAATGATTACAAAAGTTAGAATATGTCAGATAGTTATTGCATAATGATCTATAGAAAAGTGCAACATCAGACCGTTTCTTTCAAAACGAAAGGTAAATGCTACAAAATGTAGGTACGGAATTCCATACTTATCGATTAAAAAATAAATAGGTTTGTGAGCATCCGAAAGTGACTCAGAACTAGTTAGGCTTAACCGATACTGTTAGTTGATGACTCTTTGTCAAGTATCATGGCTACTTTACAGCATATTTCCATGTAAGAAGCTTCCCTTCCTCTGCCTTTACCTATATTCAAAATGCACTGCTCATTCACACCATTATTTTCTCTTTCTGGGTTTGTCTCAAAAGTAGTGTACCTTAAATTTCTGGAAATCAATATTGTTTAGTTCTATCGTATCCACTGTGTCTTTAACTTTATTCATTTCATAGTAAAATGAGCTACTTACTTCTTTGATTGAGGTGGTTTTGTGGAGATAGATGTTATGCATAGTTGTTTGTTTGGTTCGTCACAGGGCGATGTTAATTAAGTACGACTGAAAACTAAGAAACAATCTTAACTTCGGTGATTGAACAAAAACCAATGTTTTTGAATTGCACTTGATTTTCAGCGGTGCCCAACCAACATCAATCTGTGACAAATACTTATCGATCATTAATTTTTCCAAAGACCTTCTGTTCTTCAATAAATGAAATCCACAATAATGAGGTTCATTTGATGAAATATGAACCGACAGGATTTTAAAACAAGAAACAACGTGTCTAAATTCATTAATTTGATTACAATAGAATCACTTACGACAGTACCCTTCTTGAGCAACATGAACTTCACGTTGATCAGCGCATGATTTCACTTTGAGAAAACATTCATTTTCATAGGTTTTTCCATCTGTTCCACACACCGGTTTCCTGACCTAAATATTAATATAAATATATATTTAAATATATAACCATATATACTTTAGTAACTAAGTGGTGATATTTCAGACAATAAAGCTAGGTGATACAAGTCAGTATTACATATTGTTCTCATTCATTATTTTAGAGGGCAAGGGATTAATAAAAATAATAATAACAATATCTCATTACATTTTGTTATAATACACCAATAATTCAACATTGTAATGAATGTTAGTCCAGTATTCACTCATACTGTAATTATTTCAAAAGGAGATGTTTTCTAAATGTATTTCAGTAGTAATTATCTGCCACTTATCCATAACCGTGAAACAGTTCTATCAGTTCATCTTCTACAACTACACTTTCAATACCAACATGTAAAATAAATGAACTCCCCCCCCCACCCGAGGCTGCAATCAACCATCGATAGATACTCAGCCAAGGACCTAACCATTCCGATGGGAGACCTAAACTCCAAGGTTAGAATGAACAACGCAGGGTATGAAGATATCATGGGAAGACATGGACTTAGAGAAACGAACGAAAATGATGAGAGATTTACGAACCTATATGCCTTCAATAAATTGATTATAGATAGCATTATATTCTCCTAAAAACACATACACGAAGCTACATGGATTTCACCAGACCATACTATGGAGAACCAAATCGACTACATCTGGATCAATAAGAATTTCAGAAGGACTATGGAAGATGTAAGAGCAAAGAGAGGAGCAGATATAACATCAGATCACCACCTAGTGATGTCCAAAATGAAACGGAAGCTAAAGTAGCACTAGATAGCTGGAGCGACAGTATTACAAAGGTTTTATACAACACTTACTCGGGATACTAACAAACTCAAGGAGTTTAGAATAGCTCTCAAGAATAAATTTCAGGCCTTCACGATCTACTAGAAGAAGTTGGAACTAATATGAAGGACTATTGGAAAAAAATTAAGGTAACAGCAACTTTAACATGTTTGGAAGTTTTACGTTGCAAGAAACACTGCTATAAAAAATAGATCACTGTTGGTACTCTGGATAGGATTCAAGATAGGAAAAATAAGAAGATACCAATCCATAACAGCAGAACAAGAACAGAGAAAACCAAGGCACTCAGAACCCAACAAACAGGTGAAAAGGAGCATTGGATCAGATAAACGGAAATATGTAAAGGACCTACTAATGACAGCCAAAAAAGATGCTAATGATGCTAAAGGAGACACGAGGCATTTGTACGATACAGCGATAAAGCTAGCTGGGAAATTAAATAAACCTGAACAGCCGATCAAGAACAAAGATGGCAAACTAATCATTGAGATGCAAGAACAACGAAGCATGTGGGTCTAACACTTCAAAGAACTTTTAAATTAACCAGCCTCATGGAACTCACAAGTAATCGAAGTAGTAGCCGCACAGATTTCCCCAGAAACACCGACCAACCGACGGTAGAATAAAGCAAAATGGTCATCCGACAAATCAAGAGTGACAAATCAGCAACAGGGTCAGACAACATATCAGCTTAGTGAGGCACTTAAATCAGATATAGAAGTAACTTCAAAGATGCTCCACATTCTCTTCGAAAAGATCTGGAGGGAAGAACAAGTGCTAACAGACTGGAAAGAAGAGTACTTCATCAAGATATCAGAGTTAAGAGATCTTAGTAATTGTGAGGACTACAAGGATATCACTCTACAATCAGTATCGAGAAAAGTCTTCAAACGAGTGTTGTTGGATCAAATAAAAGATCCAGTAGACGCTTAAATTTGAGATCGACAAGCCGAATTCAGTAAGGATCAATCGTATACCGACCAAATCGCGACACTACGGATCATTGTTGAACAGCAGGTTGAATGGAAACCATCACTTTACATTAATTTCCCTGACTAAGGAAAAGCATTCTATAGTGTGGAGAGTAGAACAGTATGGAGTCTTTATCAACATTGATGTAACTGGGAAGATAGTCAATATCATACAGAATTCTTACGACAGGCTACAATGCGAATGTGTACATGAAGGACAGTTCACAGATCCATTTGAAGTAAAGACCGGTGTCAACCAAGGCTGCTTACTCTCACCTTTTATCTTTCTCCTAGTAGTTGGCTGGATTATGAAAACCTCAACATCTCATCGCAATCTCGAAATAGAAAGGACAACATTGATACAACTAGATGACTTGGACTTTACAGGCGACCCAGCGCTTTGACCAACATGTATCAATAAATGTAGGTGAAGACGGACAGTGAAGCCGAACCCTTTGCAGCCAGCAGTAGGCCCCAACATACACGAAGGGGAAATCAGGATCCTTCGATACAAAACAACAAACACTAACCAAATTACACTCGATGGGGAAATTCTGGAAGATGTAGAAACCTTTACATACTTGGGTAGAATCATCGATAATCAAGAAGAGTCTGATGCAGATGTGAAGACGCGGATCAGCAAAAAAAGACAAGAGCAGTATTTCTACAACTGAAAAAACATCTGGAACTCAAACCAACTGTCGATCAACATTCAAGTCAAAGTTTTCAATACAAATGTGAAGACGTTTCTATTGTATGGAGCTGAGGTTTACACAGAGAACTATCGATAGCATCATCCAAAAATACGAGTATTTAAAACAGCTGTCTGCGTAGGATACTTTGAATTCACTGACCTGATACCATCAACAACAACGTTTTGTTGAAGAGAATAAACTAACCAAAATCCAGTAGAGGAGGAAATGAGGAAAACACACTGGAGTTGAATAGAATGCATATTGAGTAAATCACTGATCTGTGTCACACGACAAGTTGTGGCTTGGAATCCTGAAGAGCAAAGGAGATGAAGAAGATCCGAACAGATTAGGTGGGGAATTGGAGACATATATGAAGAGAATGAACAGGAATTGTGAAAAGCTGTAGAGGAAAGGCCAGAACATTTTTAGCTGGAGAATGCTTGTCGGTGGCTTATGCTCCACATGGGATAACAGGCATTTATTATGATAATGATGATAATGGTGAGTAAATAACGTCTTTAGTTACCGAATTTAACTGTAGACCATAAAGAATTTATAATAAAGTGATTTTTTCTAATCAATCAGTAGAATATTGGATAATTACAGTGATAAGCTAGTAATTTAATTTCTATCAATAAATCAAGAACTTATAAAAATATTCCAAACTTACATAAAGACAATCTGTTGGACAAATACACTGTGGTTCACCGAATGCACTTAACTGGCAGATTGCATAATATTTGCATTGTTTTGTTTGACATGCATCTACATGATTGAGTAAGTAAAATAATGATAATATTCAGTAGTATTAAGCGAAATAATAGAAAAAACTAGTTTACAGCTTAGTAAATGATTAACTTCATTTTTAAAATAAATTTGTTTGAAATAATTAAGTTTCATGTTTATTGTTAATGTAGAGGTAATCAGAATAGCCAGAACTGTCATACAGGAGAGGAGTAGGGAAAATCAGAACTATTGGAACTTTAAGTTCAATCTACATTTGGTTAAGCATTCAGTAACTGTGATACTTGTGTTGACCAATTTGTAAGCTATTCACAGACTTATTAGCGACTGACTGTGTTTTTCTTCTTCAATTATTGTAATCTTATTATAGTTGTCCTAAACCCTGTACACAGCTGTTTTTATATTCTGCATTTCATATTACTAACTGGTTCATTATACTATATGGAAAAGGCAATGATTTTACTCAACTAAATGATCTACTCTTAAGTAGGTTTGTTTTTTCAATCCATACCTCTGGAGAAGGCTTTCATTACTCAAACATCGCGCCAACCAATCAACGTTTTCAAGTCTATCAGGTCATGGTCATAGCACAAATCCCACTGGTTTGTTACCCCCTCCTCCGTAACTATATAGTCATTTCAAGAATAAATTTCGAAGTCAAGCCAAATATATGAATCCAAGTTTTTATCATGCAATAGTGTGATAAAAAGTTGAATGAAAATATTATTAAATACCATCTAGAAGGATATTTTGTCGAAAAGATTTTTAGATTAGAAAGTCAATAAAATACAACCCTTTCGGACACATTAAGACGATTATGGCTTGGTAAGAAAGTTAACAACAGTAGTAACAGTTTCGACGGATATACTATAACTGTCTGTTATGCAGTAGTTTGAATATTGTAAAGAGAATTATTCAGAAGTATTATTAAACTGTTGTAGGTTGTTAATTTATGGGATATTATTACGAAAAATGCACACAATCGTTGAGCCCTAGACTCTTTCTTCCAATAATTCAGAAATACATACAATAAAGTACACTGATGATTGCTGAGTAGCAATATCTTCCTATAAAGTCACAGTACACAAGTATCATGTTGTTGACCGTACTATAGATGGTATATTTAAACTGCAGTGAGAATGCATGAATCAGAGTCTATAATAATTTACATCCATATATAGGTCAGCCAAGTAACGATATTATGAAGCCAGACTGGATGAACTTCTATATCGAATGTTTTGTAAACTTTAAGACAGAACAACCAATCGTCATTATCAATAATTTCGTTTGCATGCATTATTGCGTTTTGATTGGTTACAATGGGTCAAAAATTTCTCAAGGTTATTTTAATAGTCCCTCAAGTGTGTTCCCTTACATACACTTTACTATGATTTTTTGTTACAGTTCATAGTTATGCACACATGCAGAATCCTAGCAGAATGTTCAAAAGATATTCTAAAGTTTTATGCAGTTATTTACTAATTTTCTAAGTCAATATTTTCATTACTAATGATGAGTACTTATTGGCTACAAAACGTATTAGGTTATATGTATATCGATTATTTACAATAATAAATTATTCGATTCAGTGACCAAATGATATTTTTAGTAGCTTAAAACGTAAGGTGCTGAAGGCCTCATTTCCTGTGATGTTAATGGTGCTGACTACTGAAGGAATTTTTCATCTGAGATAGTATGAATATTGTCTAGTTTATGAATTTTAGTTTTCGTCATAGATTAGATGAGAATTAACATACACTAGTGAAACTGCACAGTTGTAATCCTTAACAACAACAGAAGGAAATCACAAACTTCCACAATAAACTCATTCTATATGAGCTCAATAGCTTAATAGATAACTCATTGACATTTGAAAGGAAGATAACTTAGTTTAAGTTTCACTGTGAACATCAACACTAGGATACTAGTATGTCCAACTCACGAGTGTCATCTATGACATTATGTATATGGAGAATTCCACAACATTTACTAAATAGTTTCAAGTTCTTGGTTAGTTTAATAGTTGTCACTATCTACCATGAATCGAGGGTCTATTTCATATACTTCAATATTTACTAAAACAGCTAATTAATTTATTCCACTTAGTTATCTACCATCGTGTATTTTGTTTTTCTAACAGTCACATGATATCTTTGCAATACACTTAAGTATCATTTAATTCAAATGAAAAGTAAATGAAGCGTTTTAATTTACAGTACAGAAAATATACACAATACAGAGATGATTTATTAGTTAAATTTCAATCGCCCAGTGGTTACATTGCTCTTATTTAAAATTCTAAATGGCGGAATTATCGATCTACGCCATCATTACCTAGTCAATAAACAATATAAATTCATAGTAACAATACTAATAATAATAGGTAATGACAGTATTATCTTGTTACTTTAATGTGACTTGTAAATAACCGCTATATCAGATAAAATCAATAATTCTAATTGAACAAAGAACATTGTAGACTATATCGGAAATGTAAAAATAAACAAATTTATCATGAAGTTGACTTCACTAAGTCAGGTTGATTTGATTGTGGAATTTTCGTTGTCGTTCTGGACAAAATCATTCGAGCTTACTTGAAGCAACGACAACGAGAGCTTTGAAATAAAGTCAGGCTAGTTTAGAGAAATTTACCGAAACCATCCGTATGAGACACAAATCTCTATCATCTCAGACTAGCATTTATAATTTTAACTAGTGGCCACATATTAATTGACATAATTTCAGTAATGTGAATATTCTTGAATTAGATTCTTCATACTATGAACTGACCTATGTTAAACAATATTAGGAAGTAACAGTTGCATAGTACTTTCTGATTTTCATTGGTTGTATAACCGAAGTCAGTCTACAAAATTTAAAATTCAGCAATCTCTGCAGTACCTGATGAAAGCTTACGATTTATCAGTGAGTAGTTCACTTTATCAAACCGTCAATAATTAAAACTAAATATGCACCACATTAGGTGACTATTGGCTAACTTCAAGAGGTGACTTTAAAGGCTGCGTGAAAAAATAGTCGGCGGAGCTGATAAGTGACTGAAGTTACAAGCGTTGGCCATTGAACATCGCCTCCATATTCTTTGGGTAAGCGTTTTTCCCTCAATCCTAAAACTCATGGTCCAAATCCTCAGTGAGGAAATAAGTTTACACTGTTGATGTATGGAATACTAGGTCGAAACATCAATCTAATGCCTTTTGTTTTTAGTGTTTGTCTAATCGAGGTTAGTCAGTGTTACCGTACTCAATTCCAACAATCTTCGCTACACCTATGTCGTTAACGTGTATTCATTAAACACTTAACATATAAGATATTTATATTATCTTAATTGTAAGCTTCTATTCAATTTATCGACTGTCCTTGCATCTCTTTCTGCTATTCAAAATATTGTTGATTATAAACATTTGACACAGTGTCGTGCCACTATTACCCTAGTTTTGCTCATATTCGTGATTTATAGTGGTCCGTTATTTCATCTTTATAATCTTATATGTTTATGAGCTACAATGATTGAATAACAATAGAAGGTAAATTAGCTGTGTTCTATAGTCTTATGATTGATGCTAACGGATGGAAGGATCCTGTGTTAGACAATCAACGTTAGCACACATGTCAGTGAATAGTAAGCATAAGTTACATTAGTTTAAACATAACAGAACAAGGTCATATTACATTGGATAATTTTACTAAACGTTATTTATTGATATCAAACATAGTATATCTAGATCGCACATCAAGCTGTTAACCTTCAGTTCGTTGAATTTAGCTCCTAATAAAGTTATAGACGTTTATGACTAAAAATTTTCATACCATGATATACAGCTGTCCAATGGTTATCAAACTAAATTCATTTCAAAGTGCTGACTACAAACGGAAAAGTCAGCACGAACTGCCTGTACGCAAACATCCTATTAAACGTTCTCATTAATTAATATCTCAAGAGTAATTAAGACTAGAATCAAGTGATACATTCTATAAATTTCTACATCGCTAACACATTTAATAACCTCTTGAACTGAAAAACATGACTTAGTTTTATTTTGTCAGGTTCTCACCAGCTGTTTGTAACCCTTAAAAGTATGTTAAAATTTAATTTTGTAATTTTTAGTTTTAAAGTATCACAGGTCGCATGTAGTTAATTAGGACCTGAAGAGGTAGAACACATTTATGTTGTTCTGTACAAATGTTTGGTTACGATCTGTTCACATTTAAAAATACTCGGTTTTCAAGATACTGCTATGAAAATACTGAATTATATTATACTTAACTATTGTCTTCTTCAGTTTTATGTCTTTCATGTTTATGGCTTTGAGCTTTACCTTTTCGTAGTAATGTTAAATGTAAATTCAACAAATAATAAATAAAGTTTATTTAGATTGTATGTGGAATCTAGGATAGTCATTAGATGAATGCATCTGTATTCACGTTTGATTGAATAAAACAACATTTAGGAGAATGTGCAAACACTGGTAAATTACATACACATCTCGATAGCAAGTGTGAGGCTACTTGGACTCAGTAATTCAGTAGATAGAGCGATGGCGTTCGAAAGAATGTACGTAGTCTGAGTTCCAGAGTGAACAAAGAAACTGGGATGGAGTTACATCCATATAATAAGTCTCACAAAAGATGGAAACGTGCCTCCAAGATTCTATTTACCAGCCATAAACTAACTTTAGTCATACTTGGAAAGAGATGTTCAAATGGCAACAGAGACTAATAATGACAGTCTTTAACAACATCAACGAGAAGATACTAGAATTCACAATGTATTTCAAAATAAAGCATTCAAAATTGAAGAGAGTGTTTTAACATAGTAACGAGCAGTTTAAACTGAGCACGTTTGTTTGAAATTTCTCAGTTTACATAATTACTTTATGAAACTGATGAGCCACTAACAATTAGATGTACGACTTACCCTATAACCACATGACGTACAAATAATAATAATCAATGATGAGTCTTCTTATCTAGATTTCCTTTAAAGATTAACTAACTTTATGAAGGGATGGGATGCAATTTTATTCTGAGTAAAGGAATAGTATTTATATATAACATTTTTGCTTATATTGAATCACTTCAATTGAACATCTCACATTTTGTATACATCATTACAAAGGTTAACTTTGATAATTTCAAATAAATTGAGCATTTATAAAATGAGTAATATATATTTTTAAAATTCCAATGAGTAAAAATCATGGATCCGTACAGCCGTTCTACCTTACCGCAATGACACTACAGAAAAAACTACAAAGAATTCTAAAACAACATGGAATCCGAACATTTTACAAGACAACAAAGACTCTTCGAGGTTCATTAGTTAAAATAAAGGACAAGATTCCCTTCACCTCTATACAGAATTGTGTATACAGACTAGGTTGTGTTGATTGCGATGCTTTCTGTATTGGAGAGTCTTCTCGAGAAATCAAAACTTGTACCAAAGAACATGAAGCTACACTAAACAAGCTGCTAATAATCCTGTTGAACTTGAAAAATTACAAATCAAATCAGCAATAGCTGTACATGCTATCTATCATAACCATAAAAAAACGATATTAAAAACATCCAAATTATTCGAAAAGGCTTTTCCAATTATAAGAAAAGACGAATAGCTGAAGCACTTCACATTTTGTTAAATCCAACTGCACTTAACAAAAGGGAAGGCCTTTCTATCCACCCAACATGGACTTTCTATCCAACCGATCACTATTAAATTACGTTCAATTTTCATTCACATGAACATGCATACAATTTATTTTCACATAATCTCCTGTCACATCACACTAACATAGGCATGCACAAATGTCTTATATCAAACCACCTTGACCCAAATGACTTGACATGACATGATTAAAACTTAGTACAATTTTGATTGTATGAACTTATTTTAATTCTGATTTGTTCTATTGCGTATTATTTAACGTTGTGCTTATTCAATTCGGTTATTCATTTCTCTGAAGAAGCGACTTACACTAAGCCGCGAAACGTCGGAAAAATTTTCATTTCTACTCATTGGAATTTTACAAATATATATAGCTCATTTTATCTCATATTTTGTTTAAGTTAAAACAAATGTTTTAATATCTGTGTGAACTGTTGTATTTATGTAGTCTGATTGACATGTTGAAATGAATACTTCTGATTAGTAAGTTGATTCATCTTCATATACTTCAGTGCTGCTATGTACTAACAGAAACACCCAGGAATTCGAAAGCCTTGACAAAAATTCATTTTCAGTTTTACAAAACTTATCTATTATTATTCAACAATCTGATGGATAGGGGTTCACAATTTCTCAGTAGTTATGATTAGACGTAAAAACAGGATTATAGATACACGTAAGCACAGGGTAAGAAAAGATATTATTCGTGAAACTTAGCATATTCATATTGTTTTCACTTACCACATTTTCCTCTTGATTTGACAGTTAAATCTACGGAATGTCGTTGACAAGCACTTGATCGTAAATGACACTCACTACGATATGTTTGTCCATCTGATCCACATACTTGTCCACCTAAACTATGCTCTGGGCATGTAGGACATATACACTGAGGTATTGTATCTTCAAAAGTACTTGTGAGATCATAAACTGATGCATCCAATTTATGATTCATTGAACTATACACCATTGGATTTTTAATACGTGAACAAATTTCATAACCTTGACATGGTTGATTAAGCAGTACACAGTCATTTGGTTCACCTTGTAATATGAGTAAAAGATGGATGAATATAAATTTAAGATGCTGGTTACTCTTACACTTATTAATCATATAAATATCTTCATTGTTCAAACAAGTGTTAGTGATGAACAAAATAACTTTCCTATACGTTTATCAAACGCTCTTAGTTTTCACCTATCCTTACATATAACTCTTCTTAGTAATTTCGATGGTTCCTTCTACGTTTGTAAACTAGTGTACAGCTACAACTCATTAAAGAAGTTGAAGCATTTGATGTGACTAAAATAAGTTTAAACTGTCTTGATATATTTCTAACTGGATAAATTCTGATCACTAAATCTCGTTTAGCCAATGAACGAACTACCCTTCTACATGATCGATCAACACACGACATTTTAACAATAACCAGGTATTCCTATATTGTTACCAGTCAGCCGGATACTTCTAGTCCCAGAGCCGGTAAGTAAAGAACAGCTAACCAGTTCAGTGATAAGGATTATTTGATTCTTTTTTCTATATAATCGCTTTTATACAATATATACGCCCAGACTATTCAGTTGATCAACAATAATAATAACATCAGTGTAAAGCAAAGACGTTAATAATGGAGGGTTACTCGGTTAATTCGAGTTAATTGGTGTGTGGAAGGCATTATAATAACAGTCGATTGGTCAAAAAAGATGTTAGAACGATAGGAATATGAAAATAATGTAAATAGTTTTTTTAATACATATTCAGTCACTATGTATTAAATATTCTTCTAAAGACAGTTACCGAAGTTCAGTCATCCTTTACAATAGATCCATAGTAGATTTTATCTGCCTTGAGATCTTCAGTAAATAAGTTACTGAATCATTCTCAGTGTCTCTAAAATTCCATTAAAGTCGCACAACTATGTTTAACAATCACTGACATCTTAACTCTTTAAAGTATTGTTATAGGGAAGTATTATCATCCAAGTACTTCGTGTGGAATTCAACATAATTAAGCTTATGTATATGCTTGCACGAAATCGTTAGAAGGTAATCTAGATGATGGAAAATTTCAATAGGAATATGTTTTGTTTCATGAAATTCCCATGTAAAGATTCAATATGATCCATCATTCTTCATTGAAACTTCATAACAAGCATTGCGAAATTCATAACAGTTACCTCCTAAAATATGCACGATGGAATGTATTGGAATATGTTCAAGTCAGTATGAAGATTACTGAAAGCTCGAAAGTCCTGTAATCTTCCATTATTTTCTGAGATACGGTAATACACAATCTCATTTCAATATTAGATTCGTTACGGTATACTTAGTTAAACTCAAAAACTGATTTATTCATGTCATTCACTTTATTACTTTTAGGATATTTCTGTTCTTTCCTTTTATTTTTCTTAAAGAATAATATCAATGCTGTTACAAGAATGAAACCATCCGTAGACATCTTATTTAATCTTTCACTTTGTAAACCTAATAGCATAATTCTCTTATTAATAAAACACTAGTTCAATATTTCTACTTTCTGTTTAGTATCTGCCATAACAAAACATTTCGTCAGTTTAGTAAACTTACCTTTTCATACACTACACGTATAAGATAGTCATATGTTTACATGACTGATACAGATAACTACTCATGTAACTAATATCATATCGTTTTCAGTTAGACATTTTACCTGAACCATATGTTTAATAATTTAACATCTCGGTAAAAATGTTTAGACAGAATAGCTTATAAAATATGACTGTTTTATCAACATGTCCTCAATTCTTTCAATTTCTTAACAATTAGGTATCAATCTGGTCATGACAGTATATCGATGTCCCGTTTGTTATTATCATTATTGTTAGAATGTGTATAAATACTAAGATATGTGAATTAAGGTGGCACCTCTATGCCAGCTAAGGAAGGTATGACCATCAACACAATAAGAGGTAGAACTGAGCTATTCCTTTGTGCCCAGCCCAGTTAATTAAGGAGGGAGGTTCAACGTTGGCAATCCTTAATTCCACAGATGAATAACAAACACTCAACTTATGCGTAGGTATACAAAAAAGGAGAATGTCCTTGTAAGTGTTGCAAATAGCGTAATAAAATAAATTACGGGACAATGAGATTTAGCATTCTACTAGGTGGAAAACACAAACTGAATGTTGAATTGGCGCTCTTTGGTAAGAAAATGAAAAATTCAAATTTCCGAAAATGAAACACAAATTAATGAATTCTGGAGATCTAGCATCCCCAACAACGAAGCGATTGGACATTGGCGAACCATAGAAGATACCATATGTAATAACAGTCTAACGAGAAATATGAACTGCTTTGCCGATCATTTTATAATATCCAATTTAGTTCTTGAATAATAGTATGTTTTCTGTGGGAAGTGATTGTTACGACACAAAAAAGTGGGTGCCTAATCGATCGCCCCACGTCTGGCCTATATCCTTTTGGTCCCAAGTCGAAGTAAGAGAACACAAGATAGACAAATCAACCAGACAGAACCATATTATATCTCAGAAATTTTTTATATATATATATTTTTATATATATACACATCTGAAAAAAAGCGCAGAATACAGTAGACAACATGGATACAACTAGATGACTTGGACTTTACGGGTGATCCAGCGCTTTGACCAACATATATCAACTAATGTAGGTGAAGATGGACAGTGTAGCAGATTCTCTGCAGCCAGCAGTAGGCCCCAACATACACGAAGGGAAAATCAGGATCCTTTGATACAAAACAAAAAACACTAACCAAAAACACTCGACTGAGAAATTCTAGAAGATGTAGAAACCTTTACATACTTGGGTAGCATCATCGATTAACAAGGAGGACCTGATGCAGACATGAAGACGCAAATTGGCAAGAAAAGGCAAGAGCAGTATATTCAGGAAAAGACACTGGAGTTAGATAGAATGCATACTGAGGAAATCCCTGAAGTGCGTCACACGACAAGTTGTAACTTGGAATCCTGAAGAGCAGAGGAGAAAAAGAAGATCAAAGAACAGATTGGGTGAGGAATTAGAGAAAGATATGGAGAGAATGAGCAGGACTTGTGAAGAGTTTAAGAGGATGAGCCAAGAAAGACTTCGTTGGAGAATGCTAATTAGTGGTCTAATCTCCACATGGGGTAACAGGCATTGACTAATTGATCGTTATACATATATGCGAAGTCAAACCACACAGCGGACCAATTAGGAATTTAGCATCAATGCAAACAAAAGAAAATTTGGCTGTGAATAGGGATAACTTGTTCCCAACCAATCAACTGTAGTTCATGATAAGGTACAATAGACAACTAGCAAATATATTAAACGAGAGGGTAGGGTACAAGAAACGTATATTTCGCAAAAATAAAGTGTTTACACTATCTACAATTAGAATAATTGTAATAATATTTTAAAACACAGCTCTGAAAGTTTGTTACTCTTCATTAATCCTCCAACATAACAATGATATTTAGTGAGTTATTGTCTAGTCTTGTTTGCGTTATCAACTGTTGGACTATGCACAGCTGAAGTAGTTTCTCTGTAAGAAATATGTTTCTTGAAGTTGTCTTTATTCTTCGACTAATTTTACTTGACTATTGACTACCACTGAACGTCAATCGCCTGGAAAAAGACGTTCTTGTTAATTTTTTTTAAACGTTTACCCTACTATGGATCAATTCTAGGATATTCAGGTTTCATTTTGAAAGCTATACACACTGATCACTTAACCGCCAACAAGTAGTGGGTATTTAAGTATTAGTCAATTCGTGATAGATTATGCAGCCCGTCAGCTGCACTGGAATTTAGTCGTCACCCATGTGATATGGTTTAATTCCACTGGTTATATTTTTCCACTACAGTTCTGGAGTCTTCCCCTGTGATAATTATTAAATTTTAAAGTCTTGTTTTACTAAATGATCTAAGTTGAAAAAGAATGCTAGGATGAAACAATAGTTTAATGCTTTCTAGTTTTCAGTGGTTAACTAACCCAGGTTATTTGATAGAATGAAATTTCCAATTCACTTATCTCAACAACACCTGATGACAGTTGACAATTTATTGATTAAAAACTCATTTTGCGAAATTCTAAACTGTCAATATTTCAACTTTATGAGACTTATTAGCTGATACATAGCTGACAAAAAAAGTAGAATGTCTTGGAGCCAGTGTATCCGGAAAATATTTTGATTCTCTTATTGTTTATAGGAACCAGTACTATGAAAGCATCTCTTGAATTATACGACTCTATTTACAATGTAACTCCGCCCGCAGCTCTTCTAGGGTTGTTGCCGGTCCCAAGCCCGGGTAAAGGAGGAGGGTTGGGCATAGGGCTAGCACTCCTATCCCGTAAAACACAAGTTTACTAAAAAAACGCTAACCAGAATAAACAAACTTAACCATTTTAACTCTGCCCTGGAAGTGGAAGGAATCTATATGACGCTTCATGATGAAAGCCGAGATTCTTCGGAAGTCATGAGGCCAATGCCACCCCTTCTAACGACCAGAGCAAACATTTTATAGGTACATGGAATGTTCGGACAATGTGGGAGACAGGGAAGATCACCCAGATAGCAGCAGAAATGAAGAGATACAATTTAACTGTGCTCGGGATCAGCGAAACGCATTGGATTCAAACTAAACAGAAAACATTAGCCACTGGAGAGGTACTACTATATTCCTGGCACGAAGAGGAAAATGCCCCCACACACCCAAGGAGTTGATCTGATGCTGTCTAAGAAAGCGCGCAATGCACTTGTAGGATGGGAACCACATGGACCCAGGATCATCAAAGCATCTTTCAAGACAATGAAGAAGGGGATTACAATAAACATCATCCAGTGTTATGTACCCACCAACGACGGCAACGACGAGGACAAAGATCAGTTTTACGATAGGCTGCAGTCAATTATAGCGAAGTGTCCAGGAAAGGATCTGACAATCCTGATGAGGGACCTAAACGCCAAAGTCGGAATGGACAACACCGGTTACGAAGACATCATGGGACGACATGGACTGGGAGAAAGAAATGAAAATGGTGAAAGATTTACGAATCTATGCGCTTTCAACAAAATGGTCATAGATGGTACAATATTCCCCCACAAACGCATACACAAGGTTACATGGATGTCACCGAATCATACTACAGAGAATCAAATTGATCATATATGCATCAATAAATAATTCAGAAGATCGATGGAAGATGTGAGAACCAGGAGAGGAGCTGATGTAGCTTCAGACCACCACATAGTGGTTGCCAAAATGAAGATGAAGCTAAAGAAGCAATGGATAACTGGAGCAACAGCATTAAAACGGTTCAATACAGCCTCTCTTTGGGATACTGACAAACTCAAGGAATTTAAAATAACTCTCAACAACAGGTTCCAAGCCTTACAAGATCTGCTGAACGAGGAAGAAACCACTATGGAGGACAACTGGAAAGGAATCAAAGAGGCACTAACTTCAACTTGTCACAAGGCTCTGGGCTGCAAGAACCACCATTATAAGGAATGGATTTCCACAGAGACTATGGCCAAAATTCAACAAAGGAGGAACAAGAAGGCAGAAATCAACAACAGCCGAACTAGAGCAGAAAAAATCAAGGCACAAACTGAATACACAGAAGCAAATAAACAAGTAAAGAAGAGCATTCGAGCCGACAAACGGAAGTATATCGAAGGCTTTACAACGACAGCGGTAAAAGCTGCAAGAGAAGGAAATATGAAACAGCTATACGACACAACGACGAAACTGGCAGGCAAATATAATAAACCAGAACGACCGGTCAGGAACAAAAAAGGCAAGCTAATCCCCGAGATTCAAGAACAAAGAAACAGATGGGTAGAACATTTTGAGGAACTCTTGAATAGGCCAGCTCCACCGAACCCACCAGACATCGAAGCAGCATCTACAGGCCTCCCGATAGATGTCAATCCACCAACGATGGAAGAAATCAAGATAGCCATCAGACAGATCAAAAGTGGGAAAGCAGCAGGACCTGACAATATACCAGCCGAAGCACTCAAGTCAGACATAGACATAACGGCAAGGATGCTCCACTTTTTATTCAAGAGGATCTGGGAGGAAAAACAAGTGCCGACAGACTGAAAAGAAGGATACCTTATCAAGATACCGAAGAGAGGAGATTTGAGCAGATGTGAGAATTACAGAGGAATCACACTGTTATCAGTACCAGGGAAAGTCTTCAACAGTGCTGTTGAACAGAATGAAAGATTCAGTGGATGCTCAACTTCGAGATCAACAGGCTGGTTACCGTAAGGATCGGTCATGCACAGACCAAATCGCAACACTACGCATCATCGTTGAACAATCAATTGAATGGAACTCGTCACTGTACATCAACTTCATCGACTATGAGAAGGCGTTTGACAGCGTAGACAGGAGATCACTATGGAAAATTTTTTGACATTACGGTAAACCAGAGAAACTCGTCAACATCATCCGAAATTCTTACGACGGACTACAGTGCAAAATTTGCATGGAAGACAGCTGACAAATGCATTCTCAGTAAGAACCGGTGTCAGACAAAGCTGTATGCTCTCTCCTTTCCCCTGCCTTCTAGTGGTTGATTGGATCATGAAAACCTCTACATCTGGGGGGAAGCACGGGATTCAATGGACAAGTAGGATGCGACTTGATGATTTGGACTTCGCGGATGATCTAGCACTTCTATCCGATACACAACAGCAAATGCAAGTAAAGACAACCAAAGTAGCAGCAACCTCAGCATCAATAGGCCTGAACATACATAAGGGAAAGAGCAAGATATATGGGACTCCAAACAAGTGACTACCAACCTTAAAGTTAGACTCTTCAATTCGAACGTCAAGTCAGTTCTTCTGTATGGAGCTGAAACGTGGAGAACTACTGCAAACATCCTCAGGAGGGTGCAGGTATTTATTGACCATTGTCTACGCAGAATATTGAATGTCTTTAGGCCGGAAACCATCAGCAACAGCCTACTATGGGATAGAACAAGCCAACTTCCAGCTGAAGAGGAAATCAGGAAACGACGTTGGAAATGGATAAGACATACATTGCGCAAATCATCAAACTGTATTACGATGCAAGCACTAACTTGGGATCCTGTAGGGAAACGGAAAAGAGGGAGGCCAAAGAACACCCTGCATCGAGAGCTGGAAGCAGTCATAAAAAGGATGAACAGTAACTGGAGACAGCTGGAAAGGATTGCTCAGGACAGAGTTGAATGGAGAATACAGGTGAGCGGCCTATGCTCCTCTGAGAGTGGTAACAGGCGTAAGTAAAGTAAGTAATTTACAATGTGATTAGTAATTATTAGTTTTAATTAATATGGGCGTGGAATTGATTCAAGAAATACTAATAAGTGAATTAGATCATAATGATATAAATTCAGAAGGTTTAATTCTTTGAAATAGATAAGATAATTAGTCTGAACTTATTTTCCAAAATCACTTAATATATCTAAATAAAAAACTTGGTTAACGTTCCCTGTCAGTCATTTGTAGCATAAAAATGGTTGCATTCACAAATTTAAAGAAAACAGGAACATTGATATTCGAGTTCGTTGAAGAGTCCATTGTTATCTGTTCAGCTACGTAGAAACTAATAAGTTTAGTTAATTTATATGATTAACATAATGTAGAATATGAAGTAATATATCGTCTATTAATCACTTAGTATAATAAAGGTAAGAATTTGAAGTAATAAGTGTGTTCCACTTAATTATTTTTAAGATTAAAGTACTAGAATATTGAACGTAATACGGATTTAAAAGATATAGATAGTTTGAGTTAATTTTCATTTTATTTACTTTTCATTGGACTCATTCTTCATTGATGAACAATTTATTTCATCAGATTACAAATTATGTCATCAACTTTTAATGCTGGTAAAGAAAGGCATAAGAACAAGAAAACATGGTACTGCAAAAGAGACAATCATCTTTTTGATTCACTAACCACTTTAAATCACTGAGAGAACAGTATGGCGCTTTTAAAGCTAAGAATCTACGATAAAGAGATTCATCTATATCACAAAATAACTTTTGACTTCTAGAATCTTTATATGAACGCAAGTACTTTCATCGGCGTCTCCAGAAATACTCACTGCTATTGGTACGGACGCCAGTCACTGGATGCATGAAGTCTTTTTGTGTACAATGACATGGTGTTCATAACCTAAGCTTAAAAGGCATTTGTATACCCCCTACTAAGTCATCCGTATACAATTTTTTATCTAGTAGAACTAATTAATGTATGATTAGTAGCTTTAGTTCCATCCAATCTTTCACCTTCATAATGAGACCTGTTCCATATGCTAAAGACATTTAACAGTCAGATTTAGTAAGTACTAGTACTAACCCATTTTCCTCTAAACTTCTTCCCCTGTTATATATAGATTTATTATCAATCATTCATCCATTTTTTAACAATTTTGCCAACTCTACCAAGCAACAGTTACAAACTCATCTATATATTTATGTATATGCTGCGACAACAGCTTAACTACTGCATGACAGTCACATCTATTAAAGCGACTGAATTCAATACTGGCTCGCCTAGAAGCCAGTGAAAACATCGTTTTTTTGAATTTAGCTTAGATTTACTGCACTATCAGTAGTTACATATAAAAATGTAACCATCTGATTTAATTTCACACATTTTCATCTACATTTGTCTATCACTGTTACATCCCAAGGTTCTACATAACAATCACACTCTGTCTATAAGGTAGAGTCATATATTCTTACGAATAAAATAGAAAGTTTGCATCTGCTACGCATTTCAAGATCAAATGCTTGTTAACTTTCAAACTGTCAGATTGTTACTCATTGATTCTTTACGGAATTGTACGTGATAGTTTAAGTATCATGTTTGCTTTGTTTTATACTGTACTTTAACCGAGTAAGTAATGAAATACAATTATTATCATTTGCACGGTTTTCAGCATTCACATTATAAATAATTTCCAAGTTTACTTTCCTAATTGATTCAAATGAATTGATTAATCTGGATCATACAATAATAATAGCTCATACGTAAATCCTGTTTAATCGGTACTTGATTATGATTCCAATTGTGGTGTTAACAATTGAAATAATATGAAAATGAAATGTACGACATCATAAGTTAAACTATTTTAAATCTTGTATCAACATTGAATTAAAAAGCATTAATTCACTTATTACAAGATGTTAATATTCTAAGTAGTGAAAGATGGGTAGTCTGTCATTACATAACTCAAAATGTTATTTTATTCGCCACTATGATTAATTGTTGTTTCGGAGTGTTTTTATATTCACCACAGATTGATGTTAGTTAGTTTCCACTGTTTAGAAGACTCATCAATGAAGTAGATACTTGTAACCGTTTTTAATAGCTACTAAAAATACCTATGCAATTAATAGTTGACAAATTCATAAATACATAAGATATTACTTACTACATTCTCCTGAATAAATTACACGTATTTCTCTCATTTTTTGACAAGCTGTTCTCTCTAGATGACATGTACTTTCATATGTAACACCATCACTACCACAAACAGGTGAGACAACAGGTGGACATGGTTCAGGACACATACATTTAGCTTGACCATTTATATCAACTTGACATTTTTCACCTTGCCAACGACATTTATGATGTAAGCATGGATTTGAGGCTGTAGTATTATTAAAACAAAAATAGGATGGTTACTTGAAATACTTGAAAAGTTTTAAAGTTGGAACAAAACATCTTAAGTTTAAAATCATTTATTAACAATCATTTTGTCATAAAATGATATCATCTGATTACTTGTTAAAAAATAGGAACAGAAATTGATAGCTATTTTATTCTACTTAAGAACGTATTATATGGGGGTACATATGCGATTCCACTAGCAAGTGAACGTAGGTTAATTATTCAGCCATTGAATTGTAATTACACTTACAATTTCAACTTTAAGTGAATTATTAACGAGTCTCAGTATGTTTATTCTCGTGGAATCTCATTGTGGAAAATTGTGATTGTTCAGTACTCTCTCACTTTCAATGTTTCCTAAAATATAAGTTGTCAAAGATTATTTGAAAAAAAATTATCGCTGAGATTCATATGTATTAGTCGGATGCTGTAAAGAATGATCAATGATTATCGTCAATCATATCAAACTGAATTTTGTATTAGATATCTGGTTTCCAAGCTTAAAATTGAGTCTACCAATCGTATAGTTAGACAACTATAGTGTTAAAATGTTCATATTATGTAATTAAAATGTATTTGGATCTTCCTGTTAATTCATCATTGACTGAAATTGATCAGTCTCTGTTAAGCAGAACGCCTCGATGCAAGTGGAATCCAGGACAAACGTTTCTTCCTATTTGGGACTCATCACATTATGACTAGAATATTTATAGAAAAATTATTTGTTTTCTGTTATCGCATAGTTTTCATGTTTATTATTTATAATTCCTCTAAAAAACACTTAGAAATAACTTCATCTCTGTTTTATTTTATTATTTTTGCATTGGTTGAATGTACAATGTAATCATCGTTGCAGCAATTTAAGCCATATTCAGTTCTTCTTTTTCTCGTTATTATAGTCTTGTAATTTTAAACATTGTTTAACTATGGTTACCAAGTTTAGATGGGAAAACAAAAAAAAAACAACAAGCATTTCTTTCAAACTAATTATTGTTGTTAAATTCAAAAGTGTCTTCTTCATTATTTAAAGCATCAGAGTATTGTTTAAATTTAGAATGGTAATGATAAAGTAAAGAACAAGTATTCTTTTTAGACAAGAATCAGCTTAGAAATACAAAAAATGAGTAGTGCTATTCTGATGAAAATTTTAGTTAAGAATAATTTCTAAAGAAGCATGCTATGGGACCGGTTATATACCCTTGAAAGCATCAATATTAATCACTACTGTAAGTTATATGATCTCTACATAAATTAATAAATTGATTAGTGACAAATATAATGATTGTTTAATCTTAAGTGTTGCAACGTGGTTAGTATTCTGGATGATTTTACAATGTGTGCACTATATGGTTGAAAGCAATTGATGGAAAACCCTGATTTACCTTAATTTTGTGGTATTTAAGACTTACCAACTAGATATACGTACTGTCGTTTAAGAAATGATACATCACATGGAATTTTTCAAAATGTTTTATTTAATTTTGCAGTCTCAGACATTGTTACTTAGCGATTCTAGATGAAAGTTACTTTATTACCATCGAATTATATGATCAAGGAGGCCAATAATATTCCCAAACACTTGTAATTTATTAAGATAATTCCATATTTTCTGAATATATCGAAGTGATTATACAGGGGATGTTCTAGACAATTTGTCTGAAATAATTATAATTTTTGATGGATCCCAGTTTTGCGAATCAACAGAACTTGAAGGTTACCAACACTATATGTGATATAACATTTCAATAGTTACTTTGTTGGAGCTTCTTAAATGTGACTGAAAAGTTCTTTAATCAATATTTTTTATTTGCATTGATCGATTACTGAGTAGTAACTAATGTGATCGATATCGACTAATAACGTTTCATTGTGGCTGGTAGTTTATATGACGTGTTATAGAGAGGATTATGTTTACCTCGGCCTCCAAACTAGTTTGTGTATAAAGTTCATGTTTAACACTTTAGACTAGCTTTTATTACTGTAATTGTATCTACGTATCTTTTAAAACATGAAAATTAATTACATCATCGTTGAAAGATTGTGAGTTTTTTTAAACATTTTCATTGTAATTATTATTTGTAAAGTATTTTTAATTAAATGTTTTCCAAGTATATCATGTATTTTAAATGTAGCAAAATGAATTAAATATTTGTTAAATAAGTTAGATTTAAAGAAAATTACTGAAGATTGACTTGAGGTGATTTTATGGATGTAGGTATTAGGCTTAGTTGTTTGTTGACCTCATAAATTAGTGTTAGTTGGGTACTACTACATGAGTGAGACATATATCCCCAATGACAGTGATAAATCATTGGACTATATCACAAATTAATAAAAGTGAAAATCCTATCATTAAACATCTATCCAGTGTTGTAGATGGTTTAAGCGTTTATTATGAAAGCTGTAGGTTTTGACTTCTATTCGTTGTCACAATTAAGGTCACACACTACTGAGAACTTCCATATTAGGACGAAACGCGTATTCAATACTCCACGATTTTCATTGACACCCAACCAACATCAGTCTGCAACGAATACAAACAACTAAACTTAATACCTATCTACACAAAAACTACTTAATTTATCAATTATAATATCAATTTTTGTTGTATTCGAAACTGTTATATAACTTATATTCAATAAATAAAAACTTAAGGTAATCTATGATTCCTAAATTAAGTAATTCACTATGATATCATTAGAATAAAAATACATTTTCTCAGACAAATTACCATAATTACTAAGCAGTATTGTTTTTACTTCCCCACTCCTGTCTCTTTCACTGATGTCTGAATTTGATGTTCTTTATTTCTTTTGTATCTACTTATTCCTTCTATTCTATTCTAATGAATCTTTTCTTGTTCATTTTTTATTCAACTATTTGAGAAATATTAACATTTAAGTAGTATAAAATAATCTAAACTACTCTTTGATGAATACTTTCTATATGAATGAATAATCTAATTACAGAACGATTTCAAAAAGAAAATATTTTAATCGAATACAGTTTGTCTGGAATTTTTATTTCTTTTCTTTTTATTCTCATAATTTTCAATTTATTTTCTTGTTAAATTATGATTTTAAAAAAAAAATTTTTAAGAGAAATTTTTTTTAAAGTTTTTTGTTTCAGTTGAATTGTAGCTGATAAATAGAGTTTAGAATGCATATTTCATTTCAGCTGGAATTCATCAACTTGATGTCTCTGTATTATTCCAGTGTTGATGTTTATAATGGAAATTGAATTTACTTTGTTTAGTGTAAGATATCACTATGTTCACTATTAGGTTATTGAGTTCAGATAATTTATTCAAGATGTACATATGACAACAGGGATTGATAAATTTCAGTTCATAATAAATTAATGAGATGATTCAAATACCTTAAAAACTTCACATTTTTTTAAAATGACTATTCACATTACTGATAACGTTTAACTAGAAAAAGTTTCTTAAAAAAAGAAAAACAAACAATAACCGATCAGTAGTTTAAGAGATATACACTTTTTCATTGATACCTGGCGAATAAAATACAGTCGTCCAATACAGAATGTTATTCCGTACTTCATAAGTTAAGATCAAGTTGTATGTTTTAACGAAATGCATTCAATGAATAGTATTAACTATTTATCTATATCTCATCAAGATGATTCATTTTGTAAATGTAAGGCTCTAGATTCACATAAAGCCAATGTTAAGGGCTGCAAGTTATCAATCTTTATTGAAATATAATTTCAATGTGTTCTAAAAACATCCCGTTGGTTTGATATGAACTGAAATTGATCGATCTCTGTTGTTGTATATGCATTTTGAGTGGATTACCACCATATACTTGAAGTGAGTAAGTATCATTTAACTTGGTGGTGTTGGGGCATATGACACATAACAAACTGAGTTTAGTTCTCTGTGTGAACACTAACACTGGTATATAGATATATCCTGCTAACGAGTCTCAGATAAGAAGAAACCTAAGTCCTGGACTTCACTTGCCAGCCACAATCTAAATTAAATCTACTAAAATACATTTATCCTGAAACGCTTAACTAGATAGAGCTATCTATTTTGAAGCTTTTCTATTAAAGTTAATATATGGCTAGCAGAAGAATTTAAAATATGTGTTTCTTTCTATTTAGAATTCATCAACTGAAAGCACATGCATACATATACTTAAACTTAGATAATAACAAAACTTTAATAAAATAACTGTTTTCCTCTCCCTTATAAATTTCAGTAAAGTAAGTATAATGATTACACCGGAATAGTATAAATCCATTTTGTTTCATGGTTCCTAACTTAAAACCAGGAACATATTACTATAATAATTTCACAACTACTATCATTTTATTAATCAACACTTAGCTTATTTCAGAATTTCCTCATATAGAGCATGCAAGCTGGTTTTGTTTTCAATGATTATTATTATTGTTTCTAGACTGATAACTAATGAAGCTCGTTAGATTGGTGATTATAGTATTGCATAATGTTTAAAGTGATTGATACTAGATTTTGATTCTATTATGTACATATAAATTCGAGTGTTAGGTATTTTTAGTTGACAAATCTTATGTAGTTTGAAAGTTACATCTTTGACTCCACAATCCTACTAACTAACGACCAGTATTGTTTTCCGAGTGTTCATATAATAATATACGGAATGCATGATAATTAAAAGGACACAATCAAGGAAGCATGACAAAAAAGAAAACAACATTAAAAAAACATATGGAATCACTTTATAAAAATGATGTGATTATTAGATTGTTTTAACGATTAGTGTAACATGAATGTGCAGTTAGTGTTGACTATCGATCTTATCGTTTTGGGCTGTAGGAGATTAGGTAATCTTATAAAGTTTTCAGTCTCTAGAAGAGAATCAAATTAAGATATAGTCCCTATAGAGTAAACATCTTACTCGTAAATACGAGTAGTAGATAACTGAATACATCAGCTTGAAATTTACCTGTTTGTGACTCTTTATAACATGGGTTCAAATATCTTAAAATACTTCAATTTAACCTGAGTCTTAAGATGAAAATCAAATGGTTTTTGTCTGTTTAGGCTTAGTTACTAAGTAGATAACCAGTTAAAATTTGAAGCTCAAGTTACTAGATCAGTGTCTGGATGTGAACATTACAAATGAAATGCAAATACAAACAACTGACGAATTTCAAATGGGACGAAACATGTCCTTAATTTAACTGTTAGCCATAATCCATTTATTTTTAATTCTGAAGCCCAAAATGACCACATAAACAAAATCTAGTTAATATACATTATACACACATTCCACCAACTGAATAAACTTTCATCTTGAATATCAACACAATTATAATTCAACTCCTTTATTTACATCAACATAAAAATGAAATAAAATGTATGTATGGATAATGAAGAACTTGGCACATGTGTGCATCATTTCATGTTGCCTATACGTCAAAAGTACAACAAGTATAACACTAAATCATTAGAAGCAGATGATGCTACAATGATAGTAACGAGGAAAATATAAAAGAATGAGCATATGAAATATGGCTCCGGGAGAAAGAATTGATACGTGGAACGAAAGCCTTGAAATAATTTCAAGCCCATGATTTAAGGGAGGACAAAGAGTAGATACACCTGTGCCACTGTGATTGATTCTGAGCCAAGTCATACAAAGTTATTTTTTTAACAACTTTAATTAATTTAAGCTAATTTATTGTTTCATTTATTAAAGTATTCTAGTTATAAAAAGGGTAAACAATGAAAAAATTCAGCTTTTAGTAAACTACCAATAAGGGAGGTGAAGTAAACTTTTGCCAATAAGCAACGAATAGCAATTGCCATAGTATAAAACGGGATCACTGTATTTTACAGATTCATCGCAACTACTTCTTATGATCTAATAGCAGCAATAGTAATTTAAACCCACTAAATATATTAATAAATAGAGTCTTGGTGGTTCCGAGGAGAAATCATGTGAACACAAAACAACTGTTTAATTTTCTATGGTTTTCAGTGATACCCGGTAGAGATCAGTCTATGAAAAATACAAACAATAAATCACATGTAAATCTCCATAAAACTACCTTGTCTTGAGTATAACTTACTCAAAGTCCTGTTGGATAGTCGTAACTGATAGAATTCAGATATATTCTGAATGAAACAGTTATTATACATGGCACTAACCTATCATCTCACTATATTACAAATTGATTGATCTAAAAATTCTACGAATAGACAGTGGCCGTCTGACCCAGTAGCACAGATGATTTAAAGTTTGTCATGAAACTTGAATTTCCTGTATTTGATTACCTGAAAGAATCGATGGTATGCACTGTTGAGAAGTCACATACTATGACTCAATAACTATCTAGTCCACTCTGATTTTAATGGTACTCAATCGACATCAATCCTCGACAGTTATAAACAGCAACAAAATTAAATTAAATACCAATCTCCATAAAATCATCTCAATTCAACTATACTTAAATTACTTAATAAACGTACTGAAAAACCAAAACCTTAGAATCTAACCTCCCTAACTCATTTTTTTCAAATAGCATTGTAATATATCAGCCATCATGAGTCTTTAATAATAAGTATTTTTTGTAGATTGTAAACAGTAATTGAAGTGGATTCATAAAGTATAATGAATTCATATTCATTTTTCATGCTGATTATTCTTTTCTATAGTTTCAATTAAGAAATTTAAGCAAAACTGTATAAAATATTTTACAGAAGTCTATTTGGCAGGTTTTGTACTTATAAAAAATATGTACCTTTATAATTAATTTCCCTTTACTCATAGAATATAATTTTTGATTGTTGGGTCTATGCTTTGAATATTCCACAAAGTACCTTAACATAATCAATACAATCGCCTTTTCTATTATTTTATTACAGTTTAAATTCCCATGTGTATGATTAAAGACTGAATAAAACAAATAAGGTTGTTTAGTTGATTAAAATAGTCACAGATTAATTTTGGCAGGGTACAATTGAAAATCAAGGAATACTGGACAGGTACTTTCTCCTGGTACGGGAATCAGCAGTGTACACTCCAGATTCCACTCCAGGGGCTTCAGGTTGCCAAACGCTTAATCTTTTTCACCACTGGGTTAGCCGGCATTTAATCGTACAGTTTCTACTTCTATTAGTTTGTGATTTAGAGAGACGATCATCCGTTGTCATTGGTGATGGGTGTCTCACTCCTGACAAGTCTAAACTCCACCAGTCACGACTTTTCACGAGTTCTATCATTGAATGCAGGCCCAGTGGTGCAGAAAGTTAGGCCATCGCCAACCGAACGCTGTTTGGGGGGGGGGCGAACTAGGGTGTTCATTGCTGAGGTGTCTCATATTAGGACGAAACAGCTGTCCAGTTTTCCATGGTTTTCATTGATGCTCTACCGGCATCAATCTGTAACAAATTCAATCAAATGAACTAAATGATATTCTCTACAAACTACTTCGATGTAACAGTGTTGCCATTCGTTCAACTCTAATTTGAAGTCTTAACAAATATTCATGAGAATACTGAATATTGATTTGATTCTACGTAAAGAAATTTATTCATCTTTGATATATACATTGTTATTGTTAATTAAAATAATCTCGAATTGATTTATGTCCATGTTTGTTTGTAAAGTGAAAAGAATATTTGTACAATCAAATAAAAGATCACATTTTACTTATTTTCCTTTCATTTTATGCCATCTAAGGAAAATTTATCAAAAAAATAATCCTTATGTATTTCTGTTTTATTGTCAAAAGTTATAAGAAAAAGAATAAATTAGATTAATAAGAGAATTTTCAGACATATTCAATGTACCTATTAAGTTTAAGTTAGATTATGACTGGCAAGCAGGACCAGTTTTAGTCTATGACTAATCAACGAGAAGATACAAGTCCAACCTAATTACATATATACCCGTTGCACAAATATGACTGTTTGGACACAGTAGTCTGGTGGTGAACGCGGTTGCGTTTGATACGAAGCGGAATAAGTTCCAATCCAAGTGTGAACACTAACATTGAGATGCTGGTACATTCAGCCGGAGTTTCAAATAGGACGAAAACGCCCGGATACCACTTGCCAGTCACAACCCTAACTAAACATTATTTGTAATTAATAGCTATATCGAGGCAATTCGCCGAGGTTGCATATATAGCGACAGAGGCTAACCATTTTCAGTCCATGGCGAATCAGTAGGAAGATACAAGTTTAGCCTAATTTTTTATTTAATGTTTTTTTTCATTAAAAATGAAAATTTTATCATAAGTAACAATAAATGTATTCACTATTTTACTTCTATATAAGAACAAATACGCCAACCGTATATTTGCTTATCAGTATATAATGATTGGCAACTAAGTAGTGGATAATGTTAAATTCATTTATTTCTTTATAGCACTGTTAGAATTCTATCAATCAAACAGGGCTGTGGTCAGAAGTTGAAGTGATTCTATATTGTTAATGTTATGTTATAATGATAGGTAGTTTAAATAAACATAGTCCGTAAAGTATTCACTTTGAAAAAGACGACTTGCAGTAGCAAAGTACTTGTATGTAGAAAAATATTAACATGTACATTGTTTTAAGTAATCAAAGAATATGATGAAAGTAAAGTGATGTAATGGACTTTCTTGATTGTTCGTCGCGTCTTAAAAAGAAGCATGAATAAAGAAAGCATGAAAACAAGGGGTTGATAAACGCATAATCCTCTACACCGCCTAGATACCCACTACCGAGGAGTCTAACAGTAGGACGAAATAACTACCCATTGTTCTCTAATTTTCATTGGCACTCTACTGTCAAGGATTTGCGAATTAAGAAGATATCCTCGATACTTGCTAACGAACGTATAACTAGCGACAAAACAACAAGTGTGCTAAGCTATTTCACATTGCTTCAGCCCAGCTAACTAAAGGAAGAAATCCAACGTCAGCAAGAAGAGTTTATTCTACAGGCAGCTTGTTGGACGGATTTTCAAACGCTTAACTCATGAGTATATATATATATATATATATATATATATATATATATATATATACAAAATATTCGTATATTCAAATTGCAATTATCAACATTTTTAATAATACAATTAAATGTTGTCAAATGTGCTCGGGAGTATGATTTACATTAACTCATATAAATATGGTGATAGCTTCCAAAAAATATCAATACAACTTGAGTAAATGAACAACTGTACTTTTAGAGATTTTCAATCCCTATATCAATCAGTGACAAATTCAATAAACTAAAGTAAATATCAATTTCCATACATCATCTTAATTTAATTACAATAATCAACTCATCAGTGACCAACTTCCTGATGTTCCTGAAGCTTTAGTGAAAAGTCCTGACTGTTGGAGTTCAAGCTTGTCATGAGTGAGAGAGTTGTCACTAATGACAATGGATGATTATCCATTCTCTAAACCATTAGTTGCTCATCACCTCTTGATGTTCTCTGTTTCTAATTTTTTCACACTTTTGTTAAGTGAATAATTAATTTCATAATTGGTTGATAATCCTTCATTTCTTACACTTAAACACTTGATGATGCAATCGACTTTCTATTCTTTAATAGACTAATATATTTAATCAATTACAATGAATACGAATGTGTAGCTTCTTTAAATGGATTCGTTGAAAAGGGAATTTTGTTTGCTAAAATGTTTTATATCTTTATTAATATTTATTCTTTTCATTGTGGTAATTCTGTAAATGAAACAGAATAACTCACTTTGTGAAATGCTTAAAAATACCACCCTCCCCAATTTTCACTAATATGCGACTGTTATCAACATTTCACGTTCAAAATCTCTATAGAAATATATAATTTTACCTTCAGATAGATTGTAGTTGTAAAGTGGAATTCATGACATAGATTTTTGTCCTAGTCAGGATTCGTCAGCTGGTTTAATCTGCATTCTAGTAATGACCAACTGTACTCCATAGCAACGTCAACAAGAAAAAATGCTATCACTTTTAAATATATTCTATTATTTGTTTCTTCAACCATAAAGGTAGAAAAAACCAAAATGCTAACTAAAAAGAACATTTTTGAAAATTTTTATATTATGAGCCAAAGAAGAACACTGATGGTTAATTCATTTAAACTTATATATGTGAGTGTAATTAAACAACTTTCTTTGATTAAAAATTAGAAAAGAGAAACAGCCGACTGATTATCATGTAATGATAAATTTTCTGAAGAATTCATATATGTACTTCTCATTAAATATCCGCTGGAGAATGATAAATATCTTGTCTTTTTAATCATTATTTCTAATCGATTAGTAACAATCCACTCAAGATATACCTTTTAGTGACTGGAAATCGTATGTTTATTTTGATATTAGTTATTATATGAAAGTAGTATGTAAGAAGTCTAAACTTATATGTTCTAATACTTATTACTCACATAGGAATATGAAATCAATACCTATTAATTAGTAGTGAGTAAATTATCAAAATCATAATAAAACATAATGCAAGAAGGGTCAAACTACAAGAGGACAGAACTAAAGGAGAAAGATTAGTCAATAGTCTTTAGAAAATTTTGAAATAATTTGGTGTGAGATGTAAGATTCAATTTAGTAATCAGTCAGTTACTCGGTTGCATCACTCGGGAACGAAAATGAAAGATAAGTTTGGAAGCACATGTTAAATATTAGAAATAGTTGCCAATAATAAATTGAAATGAAAACAGGAATAAAGAATTAGAGTAGAGAGTAACACCTGAAATTAGTTTGATGACTAGGGCAAAGAAAGTAGCCTTACAAATATTTTATGAATTCCAAGATTGGGTTTGTTTAGGTGTATAACTATGGCCTGTGTTGTTTGTAGAAGGTGACATATAGATTTGAAGATAAATTCAATGGAATTCGACATATCGCTCCAAATGCTGAACTACTCACAATTTGATGGCTTATGCTGAATAGCTGACTTCTCAGTTGAATCTTACATTTTTCATTCGATTATTTCATAATCCTTAGAGTCCATTAACTAATCTTACTATGGTCATATCAACTTCACCTAGAATCCCCCTAGAGCTACTGCTGGTCCCGAACCCGGACAAAGGAAGAGGTTTGAGCATGAGGTTAACAACCCCACCCCGTAAATAACAACCTTGCTAGAAAAAATCGCTAACCAGATGGTTATATCACTTTTTACCTATTTCTATATCCTGAATAAATAGCACAATTTTATGAAAGGTAAAGACTTAAAATGAAACAATTCATAGAAATTATATTAAAATACGCTGCACTTACTCATTCGGTGTAATCTAAAAATGACTTAAAGTGTCAAGTAAGATACTGTTAGTTAGATTGCAAAACAAGTTATTAAATAACTTTAATTCAATCATCTTACCACATCTTCCTCTATATTTCACACTTAAATCAATCATCATTGTACAGGCCTCACGACGTAAATGACAAATTGATTCATAATCCCGATTATCTGAACCACATATAGGTCCTTTATCTATTGAATCACCTACATCATAACATGTATTATAACAAATACATGTTGGTCTTTTAAAATCTATTGATGGTACACACCATGCTTGAAATGCACATGTATAATTTAAACATGGATTCTGTATATTTGGCGGGAATCTATACTTGAAACAATCATTATTGATAATTTTAGTTTTTATTTCACTATTATTATTATTATTAATTATTTTATCTTTACGTAACTGATTAGTTCGTATTCTTCTTGATAAATATGATTGATTAAAAGTGTTATCAGCATATTGATTATTGAATAAGAAATGTACATTGAAAAAAGTAGCAACTAAAAAATCAATATTTATTCTCATCTTGTTGCTATGCTTTAAAATACAATAGATGTAATCATTTTTAATTCAATGTTATTTGAGAACGTATGAATTTTATTTGTTATAGTTTTGTTTTTATTATGATTTCTTAATAATCATTTGTTTAGATCTTTATGAAGTACATAATCATTGAATTAGACAACAATCTACTTCTATTTTGATACATTCATATATACGTATTGAATACAAAATATTAAGAAGATGATGATGATAATGAATACATATAGGTGTAATAAATCACAATAATATCAAATGGTTAAATGAGTTGTCAATCAGTGTAGTTGACAAAAATTTCGACAATCTGTCTAGACTTAGATTTTATATTAATGTATATCATACAGTAAATCTTAACTGTTACCATTCAAATGAATATTTCAATAGACATGAATTATCCAATGAGAACTAATTACAATTAAATTAAATAGTTGTGGTAAACTATTTTTTCATATGAACCAATTAATTATTATGTAATTGAGTAGATAACAAATATTACATAAATGTACATAAAAACCCATAGAATCAACACAACACTGATAATGATGATAATAGTAATAATAATATTCAGAAATGATATTAAGTGTGAAAAATTGAATAAATAGTAGTATTAGTAGGTTTTATTAAGAAAGTATGATTGAGGAAATCACTGGATACTTTAACCAATTAAATTCATGTTATATGTCCGTATTTAACTAATGTTATTTTATATTATTTGGGATAACATTTAAGTAAGCATCACGTATATTGATAGATTGGATTAAGTAAATATTTACTTTTGATGAAGTACTACTACCCCCCTACCCTATGTAGTAATATTTGATAGAGCCCAGGAACAAAATATTTGATAAATACTGGTTGTTCACTAAGTACGTTACATCTAGAAACTTAGGTCATTCACTTGCTTGTTCAGTGGGTGTGAACTGTATAGTAGTGCTGTTTCCATTAAATATTTTATGGTCATTTGAGGTTAACCTTAAACAATAGAAATCAAACACTTTAATATTCAGTGTTCACCTTTGAAATGGATAAAAATGTTTGATCAATACAGTGAATATTGTAAACATGACAAATAACTTTGTTCATGCTCCCTTCTGATTGCATAAGTTTCAGTTAAAATAACTTCTAGATACCGAGTTTGAAATAATGACAACTACTCGTATTTCGCTGATATTCATTATCTAATATTTAAGTGAATTTTGGTACTACTGAATTGTATGACAAGCAGTTAGATACAAGCACTTCTAACAGTAAGAAATGTTTCTGTTCGTAGATCGCATTTAGATACTAGTGCATGATGGTTAGATCATTATCAGTTGGGCACTTAACAAATTCAGATCGTATTAGTCTTATATTGACATTTTCATAGACAACCAGTTCAATTCACTATTCTAATGCTGTTCCGATAGTAACTCAATCTTTCCTAGACGCTATTCCTATTGTAGACAACAATGATGAATAGAAGTAGAATAAATACTGTTTTACTGAAGTATCCGAAAAAAACATTTTGATGTTACAGGATCATGATATGCAAATAATCTATACGTATGATTTCGTTTGTTTCTGTCTAATCGTATACGGCTAAACACTAGTTAGCATACAGAGACTGTTCTTATAACGTTTAAGTCATTCCCTATGTACTTAGTAACATCATGGAGTAAACAAATATCTCACATAAAATTATATCAGCTTACTTCTCTCAGGTAGTAGTTTAATGACAACGCGTTCTACAAGTGAACAGTCGTTTCTGAACACTCGGCTTATGTAAATAACCATTTGATCTTGTCATACGGAATACTTGACTGATTCAGCGATCAGTTGTTGAACTAAGTATCTAACCACTTAATCAATCTATCTCTAATATATAACAACTTTATCTAAGATTAGTAATTCTAGACTAGACTTCTAGGTTAGTTATTAATACTTTTGCAGATTTCAGTATAAGTTGGAGTCTATTTATTTTATGGTTTCTCTTTAGTTGTTATTTACAACATAGAAACTACAAGTTTACATATTTTATCTATCAGAAGTCTCTATTAAAACTGATGATATACCGGTAGATACAGTCAGTGATCAGTCAACAAGACTAGTGATACATCAGATTCATGAAACCTGAATATTATGATTTATGTATTTTCCTTTTCCTTATGTATGTATAATTCACTGCCTGTGGTTTCTAATGATTATGTCAATTAAAATCTTGTTAGTTGTAATCTTGGTTCTTGATCAGACTTTTGGACTATTATGTGACTCGAAGCTGAGATTAGCTATTATCATGTAAATCACGTGAACAAACAGTGAATCGTACAACCAGCTATCTTTCATTCTAAACAGCTGTATGTGATATTTAAATGTGAATTATTAGAAACAAAAAGGTTAATCACTAAGTAAACAGCTGAATGTACACGAAAGTTGAATCTCATAGTAATTATTATCACTTATTAATCTACATCTATGTGTCAAACTCAACTTTATGCATGATTGCTTGAATTAAACATCATGAACATCATTTATTCCAAAACATTCACTAATTACAATAAAATTTTATGTTTTAAACTGTCTTTCAGTTCAGTAAATTATGTTGATCTACCCACTAGTATAAAGTGTTTATAAAGAAACATAATTCGAATTGTCAAGATATATAAGAAGTACGTATTAACATTATGGTCCGTGTTATCTACATTTTGCACAGAATATGAAAAGTATGTTTTGATGTCGTCGTTTACGTGGACAAATATATATGATGTATGAATTCTTAAAAAGAAGTAACCACCTTTTATTTCTCTTTAAAAGACTGAGAACGAGGAAGCAAATATATGAACTAATCAGATGGCTTTTATTGAGTTTCTCAGTAATTAGATTTGTAATAAGTTTCAAACATCTGGTGAAAACGCGTAACTACAGTCTGCGATTGATATATATATATATATATATATATATATATATATGATAGTAAGTATATGAGGTCTGTGAAAGGAGCTTCTATTACGTTTTCTGAAGAAATACCTCTGGATATTTGTAAGACATTAATGACTTCACAAGTTCAATTACAAAGTAACATTTTGAACAGTGGGCATCATGTGAATATTTCAAGAGGATTCAAAATTCTCGACAGACAACCTACCTTTATCCTACTACATTTTTCAGAGGCAATCATAATCATACATAACCTATTTCACTTTCTGTAGACAAGGATAGGGTGACAAGCTTTTTGCAAGTTATATCAAGTTATTATGCATTCATTTTGTATTTTATTTTACTTATTATTTTCAGTACATACAATTATTTCAACCTCAACAAATAAAGTACGCCAGTCATTCAACCATGTAGCTTCGAAGTAATCTACAAATGGTGGCTTCTTTGTGCCGTTCAAACGAATAAATGATGAGGTAATCAGTGAACGTTTAAAACATAGATTGCATCAGTTATCTAAGAAGAAGTATTGTAATTAAAGTTAGGTTTGAAATGCAGAAGGATAATAATAAAGGACATTCATTTGAAAGTATTTGTATAAACTGAAATTGATCAGTCTCTTTTAATGTATCCACGTTCTCAGACGATTGATTCGATACTGCTGCAGTTCATAATCATAAATTAGGTTAGATTGTAACTATCAAGTGGAATACAGGAAGCCTCGTATGAACAGCAACATTATCCTTTAGTTACTTAACTTTATCGAGTGAAGGAAATTTATGAAGTTAATCCATAATGATTGTAAATGAATACACAACAAAATAGAAGCTACTGATAAATGTTGTATTTAAATAACACTAAATCTTCATTATAATTTTGTAGAATTATTTTCAAATGAGAATCATAATGACGTTGTTTTGTTTCAATAAGGATGGATTGTGACTAGTCATCAAGCCCTGCCAAGGACTCATTATCTGGGTTGATCTGCATTCCAGTGTTATTTTTGAAACCATGACCTGAACCAAGTAACTTTCTTTTGAAGTGCCAACCTTATGAGTGTAGGTAATGACATACATTTGCAGAGAGGATGTTTTATTGCTGACTAAATGGTAATATTGAGATAATCCAATCAGGATGCTTACACACCATCAGAGGCTGATTAATTAAAGTAATCTGAATCAACAATAGGTATATATGCGAATCCTTACATTGGCTACCGATCGGTATTCTCCAACCAACTCTGTCTGCAAATTTCATTACACTTCTTCGGAAGTGATATTCATTCTTACAATGTCCGCTTCCGATTCCCGACGAAATATGTTCTTTGGTCTTTCTCTTTTCCCTTGGCTTAGGGGATTTCAAATTAGGTCTTGTCTTGTAACGTAGTTTGATGGTTTTCTCAATGTATACCCTATCCACCTCCAGCGTCTCCTACTAGTTTCTTCCCCAGCTGTACTATGGTTGGTTTGTTCTCTGCTACATAAGGTTTTGCTAATAGTATCTGGCCAACAGATCAGAAGTATCTTGTGTAAATAACTGTTTGTAAATGCCTGTGTCCTCTTAATAATGGTTTTCTTAGTTTCCCAAACCTTAGCTTCATAAAATAGGAGTGTCTTGACATTTGTGTTGAAAATCCTGACATTGGTGTTGGCTGACAGTTATTATGAATTAAAGATGTTCTTCAGTTGTAGAAATGCTGCCGTTGCTTTCCTTTGCCAATTCATGTCTTCAAATCTGTATTAAATCCATCTTGTTTATCAATTATTCTGTCTAGATATGTACAAGTTTTCACATCTTCCAAACCTTGTCTGTAGAGTTTGATTTGATTTGTACTTGCTGCATTGTATCTAAGACTCTCGTTTTTTCCCTTTGTGTATGTTGAGGCCTACTACTGGCTGCATTGGCCGTCTTCACCTGCATTTGTTGTTGCGTGTGGGATAAAAGTGCTAGGTCATCTGCCAAATCCAAATCGTCTAATTTCATCCAAGCTACTCATGCTACCCCATAGCTATCTTGGGATGCTGAGGTTTCTTTTGAATACTAACTATTAATTACAGTTTATTTAGGGTATATTTTGGAGAAAGGCATCTAATATAATTGAATTGTGTGCATTCATCATATACTGATCACATCGCAGTATAGGACTCTAAATAGGTAGCACTCTCGATTCTGTCAGATAAATGAACCCAGGACTTGCATGTTTTGTAGCACCATTTAGCGAATTGATAATGGTGGCAATATTGCCACTAGACATTAGCCCATTGTGATGATGGTTAGGTGTTCTCTGTGAAACCCGAAGACCCTAGGTTCGGCTTTCTGGTGGATTCGAAGGTGTGCGCTACTTAGGAGTCCCAAACTGTGATGAGACAGCTATCTAGTGCTCTCTAATTTTTAATAGTATCAAACTGAGATCAATCTTTTATAAATGCTAACAATGAGGCTATTAATAACAGCTTGAAACGTGTTATTCCTATATAAGTAATTTGTAACTAATCTCTCCATAACTCTGTAATACTTTTTCTATTTGAAATCAGGTTATTATAAAATGTAATTATTCAGAGTTGTACAAAGGTTGAATATATATCACATGTTGATATACACTGACATGTTAAACTACAATGTGAATATGTTTACATAAATTATTACCTTAAAACAAAATTGATCATACCACATTAATACAAATAAAATTGGATTCAGGTGGATTTGTGGAGAGAGGTTTAAGTTTAGTTATTTGTATCCGTCACAAACTGATATCTGTTGTATACCACTGAAGCAGCTGTTTGATGTGGTGTTAGTTGTAATGTGTTTACTAGTCTAAGTGACTGGACATTACTGCGATTATGATAAGATGAAAGGTAGCTAAGGAGAAGTAGGTAGAAAGCCCTAGATATTAGTTTTGTACCATTTCGCACTCATTAGCAAGGAGTGTATTCATTTTTTGATGGAATATGATTAACATCAAAATGGTCCATGCACAGTCAGTAACCAGTGTCTATAATTCAGTCTTACAGGAAGAGGCAATTGCAGCCCAAATAGCTCACCGGTAACAGTCGTAAATTTTTAGACTGACTGACTCGAATTTGAATTCTCAGGGGAGCAAGCATTGTCCCAAAGGTCGGAGATGTTACTTAAGAACGAGTGCCAAATAGCATGAAACTGATTTCCAGAGTTTTATATCCAATACTCCATAAGCCACCTTATTTTATACTGGTTTGCAATATTATGAATTAGCATTGTGATCATTGATAACATTTACAAGTGAAAAACTCTTAAATCTCTTCCCCTGGAGACTAAATAATCTAGTCTGTATATGCAACTACATATTCTTTTACTATCACATGCAGTAATATGAAAATAAAAATTCATTGAGAAAACTTTATCTTCTTACCACAATTCCCTCGATAAAGTATACGTTTCATTGATTGTGTTTCACAGATTGATCGTTTTAAAAAGCATTGATTTGTATATGTTTCACCGTCATCAGCACATATTGGATCAGGCCATTCATGTAAACAATTAATATCATCACAAATACAATTTGAAGTTATTGGTATAATTCGTTTTGTGATTGTACCTTTTGTTCTATGATAATAATTCAATGGATCATAACATTTTCCTTCATACAGACATAGATTACCATTTCCACATAATTCTGCTTTAGGTTTATTGTCTTCATATCAATGATAATAGAGAAAAAGAAAGTAGAAGAAAGAAAAAAAAATAGTGTAAAACTTTGTACTTCTATGTAATATAGTACATATTTCATTATTAGAATAGATGTAATGCAAAAAGATGTGGAGTTTTTCATCATATTTTGAACTCATTGCCCTGAAACACGTACCCAGTAAGCATCGTGTTAAACACTTGATTGTTATATAGATTTAATAGTTAACTGAATGGCACAAATATGTTTATACTGTACAACACTAAGTTCAAGTACCGAAGTAATTATCATCATTAAAATTTAGATATGTTCGGCTTAGGAATCTCAAATGTGATGATGTTCTGGTCCTGGATCTCGTTACTGTCTACATTCTATTCACTCTATAAAAACTTATTATAAACTTCTTAATAATGTGTATATACCAAGACTGATAGAAATTTAATCATGAATATTAACAGAGAGATAATTCAAACTCATACTAACTATTTAATGTATAAGTCTTAATGTTCCAGTTTAAAATTACTATTTGAATTCTGTTTGATGCATAAGTCTAAAGTGATCATCTAGTTTATTGAGAAGAAGGAAAGATAAACATTATGATACTATTTTCAGTTGAGTTTTTAATGGATACAATTCTTTACTTTAGTAAACTTACTACACATGAATGTATACTACTCGTAGAATATAAGAAAGATACTAAATCTGTGAAGATGAGATTTTTTCTACACTGAAACTAGATCAACGCAACATCTCTATACAGTTATCTGTGCATCAGTTTTTATCTACATTCATTGACAGTTGAAATTATTAAAGTTGATGAACATAAATAACTATGACAAACTGAGAATAGATCGACTTTGTAGTATGATGAAGCAGAATATTACATCAGATAACGCTATAGCAACATACTAAACCATGCGTTTGGTACTGCTCTAATAATTACAACGATAATAATCACTTATAAATGGATAGAAAAACAACTTAAAGTCCTGAATTCAATGTAATTAGAATACGTTGAAAACGTCGGCAACTGTGAACTGAAGTAAAATATCTTCATACTATGATTAATGAACCGAAATATGAATATGTCAAAGAATTCTTGATAACGAACAATTGTCTAAAGTGAATAAAACCTTGAATTCAACTGTGACTGGTATATAGAATTTGAAAAACGTGTTTCATCTTAGGATGAATTTGTATATTCCCGTTGATTTGTTATAGACTGAAGCTGGTCAGTCACTGTTGCTATATGTGCATCCTGAGAGGATTGCCTCAATATATGGGAATATACAAATTCATCCCACTACCAATTTGCCCATTACACAAACGTGAGTGTCTGGACTCAGTAGTCTAGTAGTGTACGCGGTGGCGTTTGACACGAAACGGACTGAGTTCGAATCACACTGTGAACATCAACATTGGGATGCAAGTACATCCAGCCGATGAGTCCCAAATAGGACGAAACGCGCGTGCTGGATTTCACTTGTCAGTCAAAATCCAAATTAATTGATACTTGTGTTTCGTCTTGTTTAGGATTCATCAGTTTTGATGAGTCTGAATCCTTGTGTTGATATTCATACGAAGATTAGAGCTTAGTTCATTCATGTCAAAAGCCATAGTATTTTACACTGAATTCCTGAGTCAAGGCAGCCACACTCATTCAAAGGGTATGTACATTTAATTCTAATGTGTTTGTATTCTACTTGTAAATTACACTGGTGAAATACTTCTGTATCGATACAATCCTATTAGAATGATCATATGATAAGATAGACTAGCAAATTTTAATTTGCAACAGCATCAATGGAACGATACAAATTCTCTTAGATTATATTCTATTCCTTTTGTTTCCAAATTTCAACAAATTTAATTTTATATTGGACAGAATGTTTCATACACGTAATTGATACTTGCTGTTAATTAACAATTATTAGTTACTAGGAGGAAAACCGAAGATTTATTACGTAATTTAGATAACATATATCTATTGAAGAATATTCAAGTAAGCAATTTACTTTTCGATGATAACAGATGTGAAAGTCTAGAGTAAAATAAATATATGGATGAATTGTAAAAGATAACGCATAAAAATGTATATCAGTGAGTAAGTTGAACAACAGTCTTTAGAAATTCTTAGTAAGATGAAAGATTGATTAGTTACCGATAATGATCCATTTGAACAACTTAGATTCTCCTTATCTGATTTACCTTGATTATATGGCTTATATAAAGTATAAAAGAAGGACATTCAATATCGAAAAAATGAGTAAATTACCTTATCGTGCTAATCTTAAATTGTTAGCTGAGATTTGACAACCAGGGAGACTTAAACTCAAGAAGTATCCAGTTGTTGATGCATATGATTTACTTTTTTCGTTATCAGGAAATGGGATTAATATCTTTAGATGTTCTTTTAATTCTTTATGTTTGTTCCACTTACTTGTTGTGGATATAGATATACAGTAAAAAACAACCTCGATATCGGTGTTTAAGAAACAACTATGGGCACTGCTTCTTGAATGTACTTTAATTGTACAATTTATGTTCAATAATAAGTTTTGTTGTCAAGCTAATCGAGTAGCACTGGCATCACCACCTGACTCCCTTCTAGCTGATTCATTTCTTGGCAATCTGTGAAATACATTAATTGTACTAATAATTAATAGCTTTAATCTTTAAGCTTGTCGCTATATCACAAACTGATGGGAACGGGAATTCTATAATTGTATGCCAGTTGACCCAGTAGAGCAGAGACCCAAAGGTTGTGAGTCAGTTTCTTTAGAAGAATCAATGATGTACACCTACGAATAGTCATATACTAAAACGAAACTGCTAATTAGTGCTTCCTGGTTCTTACTGGTACCTAACCAACGTCATTATGTGATAAATACAGATAACGAAAACGAATTATTCTTAATCTTTTGTACTAAATTTCAGAAAGTTATAAAATATGAATTTAAGTACTTGTGAGTAGTATAAAATGAAATAATAAATATTAGTCGTCAAATGACATTGTTACTGTGAATTAATTAAAATATAATTTAATAGAGTATGACTTCATATTTGAGTCACACAACAATAATTATGTAATCAACTTTCAAATATAACATTTTCTACCCTTTTTGGATGAATGAATTCAAAAGGATTAAACACATTAAACTGTATCCAGGTTTTTAATGTTCTGTCATTTCAATTCACATTTAGCCATTTTACTTAACAACCAAACTATTTAATACAAAATAGCTCAGTCTTACTCGCTTCACATCACACAAATGGAGTAGGTTTAGTTACATCAAGTCAGGTATACAAACACTAGCAATCTCTGCCTTTCCGTTCACGCTTAATAACCACTAAAATGACCAAATGCAAGCCGACGAATTTCCGTAATGTTATGCATAGCAAACTCAAAACATTCTATCATTAAACTGGTTCATTTGTTTTTCATAAAATAATTTTCAGAGGGGTCCGGAAATAAATTTTTTCAATGTAAATTACATAGTGGTTAAATTTAGCTTTTATTCATATGAAATAATGTTGTCAGTAGTATATTTGTGTTTGTAAAAGTTTATACACAGTAGCTAATATTTTCTTAATAGTTCATTCCAGACACCGTTATTAAATATAGAAAACTATTTGAGCCATAGAATCCTTCTGGAGTTAAAGAACCCCTTCTGTCAGTGAAGCAGTATAGTGAACGTATTAGTGTAGAATTATTGTTACTCTAACTCTCAGATTAATTTATTGTCTCATCTAGATAAGTAGAGTATTCTATGTGAAATTTAAACTTACAGTCTTTTTAACATTAATGACCACGACAGTGTTATGTTATCTTTTGAAAAGTATTAGAAATCCAGTAACAGTCAGTTATGTATCATGGATACACAAAAGAGGACCAAAAACAGTCATTCTAACTATATTCAGTAACATTTAACTGATAAATATTACATGGTTCCATATTGAATGATCACAATGAGATGCTTATTTAATCGTGTATATTTCAGAGAGAATTCTGTCAAACAAGTTGCTAAGTACCAGCTAGCCTAAGTGATCCTACAATGAATACACTATGTTATGATCTAAATAGTTTGGTAATAGCCAGTAGAGTACACTGGACTCTAGTCTCATTCAACATAACACTCACTATAAGTGTCTAGTCAAAAATTACGTTATTCACTAATGAGCCAAACAGTAGATCAATTGTTTCTAAAATATCACAAAGGTAAGAGTCATAGTCTGTCAGATTAGGTGAATAGACATTAAGCTCTTTAACACTATGGTTATATTTTACTGATTAACTCGGAATCTTACTAATTAAATAAGTTTCACTGACAATAACCCCTTTCCCCCACATCCCACCCCAAGTAACATTTCATTACATTACATAATTTTACAATACTATTGTCAATAGTGATTGGCATTTTTCATTTAAATTGTAAAGAATCACTTGTTTGCCCGCTGATTCATTATCTTATTCAATTGCTGTATAAAAAGAAAAAGAAAATTAAGCTTTCAATCTTCTCATTGCTGATTTACGGATTACTAATATTATATGGTTGATATCGAATTTTGTACAATAAGGTGAATACTTAATTGACTTTGGTAACTGAATAGTACAATACTGTCTGATGCTAGTCACCTTGTATAGGTAATCTATCAATTTAAATGATAGCTGTTTACAGTTGTGTCATTCTATAATGTATTACTGAGTTATACAGCTAGTTGTATTGTATTGTATTCTTAAAATTAACCTAGAAGTTCGAAAGTGTTTTGTAACTGGGATGAATATAAAAATTTATTCATTTGAGATCTTGATTTCACAAAAGACTAGTTTGCAGGTACACTGTTTCCTGTTCAATCCTATCGTGTTTGTAACAACACCAGTTTAAAGGTTGTTAATTTGGTCGATGATAGATTGTATTGTTAATGAACAATCAAGTTCATATATCCATTTTAGGCACAGAGTCTAGTTGACAAATATCTTGCTGATAATCTGGTAATAAGAATACAGTCAATCAGGCATAATATAGAACTACAGATATAATTGTTCAAGTTCGTGACATATTATCAGACCAGCAAAAAAAGTAAAATACAAAAGTACTAGACGCAGTAGTAAGATCAGTGGTAACAAAGTAAAGTTGGATATACAGAATGTAAATTGACATTAAAGAATTAATTTATAGAATAACAGATTTAAAAATGCCTTCCTTTTCAGGATATGAGAAAAGACGAAGAGTGGATTTCACTTGAACTATTAAGACAGACTTTAGGCTATATTTCTCACTTTCTTCAATCCTTCGTTATAACATTCGAGTGTTCACTAATCAGATAATTTACGCTTACTTGTAAGACTCAAACCATTCGTCAGTGACTTAATGAACTGATACTACCTGTTATCTAAATTATTCTTAACTGTTTTCTATACTACCTCAACTCCAATCACAAGACTAATTGCTTATAATTCCTTTCTTAATCATATGAAGTAAATTTAAGAATCTCATTCACTGGGACTGTTTAATTCTATCATGGGCGACTGAATAACAACTAGTTTACATACATTATCAGTGTTTATTCAAAACATATTAGATTAATTGTTTATTGTACTAAAAAACGCTATGTTATTTGGTTTATCTGAAAAGATGGACCATAAGTAATCAATAAACATTTCCACATAATTCACCATTTACATTTTAGCAAAAAACAAAATATGATAGAGTTAGAATAAAATAATAGTGGCATTATGTAAACTAAACTGTACGTCAGTTGAAAGAAGGAAGCAAATGGGAGAATGAATTCTGGACTGGGTGAAATTTAATTCTCCAATCAGCTGAGGTGGTTTCTAAAAATTGATATTTATTTTAGTTGAATAAGTTCTTCACAGATTAATATTAGCAAGGCACTACTCTACTCCCTGGTTTTCACTGGTACTCTGCCAAAATCACTTTGTGACGAATCCAATCAATTAATCCAGTCCTACATGTTATGACACTTGATTGCATTAATTATTCCAATATGATTTTGTATTCATATTATGTTATAATCACTGATGTTAACTTGTAATCAATGTAATTTAATCGATATGTAAACAAATGAGCTCAGATAAACAATGATCCATGATCCTCACTACTGACTGTTTGACTTTTACTTTATGTCATGTCAATGGGCCGGCCGATCTAAAAATCATCACAACCTGGACATCAGATCTCCATGCACTCTCACAAATCTCTTTGTTGCACTTGTAAGGATGATACATTTAGATAATTAAATGACATGGAATAATAACCAATTATCGCTTATTTTATCACTGACATGACTAATGAAATCAATTAATACAAAAACTTATCCGAAACTTTCTTAAAGTACTTTGCACTACTTGTAAGTAGTTTGCTGTCTTTTACAAAATATATGTATATTATATAGTTCACGGAATGCATAATCTCTGTTAAGACATTTTTAAGTAGTTCCCGATATGGCTATCTAATTGCCGGTCCACAACTGTTCATAGTTCAATTATCGAATAGTTAGTTAACTCTTGGTGAATACTTTCTACAGAATGATTTATGTTAGTGAAAATCTAGCCGAAAGGTATACAGATTTGTACGCTCATGAACAACATGTTCAATTTCTTATCATTCCCTGATCTTAAGAGTGGGGAATGTATTAATTTTTTTTCTTAGTGCATAGGTTTGCACATCTTATGTTGGACCTGTTCACACTTCCTTTATATTTTCCTGTTAATTTAATATCTCAAATTAGTCTTAATTAGGCAACCATTGACAGCCAGGATGCAGTAGAGAGCTGTTTCGTCTTAGTACAGGACATTATCAATGCACGTCCACTAACACACCAGGGATCGAACCCAAGACCTTCTGGTTACGCTACGGATGCTTCGCCACTATACTATCAGGTCAACGTCCAACAGCTGATATTTCTAACTCAGTCAATTCGCCATACATCGTCTTATTAAGCAGTTATCTCTCATCTTTAATTTATTTCGCGTCTACTTTCTTCTGAAACTCATCAGATAAATGCACAACTTTGAAATATTCAATGATACAGTAACTACCTATTAAATCATCAAAATGTTTCATATTCCAATTTATTACATCATATGAAGCATTACATTTGTTTGATATGACAGAATGCGTAAAACGAAATTACTGATTTTTTTTCTGGTTTTAAAAAAAATTTAGTATTTTCCTATTTTTCATCTGAACAGTTAAAAGTAATCAGACACTTTTTCGCCATTTAACCATTGTGAAATGATTAGAATACAGTTACATTAACTGATGAATATCAAATAAGATGAAAATTCTGCCTTGAATACTTATCATAAATCAATTGTAGTATGATTAAGGAATGTTAAAGTTTGTTTATGTTTTTTACTTTATTGATTAATTATCAGTAGTTGTAACATAGTCGGCAAAGTTAGTACCATGAAATGGAGGCGGGGTGGGAAGGGGAGTACATTTATCATAAGGCATCACTTGTGAATATTCTAACAAAAGATTTGTAGACAAGTTGAAAAAGAAAAGATTATTGTGTAATATATTAAGTTACCAAAACAAAAAGGTCATTACCTATAGATACATTTTAGCTTGTAACGCTCTACTGTATACTAACTTACAACGTTTTTATTATTTTTATCTCTATCAATTAGATGACTTTAAAACGACCAGAACAGTTTTCTTTCATAAATAAATTTATCACTTTACTTTACTAACATTTTTCTTCAACTTTGCGGAATATAAAGGTGAACAATAGAACATACAGTTGTATAGTTTTAGTTGAATATGGTTTCGTGGTAATAGATATTGAGTACAGCTGACCAAATTTATCACAGATTGTTGTCATTTGGTTGCGACTAAAAATCAGAAAGAACTGGACATCTGTTTCATATATTTGATGAATTATCTAACCGACAGATTCAGATTTTTCTCAATCATAAGTTACATTTAGGTTCACTAAATATATCTTACCTCTCTAGATCACATCACTCATATATAAATATAAAATGAGAACAACTAAAACCATAATAATAAATGCATATAGAATATTGGTATAAAAAGCACACAATTAAAACTAAATAAATAAAAGAATATAAATAAATGATCATTTATCATATTCTATCTAGTGAATACACATTTCACAAACCCTCTTCATTATTCATCGTTTTAAAATGTGTACACATTGAATAGTTAGTCAATACAATACAAATTATAATTTGTAGTGTTTTAGTGAATCATTCAAACGACCTTGATTCAGTCTTTATTATCGCAGTGTTTTCAAACAAATTTTCTAGATTTATTCAGAAAAAGAATGTAACACGTATGCGTGTGTGTGTGTGTGTAGGTGTGTATACTTGGATGAGCACAGAAAGATGATTTACCGATAGTTTATTTCTGTTAATGTTTGCATGTACATGACTTATTTAGTTTGATACGTTCAACGAGTATGTATTTTATTTTTTATTGTTACTAGACTAGATTCAAAGAAACAAAACAACAACAACGACACCATCATCAGCACCAACAACAACAAAATACTTAATTTATTAAAAATTATTTACAGATTCATTGAAATCATTAGTCGATGATGTTAATTATTGTATATGTAAACATGAAAATGCTTACTTTACGGATAAAGATTAGTCATTGAAATAACATCTAATGAAATACATTTGTTGTTATGATATATACATTACATATTCACTAATATGGAATTCAATACCCCTATAAATAAATATGAATTTACTAGAACAATAGAGATTAACACTTCCTCCTTCAAACTTCACTTACCTATTACTTTAGATTGTTTTTAGGTTAATGCAAATCTATATCACTGGTAATCTCGAAATTCATATCAAGTGAGAAATATATAAATGAAAATTTCTTAACTCTTATATATGGTCACTTGATGGCTATATAACTTTATGGTATAGTGTTAAAACTGTTCTGATAAATTCATCAGAGTGAATGAGAATCCTAAGATATGCAGTATGGTAACAGTTAATAGTGAACAAGGAATGAAAAAGCCTATATTATGTGTAAAGTATATCATTCGTTACACATATAATCATGATACATTATAGAGATTTAAGTGAAATTAGAAATTTTAACTATTTCATGCAAATCAACTTGTATGCAGTTTATAAGGTTAGTGTGAGTACACTAAACTCTAACGAAATTACATTGTACATATTGGTCACTGTATATTGAATTGAGTAATTTAAGTCTTCGAGGCCAGTATCATTCACGCGGATAATCAACTGTTCGAAGCGGATATGGCATTTTGGTGCAGAGTGGTTATAATTCACTTTTTGTAATTCTCATTCTGCATCTTCTTAAATATACTTCACCTTATAAGATTGCATCCGTTATATAGGAAGTATTGAAAGTCCAGGAAAGTCTGGCTACCCCTGTTAGAGTGGGTCAGGTTACAGAGTTATTCTATAGTTGCGGCTTTACCCCAAGTTCACTTAATTTAAAAAGTTATACCACACAAATTGAATCGAGTAGAGCTGGACTATTCGTTGACGTCACTTCAGCGCATACAAGCTTAACCAATTACCTCGAGATATGGATGTACTCAACTAGATTCCTATTGACGACATTTATGCACAGCTACTCAAAAGTCTTATTCTTCAACGATTTCTTGTCTTCAGTGATTACCTGACTAACGTCAATCACTTCAGTCAAACTACACAATAAATAACTCGACATCATTCTCGTTAAGTAAATGCTTTTGCTATTAAATATGCAATTTTCTATTGAGTAAAATTATATATAATTTCCTGTGAGATGTTTGGAATAAGTTGTTTGGTGACAACGTCCAACCGAGATTTCGTGATGGTTGGCATTCAGCGACGAAGTATAACTAAGAACTTGAGGGAATGTGACTACTCAACAATCAATCAATATAAATATTTGATTTCATTTAACTGCATATCTATGCAATATTGTGCATGTTATCGACTGAGAAGTGATTATTATGTTTCACAGTATTCAGTATTAAGTATCATCTTAAGTGAAAGGAGAAGTATGCACTTCGTTTTATATTCTCGGGTAGTCGTCATAGGTAACTGTTATATAATTAAGATAGGGTTTATCTGTACGGTCTTGTAAATGGAAATACGCTACATTTGAATGGTAACATTAGCTAAAACCTGTCCACAGATAGTTTAAGGAGAGCAATAACAAAGGTTTGATTAGAGTGAATATAACTTACAAAATTTTATAAATCAGAATTATATTTCGAAATTAGCCTACTTTATAACTGAAACTCGTCAATATCAGTACTAGTAATTATGATAGAACAAAAGATTCAATGACTGGTTGCATAGAAGTTTAAAGATTCATTCTATTCATTGAATTTTATCAACCTCGACGCTAAGTCAGCGGTTTCATTTGATGTAGCATCTTTGTTTACGAAACTACTACAACTTGAAACCGTAGGTATTTATCGTGTGTAATAATTGCATTCGTATATTGAGGTGACTGGTTAAAATTCATACAAGTTAATTTGCATGAAATAGTTAGCATTTTCAATTTTAGTTAATTCTTGATAATGTGTTATGATGTCACAGGATAAACAGTGTGAACTTTGTCGGTATTTGTTCATTACTTTTATTACTACATATCTCAGAAATTTCATTAGCCGTAGTTACGCAATAGTCAAAACGTATTCGAAAATCTAGTTTAACTTAAGCAAACTTGAACCACTCGTTGAACAAGCAAGATATTTATCTACCAAGCAAAGGACATGCATACATTTTAGCGGTCGACGGCTCCAATAATCGATGAAGTGTGAAAGCTTTCGATTTCTCATTATCTGTATTTTTGAAGTTTTTCCTGGAAGAAGAGATTAAGTATTATTTATATTAGGCAGAGGCTATTAAGCATGCATAACAAATCAGTTGAAGTCTTTGCGAATCTTTATAAACTGAATTTGGATTTAAGAGATGTATTAAGTATCTTCAATTACAGTCTATATAGATGCACAATATTGTATGGTGTAGAAGTAGTATGGTAAAAGTAATAGTGGCTAAATCAAAAGTGATATCGGTTTGTAAAGTCAGTGACTGTTTATGAGATATGTGTTAGCAAGTACAGACTACGCGGTTAGTCTGCGTAATCTATAGTTAAAGATATTAGATGAAACTATTCATAATCGGTCACGGTGATGTCATTCATTTATTCATCATCTTCCTCTAAATTGTTGGTTAAGTTATTCTTTGGCATATACCTTTATTTCTTTCCTTTTCGTCGGAGTTTATTCTAGTATGTATATTGTTTATTTAATCTCATCTTGCTAAAATGTACCAGTCGGAACTTGAGCTAATGCATTTATATCAGGCTTTACTTTACTTCAGAACTGACTAAATACAAACTTTAAGTTCATCAGTACACACATTAATAGTCATTAAGTAACCATAAATATTGATTCATCACATTCTAAATAGAATCTATCATCATATAAAGTAATTTTTATTAAAAATATAAGTTTCAGCAATTTACTATATTACATATTAGCATAAATGATAGTTGAACAATTGTTCCATTTCTTTCAAATGACATATACATGAATACATGACAACTGTTTAAATTTTAATGCAAATGGAGAAACTGAATTATTTCATGGATTATAGAAAAACAAGATACCCAACATGAATTTATCATTGCAAAATATTTTTCAATGTTTCTTTTTTGTCTTTTTCAATTTCTTACGAACTTTTATTGCTACTCATGTTACTATGAGATATGTAATGTTATCTAAGATGAAAATATTTTTGCATAGAACATTTATAGTACATTAATAAGTGCATAAGAAGGTGGTGAATATCACCGATGCAACATCTCATTGAACTAGAGGGAAATTTTTATTTTAAACTAATAATAATAAAAAAATATGTAGTAAATTACTAATGAAACACTTTGAAAACATTCTTTGTTGTTAGTAAGTTTTGAAATCTATTGCATCTGAAGTACACCTCTTTTTGTCTATAAGAAACAATGTTTTCATTAATGCTGTTTTGTAATGGATTGGGCTGAAACTATTTAAGTTTTTGTAAAATAATCCGTTGCATATCAGTCTTCTTGTAGATCGACTACTGCAATGAACCATCGCTGCCATTTCATGACAATATCTAGTAAATGAGATTTATTATCATTTTCAATCTGAATTGAATATCGTTATGTACTTGTTGAACATTTTCTACTAAGTGATTTACACAGTTGTTTATTATTACATACGATAAAAGTATTCATGAAACGGCGAAGATGGTTCAGCGTTGGTTGCAGCGCTCGATCTACAAGTAAACGATATGCAACGGATTGTTTTAAAGAAACTTAAATAGTTTCTGTCCTAATCCATTACAAAATATCATTAATAAAATCATTTTCTCTTATATCCAAAAGAAATGTACCTCAGATGCAAGTAGATTCAAAACTTACTAACACCAAACAATATCTAAAAATTGATGGCTATCCAACAAAATTCATCTGACAAATACAATGAACATAAGACTGATAAATCAAGCTAAATGGACAGTCCAAAAGTAGCCTGTTTCCATTCAGTTCGACTTTAAAGGTGATGATATTGTAGAATCAATCAGAAAAAGACTAAACTCAGCACTAACAAGAATTGACTACACTGCAAAATTAGTTATATAATGCATAACAGCGTGTTTGCTGAAATAATCAAAACTCGACAGGTATCCTTCTTATGTTTGCATAAATTTACATGTACCTGCAAATGCAGTTAAATTAGCAGATCAAAAAGAAGAGCCTACCTACGTGTTAATGAACATGTTCCTAAAAATCTACGACTCAGAGGATTAAAAAATTTAATAGTACAATCGCCAAACATTTGATTGACACAGGATACCAGATTGTTATTACTGAATTCTTCGAACTGTTTAATAGACGAAAGACTTCAAATGTTCTAAAACATGCTAAAGCAATTGTTATTAAATGCTTGAAACCAAACATGTGTGCAAGAAAAGAACAGTTTTCAGCCTTTGTTTGCCTTAGTAACTTAACTTTTATGTGATTACATCATGGTTATTACTCTTTCTTCAAATTTGACTTATCATGTCAACATCTTTTCCCTTTAGATCAGATTTATATTTCTCATTACATCACTGCTTCTTATTTGTTTAATCATGTCATCCATTATATCACATTTTGAGTTGAATAACACCGAGCTTAATTCACATCATGCACTTAAGTGTTTCCGACAGTCTCTTACCTTTCTTATTGTGTAATCACTTAAACTCTAATCACTATTTTACGTTCTGGTACTTTCTTCTGCATTTGACTGTATGTATGTTCGCAGTATTTGATCCAACATATTCGTTATACTGACATGTTTAACAAGTTTTCATTATTTCGGTGTCAATCAAGTTCCAACATTCTCATGAGTATGTTAAACGTTTGTTTGAAATAGCGAATTTTGTAAACTATTATTCAGGTTATATGGAGCAGCTAATGAGTTAAACAAACTGAAATCAAATGAATTCATCTAATTCTGAACAGATAATTGTTCTTGTTCTTTTGAAAATAATTAATGGAAGCAATTTAGCTGAAAAATTTTGTTTCCATTATTTTTCTATGATAAAATGGAATTTAACTCATTCCGGTATCTATTACAGATGTAAAGTTTGCAATTGTATTTTGCTGGTTACTTTGTAGGGTGATTCAATATTTTTTTACAGCCTAATTTACAGTTTGAAGTTTATAGTCTACTCAAAATATATTTAAGTGAATCATTCTAAATCAAGTGAATCAAATATGATACAGACATAATTTTAATGAAAACAATTGTAGATTGTTGTTACAAAACAAAGTCAAACGTCAATGAGGAAAATAAAAATGTACAGGTCACAGTTCATCGTTCACTTACTTCACACTATAATCTTTTCTTTTATTGCTTAAGTCACAACTTCTTAGAACCATCAACTATAAACATAAACTTTTCACACTAGCATAATTCCTTAATCTGATTGATTACTTTTACTACTAACTTCAGGTTGACTTAATGTGAATATTGTGTGATTGACTTACATTTTCTGATATTCATCTTTATCTGAGACTCATTCACAATTTATCCTACACACAGCCTTTAGCAAATAACCCACTTTTAAACTAAATGCAAAACTGCTAAAAGGCTGATTGCTATACAACATATGTGTGTCTACATTTTGCGAGAGAAGACTATAAAGTACTCATGTAAAATTCAACAATAGTTCATTATAAGAAATAGAAATTTCAAATCATCATTCGCAATATTTAAATCTTACAGTATGACTAGCATGCGAGCGAAACAGTTGTCCAAATTATACAATTGTGCACTGAGTAATTTGATATTCGTTAACTTGTCTATAGTGATAATCGAATTCTACCGATCCTATTGTAATGTGATCATTAGTTTGAGTGACTCAAAATAACTGGCACTATGTTTATATATATATATATATATATATATATATAACTCCGTCTGCAGCTGTCCTAGGGTTACTGCAGCTCCCAAGCCCAGGTAAAGGAGGAGGGTTGGGTATAGAGCTAGCATCCCTATCCCATGAAACACAAGCTTGCTAATAATTGCTAACCAGATTAAACATACTAAACCATTTAAACTCTGCTCTGGGAGCGGAAGGAAAGGACAGAGTTCAATGAAGAATACTGGTGAGCAGCCTATGCTTCTCTGTGAGGGGTAACGGGGGTAAGTTATATATATAAATGTATATATATAAACATATATGAAGTTTTACTTTATGGGTTGACAATAACTAGATAACCATTATTTACTTGAAAGCGACTAGACAGTTAAAGATTTCTAGTGTAGGATTCCTCAGCAGTGTGAATACACGACTTCGTCAGTGATCAGGCTTAGACTTTTAGACCTTTATGTTGGTGTTTTACTTTAAGACCACTAAGCTGGCATCCAGTGGTTTACATTTTTAATTTAGGTTATATTGTGTTTTCCTTAAACTACATTCACATCCACTGTTAATACGGTTTTACAGCTTATATGTTTGAATCCAACTAAGAAATCTCAAGCTATTAGATGCTATTCTTTATGGGAATTATGTATGCTCACTGCTGTAGTTTATTACTAATATAAAAAAGACTGCCTGGTGTTTTTTAATTTGCATCTAACAAAAGTCTAGACATGTCGTCTAACAGAGGCCACTTTGTGATATCATATTCGAACATACATCTGTTTAATTAGCAATAAATGTTAACTATTCAAAATAATGAGTAGCATAACAATGTCGTTAATTATTCGATAATTAGAGGTAGCCAACAGGAAATCGTACTTGATGCAAGTTTGAAGCGCATCAGTAATATCAAATCTTAAGAGTAATTGTGTTTCCTCAATGAATGAATTCAAAATTACCTAATCACTATAATTCTCAAATGTTACTACTGAATTGTTTGGGACGTGATTCATCCTATACGGAACCTAACGAATCGATCTAGATCACCACTGAAATCTTCGTAGCCATGACAGTGGTTGTTAATTAAAGAATAATAAATTGAATATATATCACGAAGATAAACATTTTTTTTATAATTACTTACTTCTTCTGAATGTAGAATTACATGAAGCGATTCTTAACAGCTTACTGGGACCGTATTTTTGACACGAATACTTTTTAAGTAAACAATCATTTGCATAAATTGTGCCTTCTGTATCACAAACTGGATTTAATTCATTTGGACATGATCTAGTTGAACACTTTATGCTGATTGCTATTATCAATTGTGTTGAACTCCATTAATGTAGGCACATTCGATAATTGTGATTGTTGAGGTGAATCATGTTGTGGATTATCGTCAGTTTTAGTTTGATGAATACTTTGACGATTGAATATTTCACTGGCAGAATTGTTGTTTGGCTGAATTTTTTGGATTATATCTTTTGTAGCTGAATGATCGTTTGTATTGATGGAAGCAGCAAATGATGACGTTTCTAATAGGTAAAAAATGATACGAATTAACTTATACAAACATCTTTACTCAATAAATGATCTGTTAAAGTGAAATATTGACATAAAAGTTGGTACATCCAATTTTAACTTAATAAGTTATAAGCTTGAAACTCTCTCCTCCAACACTAGTTTACAATAAAACCACATCGCATCATTATTCCGGATGCTATTTGTTTCTTTCCGCTTGTTCAGTTGATGATAGTTATATGACGATATGCCTAAGATTAAGTACTTGCTTTAGTTTGACATCGCAAATTGGTTTGGGTTAGACAACTATTGAAGGCCATGAAGGATTGGACAATTATTTTTTCCTAGTATGCAACGTCTTATCAATGAGTTTCTGTGATCCCATCTAATAAATCGAGGACAGAATCTACAGACCTTACAACGAACGCTTAATCATGAAACTGATAGGCTGATGTTCTGTAGTCTTATGAATAGTTAAATTAATGAAGAATTTTTCTAAGTCAGTTATGTGGTTTTAGTAATGCTAAATTCTGTAAGCTGCTTTGTTTAATTACAAAGCTATGACAATTGTTCTGAACAACATAATCTGAGCTTATTTCATACAGAAGTAGATTTCGTCAAGATTTGAATATTTCATCTTGTAAATGTTAGAAATCTTGCAATTAATATGAATAGCTTATTACTTATTAGTAATCTTTGATTCATATGCCAATGAATAATTAAGGAAATTAATAATGTCAATATGCATAACTGGTCACGTAGGAATATTGTCAGTGACGTTTTAAAGTGTTAAAAAATCCCCATTATGTGAATTGCAAACAAAACATCTAGACGAAAAATATTGTTTCTAATTAGATACTCATCAGGCCTTTTACCCTATTACAATACCACAATTTTTTGTATACGAATATGAAAATTATTGAACTAATGAAAGCGATTTATGGGTCAATGATAAAAATGAAACAGATGAATTATATAATTAATCATAGTAGGTAAAAGGTGTAAACTGGCAGTAGGATGATATATGTAGTAGTAGTAGTAGTAGTAGTAGTAGTAGTAGTAGTAGTAGTAGTAGTAATGAGCAGATTATTATCAACAACATGAATACATATTTCGACATACGAGCAATTGTAAGTTAAATGTAGATCAAAATGGTGTGAAGTTAAATTTGTTGAAACAATAATAGTGATAATAATAATCGTTCAAAACTAGGTGGGAAAGTAATGTGGTCAGTTAATTAGAGAATGGAGAAGAGGTACGAAAGTGGGTAAATAACGAACAAAAAAACAGTGATAGGTGTAAAGCATTAGGGTAAGTTGTTTATTAAGGCCATGGAAAGGATAGGGGTGTTGCACATTTGTTCCGGACACAGACTCAGGCTGTTGACTAGATTCCCTGTGGCTTCAACGGTGTACGAGATGAGATCGAATCCCTTCCAGAAAGTTTGATGGCATGAGGTACACCACTGTAAACGCTTTAGTTCTATCTATTGCATGTCCACTGTCTATCAAGTGCAACAAAATACAACTACGTATGATTTTCACCAGGGCTTTTCCGAACCAAGATGATAGGTGGTTACTAATTTGTTAATTTAGTCGTCTGGTCGTAGGCTCAATATGGCTTTCTCCTCATGAGCAGCTGAATTTATAAATACACATGGGAGTGGCAAAACAAGATAACTTATCCTTCAGTTGAGTAACTACCACTGGTCGGCTTCGTGAATGCTAAACATAGACTTGCAGGAATAATCTTTTTTTAACAGCTCTAGCTAGTCTTTCGTTTAATACATCACTTGCTATGGCCCCGTTAAACTGGCACTCGGCCACCCTCCTCCTCAGTGTCATAGCATTAATAATTTCTATTAATTCATAAATATCATTAAGTTACTCTCGAAATTTCATATTTATAACTGAATACATTCCTTGATTTCATTGTCTACAAGTCTTCAACATTTTATTAGACAAAGAGCCCCTTTTTATAAGGTGTGTTAAATGTTTATTTTTGTAGTTTCTGCATGAAAAAACTTGTAGCTCAGGTTACTGATTTTGTTAAAATCACTTACTCTAAGTTGGATAAGTTAATCATGAAACTCTTATTGTTTTTCTATGCAACAATGTAATCAGCACAAATTTCAAATTGGAGCAGGTTATTAGAATTACTTCACAACTGACTAGTAACTTATTCTTTTGTTCTGTAATGTGAATGGAACGTGCCCATATTAATATCATCATTGTTTAAATGTTTATTTTAAATACTTTTTTTAACCTTGGAGAAAAATCATACACAATTGTAAGTTCAGTGACTAGGCTAAAGAAGACAACAGTCATTAAAAGGTAATATAATTACGGATGACAAACAATCATATTGTAAGTCAATATAGCATACTTTTAGTCATGTGTCAGAAAATTGTCCCAAGAATCCTAAGAGAGCTTCGTGATTAAAGTGTTCAGTTTAAAGACTGCGATTGAAACAAAAACATATAAACATGCCTATAGATTGGAAGTAATCAGAACTATTTTGTTCTCACTTTGGATGAATTTTCATTAAATTCGAAGTACGAATCAAGACACTTCTCATGAGAACAGTGATTCATTTTGACAATAACCTATCGTGTGTAGTTTTTATGTAACTGGAATTGTAAATTAAATAATTTAATCACTTGAAGATATTCTGTACAGTGAGTAGTGGAATTGGTTGTTCCCCCTGAAATGACCAATTTGTTGTTCGTCAAATTCATTATACTGTTGATCGAATAAATTGATCGCATTGTAAGTGGCTACTAGTCTAAGTCACTCGACATTACTGGCACTATGTTGAGAGTGATCTAATTCGCCAAGGAGCATAGATTCCTCAAAGACTGACGGTACACCGTGCTGATGAATGTTAAAAAAACATGAAAAATTGGCCCGAAGTTTCCCATCCCTAAACCACATTTAGTAGTCCTTTTTACTAATAAATGTTCAATGATTTTGAGTTAGATACTATGAATGTATCTAGAGTAGGCAACAATAAAAACCAAGAAGAAGCTCATAGGTGTTTCATTTTAGTCTGTAGCTATCAAGTAGTAATTATCCACTTTCATACTTGGGACTAAATTCGAATCGTCTGGGATTCATGACGAACTCTTAACATGTAGACTACTGAAAAAATTAGCTTAACAATCTTCACAACACTTCTCATGCCCAATTATTATTAGGATGAATCAAAACAAATATAATTAATCAAGGTTATATATGAATTATTTTTCCTTGAATATTTCAATTGTTTCCCCTCAAAGGATTGTACACTCATGATGTTACTATGGATAACAATAGAGAATTAATCATTCATAATGTATATTAGCAACATATTGATTAGTAATCATTTCTGTTATCACTCAAGTGTACACAATTCATTAATAACAGGAAATTAAATTTGTTGTGATTTCCCTTTTTTTTAATCTGTTTCATTAAAGAAATAAAAGAGAGATTTGTTAATCTGTATTACAATTGCATAAATAAGTCAAGTCATAAGTACTTAACAGATGTTGGTTAGTGTTTATAATCATTTTAGATTCTTTTAAAATCATTCATACAGAAAAAGAAAAGAACTAATTGAAAAGAATAATCAGGAGGGGGGTATAAATCTGAAAATGTATTCACTACAGCCTCTTTGGAAATCCAACAATTACAAGTCTAAGTTAGGTGTACAGCAACAAAATATTCAATTCCTCATTCAACTATGATATTAGCTATTTATCTTGTTTTTCATGAATTATTGTTTTTACTCATTTTAGATTGATCGTATTTGGATACCATTAAAAAATATGTAACATGGAATAGTTATTTAATTCTAGTTTGAAACTCTTCAGTAGCACAGACTCACAACTCTGCAAAGGAAGGAGCATAGGACCTACAGATCTTAGAAGTAACAGTAGATGGTTATCGACTTAAGTCACGAGTTGATTAAAGCAAAACCATTATTGAACCGATGTTTTGTGACACAGGTGGCTATGCATTCACGTGAGATCTGAAGGTTCTAGGTTTAACATTTGTTGAGGTCTTCAGTGAGCAATGTTGAAGCGATCCCATAATACAATGAAACAACTGTCATACTATGCTCCTTGGATTCCGTTGGTGTCCATCTGAGATCAATCTGTGATAAATTCAAACAGCAAACGAAAGTTAATGTCCGTCAAATCATTTTGTGTCTTCTCAAAATTACTGATTCATTAATTCCAGTCCCTAAAAGCATAAATATAAAGGTACACACACATTGCAATCGCCACTTATTTTTCACAACGGAGTAAATAATATCATGTTCCACTAGTTTTTAATGGTAATGACCGATTTGTATCGAATAAACTGTAATGTAACAACTAGTCTAAGTAATTTATCACTGAGTGAACTATGTAGTAATGGAAGGTGGTTAAGGAGTAATCGGCGATAAACCACACTATCAGATGGTGAATTTAATTTCATCAAACCTATAAGGAACTAGACAAGCACCACATTGGTTAAACCACAGTTATCAATCAGTAAAGATATTTCAGTCGAATAGGGGTTTAGTCACTACACGAGTATCTCAGTGGTAGCTGTTCCTGATTGCATAACTCAGTAACCTTGGGTCGATTATTTCAAGAGCATTCTTTTCTTTAAGGCTGAAAATGTATCTTGCTTACTAGTGCCAAATTACGCGAAAATTAAATCGAATAGGGTTTCCAGCTGTTTACTTTTATGCTATGTTTCATCACATTCCCTTAAAATAATTTCAGTACACGTTGTGCAACATGACAACATGTATGTACATCACACAACGGTATCTATTACACATCTTTCACAAATATCCCTTTCCAAATACTTTTTCAAAAATTCAGGAATTCCTGCGTATTCATCTCTAGATTTTCACAAGAGAAAAGTATGCATATAAATAAAGTGTTCTTCCTTAGTATTTGTAGTGATGTACAAGTATTTTATAGAAGAACGTGAGTACTTACAACAGTTAGTGTTAATAACTATTCAATCCAAACAAATTTAATACACTATGATTAATTGTATTATATGTTCGGTTGCAAAACCTAAAAACTTCAACAAGCCTCCGAAATGAACTGAAGTCATGCGAATAGCTAATAAACACTTGTTAATGTATGTAGAGATGAATAATCTTATAGTAATCAAAGAATTTTTCCTAGTCATCAATACTTTACGAATTTCACCTGTTACAGTCATTAGCTTAAATAAATAAACATAGAATAGTGGTTTGTGTCAGCTACCAGAATCATTGGAATTCAATAGGCATTATAAATAGACAAGGGTGATAAAGGTCATTGCTGGCGTAATAACTCGATATAAATGCTTCGAGTGTACAAAATAAATTCCCACGAGTTTGAATAGATTGTAACGTCTTTGGCACTTGGAGCATGGGAATGTGGGTTTGAATATCACTAGAATCGTCTATTTTCCCCTCCGTTTCTCCATCATGATTATCAGTCTACCGCACCTATGAATGCCAGTTATCATGAAACCTGATTCTATGACTTCCTGCAAAATACCTTCAACTATATACCTCCTATTATTTCCCTAATGTTGCCCATTTTATAAAATGCTATTACATCAATTTTATGGTCGCCGTGTAACATACCTTAGTAATGTTCTTTTCAGTATACCAAGTACTTCAGTATAGCAGACTTGTTTGTGTATATATATCTCCACTGAGAATAAGAATAACTATGGAATTTCAATGGATACTTGAATAATAATTTCACAATGTATCGCTTACATAGAAACTAGACACTTTAAAGTACTGCCAACAATAAGTTAAGTTCCATACGAAATACTTATCAATAATATTAAATAGTGAATACTGAATATCATTCATGAGTAGAACATAAATAATTGTCACTTAGATTGATCTTGTTAAAAAACAATAGCTGAATAAAGCCAATTATTATGAAACCCAGAGAGAAATAAAACAGATACAAGAATGTCTTATGAACAATGAATTATTCTCTGTCATATTAACAATATGATTGAACTATTCTTTCTTCACTTCATTTTAGCTTGAATATACATTGAGTCAGTCAGATACATCTCGAATCGACTGAGCTTTAAATATCAACTGTTGGAAGTTGGCTCAATTGTGTAATAGTTAAACACTTAATACAAAGCCTGATGGTCTTTCGCTCGATTTCTTGACAGGGATTGTGAATGAGCAATGATGCAGGGTCTTACACCAGGACTAACAGATTTATAGTGCTTTCTAGTTTTTGATGTTTGTCTACTCAGTACAGTTAGTAATATCATATTAGAATTCACTAACCACCACAACACACAATTGAGATTCTAAGATAATTTATATGCTTTTATTTTTTTAAATAGGTTACAATTTTTTTTTAAATTTCTGTAAATATGATTGTAAGGCTACAGAGAATATCAGAGTTGAAAAGATTTCCTTCGTTGAATTGTCTTCTTTTCAATAAAATAATAGACTTCTTTATCCAATAGACTGTATTACAATATTATTATTGAATTGAGATGGTTAACGCAGATGGATATTTTCATTTGATTGAATACTTCACAGAGTGATGTTAACAAGGGACCAATGAAAATAATGTAGCACCTGACATCTGCTTCGTCCTAGTATGGGACCCCTCAACAGTGCTCACTCCAGATCACGCCTCAAGGGCTTTAGGTTGACGAAAATCTGACCTTCTGTACCACTGGGCTGGCAGCTGGTAATAGAATCCTCACTCCCATCAATTTGTGAATCTAGATTGCTCAATGCTGAGAAGTCCCGCTCTAGGAAGAAACAGTTTTCCACTGCTCCCTGGTTTTAATAGTAGTTTACTGACATCAATCTGTGACGTAATCAATCAAATAAATATACTAATCCTCACAAACCATCTCAAGCTAATTACAACAAAATAATTCATTAGTGACCAACTTCAGGGATGCTTTCGAAGCTCTAGTAAAAAGTTGTGACTGGTGGAGTCCAGACTTATTGGACGTAAGACAGTTTTCACCAGTGACAGCGGATGATCGTTGGGCTATGTATCATAAATTATTATTGTTGTTAATACAATGATAAATTGTAATGTAAAATTTTTTCTACTTACTTTCAATTAATTGACTACAATCATTTTGTGATAATATCCTACTGAAAACATTTAAATTCATTGGTTTCAATTCAGTTTGTTTTAAACAGGCTTGATGTAGCATAACACATTCATTTAAATAAAATAAACCATTGGTTGTACAAATTGTTCCACTATTCATATTACACATATGCGATTTCGCCATATCCATTAATGTCGGACATACACAAACACCAATAAATTGATCAGAATCTTTTGATAACCATTCTTCACAGATAGCACCAAAACGACATTCTCTTTTAGAGCAACCATCTATGATAAAGATGAAAGTGTAAGGAAATTAATGATTTAGTTGATAGATCACATATAAGTACTATTGATTGTTATTCGCTTAAATCATTTGGTATATTGCTTAGACGAAGTTACTAATTTATCATGTACACATATGACGATGAATACTTCAGAATGAATTTATGTTGCTGACGGTGTTCTATGATTTTGCATTCGTTTACCCTAATCAACGAAATAGTCCTCTATCACACCACTTCTTACAGAAAATTATTTCATAACTCTTTTATTAAGAAAATGATAACTCTTAACTCCTGTGTCTCCTTACGGCGTTTATCCGACCCTATACGACATTCCACCTTTAGCAGTTTGCCTATGTTTCGCCAACAATACTTATCTCTGATATGTATATGAATACATAAATAAAGAATATAATGTATCACAATAACAACTTGAGACTGCGAAATGATGTCACATATGAGTAAACATTTTGTTTACATTCAAGATAACCTACGAATCACGTCTTTTTAAGTAGTACACTAATATTCCATTTAATGAAGGCAAGGACCTGTAATTTTAAGCGTTAGATAGCTGTTTCACATTCGCACGAGACTACTAAGAAGCACAATTTTACAACATCACTAGGTATTTGAATAAGAACAATAAGGCCTAACGTAAGCGCATTATTTTACGATAGCTAGTGATATATGGGACTGGCATTCGATCTCTGATGTAAAATATGGAACATATACTGTTAGACATGTTTATAAAAAGATATAGAACTCCTTCATTACTTTCCTGGTCTTCAAGTAGCCTTTTAAAAAAATTCAGTCGGTGAAATGAAACTATGGTTATAATATGATATACTTTTATTTGTAGTTAATATTTTCCTCAGAACTCCTACTACTGAAATCTGTGTTACAAGTAGTAAAAATGAATATTAAACGATTTTATCAAATCACTATAATCGTGCACTAAACTGTTTTCATTGTTATTTACAAAATTATTCACATGGTTTATTGTTGCATATTCTGTTGCTCTCCTTCCCCTGCCACCCAATCTCTCAATCAATCAGTCTGTTTATCAATTGATGTTCTTTATAAAATGATGGTATTTCATAGACAAGCCTTTAGAAAAATATACATAATGAAAATTGATAATAAAATAAAGCTATAAAAAATAATTTCAATTAACTATTTGTGCTTGTCTCTATGGTGCCTGACGTCATTTTGGCTTTGAAAAGCAGAAAAAAAATAATGATGAATTTGAAAAAAAAACACAATTAAAAATGTAAGTGCAATTTATCTATAGAATTTTTTTCTATTATGATATCTTAATTGTGTATGTTTATGCTTAGATTTCAATCAATAAAGTAAGTGTACTAATTGAGTTGGAATGAAGTCAATGTATAGATACTAATTTGTATATCTTAGACTAAGGCTTGACAAAACCTTTATTGCTAGGATTCCCATTGAGTGATTTTGTGTTATTATGTTATCATGTTAGAATTAATCCTAACAAACTAAAAGTAACTCCTCAGCAGTGCGCATCCATGACAAAACAGCTGTCCAGTGCTTCAGGTGATCAGTGATTGTCTAGTTCAGATCAATTCGTGATATCAGCATTGACAAATTAACTATCTCCACAACAACCCTCTTAATTGAAACTAAAAGGAAAATACATTTCCAGATCTACATTGATTGATCAGTTGAGTTTGGACAGAGGTTATGATTATCTATTCCTTTTTAATCAGTTGAATTCTATCAGGTCGTCAACTTAAATGGTTCAATATAGTCAGTACTATATTAGGACATATTGTTGATGAATTTCTATTATCATTAAAAGGTTTAGGCAGATCAGTATTCGATGATGAATTGTCGCAAATGTTTAAACATTACAGAAAATATTCATTGGTAATATTTCAAACTGTTTATTATCAAAAAATATTTAAATGTGGAGCGTGTTGACTTTTTGTGTGATAGCATACATATAACCAGCTAAACAGATTTGAATAGCAGTAACTAAGGCAATTTCAAATATCACAAGATGAATTGATTTTGGTGATCATTATAAACTAGCAACTAGTACTGGATAACTGTATCGTCTAAACATTTACTTCCTCAGCAGTATTCATTCACGTTAAGAACGGATTCAAGAGTCCCTGGCTTCGTGCTAAGTACCTAGTCATTAAATAACTTAACCAGCATCCAATAAATAACATTTCTAACTTAAGTCAATTCTACAAATACTGACCGGTCTCATCTGTTGTCACCGTCTCATATCAAGATGAAGTGATTTTATAAATAAATATATATTTTAGATATTCCGTATTTTATGTGCTCACTTTGGGACCAAAATTATATATCACAGTAGAACCATATCTCTAAGAATTTTGTTATTTACCTTTCTTACTTTTTGCTTCTTGCCTCTTCTATTCCTTTCTACTTTGCATGACATTCATCATCAAGTTATTACACTTGTATTTTCTATTCATCATTACATCACAACTGAGATATTAGTAGCAGCGGATTTTTAATTACTTATTCAGCCACTATATTTTAGATTAATTAACAAAGCAACCGACAGATATGAGCGAATCGATATTGATGATTAACTTTCAGATTACTTTCATATATTTTGTTTGTAATTACACTGGACATTTTATTGTATATTAGCCCTCCCCCCCCCACCCAACCGTAACCACGAATTCTTATCTATTAGCTATTGCTGTGTTATTTTCTATACATGGACCATATTTTCTTATCAATTTGGCCTCTGTTCCCCACAGATACTATTAATTTAATCAGTATTCTGGATGGTCAGATTTCGCATGTATATTAAGGAATGTTTAAACAATTAATTGTCACTGTCTAGTTGACTACCAAACACTACGAGAAGTAAGACTCTCTCAGCTGTTTCAAAGTTGCTTTAGTGAAGAAAAGTTTGAATAGATATAATTCCCTAACCACTTGATTTTAACTTAGAGGTTGTTATCATATATGACAATAAGAAAACTTATTGTTGACTCGGCGCACACACTGAACTATTGAGTAATGAGAGGCAAGTCGATAGTTATTTCGGTGAACATGACTTAATGAGCCTCGAAATTCCTCTTTAAAATATAACGTTTAAGACATTTAACCACTCAGAAGAAAGGAAATAATAATGATTGCTTTATATTACAAAATAAATAAAATTACAGGAATATAAATTGTCTTCATATCTTTAACAAAGTTCTTTAAATTGCTAATAGGGTCAAAAGCCTGGAAATCGTAAAATATTTTGGTAAGATACCCGTTGATATAACTGAATAACATTCTTCCCTGAGAATTTTTATAAGGAAGCAAAACGGTTAGTAATCAATCCTACTTGCATTCGGTGTTATTTGTCTGAACTTCTGCAGTCAGACAAACAAAGCCCTTCTAGTGTACAACCACCTTGAGCAGATAACCTTATGTTTTGAGACATTTGTTCTACTTACACTTTTCTGTGTTTATATTGGTTTCAGGTAGTTCACAATTCTGAATCATGAAGGAAAATACATATAACTTCCTACGATAAACATTTAGAAGCGTCCAATTACAGTGCCTCTGTCCCTAAATGTCAGTAATCTACGACTTTACAAGGCCACTTTTAACGAACCAGCTAACTACTTAATCAGTCATTTTGTATTTACCTTTGTTGTACATCCTTTCATGAAGCTTACATTCATCCATCTCAAACCTTCTTCTCACACCGCTAAGTGATAAGTGCTGCTATAATAGTTATTTGCTGAAAATTTCATGGCAATGTTCATGTTATTTTACAGTGCACTTTCAGGAAACATCTGTTAAGACAGCCTTAGTGGTCACTTAGATTCGATTAATCCAATGAATCAGAAGGAACATTAATATTTTGTTTTATCTGAGATAGACAGAAAATGAAATTCAATTCCTATCTAGTGATCCACAACACTGGATACCAGTGAAAATCAGAGAGTATAAGACAGTTGTTTCGTTTTAGTATGCGACTTTTCAGCAGTTCGCGCTCTTTATTCTTACAAAAAATTGAACTCGGGATCTCTAGGTTTCATGCTGAAAGCTAAACAATCAGCATCCATGACTCACATTCACACTTTAATCAGTTAAATTGTGATATAACGATACAATCAATCAATGCTATTAGTAAAAACTGTTTTACTTACGACCTATTTTGTCCTTAGTTATAATAAGACTTTTACGTAACTATGTTAGAAATTTTATACTAATATACTTCAAAATCTGTTACATCATACACAAAACACGTGAAATGAAAACTGATGTAATAAGAAGTAATTATTGATTGATAGTTTCCAATATAGTAACATCATACAACAATTATTATATCAGTTTATTTACTCATTATTAGGTAAACAAATAGAAAGTAGTTTACTTAAATGAAATCATATTAGAGTTCCTACAAATTAAATTAATAAACAGATTGTTATAGGTAATATTTATAATTGAATTAAACTAAACATTATACTCAACATGTTAATGAAAATAAGTCACTCATAGGGTATTCTAAGGAAAAAAATATGTCTGGAGTAAACACAAAGTCAAAGACATGAACCAGAGGGACGAAACAACAACTGATGCATTATATGATACACTAGCTAGAGTAGTTGAAAGTACATTTTATACAGCTAATCACTGTTATTTTCTAACTAACTTGTGTTGGTTACTCAATTATAGAATAAGTCACCTAGTTTGCTATCATGATAGCATAACTATTTGAGTAAATGAAAATGTTCCTTTCTAGTCTAGGAAGGGTCAAACTGAACCATACTCATTTTTATGCTTTCATGCTTGATCCTTGATCTTACCGTCTTATATTAAAATATCTATTCATATTGTTTTACAATAGATTCGGTTTCGTTGGTATCAAGGACTCACAAACTGATCTCATTTGTTCATATATTTTTATATTTGGATAGATATATTACTGTATGATTAGAGACAAGCGTGTTAAGGATCTAATTGAGAACAGTATTTTCTGCTTAAGTAATGTTCTAAATTCAGATAGTAACTGGCTATTGGAATACAGTACGCGCGGATTGTTCATTTTGTATCTTATCGGTATAATACCCATTTATTCGTGTGTTGATCAACACACCAAAATATCAACGCGGTGTTATACCGGGGCAAGCAATCGGAGCCACAATCTATAGAGTCTGATCTTGGCAGTTATCGGAAACCCCCACTGCTACACTGCATTTGCTAAATATATAGTAACTATGCTGTATGTATTGCTTAAACTGTTAACTTTTCACAGACTCATTAATTATTATCCCATCTGTTTTCTTTCACTAGTTATTATAATCTTATTATGACTTCATCATCCCGATTACTGTCCAAAACTCCTCCAGTTCAGTTTTATTTTATTTTCTGTTACTATTTGATCCAGTATATAGCATATTAAAACGTTATTTTTACTCAAGAAATGATTTGATCATAGCTCTCATTCGTCCGTACTTGTTCTCTCTATTCATACCTTCGTGCTTAGCTTTGGTCGTTCAAGCACAATGTCAGCCAATTACCGCTGTCTACGTCTGAAATGTGTCAATAGCCCTGCTCTAAAGTTTGTGCCTTACGAAACAATTGGCAAACGTATTTTTGCGACGACCTTTCAGAATATTATAATTGAGTGCTGTTAAGATCATTAAATTTGAAGTTTCGCATCACAAACTAACGCTAGTTAGATAACCATCGAAAATCACGAAACATCAGACAGTTTACTTTCATTGTGAAATTAGTCAATAGTGTGTATTCTTGGCTCTAAATGAGTTCAAACTCAGTATATTTAAGTCTCGTTACCTTTAAACTATTAAGTCGGCTTTCAGTGGTTAATCATTTGCCTCAAAGCTAGGACCTCCTGAGTGTGATATACAGTTAAACCATGAATACACATTTCAAAGGGATTTCGTTTAAAGGACTTATAGACTTTTTTGTCAGTCGATCATTTAATGCTTATTATACCAAGTGAAGCGAAGGCCACTAATCAGTATTCTCCAACAAACTCGATCCTCGAATTTTCCTCGAACTTCTTAAGTGGTATTCATTTTTACATGTTTGTATTAAGTTCCCTCCTCAATATAATCTTTGATCTCTCTCTCTTTTCTTTTGACCCTGAGAATTTCAAGTTGATGCTCGTGTTTGACGTAGTTTGGTGATTTCCATAATGTGTATCCTATCCATCTCATGCATCTTCTAAAAATCTCTTCCCCCGTTGTTCTCTTCCACAGAAGGTTGTTGCTGATGATATCTATCTATCTATATATCTTGTGAAAACAGCTGATTAATAAATATATGTATACTATGGAGAATGCTTTTCATAGTTCTCCATACAAGTTTCAGCTCCATACAATATAACTTCTTTGACATTTATATTGTAAATTGTAACTTTGATGTTGACTGACAGCTATTATAAATTCTAGTTGTTCTGTAATAATAGAAATACTCCCATTGTCTTGCCTTACTAATTTATGCCTTTACATTTACATCAGATCCTTCTTTTTATCGATGATGTGTTGAATTTTTAACATCTTCTAGAGATTCTCTGTCAAGATTTCTTTGTATAAACTATGTTGGTATGAAACAACTATATGTTTTTTATTACATCATAAATGTAACTCCTAACATTTATCGTCTAGAACTTCATAATAAATATTAATAATTTCAGTAGTTGTTTCACTTATTACTTTTCAAAGTAGTCTAATCACTATCGTACTTTATCATTTAAGTAGTTATATTGTTTATTCATTAATTAATGTTTATTTTATTCATATATATATATATATATATATATATATATATACATATATATATACATATATATATATGCCTAGTTATTAATATTGACGACAGTTTTTTTTAATAAAACAAAATAAAAATTTCAGTACATTAACTCTATCTTCTTGTACTAGAAAATTTTACATTAAACTTGTAGAAAATAATCAAAGTGCATAAACAGTTGATGATAATTAGAAAAGTATCATCTGATAGAATGTTGTATCTAAGGGAAAAAAATCAGTGTAATTCAAAAAAAAAACTGTTTGCACAAAATAAACACTAATCAATTTATTGGGAAAAAAATAATTTCACTTCAAAAGATGCGTTTATTTTTTAAATTTTTTTATTTTGGGTTGGTGTGTAAATAATTTTCTGATTTAATAAAAATGTTTTCACTTCTATCTAGTTCTTGCTCTCCATCCTGCTTCCCCCCCTTCCTCCTTCCACAGAATCTTATTTAAATTGGGATGATATTTTTTTGTGGATATTGCTATATTTAGTTGATTATATTACAGATTGATGTTGAAAGAGTACCATTGAAGACCAAAGAGCACTGTAAAGTTGTTTCATTCTAGTGTCGGAACTCATGTAACAGTGTAAACCCCAGGACTGTGTACCAGGGGTTCTAAGTTGACGACAAACGCCTAACCCTCTACACCACTGGATTCGGCAATTAGTGGTAGAATTCCCACTTCCATCAATTTGTGATATATAGCACTGACAATCATCCAGTTGTTCAGTGCTCCCTGCTTTTCAGAGGTACCCTGCCAACATCAATCTGTGAAATATTCAATCAACCAGAATTTTATTTCTTTTAGTTTGAATATTTTCAAAGGTTAAGGAAAGAAAATAAGAGTTCTGTAGAGACAGGTAACAAGTTCACTTGTTTGTATTCGTCACAGGATGATATCTATCGGATGTCAGCGAAAACTAAGGAGCATTGAATAGATGCTTTCTCTTAGTATAAAACTCTAACCATTCATGTCTCGTGACGAATACCTAACTGTCAGAACTGTTAAGATGGAGTGCTGTCATCTCGAATCTGACCTGGTAATCTTTAATCACTTCTTAATGCCAGATACAATAACGAAATAATTCTTATTGTAATTCATTCTCATTTAAAATGCTATTGAAGAAGGAAATATGTTATTACAGATTGATTCAAATGCACTACACTTCTAATTCATATTCAACATTGAATGAAGATTAAAACTGAAGAGTAGGTCCGAAAAAAATAGTAATTTGCTTTTCGGTGATTAGTAATTAAGAAAGAAAATGAAACACAATTAATGAGTTATGAGGAACCAGTATTTGAATATATGATACATCTTGACTGCTCAGTGAATCACTCAATAAACGATGACCGTTAAAATCTTCCTATCCCAGTTTAATGATAAGTCATCCAATAGACAAATCTAGGTGATACAAGAAGTTAAAGATCTCAATCTATAGTGGCCTATGGCAACAACTGTGAATATATCATTGGTTTTTAACTTAAAACATATTTGACGACTGATAATCTCACAAGATTTTTAAAATATTAGAAGGTTTAATAAGCTAGGACTGATTCATTATTTTTCAAACAACGAAATAATCCTACTATCAAGTTGTAAGGAGCCTAGTTTTTTGGTTCTCCTAAGAATCTAATATGAAATTACTCTCATGCCCGGTGTATTAGTAAATTTTAAGATGTCTTAATCTCCTTCACAATTTATCATTTGTCTAAAACAGAATAATTGAATCACAAATTGTATGGTAACTAACACTTTACAAATTCTAACTTTCAACGTAATACTTCATTTTCAACAGTAGATCACTACACTCATGAAGATGTATGTATGGCATAAGAGACGGTCTGAGGTCGTCCTCGTCAGCCACATTTAAATAACACTAACAACTGAACTGCTTAAAATAGTTTCTCAGCAGACGTTATTTTGAAGATTGTTGAATTTTATAGTTCTATGGCATGATGGTCTTTGAACCATTTTTGGTAGTGCTTTGATCAGTAAATTACACTTAGGAGGTTTGTATTATGATGAAAAATATATTCAATTGCATTCTACATTTTTCTTGGCTTACTAAATGCTACAATTTAATGATATGACAATATATCATGAACCCTGTTACTGATAAGAAAAGCAGGAAAAATTCTGTATTCATCTTCAATACAAATTGAAGAATATTTCGAAAAACCACTAATTAAACTTCGTTGTAGTGTTTATGAAAATTAGGCTTTTAATGTTTTATGTGTATTAGTCATATATTAATTTCTTTAGGATACCAGTAAAATCCTTCAGACAATAAACAGTAGTTTATCTCTATTATGTGACTCATCAGATGTACATACCTATGATACTACTCGGAGATAAAGCAGAGGACTATCAGGTCTTACAACGAACAGTTAACCGACGACATTACTTGACCACCTTGTATTTAGTGGTAATATTCTCATTTCAGTCAATTCATGATAAAATGTGACAATCATTCAACGCCACTAGTGATAATTATCGGACTATACGAATTTCTGAATTATATAACGATTTCAAACGATAAAGTAAACTTTAATTTATTAGTCAATACACACCGATTTCATTAATCATTTCATTAAAAACCTGTTCATCGATCTTCTTTCTTAATTTTGATAAGAAAAATTTCAGAAAATTCTATTACAGAATCGATTGAACAATTGAACAAGTCAATAACTATAGTGATTATTAATTGTGTGCATTGCTAAAAGCTATTAGAAATCTTTATTCTTATAAATGTACACAAGTATATGTGTGTATTATCTATGTATGCATGTATATCTATGCGAATTAAGTAACTTTATGAGTAGTATTGTTTAATTTGTTCAGTTATCCAATAATTCATAAAAAGTTATAATATTAATTAAGTCTTCAGTTCACTATACTTTACTCATGATTTACGTATACAGATAAACATAATTTGTAAATACACATATAGATCTACATTATTCTGACATTTTATATGAGCCAAAAGATAGTTCTATGGGAATTCCTAGAAAATACATTTTAAGGTCAGCAACAACAACAATAATATACCGCTTTTAAATAAACATAAGTAGCTATTAATCGATAAAATGTGTTAGTACAATTGATATTTAGATGCCAAATTAAATTTAGTGATATACTATGATCTTAAGTGGAATGTGATTTATTATTCATAATGAATGAGAAAATTAATGTATCATATTGTGTGTTGAGGAGATTGTTGAATGTTAATTGAATATCACGAATTGATCTATATTAGACAATCTTTGACAACCAAGAATTGACTAACTTTAAGATATCGACCGTCACCAGCCGGTTTAGTGATCTAAGGTTAAATACTTAACTCGAAGCCAGTAAGTCCTGGGTTTGACTGCTAGCTGACTATCGATGGACACTGTCGAAGAGTGATGTACCAGGGTAAAATGGACAGTCTATTTCTTTCTCGTTTCAAATGTTTGTGTAATTCAGACCATTTCATGATATTAAATTAACATTCAGTAATTTCCGCAGCACCTGACTACAACCAGTATCATTTCGTTAGTGACTAACACCAACTTACTTAGGCTAATGAGATTTTCAAAATAAGTGATGTGATCAGCGCGCTCATCTACCTCACTCTCTGTTATTAATGTAAGTGGTAATTCAGACTAGCCCTGAAATAAGATTTTTCACTGAAAGATGGAAGTGCAATATTAACCTTCCTGAGGTGTTACTCAGTGCATCCATTGGACTGTATATTAACAGTACATTCACGGAATAGAATTGTGATGCCCGCATATTCCCAGTTACTAAGTAAACCTCTTGGTGGAAGATTGGTTCTTAAATAACTAGTTTGTAAGTAGACATCTATGATGAAATCAAATAGGCTCAGGGATGCGCGACAGCCTTGAAAAACTCCATGCGTGGTTAACAAATCTGATTCAGCACATGTTGGTACTCAACAAATGGTGTTCAAGTATAGAACCTTGATGCATTTTTATTATGCAACTTTGTTAACTTGTATAAGCTTATACGACAATTGAAATAGTAAGATTATCGAACAAAAATGTAGATATCAGTATGTGGGTGACATGTGGTGGGAATGGCAAAATTACAGTCGAGTCAAGTGTCGCTAGTCAATGAATAAATTATGAGTATACATGATATTTGTTAATTTGATATCACGAATTGGTCTGAGTTAGAAAACCATTGATCCCTAGGAATTACTGAACAGCTGTTTCAACCTAGTATGGGACTCTTCAGGCGAAGCCGTTGTCCTAAAGTGGCAATGCATGAGGTTACAAATATCAATCTTTAGGAGCTAGCCCAATGGTCTGGAGGTTAAACATTCTCCATAAAGCCAAAGGGTCCCAGGTAGATCCTTGATGGCGCCGGGAATACGCACTGCTGAAGAGTCCCATGCTAAGAGAGAACAACTGTTCAGTGCTTTCTGGTAGTTGATAGCTAGTTTAACTCAAACCACTTCGTGATATCAAAATGAAATTCAAAATTTTCTACTAACTCAATCGATATCAACTAAGTAGAAATTTGTAAAATGGTTGGAGGAAGGGGAAGAGTGGTAACTCGAAATTCATCACGTAATAACAATAAGATGATGAAGAATTATAATTATTTCAACTGTATGGTTTTAATAAACATTATGTGTCATTCATGAAATGGTCTAAATTAAATTTATTTTTATTTTCAATTTCTTTTACGTAATTTAGTTGTAATTAAGTTTATGTTTACAATCTATTACATAACATGAATGAACTAATATTTTTCATAAAGTGAAAAATAACTTAAGTGTTTCTAAGTTGTTGAATACATAATTCATCACAACAAAAGGCATTTATCTACATTGAATGAAAAATTATGAATTACATTTTCCATTAACTCTAACCTAATAAAACAGTTGTTTATAGATATATCTATTTATTTATTTATTTTATGTGTTTTATATTACAAAATCATAAAACATCACGAATATCACGAATTCAAAATATGCTCCATTGTACTTTGAACAAATGATGCATACATTAAAACAAAAGAGGATACAACTGTTAATTGACCACTAAATATATACATATTAACAGAAAATAATGCATTTGGATTAAAAAGCAACTGTTCCTATGGAAAGTATACATTCACATTAATAATATAAAAACGGTATCAATGGATTTTACTAGTTGAGTGATCAATCAAAACAGGTATATAGATATTGATACATATATATATATATATATTTCATAGTTATATACATTTCAGCTTACATCATATTTCCGTAATAATAGATACAGGACAAAATTACACATCAAATATATGAACTATTGGATGGTAACTCAATCTATGCTGAATTTTAATAGCGAATCAATAACTAATATTAAATAAAATGACAGTATCGTTGATTATAGTAATTAACTTATTATTGAATAATTCCCTAGAGTTCTAGTGCGAAAGTTGTAATTGATGGTGTTTACAAATGTCGAAGGTGAGACAGTTATCACCAATGACTTTGGATGATCTTCGAGTTATATCAACAAGTTACTTGAAGTGAAAAATGTTATTATTCAACACTGACAGTTCTAGGAACCTTGTTCGATGTTTGGTGGGTTTATGGGTGCTCACACGTTAAGGAGCCTAATTTAAATGTGAACCAGTTGTGAAATGCTAAGTAGTTATCTTTGGCGTTCAACCGAAGATCGTTTTGTGATGAATAACGATAACAACTAGTAATAATAATAAAATCGGAATAAAAAGGCAATTCAAATAGTATTACCTTCTCGTTATTTCAGTAGCCGGTCAGAAAGAATGATGACTTAAGCCAGTAAGACAATGTAAGCATTAACTGAAACTTAAGTAACGACCTAAACTTATAAGATTTGATGTTTTGTAATAACGAATGGAAGAGTACTGGTTGTCTGTAAAATCTCATAAGGGTACAAATTTATCAGATTACAATGATGTAATAAAAACTACTATAAAACACCTATGTGAATATATGTCAACAAAAAAGTCACAATAAAATGACACAATAGTAGTTTGAACATACCGCTACTAATATACATGCATATATGTATCTTAAATTCATCAGTTACATTATGTATTGTAAATAATTAATAGAAGGGCTTAAGAGTTTAGGGACAGTAGACGAATTTAGTAAATCGAAAAAAACTAATACAAGTCTATTCTGAAAAAAAACAATTCACTTTATTAAACCACAATCACATTCAACTAGCAAGTAAAAACCAGGACCAAATATTAGTTAATGACTCAAGCTGGTATGAATGGAAAAAATACAGAATAATATATAGAAATATGTAAAATTCTTATAGATATAAAACTGAGGTTTCAGTAGCAAAACATTTTACAAGTAATAGGTAAAAGCTCTTATAGATATCACAGAAGACATTATTAAATACACATTAAAAGTATTAATTAATTGAAAATAAGTAAGTACATGAGGTAAAAGTTATGACAATCAATATAATACAACAATCCATGGTGACAATTAAAACAAACTAAACACACAACAATAAAATGTCATTCACAATTCATCTCATACAACATCCTACAACATATATCCAACTAATCTACACCTACAATAATAACACTCAGCCATCTCAACACAATATATCTCATCATACTACTCAATTCTCAACACAATATAACACCAATTAATTACAACTCCACATTCAAATATTTACCAAAATATGCATCAATTATTTACAAACAATGACATCAGTCATCAATCAACTAGTCGACCACAATTACACCTTTCATCAATCAATATATTCGTCATCTACAATTCGTCAATGAAGAGATCTCCATTCATTTCGTCAACAGACTGAAAATAAAATAGATGATGATGATCATAATAACAAGGAGGAGGTGGACAACAACATAATAACACAATCTACCACATTGGCACACTCGTCACAATTTACTCACTCATTACATTCGAAATTATTCCACACACATTTCATACAAGCTTACCAAACACAATCATGTACTCCTATACAAATGTTAACACATCACTGATAATATACACAAAGGTATGTTTTGTGCATATTATCACTAAAGACTCAATCTTCACAACATCATTCAAACTACACCCACACTACACTACTTACTCTGCATTACTCCAATAGTCTCAGTCCACCTTACATAATACACAAATTCTCGTCATTCCATCTCGTCATCAAGTGAATCACAGATTCAATAATACCAACCACATTAGATTGCAATTACCATTCTTCACTCTGATTAGTGTCCATTCGTCAGAAGTTCTCTCAGACAATCCGGTTTGATATTTCTTCCTTCATCACATATTACATGGAGTTTATGAATCAATAATGAGTATCATTCATCGATGAAGAGGACTTTCTTTCCAATCATGTTATTTACTACATGTGTACATTTATAATCATAATGTATTGCTTCACAATCATCAGAATGAAGTGAGCATCAATCGAATGTTTAGTTAATTTGTATTGTGACTGGCAATACAAATTAAGTGATAATTACGATTAATAATCGCTATATCGAGGCGATCCGCACAGGATGCACATATAGCAACAGTGACTGACCAGTTTCAGTCTATAACAAATCAATGGGAATATACAAATTCATTCTACTACGAATGTTTAGTTGTCTATGATTTCTGATCAATTTACTAAATGATGTAAAATGAGTTTATCTTTAAATGAGTGGACACTTTTCTACACAACTGATTCCGTTATCAAAAATGTAAACTCAATATTACGTAACAGTTAAATAATGATAAGCATAAAAATAATATTTAAAACAAAGTGATGAATAAATTGTTTCTTATTGAAATATTGTTTATCTATTCTTTATCTTTTTTATATCCTTCATCAACCATACAACCCTAGTAAATGATAGTGTTTCAAGAAAACGCTTTTTCATTTATTCACCTTTATTTTTAATTATTGTCGCTGAAGTTTTCTTCATTTTTGTTATTATCAGAAAATAATTGATTTGCAATCGATTACAATCAAGAAAATATTTTAAAAATCAGTTATTCTTTAGTAAGAATTATTGACTATTTCATAAGTTTGTTGCCAGTGTAATACCTTGTTACCACCATACTTCTTGTCAGTTCCAGTACATTGTATCTTTGTATCAGACATCAAATAATAAAATTGTCTTATTTGGGGATAGTGAATTATGCAAGTACATAAAAATTTCATTAAATCAGTCAGTATTTATCTGTATAGTATTGATACAAATAAGTGAAAATTATACTAAATTGTAATTATTATTTTATGACAAGCTCTTTCCTACTAGGTTTATTCTAATCACCATGGTAACATGGATTGCAAGAACAATAACAAACTTTCAGTATCACAGAGAAAATAATAGATTAGCGAGAATTAGTCAAATACACAGTGTTGTTGCGACTTTTGTTAACATTATTAGAAGAACCAATAATAATAATAATAATAATAGTGGTTACATTAATAGGTACATCAGTTTCACGGTTTATGTCGGCAAGATCAATAGAAATTTTACCAACGGCAAATTATGCTTTTTCCATAACCATGTCTTGTTTTAATCCTTGGTCTAATATAAGATAGGAACATGGCGTTTATAATATACAAGTACCATTTTTCACGAAATTTTCGAGGTTGATAAATGTATATATGATTTGAGAAGTCTTGAATACGACAATGTACCTTTTTCTTGATTATGCTACTAATAGTAAATAATCCACAATCTTTAAGGAGTTCACTGCGTGTGTGTTTGACAAGTATATCTGGTCATGTTTGCATCCACTAAGTTGGTGAGTACTGTATAACAAAATGTAATTTTTATCAAATAACTCCATTTCAAATATCTGAAGTTATATGTAGCTGACTTTTAATAATGTACCTAACGAGCCAGATGAAAACTCAAATATATTGAAAGGTTAGAAATGGAAATTGTAATTTAAGTTATTATTCAGTCTACGACATTCATCCATGGAATGAACTGAAAAGAAAGCAAAAATACTGAGTATAACAGACTTAGTAAATACTGCAAATGTTGTGGATAACCCGCGTCTATGACTATTATGATCAAAGTACTGTCACTTAATTTAATTTCAGACATGATTGTTGGTTTACTTTAAAATAGCAATAGTTTCTGTTTTTGATTATATCATCTACTAGATATGTACAGTTGTGTGTATATCGTTAATGGGTAACTCGGCAATAAGCTTTAGATAAGTTACAGATATAGTTAACGTAATATGTATCAGCATTTTATTGCTAATGCAAAACAGGTTATGTGGTTGGATACATCGTACTCAATCAAAACGAATTTTAAATCATTGCCCAGTTCCTCAAAAGATAAGTTTAGAAAGATCACTTGTTCTACTCTTAAAAACTTTTTAAGCGAGGCCAAAGGGAGCAGGGCTTGATCATAATACGTAGGAAACTTAAAGTTAACCGGAAGAAAACAAGTATGCAACCAACATGGATCGAGGAACGTAAATGATGTGCAAATAGATCATTGAAAGCAATGTATATAAATGCATGATTTTCTCTGTTTTCACCTAATAGACTATCACATTAGTTCATCAGTTATTCTCACAATTATACTCGGATTTTAGGTGAGTAATTGTTTCTAACGGAAGTATCTTCTGCTTTACGCTTTCACATCACCTTTTGATCTCTTTCTTAATTAACTCTGATACTTAGAAAAGATTTAATATCTACTTATTATGATCTTTAACCAAGTACTGTTTACATGAATGATGCAATCAAAAAGAAAGTTTTCTTAGTTATCTGATTTTGAGTATCAGTAATATCAGTCGATGAATTCTGGCTGATTATACTGATCGAACGGTTAAGTGTTCGCTGCAAAATCTGAAAGTCGTTGACTCTATTTATTGATGAAATTATGGATGAGCAATCATACTCAGTTGAATAAATATAATGGCGTTCATCAGTGATTCACGATTCTGATCAACATTGTATTTGAGATTGCAGGTTTACTTAACAGACGAATCCCAAATGGCCATAAAGCTAATTCCAGGTCCTCTTACTGGATGTTTCGTATTCACAACAAGGTATTAATGGTGTCAAAAGTGTTAACAGCCGAGAAGTAATAGAAGGACAATGGAAATATAAATGAAATGGTGCTGATAGTATCACGAACAGTAATATCAATTCAATTAGAGTTCTGGCTCTTTGATTAGATAATGATTAATATAATGATTTTTACCGTCTTGATTCATTTGACTGATCAAATGTACAAAATATTCTGTGTTAATCATGTTAAGATTATTAGGTTAACTTCTTCATCTTTGTAGAAATAAATGCATTATTTCCACAGTGACTGTGGACAAATCCAAACACGAGACAAGCTACATATTGTAATAGATAAAGTCTTGTTTGTTGTTAATATTCATCTATCTAACGCGATAAATAATGCGATGATATTGAAATAAGGAAAATTTTAAAGTTACCGTACTTATTTTTCGAAAAAAATATTACTAGTTTCGCATACTTATGACTTGATACATATAACATTCAATCATGATGATTGTTAGCAACTGATTCACACAAAGAATACATTTAGAAATGTATTGGTTTAAGTAAATTATAGATACCAGGAATATCTTTAAGGCCAGGATGACAACAACAATAACTAATCAGAATTTTATTTTGAACTCCAACAACGATATACCATAATCACTTATGAATAATTAAAAAATCATTCTAAAAAAGAGAGCTAAAATCGTAACTGATTAAATACAAACTAATATTTTTTCAGTTAAGGACTGATAATCATTTCGTTTCACTTTAGAGGGAGGGGGAAGGAGAAAGTTAGTCAATGAATACTTGTTTTGTCATAAGATAGGACTCCATGACAGTACATATCCATAATTCTATTAAGAAGGTAACTCAAGGTATTCAGGACAAATGGAGAACGCTTAATTTCTCACACCAATGTGATGAAATTCAATCTATCTTATTACTCGGCCTTCATTTATTGCTACCAGTCAAATTCCACTAGTCGTGGCATCTCATTTATCCTCCAGGAATTATTACTTAAATGTTTATAATGATATTTTTGAAGTACGGGCTATATGAATATTTTAGTAGGGTTAATTTAATTGGATGTTATATTCTAGTGTCAGACTACTTCGAAATTAGTCATAACAGAGGTAGAAGTCATTAAAAACATCTCTGTATTCATTTAAGTTTCGTTTGTTTAGTTGAACATTAGTAGATCATATCAAAGTAAAATGTATGTTCATTAATAATAACGATAATGTATTTTCAATAATTGAATCGTTGAATATTCTATCTGGAACTAGATAAAATCATTTAACGTTGATTGATTCACGATTAAATTATTGGATTATTTCACTTTCTATGAGAAACCATCCAGAAATATTGATTATTTACTACTTAATTCATCATAATTATGTGCCAAATTGCCAGAGAATGTTTAGATTCAGATCAATTTACAATCAATTAACATTATCGATATAGATCGATTTTACCAATTATTAGTTAAAAACAACGTCAAGCTAGAGGTCAGTTAAATAAAACAGGTAACAAGAATAATGAAGATAAAACTTTTGAAAAATCTGTTAGCAGATTCGTTTATCAGAAGAGGTTGGTTAAGTAAACTATTTCAGGACTAATATATTGGTCAATTTTAAGTAAAAAAAGTGTTTATAACACTGACCAGAATCAAAATGAAATCTTTACAAATGAGCTATTTAGTTTACTGGGTATTCATCATGAAATGGTAACAACCGAAGAATGTATTTAAATGTATATTGTAATATTAAAGTTTATTCCTTCAATAGCAGTAACTGAACTGAGGCTAGAACTTTCTTTTATATTTAGAACAGATACAACTTGTTACTCAAAATGTACTTGGTTAAAGTTTTCGACTTTAAAGTCATAATTTTAGTTAGTTGTACAGCGTAATTTTCATGGATTAGAAAGTAGATCAATCGCTTTGTCATGAAAACACTCTTTTAACGTCAATACAAAAAGAGAATGGATACATGTTTTCATTCACTATGTCTTATCAACAAGTGTATTCGACAAATCATTAACATTAATTTTTAATTCAGATCAATTCGTGATATCAAATTAATATTTAACAATCATCACCACACCCAATTACAATCAACATAAGCTTACTAGTGGTTAACTCCTGAAGATAATTTCTAGAGCTCTATTCAGATGTGATAAGCGGAGTTCACCTGCTTTGAGTGTGAGGCAGTTACCCACCGATGGCAATAAACAATGTCGCACAAACGTATCACGAATTGATTGAATTAGAAATATCAGCCGTTAGGAGCCAAATCAGTAGTCTAGTGGCAGGATGTTCGCTGCAGAGCCAGAGGGACCTAAATATTATTCCTTATGGGATCGTGGATGTGCACTACTGAAGAATCCGATAGTAAGACGAAGCAGCTATCCAGTGCTTCCTGGTGACCAATGGTTGTCTAATTCAGACCGATTCGTGATATCAAATTAACATTCGACAATCGCCACAACACCCAATTAAAGTCATTTACTTATTTATCCAAACATAAAAATTGTAAAATGAATGAATGGCACTGGTATTTTAGATACCAACTCGTTCCTAAACCCAGAAAATTTTTAGTGACTGAGTTAATGATTTTTATAGTTACTTGAATTCTATTACGTAACTCACTGTAATAATTATGTACCATGGAAAGAATAAAATTAGTGGATAATCTAGAAAGATGTAAATTAATTGCACGAATATCTTAATCACTAGGTTATATTCTATTATCATAAAGGAAGTGAATATTTTACTCCGTAATAAATAACTATTAATCAAATGAATAATTATCGGTCACAATGATTTTCACTTATATTCAACAATTACAGAATCCTATTTTACAATTTTTGGTAACGGAATCACTTGTAAAGAAAAGTGTCCACTCATTTAAAGATAAACTCATTTTACATCATTTAGTAAATTGATCAGAAATCATAGACAACTAAACATTCGATTGATGCACACTTCATTCTGAAGATTGTGATGCAATACATTATGATCATGATTGAACACATGAAGTAAATTACATGACTCGAAAGAAAGTTCTCTTCATCGATGAATGATACTCATTATTGATTCACAAACCTCATGTAATATGTGATGAAGGAAGAAATATCAAACCGGATTGTCTGAGAGAACTTCTGACGAATGGACACTAATCAGAGTGAAGAATGGTAATTGCAATCTAATGTGGTTGGTATTATTGAATCTGTGATCCACTTGATGACGAGATGGAATGACGAGTATTTGTGTATTATGTAAGGTGGACTGAGACTATTGGAGTAATGCAGAGTAAGTAGTGTAGTGTGGGTGTAGTTTGAATGATGTTGTGAAGATTGAGTCTTTAGTGATATATGCACAACACACATATTTGTGTATATTATCAGTGATATGTTAACATTTGTATAGGAGTACATGATTGTGTTTGGTAAGCTTGTATGAAATGTGTGTGGAATAATTTCGAATGTAATGAGTGAGTAAATTGTGACGAGTGTGCCAATGTGGTAGATTGTGTTATTATGTTGTTGTCCACCTCCTCCTTGTTATTATGATCATCATCATCTATTTTATTTTCAGTCTGTTGACGAAATGAGTGGAGATCCCTTGAATGACGATTTGTAGATGACGAATATATTGATTGATGAAAGGTTTATTTGTGGTAGACTAGTTGAATGATGACTGATGTCAGTGTTTGTAAATAATTGATGCATATTTTGGTAAATATTTGAATGTGGAGTTGTAATTAATTGTTGTTATATTGTGTTGAGATGGGTGAGTGTTATTATTGTAGGTGTAGATTAGTTGGATATTTGATGTAGGTTGTTGTATGAGATGAATTGTGAATGACATTTGATTTTTGTGTGTTTAGTTTGTTTTAATTGTCACCACGGCTTGATGTATCACACTGATTGTCATATTTCCTACCTACTTCTATATTTTTCCAAAATGTTAAATAGTCTTTTTACTCTACTTAACCAAGTATTCCCTCATTTTCATTTGTACTCATCGTGTTCTGGTATAATTATAATTGTCAGATTATATAACCATATTTACAGTGTCGCGTTTTTTTAATTTGATAGGATTATGCTGACATTCAACATGTTTTCCTTTGTGACTTGATAAAGCTTCTATTAATATTATTTTTATTGGTTATAGTAGGCTAATATGAGAAGTCAAACTCATTTATTTCTCCAAGTAAATTAAATAGTGATGTGATTAATGCTACAAAATTTTGGATGTTGTCATGTATCCTAATTACTACTGGAGTTTAAATGGTTGGTTTCACACGATATCATCAACAGTTGATTGTAACCATCAGTTTAAACTAATTTTGAGACTTTTGTGTACTATAAAGATCCAAATAGACTAATTAATTGTTCTATATGTTCATCCTTTTCGAATCGCTTTGATTATGTAGTTTACTAATTGTTTTAGTAAATTTATATTAGTCCTATAATTAAAATTCATGAAGATCGCTTCATTTTATTTGCAACCAGTAAGCTATATGTATTTATATCCCTAGTGTTCACGTCGTAGCTTAGTAAATAATTCATGGATGTTTGAAGTAAAAGGCATTTGAAATACTTCGTTACCATCAACATTCGAATGCTTAATCTCCCAGCTGAGCAGTCACAAATAGGATGAAATAGTATAGCCAGCTAAAATGATATATATATATATAACTGTTTGTATTATTTCAATCATCTCCTTAATTTCTTACATAAAATTATGGTTAAAAGTGTTAAAAGTTGCAAAATGATGATTACTTACTATTGACTGCATTATCAATATGACTTGATGTTAATGATTTTAATTGACCTTTCAATAATTCAGAAGTTGTTGACAAGGTAAAAATTCCACCAGGCATTAAAACTAACTGTTTCTGTTCATCAGTATGTAATGCATTATTTATATTTTCTGGTGCATATGTAATCCATTCATAAATTTTACCCCTTTCCAACTTTGGTAAACATTGTTCTTCTTCTTCATCATCATCATTACTAGACTTATTCTCTTTAAAGTGATTATAAGTTGTATCATCTGTTGATTTAATTTGATTTACATGTACTAATTCATTTACATTAAGTTGAGTGATATTTTTATTTGATGGTTGTTTTAAAATCCTCGTTATTTTAACAAAAGCATTTGAACCACTGTTTTCATCAGTAGTATATCTTGTTATTTTATCTAACTGAATAATTTCAGCTTGAAATCGATAAGTATTTTTTGAATTTGATAAAGCAATTAATTGTTCTCGACTTAAACATGACCATGTTGCTGATAAACTTGGATAATATATACTACTAATAATGATGATAGTAATGATAATGTTAAAAATAGTGGTAATATATAATGATGATGTCCAGGATGAATACTCTTTCTGATATGTCATAATTATGTAATGCTTACTTACGATTTTGTGTAAATTCTAACTGTATTCGCCGCCCTGTCATCATTAATATAAATACTGAATAGGGAGAATTGCTTATAATAATAATAATAATAATAGTAGTATTTTTAGTGATCCAGTCAATTTTCAGCTATTCATATCAAATCATTGAAATTATTAAAACATTTTCTTGATGTAACTATGCTACACTCACACAGAGGAATGATAATTGTTAACTAAAATCCATAAAATTTTATTCTTGAAAATGTTACCATGCAATTTACAGAAGGCAATAGATGAATTCATTGAATGTTAATCAGTAAGTGTAATTGTTTTACTTGATGATAACAATGATTGAGTACATTTTTCAAGTATTTATAATAAATGTTTATTAGAAAAAAAAAAAAGAAAGCACACATTTCATTTAAATGAGTTCATTGTATTTAAAGTATATTAGTTGATTACTCAACAAAATATGTAGACATCCAAATATATGTAGCCTGTATACATATGAAGACATATGCACACACGAACGCACATATATATATACATATATATACATTCCTGATAGATAGAAGGACACACAGTGTCATAGCAACAAGACAGTGGTTTCTACTACTGAACAAATATGTAAGTAGGTGGATGCTTATAAAATATCTTAGCTTTTATTTCTATGCCCAGTTGCATACCTTTACACTCATAAATATCTGTAAACAGACATATACGCACATAGAATTCATCAATGAAGAATTGATTGTTTACAAAGCACAAATAACACTCAAAATTTTTTCTACATAAAAGAATATTCTGCTTCTATTTTCAATTATTTATCAACCCGAAGGTAAAAGAAAAAAGAAAAAGGCACAACAAAATAAGAAAAATTCTGAGATAATGCAAATAAATGAAAAGTTAAGTTTCGATTCAATTCAATATTACCAAACAGTAGTTCATTATTCTTAATCTAGTCAAAAAGAAAACCATAAAGGAATGTTTATTAGTTAAGTGAAATGGAAATTTTTCAAATCAGCATTACATAATATGCAATAACTTATGTCCTACTTCACATAATTGACAGAATCATCCATAGTTTATTTATTATAAAAAAAAAAAGACAAAAATATTTATAAAGTAAAGAAAATTCAAAACAACATGCTCATTAGAAAGATGTAATTTCAGAACTTATTTTTGATTAAGACATAAAAAGTATGTCATAATGAGTGTATATGCTAAATTAGACTACAGTAAATATACATGTACATTTCGTGAATTCAATTGAATGGCCTTATATTGAATATGATGTAAATGTTGGCATTTTAAGATGATCTACTCACTAATAATAATTAGCGACTAAAAAGAATAAATTATACATCCTAAATTTTTACCAGCAAGTAATTCGGTTAATATCACACCTCCATTTATTACTAGTAAACAAAAAAAGTGTGAACAGTGAGGCCTACATCATTACCATAGCGATCCAGTAGTTTGTCGCCAACGATTATCAATAACAGTTGTGTTACATAGACAGAGTAAAGATTGTACATCAAAACTTCAAAGAAATGAGCATTTAGATTCTGACTCATTAAGTTAATCATTAGATTCGTGAATAAAATAATTAGTGTCTATAAAAATAAATTATATCGAAGACTGTAAGGCCTCAGTGATGAAGTTCTAATGTAGGGTGAAGTAAACAGCAAACGTAAATAACTTTATTACACCTTCACATATTTTCCACTAGTTTGTTGTCTACACTCAGTTCATTGACTGTTGGGAAACATAAATAGTAAGTGTACAACGTAATGAAATTTAAAACCAGTGTACATTACAATATATCACTATATGCATTAATTAATGCTACCGGTCACTTGTCATTCAAACCTGAGAGTTTGCTGCAAGTTATGCTTTCTGTGGAATTGACAAAGGTACCATTATATTTCACTGTCTAGATTGTTATCAATATGCTATTCGATTAATCCTTGAACCCCTGTTACAATGAGAAATTCATAATATTTACTAATGAATGTTGAATACTTGAATGGAGTGTTACCTATCGACTATGATATTCCACTCCTCTACTATCATACCACATTCACAAACATTTTGTATCTCCAATAGATATTATTTAGTGGATGTATATTATGTGGTGTAGATTAAATTTATGCTTTCATCTCTAAAACATAATAATAATTAGAAATAATCAGATCATACTCATAGCTATAACAAACTCTTTCTGTATACGTCACAAAAGAGGCTTAAATTTTCTTATGGTTAAGGCTTTTGTAAATTTAAGAACACATTTATCATAAATTTTTTTAAAGCCATTGTAAGATGCAACTTTAGGCTGTATTAATTATGTTTCGAGAGAGATGGGCATGATTTTCTATTCCATCTCACTATACAACCACTTTCCACTATGAAGAAGATATGTAGTAAATATTCCTATAATTCGTAATAAATATTTCATAATGATTCACTGATTAGACAGACTCAATACAGTACAAAACGATATAATTTTGGCTCTTGAAAAAGAGAACAGTAACCAGTTGCCTTTCCCAGATATCCTTCTATATCGAAGAGATAGTGGTTCTACAAAGTTTCAACTTTAAGCATGTCAACATGGACTGGCTAATATTTGAGCTGTCTTAGCTTTTGCCTGATGAATTACAAGCGAGGACTGATAAAGTGGTTATCTAATAGAATCCAACACATCTGTACAGCAAATGTGATTGAAGAGGGTATAGAACCGGTGGCCAAGTGGTAATCCAACGGTGTAATTTCGAAGTACTAGTTAAAAACCACTATCGGTAAGCATTTTATGCTGCCATATTAATTGTCATTGAAAAGTCACTGTTTGTAATTTAACATATGCTTCATAATTGCAGAAACCATTACAACACATCCCACTGTACTTACCGGTTCACATTTATGCATGAACATAAATGCACAGGAAAGACTAACAGAACACTACAAGTGATAGTAGGAGGATCATATACCAAAGTGAAGTCAACAATAAATATCATCTATCGCGAAACATATAATTAATACAGCTCATAGTTGCATCTTACAACGGCTTTGAAAAGTTATCATAAACGTGTTCTTCAATTTATACAAAACCTTAACCATTAAAAAATTTACGTATCCTTCTTAAACTATACAGAAACAGTTTGTTATGACCTGGTAATTTCTAATAATAATTATTATTTTCATTAGTGTGGGATATTGTTGACCTTCCCTTCTTTTAATGTTCAGTTAACTCATTGTAATCATTCAACACATTAGTTTAACTTGACAATTATTATTAGTTTGTCATGTTAATATATGAGAATGTCTTGATAAGTAAGTGTGTGACTAAATTGTTGGAAATGTATGACATAAACATATCTTCACATTTTTCATATTAACTTTATCTTCTCATTACACTATTGTAATTTATATAAGTAATAAATTGTTTTGAATTTCTCGAAAATGAGACTTCTATCTTTCTGCATAGAATAAACTTTAAGATGTGATTACTTCACCGTACAGATGAATGACTAAATAAAGAAAATGAGAGAATTCAACAAAATTCTGTTGACAAGCTTTAGCGAATAAATGAAACTGAATCGGTTAATTGGTACCTCTATACTATTTATCAATCAAATTAAACTATTAATCATTTTTTATTATCTATTCAACGATAATTTTTTTAGAGATGAAAGCATAAATTTAATCTACACCACATAATATACATCCACTAAATAATATCTATTGGAGATGCGAAATGTTTGTGAATCTGGTATGATAGTGAAGGAGTGGAATATCATAGTCGATAGGTAACATTCTATTCAAGTATTCAACATTCATTAGTAAATATTATGAATTTCTCATTGTAACAGGGGTTCAAGGATTAATCGAATAGCATATTGGTAACAATCTAGACAGTGAAATATAATGGTACCTTTGTCAATTCCACAGAAAGCATAACTTGCAGCAAACTCTCAGGTTTGAATGACAAGTGACCGGTAGCATTAATTAATGCATATAGTGATATATTGTAATGTACACTGGTTTTAAATTTCATTACGTTGTACACTTACTATTTATGTTTCCCAACAGTCAATGAACTGAGTGTATACAACAAACTAGTGGAAAATATGTGAAGGTGTAATAAAGTTATTTACGTTTGCTGTTTACTTCACCCTACATTAGAACTTCATCACTGAGGCCTTACAGTCTTCGATATAATTTATTTTTATAGACACTAATTATTTTATTCACGAATCTAATGATTAACTTAATGAATCAGAATCTGAATGCTCATTTCTTTGAAGTTTTGATGTACAATCTTTACTCTGTCTATGTAACACGACTGTTATTGATAGTTGTCAGCGACAAACTACTGGATCGCTATGGTAATGATGTAGGCCTCACTGTTCACACATTTTTTGTTTACTAGTAATGAATGGCGTAACACCAAATTCTCTGTGATATGATAATTTAGAACCACCCGGAAACAAATGCATCATGATATTATCTTACATGGAATAATTTATTTAAGCCATAGCAACCAACAAATGAAATACACAAATAAAAATTTATCTAAGACATGTTTTCTGATAAGGTTTTCTGTTTACATAGTGGTGACTACTTGAATAGAGATATAATTACAAGATATTATGACTGCAGTCGCTAGGTGACTGAATACTGTCAAAATAACTTAAAGCACTTAATGGTTATTTATCAATGTGAATTCTTCCAGTTGTTCAAATAGACTGAACACTTATTAACAAGCGATGTTATATTTAATTTTACCTTAATATTTCTAATAGAACTACAACAGTTGTTTGTATTCATGATTATCAAGAGCATTGGAAAAGTTGTTTATTAAATCTTGTAGTATTCCAGTGAGTAGAGAATAAAATTTCTGACATTTTACGGCTAAGTAGAAGTTGCTTCTTCAAAGAACAATTAAATAACTGAAGTGAGTCAACACAAGATTAAACAATTCAATGCGACAAATCAAAATGAATTACTGAATTCAAAATAAAAGTTTGATTGTGTCATGTCAAGTAATTTGGGTCAAGGTGATTAGAAGTGAGGAATCAATCGTTGTTAAGAATTTTGGATAATGTTTGCTTTAAATTTGATAATAAAAAGTGACTATATTCAAACAACCAATAAAAACTGGGAAGCACTGTATAGCTGTTTCGTCCTAACACAGTATTCTTCAATTCATCGCATTTATCATCAATCGTGCTCAAGCCCTTCATGCTTCATATTTATCAAACTCAACCTTAACCAATGCCAGCTCATTAGTAACCAAACTTAAAAGGTAATTTCGAAGTTATAATGAGATAACATAATCAGTAAAGTTCACCCATGTCAGGTGTGTGGCAATGGAGTACCAATATCACTGATTTAGAATATCTGATATATCGTGTATTGATTAAATTTACAAATTTTAATGAATGGACATAGGCTTAATGACATGAAGACTAAGCATTCATCACTAATGTTGAATGTCGTGGGCTCAATTCACTTTGCATTGACGTTTATACGTACTACCGGAGAGTCCTATGGTAGAATGAAATAGCTGTCTAGAGATTCCTAGTTTTCATTGGTTGTCTGAACTATGTCGACTGATAATATCAAATTTAAATGACATATTTCTAAATAGTTAACTTTTCCTTTTTTTGTGGTTTTGTTGTGGTTTTATATTGATTCTATTATTCTACTATTACTATTAATACTACCATTACTATTATTATTATTATTGTTATTACTATCACTACTACTACTATTACTGTTACAATTACTTCTACTACAACTATTACTAGTACCACTACTAATACTAATACTGCGATTGCTCAACACTAAGTTTTATTTTTACAATTTGAATATCTTTCATTGAGTCTACTGCAGCTGTCTGGCTTCTTTATGACTTTCAGGTGTTCGTACTTTACAGTTTAAATGAAGCCTAAGCAATAATAAAGTTGGGTGTATCCCAATACAGTCTAATAAATAAGAAATTTATACAGATTGAACTCAGGAACAAATTGTTTAGATAATCGATTTTGTGTGTCTATATTTGGATTTATATTAATGTGGAGATTCGTATTAGACCTAGTTATTTGTGTTGGACATAGACTGATATCTGTTGGGTATCATCGAAAGTTAGCGAGTAATAAACAGTTATTTCACCATAATATTGGACTTCTCAGCAGTGTGCAATTTTAATTTAGCCAAATATTCAGGTATCATAGTAAACGCTTGACCATTTACCTTGCTAGGCTGGCCGGAGCCCAATGATATAATTCACAATTTCGACAACTTGTGGTATAGCGTAACGATATGTGACGAATACAAACTACTAAACTTTGTGCCTATCTCCATAAACCATCTCAACTCAGCTATAATAATCGGTTCACTAGTGACTCATTTCAGGATGTTCCTACAGTTCAAATAAGAAGTCGTCACAGATGGGATTTAGATTTGTCAGGAGTGATAATGGTATCACCAACGACAACAAATGATTGTCAGGTCACTTCATAAATTAATGAAATTAGGAATTCTATTATTGGACGCCGGCCAGCCTCGTGATGTAGATTGTCAAGCGTTCACTACGATATCTGAAGGTTGTGGGTTGGATTGTTTAGTCAAATAAAGATTGTACACTGCTGAGAAGTCCGACAATATAATGAAACAGCCTTTCGTTGATCCCTCTTTGTCCTTAATATGCAAGTGAAATAAATTTATGGAGAATACAAACCATTAAGATTGTTTTAACTGTTTGTAGATTGTAAGCAACAGAATACGAAGATAAACCATGGTAAGATATGAATTCATGAACTATTCAACTGAGATAGTTGGTTCGTCTTAACAAAATTCAAAATATTTAATAATTTTTGATTTCCTTTAATTTTTTGAAGAAAATGATAAGTTTGTGAAGATTACCTCATCAACTTTGACGACATCATTAGAGTTACGTTTTTATAGGAGTACAGTTCAAGCGAGGATGAAATGTGAATCGTGGATTCAACTGATAGTTGCACAACCGATATTACTAATGCTTGTAATTAATTATGAATATCACATTTTACGTAGGTGATTTTTAAGTAGAGTTTTTTGTAAAGTAAACATTCATCAGATTGACAGTCAGTGTTTGCTTGGTATTTAGAAATAGTTGACAGGAAACCCTGCTTTAAGTGTGTTGGTGCTCATCAGCAAAGCATATATTCATTCTTGTTAGATGTGAACTGAGTTATTCAGTTTCATAGTCTGTGATTTCGCTACTAAACTATTTAAACTACAACTGACCTACTGTAAAATCAAGTTCAGTTGATAAGTGACAACAACAAGATAAACATTGTAACAACATTTTAGATATTGTCGATTCATGTTGTTAAGTGAAGTCATATCAAATTATACTATTTGGTAGTATCTATACCATATACAGACAGTGGGACATTTTAATTTATAATGTTCATACCTTTTAAAAATAAAATAAGACAGTGAAAATCTTTATGAATAAGACAGAAATTACATCAATGTCTACCCAGTAATATGTCTCTTATAATCTAAAAGATATGGAAAAAAGAAACAGGCGTCATATAAAGTAGGAATAGATAAAACAAAAAGAAAAGAATGAACACTTTCGATCTGATATCACTAAATATTATGATCTAACTAAGTAAATAGTAGAGTAGTTATTGAGTAATACGTTGATGCCTAAGTGTGTGTGTAGCTATGCCTTCAAAGTAAACTTTTGTAAATATTGTGTTATAAAAGATGAATAGTAACAATTGTACTTAATCATAGACAACTGTTTTTTGTCTAGAATACAACTAAAAATACAAACTATTCATGTAAAAATAAATGAAAAATCTAAAGTTGAAATTCAACTGTACACTTAAGTCTTATCGAAATGCCAAAAAATGAATGAATCAATTGAAGTAATTCAATCAGAAAGTTAATATAATCTAATGATATTAGTTAATAGTGTGTTATAATTAACCGATATGTTATCTACCTATTTAAATATAATTAATAGAGAATGTCAAAATTCTAGTTTAGGTAGGTTCCTCTTATGATTAAATTGATTGACAACATACCGAATAACTATAGTCTTGACAGTGTTGTATTAGAGTCTGTCAGAGTTTTTTTCAGGTAAAACACTATCATTACTGTCCTTATTAAAATTCCATGTCACAAAATGTCAGTTATATTTCAATCACTGTACTAACATGAATCTCTGTTTGTTATTCAAAACATTAGAGTGATTAATTTAATAATATCTATGAACTCCCCTCCCTCTCTATACTTAAAGTCATCACATGCATATAAGTATGAGGTAATCCTCAGAGTCCTAGTCGGAAGATGTTGTCAGTCGTGTTCAATTATGTCATCTATTAAAAAGAATGATAAGCACATCAATATTGAGAACTTATTACAATTAAAAATCTAAATCTGTTATCTGATGTCTAAGTACTCATCTCGATGCTTGAATGTCTCAAGTTCAATTAGTGATAATGTCATGAATGAACACTGTGGCGAAAAAGCTTTAGACAGTTCTTAACTTTCGATGATTGTATAACCAAAATTAGTCCATTATCTAAAGTATAAAATTATACAGATCCGATAAACTGTCTCTTTGTTAAAAACTGAAAGCTCTTGTTTAAACTATGTTGTGAATTCATGAAAATAGAAACATAGATTGGTAGTTGATTAATAGCATCGATTGATATCTATCGTGATCAGCAGACACTTATCAAGTTTAGAATAAGTTGCATATCACTGATAGTAGTGAATGGAGTTTGTGCATTTGATCCCAATTGGGTTACCTATCTTAATGAGTTGAATCTTATTTTTATAGGGAATAGTTTGAGATGTAAAATGGCGAAGATCTTTTCTCCACTGAAAATAAATCACAAACAGAAGTTTGAAATAATCCAAATCCTCGTATATATTCGTGGCTTATTCATACACTTTGAAAGAAATGACCATAAAATAATTGAATTGAGGTAGTTTGTGAGGATTGATATTATGTCATAATTGATCGAATCTGTCTTAAATTGATGTTGATCAGGTATCACTGGAAACCAGATAGCATTGTATAGCTGTTTCATCCCAGTATGTGGCTCCTTAGCATTGCTCACCAATGATTACACTCCAGAAGCTTAAAGTTGGCAAACGCTTTACACCATGCACCAATGGGTCAGTCGGCATCCAGTCGTATAATTTCCACTTCCATCAATTTGTGATTTAAACTGGCCGCCAACTTTTGTAATAGCAATCACTGTCTCGACAAGTCTGAACTCCATCGGTCAGAACTTCATACTAGAGCTCCTGGAATATAGTGAAGTAAGTCACCAGTAAGCTGATTGCTGTAATTAAACTAAGGTGGATTACGGGGATTGGTATTAAGTTTTAAAAAAAGTGAATTCGCCACAGATTGATGTTGGTAGGGTACCACTGAAAATCAGGGATACTAGTCCAGTGGTGCAGAGGGTTACACATCCACTATCTTGAAGCCTCTGGAAGGGGTGGAATCTAGGGTTTTCACTGTTGAGGAGCCCCACACTAAGAGGAAACAACTGTTCAATCCTCCCTGGTTTTGAATGATACTTTACAAACAACAATCTGTGACAAATTCAGTCAACTAAAATAAGACAATTCGATGAATAAAATGTATTAGGATAGTCGAGAATGTCAAACATACCTCAATAGTGTTATACATAATTATTTTAGGGACTGTGTCATACCAGTCAGAATGAAGCGCTTTCGTGTGTTACCAGCATAATTAGAAATCTCAAGAGATTTGGGGTTACAAAAATCGGTAATAGTTTTCATAAGGAACTCTAACTCAAAGGTTATTTGAGTTTTATTGATAACATTATATTATTATCTATGCTTCTCAGCTGGAGCTTGGATATCTCTGAAATATAATCTAAATTTGGGAAATCGGATCTATCTGATTTAAATCCACCGAGGAGGATAGATTTCAACAAGATCATAGGTATGTCTTGTTGATGGATGTCAACAAGCACAAACCTAACTTAATTCAAACAGGATATCCATCCAGCTACTTTCAACAAAATAGTATCCAGACTTATCACATTCAATCTTGGTCATATTATAATATGATCGATTGAACTTAATTATAACCAAAGGTTAAACGTATATAGCATTGGTAGCTCCTGTGTTCAGTCAATGCATGTAAATAATTTTACGAGTTTGTATTTGGTTACTAGGCCATTTTGTAATGAAGTATTTCTTTCTAATCCTCATGTATTGGCATAGATGATATTTTACGGTCAAAACTCTTATCTTTTTATAAACTGGTAAATTATAGCTTTTAATTTACTGAGATCATAATGGTACAACACCTATTTTTATTTCAGTATTCGTAGACAAACTGCAAATTAACACAAGCTGATCCACTTGTAATGTGTTAAAAAAAGAATCTACTCTATGTAAAAAGCCTTCATTTATTTTTCTTAATTAAGCCTTGTAGAAACCGTTGAATTTAAAATCAGGAGGTTATCTGGTTTAAATAACTAAGGATTACCAGGTGATTTCTTTATTTATGCATTAAGCACCTCAGAAGGACACAAAAGCATCCCTACCGGGACACAATCAATAACATTCAAGCACCCAAACAAATGACTAATATTTAGACCACCGAAACAGTATTCACAGAAGTTATGAACAGCTGATTTATCTTTGTATGACTCTTTGATATCTCATCCCAATGGTCACGTGTTTAATCATTCACCTAAAAAAATGAATGTTATGGATTCCATACCTGGTTGAGACAAGCGTCAGTATCTTTAAAGAATCTCAATTGTAGAATGAAATAGATTTTCACTAATTCTTGTTTTTCAGTGATTGTATATCCTAGATTAGTAGATGATTTTAAATTCCTTATTTTCATTTCTCAATAAAATTTTATATTTGGCTGTGTATACTGTAATGATGACACATTGATAGACATTTGAATTAGGTTTTATTCACTTTGATTGATATGAATGCAACAAAACGACATGAACTGTTAAATACTTCATAAGTTCAACATCTTAATAAGTAGTAGACACTAATCATGCAAAAATTAACATAAACAATTATCATTAAATGCTGAACCCTAACCTGACCTTATAAACAATGAAATCACCTGAATATTTAGGTTACTTAGTATGTTTCGTGATAGTTTAACATCTGGTTGTTTGTTTTCAAATGTAAGTATATTGATAAGGTAGTGTTTAAGTTTTGATTTGTTTTGATGATACACTAGAATTATTGCTCAAATGGTTACCATGGCGACAATAAACCGAGGATATATCTGAAAATTGTATTATTATTATTATAAGTTAAGAAAAGTTTCTACAATGTACCATTTTAACAGAAAATAGGTCGTCCTGCTCTTCGCAATTCGTCGTTACCTACTCTCAATTTATCTACTGATAAAATACTAGTTTTCAATAGCCGTCCTCCAATGACATAATCACAAATCCAAAATGCTGATGATGCTGCTATAACATTCGATGTGAGTGCATGATTTGTCCTTTAAGAAAATCATACGTTTACAAATCTGCAGGATTGGAATGTCTACAGTCGCCAACGTTATTTATGTATAATCCTTATGATTAATCCTTTTGTTCTGGTGTGGAAGGAACTACATCGATTACGATATGTAGAAAAAACTAATCTTCCTTGGGATCATTGCAACAACCAAACACAAACTCTATTCGTTTTATATTCGTACATCTGCCCGTCTGATATAAGTAATCTTGATTGTATAACACAGGATAATTGAACCAACAACCAGAAAGACAAATTATATTCCACCCACACATACCCATAATCTGACCATACAGTGGACTAGTGAGGAGAATAATATTCATTCAAAACGAGGACAATAATGAGAGAAGACTGGGTAATGGGTATACAGTTAATTAAATGTAGTTTGTATATGGAGAATGAAATGACAACAATTCATGTGTTTAGTGGGAGGTTGTGATGGAGTGAACATAATAATAATGGAAATAAAGTGTTTGATTTACATATACCAGAATAAATGAAGTAGTTCTCTGAAAAGAGACTGTCGAAAGTTAATCGTTCTTAAATCCCTCGATATATCAGGTTCTGTACAACACAACTAAACAGTTCTCTTTAGGGAAATATATGAGGCTTACTGTGAACCATAAATCCAATTATTGGACTGAACTACGTGTTCTCTGAGGTCCACTTAGAACAAACAAGATGATATATATATGTATGATTAAGGGTTAATTAGAAATTACGAATTCCAAGCGATTTGAGACAAGTTGACATTTATATTAGTAACAAAGGTACCAATTAATGAATAATTTGTGCGAAATGGATATAGTAAAGTTGTAATAAGTTGAATGAATAAAGAATTCGCTTACGAGATCATTTTTTAAAGTCAAATGATGAAAAGTAAGAGAAAAGATCAACGAAGAAAACTAAAATTATTTGAGCCATTTAAAGCAATTTTTAGAAAGATAATTATCATCCTATTAATTTAATTGTTAATAATTGAACTAAATTAAACAACTATTGATCACTAGGAAGTACTGGACAGCTATTTCATTCTAGTGAAGAACTCTTGAGTAGTGCGCATTCACGACCCCCCGCTTGGATTGAACCCAGGATCCTTTAGTTCTGCGGCGAACGATGTACCGTTATACTATCGAGTCGACTCCCAACACTTGATAGTTCTAATTCAGTCAATTCGTGATACGTTTACGTGATTTCACTCATTGCCATCGGTGGGTAACTGCCCCACACCTGATACGGATGAACTCCACTGACCAACTCTTCTCACTAGAACTCTAGGAATTACCATGTGGATTTAATTATTAGTGAGCTGATGTATCTTTTCACTCAGTTCGATTTCTTATGCGGTCCTGGATGCGAACTGCTGAAGAGTTCCATACTAGGCTAATGCTTCCAGGTGATTAGTGGTTGTCTAATTCAGACCAATTCATGATATCGAATTGACATTTAACAATCTCCATAATACCCTATTACTATCAATCTGTTATTTGATAGTTCACTTTCATGCTTATACTGTGATGTTATTCATCTAAATCAACGTAGTGGATGATAGCCTTATTAGAGCGTTTGAACTGTTTTGAATGAATAATAATGATATATAGTGCTTAAAAAATAGTCAAAATACTTAATCAGACTGAAGTTTTTGATAGCTTTTTTCCGGTTCATTATATGGGTCTTATCCAGGATTATTGGTTATATTTTCACTTATTTATCAAGTAAATGCTGAATATTGATGCGTACAGTAGATTAAAGTTCTCATTCTAAGTAGATAAGGTTATATACTAACGTTTCATATATAATGTTCATTGTAGACAAGTTCAATATCTTGGGTCGAAATCACAAGTATGCCAAAAATTTAGACATTAAACAAGATCATAAATGAAGATTTCGTTCAAATTCACATAGTAATTTATTAATTCAAAGCAACAGTAAAAAAACGATATTCAGAATATTCATATCCTTTAAAATATTTGGTGGAATTTCCAGTAGAACCACTAAATTTGAAATAACCTACCAAATGGTCAAGTATACTCCAAGAAGCATGAAAGCCCTGAGTTTGATCTCTAGCTGAGCCATAAATTCTCATTGAAGCTAAATGGTCTTGTACTACGATATACTATCTGTCCAAGAGTTCCAGGTCTCCAATGACTGCTTAGATACATACTTAATTATTGATATAAGCTAGTTAACTTTATTTCATTGATTTGAAGTCATTGGCAATATTACAAACAAAATATATCATAGTCTTTCAAACAATCTACTGTGGAACTCATCTGCATTTATGTAAATAAGTACCAACTTTGACTTAAAAATAAAACGAGACATACACTTAGGTTTTTGGTATTATAAGCAATAGAATTTAACTCAGACGTTGAAATTTCTTATTGGATTCACGTCAATTTTCAGACACTGTTGACACTTAAGGGCAGTAGTATTTATCGAAATAAAGATTCATTTTGTCAGATGTGGTAGAATTATTAACAGTGCCAACAGGGAATCAAAAGGCCAATTCAAAACAATTCTTCGAATATATATATATATTCTTGACAAAGTGGGCATACGTTGAATGCACACACTTTTTCCATAAGTTATTAGAAGGGTGAAGATATGATCAACATGTCCCTTTCTACATAATACTATTGTTCTATAGTCTTAAGTAAGAGAACGTTTTAGAGTAAGACCATGAAATGTATTGGGATTGAATACCCAACTAAGTTACAAGATCGGACTTCAAGTCCATGATAATAATAATAGTCTTTTCTGAAAAGATGAGGATAGGCGTAATTAACAACCGGTAAACTTTGGTGTAAATACTTGCGACAGACTAGTTATACACCAGTTTCACAGTCATGATCAACATTTAAAACACAATGGTTAACGAAAAAAACAAGTAACGATTGCGGTTGTTAACAAATGTTGTAATGTTGATACTGTTTATTGGACGAAAATCCGTTAAAATAGTACTATCTCTGAATGACATTTATAAACTTTACAAACGATTACTTCAGAAAATGCAGGATCCAAATACAAGAAAATGCAAGCCAGATCAGTTGACGCAATATAACAGAATAATGAACAACGAAAACCATTTCAAGTCTATAAGCTTTAAGAAGCAACCGATCAATCAATAAACACCTGTTGCCACACTAGGAGCATAGACCGCCGATAAACATTCTTTTATCTACTCTGTTCTTAGCTTTCATTTTAAGCTCTTCCCAAGTACTGTTCATTCTTTTCATGTTTGTCTCCAATTTCTGGCACAATCTGTTTTTTGGTCTATTGCTTGATCTTTGGCCTTAAGGATTCCAAGTTAGCGCTCGTCTTGCGACTCAGTTTGATGACTTATTCAATGTGTCCTATCCATCGCCAGCATCTTTTCCTATTTTCTTCGGCTTCATTTTGATTGGTTCGTTCTGTACCACAGAACGTTTTTGTCGATGGTATATAAGCAGCGGATCCGAAGTATCTTACACAGACAGCTGTTTTTAAAAACTTTTAATTTTTCGGATGATACTTTTCGTAGTTCTCTGTGCAAGTTTCAGCTCCATACAACAGAACTGTCTTCACATTTGTATTACAAATTCTAACTTTGATGTTGACTGACAGTTGTTTAGATGCCTTTCAGTAGCAGAAATGCTGCTCTTGCCTTGCCAATCCGTGTCTTTACATATGCATCAGACCCTCCTTGTTTATCGATGATGCTGTCCATGTATGTAAAGGTTTCTACATTTTCTAGAATTTCTCCTTCAAGTGTAATTGGGTTATTGCTGGTTATTTTGCATCTAAGTATCTTGCTTTTCCCTTTGTGTATATTGAGGCCTACTGCTGGCTACAGAGGCTTTCATTACACAATCCTTCTTTACCTGCATTTGTTGCTGTGTGAGACAGACGAGCTAGGTCATCTGCTAAGTTCAAGTCGTCTAGTAACATACACGTTATCGACTGTATTCTGAGCTTGCCTTGAGATGTAGTTTTCATGACCCAGTCAACCACCAGAAGAAATAGAAAGGGAGAGCGTAAGCAGCCATGTCTGACACCGGTTTTGTCTTCGAATGGATCTGTGAGCTGATCTCCAAGCACGATTTTGTAGTGTAGTACGTCGAAGAACTCAGTATGATACTGACTACCTTTTCGGGTACACTACAATGTCGATGAAGGCTACATGATGTTTTATTGTCCACCCTGATAAATGCTTTCTCATCAAGATGCAAAATATTTTTTAAATTGTTAACTGTGGTATCCAGTAAAAATACAATCTTCTAATACATTCTGACAAGAGAAGAACTATGAAGAAACATGTTACTTGTATTGTATCAGAATGTAGTATCATGACGACACTGTAAAAGAAAACATAATGATAACTGAAGAGGTATCAGGCTGATATATATATATATATATATATATATATATATATATATATATATGACATTCGGGAAAGTTAATTCAACTTAATATACCTACCTTTAAGTTGATTAACTAGGTGAATTACGGGGCATCTGAAATATCAACTCTAACTTGTAGATTTGTGAACAGCAGTTAGTTTCTTTTATTTACTGTTACTAAGCGGTTTGATTCCATGTTAAATATGAATAAGTTAGTCACCTCTGAAACGATTGCATATAATTGTTAGCATTCGTGATTCACTATCTTAATAAAACGTTTCTCATGGTGTTAGTTAACTTCAATACACATGTATGTTAACTAGTCCTGGCTGATTTGTCAGTCTACGAAGTGAACCTGTTGGTAAGTAAGCTTAAGTATTTGATAGAAAGCCTGCTTATGAAGCAGTGAAGGTAGGCGATTGAGGCTAATTTGTTTTTAAGACAGCAAAAACTTCAAAAGATATTCTGATTGGTTCAAGCTTAGCTCGATGTTTAACTAGAAGCGACATGAAGCATTTACTCTCACCTCAGACCTATGAGGCCAGTAAAATGTCGGTATCAACCAAGGTAGCACAGGATAACCGGTAAGTAATAACCTGTTTACATGCTGAATAACTTTAATCTAGCGCTTTCTCCTCGTCTATGCGACAACACCATATGATAAACTTGTAACAAAGGCTCTCCAACTATATATATATATATATATATATATATATATATATATATATAAATGTAAAGAAGACACTATATGATACAATCGAAGAAACATGCAATCATATGCAAGGATAAATGTTAACAAGACAACATAATAAGACCGTAAATAAACATTATACTGCATAACACACTTTATCGTTTTCTACTATACCATTTATCACTTGGATATCAGTAATTAGGTATATTTTGCAGGTTACACAATTAACATGTTGATGAATTCATTGGAGGCAGCATGAACTCAAGTTTAGATTGTATAATGGTAGTGAAGATGAAATAGACAACATATAGTAGATGCAATAATATTATTTACACATTTAACGTATTCATTAATAAGAGACATGAAAGCATCAAAGTTGATTGAAATGTCAATCAAGGTAAGTTGAAACAATTCATATCATTGTATAAATTTATTTCCATCTGAAAACCCTTGGCGCAGTAGGTGTATTCGTAACCAGTTTTCACCATATTTTCAGAACTTAAAAACTATCTGTGCAACCTGTGAATCTTACTACTTCCATTGGATTTATAGTAATAAATTTTCTGTTAGTGTTAATTATCTCTCGGATTTATGTATGAATCGAGCGTCATTATTTCAAGAACATACTCTTTAAGAGCTTTGATTTTAATTTTGGCATTGTTTTACCTAATTCTGTGAATACCGTTCAAAATGTATATATAAGTTTCCAGAACTTATTAATGCCATAGGTAATTTACAATTTATATTCTAGTAAATAATCCAGTCAATAATATGATGCATAACCTAACTTGAGACTCATTCAGACAGCCTTTTATTTTATTGACGGAATTCTTATCATCCTTAACAAAGCTGAATATGCCTTCAATGGGTAGACTTTTTTAAAACAGCCATTTGTACAATTTACAATTACAGATCATATTGAAAAACTGATGAATTAGGATCAACTTCATTAGCATTGAACTTTGATAAACTCAATTTATAATTTTGAATATTGTGAATTATTAAATTAAATAAGTTAACTCTCTTTTTTTTTTCTTCTTTAACAAAACTCGTTTTAGCATGACTTTAGTCAACATTCAATAGATTTTAGGATTCTCATTGACAGTTTGTTTTATCTTTTCTGCATGAATGATTTTGTTTACCATAAAAATTATTCTATTAAAACAATATGTGAATTCGTATTGTATGCTTAATTTTCACTAACCGTTAAATGGTTTCTAGGAGAGGTGATTATTATTCATCCATAACATTCAATAATGTTGACTTGGTAATTTGTAAATGATTTAGATGAGGTATTTTATCACTCGATTATCATGACTGTCATCTACATCTACATAATACTTCATAATTAAAAAAAACCAACAAAAGAGTTTAACATTTGTATGCTTATCATTGGTTTGCAAAGAGATGACTGCTTAATGCTTTTGTAAGAAATAATGACTGGTAACATTGAACCACTGATAGTATTAAAGGTGTTATGGTATTCTACACGTTAGACTTTTATATAAGTGGAATATAACGGAAAGTTGTAAGAAGCTGCAATAGTCAATAGTCACAGAATGATGTTGAAAGATAGTGAGAAGTAGGCCTTATTTGTAATGGGTACGAAACAAGAAGACAAGGAAAAAAACCATTGTATGATTAATCCAGTGCTCAGAAAAAAAAATATGGGCAAACGGATGAGTGAAGGAAATGGATATATTATTTATCACTTTCTGCAATTTCATAAACGAAGACTTCTTTCCTCTACTCAATTGTGCTTTACAGCTGCACCGAATAATAGCCCTGTTTATTTCGAACAAGTTAAAGCTGAAATTTACGGATTATTAAATTATTCGGATGTAGTGTTAGACCTGAAGTTTGTGGCCAAATCCATAAGTACCTACACTTCTGTTGTCAAAATAGTTTTTGCATCCTGATAGTATGATACTTCTTAGGCACAAGACACAAATTGTATGTAGTAAAACAAATCTTCTCGATCAACAAATGATGTAATGCAGCCTAATTAGAAGACTCATTGATTACAATTTATCTGTTCAAGTAACAGGACAGAGAACGGCATAATAACCTAATAATTTTCTCCCGTCTAAATACTTCCATCATTTATAAGCATATCTAATGAGTTTAGAGCGACAATGTATTAACACTTAATACTTGTGTTACGTTGCGTGATAAAATTATCTTAAATATGTTGGAAGTCGCTCCACACAGCCATTTCATTGATGTATGGCACCTCGTCAGAAGTAAGAACCTTTGACTCATCATGCTTTCAAATGGTATTCGAAAGGTCATTCATGAAGTTCTAATAAAAATACATAGTAAAAAATGTCATCAGTGTTAATGGGTAGAAGTCGAATACTACAGCGAAATTTGCGGAAGTATGAAATCTCCTCGAAGATTGAATATTCGCAGTTCAACCACCGATATATTTTGTCATGATGAATAATGATTTTCCAGTACATTCTATTTACTACATTCTGTTTAAATTGAAGTTAATCTGTGTTATGAAAATTCGAACTTACCATGACACCCCCTTAATAACAAAGATTATTGTACAGAACGGCAAGTTAACCAATAAATTAAATCAATATAAATGCAATCGATATAATTACTATTTATCATTAGTGATTGCAATGTTTCTAATGAGAGAGCTCAAAATGAGAATATTTTAGGCGTCTCCTAATTCTATCCCTCTACTTTCCAATTCTCCAATAGATATTCGAATATACATCGAAATTTTTCAAGTCACCATGACTACTGAATACATATAAATGAATATAATCATGGGCAAAATATTTAGTGATGTTTTGTAGCTATAATTAGTGAATTTTAAGTTGAATATTGATAGAAGTAAGTCATTTTATGATATAATATTTTTAATATCAACGAAATTCCTAATGAATTCCATGAATTCTTATCGTGAAATATTCAGATGAGAATGAAGGGTGGAGGGAGGACATAGAAGTAGAACTAGTTGGTTGAAAGTGAAGTCACTCTAGTCCAGAAGGATAGTATCAAATGTGTTGTTTCTGGTCATATACGGTTAATGGATTGCATGCAAACTTAGAGATTATACGAATCTATATTTATACTTAGTTAACATGATAAAAAGATTACTAACTGATAGCTAATGTGCAACGATATTATATGGCTGAATGATAACTTCTGATATGACTAACTAATTAACGTAAGCCATCTACTGCATTAGTAACTAAAAACAACGAAGTTAGTCAAAACAGTAAGTTTTCCACTTAGTAAAGTGGCATGCTAAAAGACATGATTTGAAGTCAATTGTCATCTCTGGAAATGCCAATTTCTTAAACTGCCTAATTACTAATCAGGAGTAGTGCGTGGTTACGTAAGATTCTTCTTGTACTCTATAAAGCCACTACAGATAGGTAATTAATTTTGGAACTAACTACTTGTTTCATATGTCATTGTTAAAAATGGATTCGAAAGTCAATAATATTTACAAATAATTTTACATCACTAAACAAATTATTCGAATGTTATTCAGTTCGACTTTTGTGATGTAAAGTTGAGTCGTCTAATGAATTTCTAAATTATCATACAAATTACAAGAACTGCTAATTAAAATTGCATAAGATGATAAAAATTATGAATTATACTTATCACGATAATCGGTTTGACTTAAGTAATAAAGTTACCTTAAATGAACAAATGGATACATAACACCAGGAACAAATAGCTACACTATCAGTATTTTTGATAATATTTTTGCTTATTTACTGTGCACTTTATTCGTAGATCTCTAGTACTCGATCATAGATGTCTTCGAAGCATTTCTCTTGTTTTCTGGGACCACCAAGTAAGCAATAGGAATAGCAGTACTAAGATAAATTCGGTAAATAGATTGATGGAGTGATGAATCTTTATTAAGTGAAGTGGTCAAGACACATGTTACGTATGCCCAACCACCGCCTACCTCGAAATGCAATGCTGCCTGGTACAGAAGTAGGCTGGAAAAAAGCTAGGGGTGGTCAAATCAAACATGACACCAGTCCATGAAGTCATTGACAGTTAGGCTGAGCCACGTTAATAAGTACAGACTAAACGGTTGGTGTCCGTGTGATGATCGTGACCGATCGTTAGAGACTTTGGGTGACATGGCTCAAAACTATTCGCAATGACACAGGTGCATCAATTCTGTGGTCTTCTCAAAATTCTAAACTTCTGAATTCATCATAACTTTCTGTTTACTGAATTATATTTTCACAAATATTATTTTCGATCTCTAATTCTCTCCATTAATGCGAACTCTGTTACTACCTCTACTACTCTGCGATTTGGTCAGAAAATTCCATCTATGTCTACTAATTAAGGGATGGCAGCTTGTTAATGTACACACGTACCAAGTTCTACATTATAACTGACTGAGTGAACTATTTACTGTGCGCCGATTATAGTAATATAAAGGTTACTGGTTAAGCGTTTTTTTAGCAAGGTTTTTGTTTTATAAATAATTGTCTGCGTAAGATACTTCGAATCCGTTGGCCGGATACCATCAACAATAACCTCATATGGCAGAGGACAAATCAACTTCCAGCAGAGGAAGAAATTAAGAAAAGACGCTGGAGGTGGATAGGACAAACACTGAGAAAACCACCAAATTGTGTCACAAGGCAAGCATTAACATAGAACCCGTGGAGGTCAAAGGAAAAGAGGGAGATCTAAGAATACACTGAGTTGGGAACTGGAGTCAGACATTAAGAGACTGAAGTGCACTTGGGAAGGACTGGAGAGAAAAGCTCAGGACAGAGTTGGTTGAAGAATACTGATCAGCGGCCTATGCTCAACATGGAATAACAGGCATTGATTGATTGATTATAGTAATATGATTTTCAAGAGTCTGTAGTTATCCGGAGTTTTATGATATAAAAATGTTCATGTAGCGCAGCCTGTTATTCTAGAAAAAAACATAAATCAAGTAAAACCTTTTGTCTAATAACCTTAGTCTAATACTCAACACGAACCTACTAAATTAATAGAAAATGACTAAAAATATGGAATACATCACATTCAAGAAGCAGTGGAAAAGTTTCAAATAAACTCAATCAATAAGATAATAGTGAAAGTTACTAAGTAGTTGATTGTGCTTAGTTCCAATCTGTTATATTCAACAGCACGTAGCGTTTCCTTTACTTCTGATTAATTGTACTGACATTACTTCTCTCTCTCTCTCTCTCTCTCTCTCTCTATATATATATATATATATATATATATATATATATATATATATATATATATGAGTACAAACGTGGATAGACGAGCATCCGAATGAAATTCTACACCCTTTTCAGTATTTAGCAGGCTAAAACAAAATGACTACCTACAAAGTTATGTAATCTGACCGAAATATTTCTAAAATTGGTAGACTGATGAGATAATTTGCGACATCCTAAATAAAAGATACAGAATATCGTATATATGTATGAGTTTGTGTGGGAGCATTTCGTAACAAATCCATATCTCAATATCATATTATTAAAGTGATTAAGTTGAAAAGTCACTTCATGATTAGAGTAAGCAGGATAATTATTTAAAACCAGCTACTAATTCAGTAATCTTGTATTTGTTAGTCTACAGATTTCACGAGAACACTGATGTTTTGAGTATGACATCTAATTTTAGTGATAAATTTGTCCACTTCTAATTCCTTGCTAAGAGTAATGTAACATTTATTGTGGAATTAATCATAGACGAGACTCTTACTGCCTTATGTGATTGCGCAATGTAATGATTATTGATAGCCGTCAGTATGATATTTTTGCTTGTATGAAATTTGAACCTGGTAGTAGTTAATGTCATAATCAAAGACTATTAATAATGAACTATCAAGAATGCCTATACTTTTGATAAAGTCCAGGGACTAAATAACCATAACACTGGTCTTTTTTCTAGTGCTCTATCAAAGAAAGTATCAGCGCTTTGATCATCCTCATAAAACGTTAGTTAACAGTGAAGTAGAAAATAGTCTGAAGGATAAATAATGCATAACAAAAGGTGATGATATTTTGAAAGGGTTATTAACAGAGCAATGGCAAAACTAATCATTAGTTTGGTGAGCTTAAGGTCAAATAAGTTGCATTATGATGTTTAATTCTATCTTATAATAGTGACCCTTACGTAGCAAACATGTGATGAGAAACACATACGTAGATAGAATTACTGCTAATGCTGTCGATGCTTACAAAAATACAATAGTACTACCAGAGCACAAAGATAAATTATATTAATGTTCCCACCATTCCTACTACATGTTTTTATTGTTTATTTCTAAGTAATTATCAGTTGTTGTAAAGTTTGACTCATGAAATGCAAATAGTTAAATCATGAAAATTTGAACCTATAATAAATATTGTTTGAATTGGATTGGAACTGGCAAATGGAATTGAGGACGCAAGTTTCGTCGTATTTGGGACTCGTCAGTTGGATATACCTTCATTCCAATGTTGGTATTAACACCGGGATCCAAACACATGCAAACTTCAATTAAAACTTTTCTTTAGTTTAATCACGAGGTCTTCATTGTACTTCAAAACAACTTCATCAAATTCTATGTCATGTAGAAGTATGACATTCAGTTATTCAGCGTATTTCTATGAGCTTGTCTATGATTAGTTACTACGATAACTAATAGAAACATTCAACTACAGAGACGATCATCAGAATCAGTTAAGTTAATACTTATCAAATAACTGGAAAACATAATTCCATATGAAATAAGCTCTGATGATCTAGTTCAGAACAACATTGTTGGCTTCTTAATTGTATTCTTTATCTTAACGAACACAATTATCAAATCAGTAAATACTGAATAGACTACTTTATATCAACTGGATGGATTGATGCATTGACTATATAGTAATTTACTCAAGAATTTTACATTAAAAATTCTCTTGCTTATCTCATCAATCAATGTATTTACTAGTGTAACTTAAGTCAACGATTATTGATTTCGCACATTTCTTATCAATAATTCCTTTGCTTCCCCTCACCCCCCCCCCCACAGTTTTTGATTATATTATTGATTCAATGAAATTTTTGTTGTCATGTCGACACATTTATGAAATTTTCAATAAACAGAATTATTATTATTATTTGAATGACGATCACGCTGATTTGGATGTTGATGACTGGGTTGATCATGATGATTTGGATGACAATCATGCTGATTATGGTAATGACTTAGATGATGATGTAGTAACATTACACACAACACTTCAGTAGGTATGCTTATTGATTTCAGTTGCCTAATAACACTCATCAAATCCATTTGAACGTTTTTAGAACTATACTATTAAACTTAATGATTTTCTGTGTTATTCATGTAAAATAATTGGATGATACAGATACACAAACACAAAATAAATGAAAACATAAGTTAGGCATAGATAAAAAGGAAAAGCATATTAATCAAAGAGTCGTAACCTACATCATGTCTTACATCCTTTAGTTCTAAATGAACATTAATTGGAAATTAGAATCAATTTGTATATTCCCATTGATTTGTTATAGACTTAAGCTAGTCAGTCTCTGTGTTGCTATATGTGCATCCTGACCAAATTGTCACGATATAGCGATTATCCACAAGTATTATTTAAGTTGGATTGTGACTGGCAAGTGGGACTGTATGGACTCAGTAGTCTAGTGGTGAACTCAGGGGCACTTGACACGAAACGGACTAAGTTCGATTCTTACTATGAACACCAACATTGGGATACATGTACATCCAGCCGACGAGTTCCGAATAGGACGAAATGCGCTTCCTAGATTCCCCTTGCCAGTCATAATCCAACTTAAATAATTAACTAGAAATGTTGAACTAGGCTAAATAAACGGAGATTCGATTGTATTTGTTCAACGATGGAATAGTTGAAGAGGGTGGGAAAAATTTAATAAAGATAGGTTTGTCTTTTACTACGTAATACTTCACAATCTTACGCGTAATAATTCGCTAGAATACAAATACTATCATTTGATTAACTCATCGTTAATGACTACTACTAAAGCGCTTGTCAAAGTAAGTTCTAACTCCTTAAGTATCGTAAATTTCCTTTAAAAAGTTGAATTTGGGATGTTTTATTAAATACGAACCAATAGGATATCTAGATTCACGATTTCTTATTGACTATCCTTAAATGTGTAACTTCATAAAATGATATTTATATTTTAGAATAAAAATTGATATTAATCAAGTACGTTAGGTAACAATACTAATTACTTACACATTAAATGTCTTTTATTTGGTCAGGATCGGTTAATTGATTTCATCCAGGAATGTCTCCTAGACAAACATCTGCAACAAAGTTTTGATGGCAAAAAAATATTTTTTTAAATTTATTTTTAAGAATTCCATTAAAAGAGTATTTATTTATATGTACTTCAGACTGTTAATTGTACATATACATGACAGAAGAAACTAAAGGTTCTATCAATGAAGAGAAGCCAGTACAGCAGCTGGTTGTACCAGTCAGTAGAGAAATAATGGATAAGGCTATAGCCGCTTATCGTAAGTGATAATAGTGGTATTGTGAATGCGTTTAATGTTTTTCAAAGTAAACATTTACGAAAATGAAACGTGCATATACACTAAACAAATCGCACTGATCCATTTAGTATAACTGGTTAATTAACTGATATCCCGTTTTTTCCGTCATACTAAAACTGATAGCAGTGATAAGAAATAGCGCAGGTAAATCATATCAAGCGGTAGGAGGTATTTGATGGATAAACTGATGACTTATTTACATGATAGTATACATTCATCTGTAATCTTGAGGGAATTTGTTCTTCTTGTGAGATTAGGACATTTGTTGTCCACTTTCACATCCAGGGATATTACCACTAAGCCATATGGTGCACAATTGACCTTCTGTACATCTAATGCATGTGATGGCAAATGTTACAGACTGATAGCCATATGCAAGTTATTGGACAAAATCTGATCAGTATTAAGGACTAAACAAACATGGCATTAGTCACTACTCAGTGATGAATAGGTGAATTATATTTGTACAGACGGTTAATTAACATGACTACAAATTTGGTTATCCATGAATAAAATAATGAATCATTAAGATAGTATTTCAAAGACTAGTCTGAATTGGTTGCGGGGCGGTGGTAATCAAATTACTCAAGAATACTACCGAATAACTGAGCTGAAACAGGTTGGTAGTAGACTGAGACTGCAAAATAATGAATAGATGATTCGATTAGTAAAATTAGTTATGTGAAACATAAAAAGACTAAGAATGGTTGCGTAAGAACGAAAATCTCACGTGTGAAGACGATTAAAGACCATTTAAAAAATTCCACTAGTCTATTAGGTAGAGTGTTAACCAAAAATCAAAATTCAAACATATGAGTAAACTTTGGCAGTCATCTGAAAAGCTTCATTTAGATCAACTTAACATCCATTATTCATTAAATGTCCGAATATGGAATATTTAGACACTATTATTTGTCTTCTTACCAAGACGGAGTGTTCAGAAATTTGATTATGCGATTCCTTAACACGTTTCTTCTTATGCTATACTTGTCATTTGGATAAGACTAAATTTACTGGTTAGTGTTTTAATTTTGGATGCAAACCATGGAAGTAGTTTAAGAAGCTAAGATATTCATTTCAATTCCCGTTTTTTTGTTTGATTTTTATATGAAAGCACAAAGCAAACTTAACAGAACTAGTTCGAATGCATCTTTCTTAAGAATCCCACAAAGAAACGTGTAAGTTATACAGACTTCATATTTTACATTCATATACTACGACATCACATTTGATAATATCAGTGTCATTACTCTTTATCTAATTACTCTCAAGTAAGTGGAAAACAATGATGTTATATTGATATGACTCTGGGTTGTAGAAACTATAATTACTCCTGTGCATAATAACGTTTATATTGTACACTTAACACTGTATATGTTTGCATGTATGTTTAACATGTTATTCAACAAAAAAAGGATTTTGGCGGTTTGTTTGATATCCAATAACTTGTGCATTCGAATCAGTTCCAAATACACTCCTATCGAAATCATTAGGTATGTGATAAGCCTATTACATGTGTGTATGGAGTCAGAGGATATAGGAGAATCTAAATACTCTCTAAGTGTATAAGTAACTAACTGAACATAAGTTAATGTCTTCACCTAAAGGGTTACTGAATAATGAATATAACTTTGAATGCTCTCATAGTTATTTGTTGAATCTACTGATTTATACTTCAATTGTTTAAATAATATGTAGTACACTAATGAGTTACAGTAGTCATCAATTTTTCAACAGGCATGATATTTATTATAGGCTGAAACTGTTTTTATTATTTCTCTATTGCTGATAATTTAATCAGGATTAATTGGTTCGTGTTAGTGCATCAATTCAGCGAGATTATCAACACTGAGATACTGATAAAGTCAGAAAACAAGTTTCAGGAAATCATTGATAGAAAAATAAAAGTTCATATATTATCTAAATTGTTTGCGTTTCCCCGTTCATTCTGTTATGGTGATAAGTACCAAATAGGACAAATCGTTAAACATCCTTGGCTGACCAAACTCAGTAGCTCAAAGGTGAAGGCGGTAGTACTTGATACTAACTGACAGGGTTCGAATCCTAGTGTAGAAAACTGAACTGAAATGCTGTCACATCCAAACTAACGAATCCCAAATGAAGTAGAAAATAATTCAGTGATTTTGGTAAACCACTAGGAGTTGAGCATCTAGTCATATAGAACTGGAAGATTAAATCATTTTTAAACAGTTTTTCTAAACTGTTTAAGTAATAGCACAGCATAAAAGTCATTGACTATAACCATAATCCCTCATCTTCTCTTTAATATTTGTAGAAATAATACCAACGTATAAATTTTGTTTTAATACTTTATTTAGTTTCTTTCCTTTACAATGGAATACCAAGTTAGTAATACAGTGGTTGTTAATCATATGTTTAGATGAAGTGACAATAATTCATTCGGTGTCAGTATCTCCAAACACTTACTTTTAGTAGATTGGTCGTTACTTATAAATGATATTTTAGCGATATATACATTACTTTGAAATTGGCAAGAAAAGTACAGAAGGTATATAGTTTATGACATAGCTGCATAAGAATGATATATTTCAGTCCTTCATGACTGTCTCATTGAGATTCTAGAGATTGTACAACACTCTTGTTTGAGACATTATTTAGATTTAGCTGAAAATGAAATTCACTGGAGAACCTATAGTTGTTTACTCTTTAGCGGAATGAATTCGGTCTAGATTGTATACTGTTAGTTGGACTGAATCTCTTATTGAAAGCCATTTCTGTCCATTTATTTATGGACTATTCTTCCTTTCTTTCTTTTATTCCACTCACAATATCATTGCTTAGTTTGTATATCATACATTTAATGCCCTCTGTTACTTGCATTTATATGTCTTAGATGAACAGAAGTTTCCTTCTCTCTCTCTTATATATATATATATAATCTCTCCATTATATTAGACGATCTGATTCAGATATTAGTGTATCAGTTGTGGAAAGATTGCGTACACTTCGTACAAAATTTACAGAACGAACAGAATTGATAAAAGCTAAAGAAATTGAAAAAGTTGAAGTTAGTGAAAGTGAATCTGATGAAAAAGATACAGGTAAGTCTGCTTTAGTAGTAAACACTTTTATTTCTTTAAGTTGACTTTGAGCATTGATAGAAGGTAATATTCGCAGGACGGTGTTGTGAAAACTGTAAAACAGTTTTAGTTATAAAGGTTTTATGCTTATTGACATGTGACAACTAACGAAATAATTTATAATCCTTTAAAACGTCAAAATGTGTTAGTGTGAACAACGTTTGAAATAGTTATATGTTATATTCAGTTGTTTTCATTTGTCATAGAGTGATATTGATTGGATTCTATCAAAACCATGAAGTGTTGAATAGCTGTTTTACCCAAAAATGGGACTCTTCATCAGTTCACACCCTCGATTCTCTCATGGGATCTAACTCAGAGCCTTTTAGCCTCTCCGTGAACGCTTAACCATTAATACCACTGAATCGACACTCGAAGGTAGAATTCGCACTAATTGCAGTAGACCGCATTTTTCGACCTTTTTTTAATTTAATCATTTTAATTCCTCTATTTTTAACAATGGGAAATATCCCATTAGAATATCTAATAAAACAATTTAAATAAAGAAATATCTGAGTTGCATACAAACAATTAAAATTAATATCAGTCTCCATAGAATCACCTCCTTTTAACTACAATAAAAAGCCCAATAACTAATAACTTCAATATGCTATTCACGTTCTAGTGAAAATTCGTGTCTGGTAAAACTCTGACACGTTGAAGGGTTACCACAAATGGGATCGACTTATCATCGAGCTTTGTCACTAATTCATAGAGGAAGAAATTATACTGTTGGGTACAAATAATCAAGAATTTACCAAAAGAACTGATGGTCCTGCGCTGAATTCCACAACGAAGTGGAACTCTAGAATTAAACTGAATGGTTTAATTTTTACTAATATTTAATATTAATATATCAACTTACTCAGGAAAAACAATTAACTTTCAAGACAGTCTTTTAAAGGTCTGGTTCATTTATTTTTGGCGTATGTTAATCAAACACTTTATTTCCATTATTATTATGTTCACTCCATCACAACCTCCCATTACACACACGAACCGTTGTCATTTCATTCTCCTTTTACAAACTACATTTAATTAACTGTATACCCGTTACCCAGTCTCCTCTCATTATTGTCCTCGTTTTATATGAATATTATTCTCCATACTAGTCCACTGTATGGTCAGATTTTGGGTATGTGTTGAAGAATGAGTGGAATATAATTTGTCTTTCTGGTTGTTGGTTCAATTATTTTGTGTTATACAATCGAGATTAGCTATATCAGACGGGCAGACGTACGTGTATAAAATGAATAGAGTTTGTGCGTGGTTATTGCGATAGTTCCAAGGAAGATTATTGGTTTCGTATATAGTGACTGACATAGTTCACCTCATATTAAATACAATAATGAACGTTAGTTTATCAGCAAAATGTAAGTAACGTCACGTTATTGTACAACTCTTGCAGAACGTCCTGTTTTACTCATGTGTCACTTCATGATGTAATCAAAAAGTTAAACAGTCACTAAAGGATTTCTTTAAATAAGAACGATCACATTCTAAGTAGTAACTATTTTCGAGAAATATTCTTGTAGTGCGGATGAAAATCTTTGATTTTTAAAGTTCAGAAAGATTAAACGTGAGATATAATATACATTAATGAATGCTAACCGTACAATATGAAGAAATAACTTAAGTTGAAAATTTGAACTACTGGATGATAACTAGTCGCTTTAAAGATAATGTGATAGCTAAGAATCCTTGATTTCATTTTTTATTAAAATGTAAATGCAGACTTCTTTGGAGTCTCTTGTTATCACGGAGGTGAATTACTATATTTCTTAGTTTACAATGATTCCTTGAACATAGTTCATCCTTGATGTAAACAAGATAGTTAATAATCAACACAAAAGTTCTATGCTAAAATAATAAAAGAAAATATTCAAAATTAATATAATTTTTTACTGTATTACATCTATCTAAATTATTTCAAGGTACAGATCCAACAAAATCGGATGAAAAAGAACTACATTTGAATAGTGAATTTGCAGCTACAGAAAGTCGTAAAGAAAAGCCAATTAGATGGTGGAAGAAATATCCTAATCGGAAGCTAATTATCCGTCAACCATTATGCTTAGCATGTTTACCATCAAGCAGAAAATATTTTATATCTAAACCAGATTTACCATGCTTAAGTATACAAAGTCCTGAGGATGAAATCAATAAAGGGAAAGATATTAAAGCGTCAAAAACATCTGAAGAAGAAATGGAACAACGTATGTGCTTATACTAATTATTTACTCACATATTTATTGAGTACGGATGACATTGTTATATATGAATGCAGATCTGATTATTAGTGTGTAGAGTACAATAAGATTATCACCTACTAAACAAACGGTTAAAAATTTATCTTCATCTTAAAAAAAGATTGTGATGTATTACATGTGGAATTGTTTGCTTATTATTAAAACTTCCAGGCATGAAACACTGGATGAAAGTTTCGTAATAGTTCCATCGGTCAATAAGAAGTACTTAGCTACTTGACTGTTTTATGAAAACACTACCACTTCGAATTAGCATAAAGAATGGGACATTAAAATTACTCAGCAAACAAAATATAGATTAAAATTGGGTGTTGTTGATTGTTGACTATCAATTTCAATATCACGAATTGATCTGAATCAGACAACCATTGATCACTAGGAAGCACTGGAGAGCTGTTTCGTCCTGGTATGGGACTCCTCAGTAGTGCGCACCCACGACCCCATTATGGATCGAACCCAGGACCCTCTGGCTTCTCTGCCGATACTTTACCATTATACCACTGAGTTGGCTCTTAACGGACGATATTTCTAGTTCAGTCAATTCGTTATACGTTTGCGCTATCTCATCCTTGGCATTGATTGGTAACTACTTCATACCCAACACGGTTGAACTCCACTGGTCGCGTTTTCGCAGAATGAGATATGGATCTACAATACTAATAACAGAAGGTCAGATACCTGGTATCAATTATTGTTAGGAAAACTTAACTGTGTTATTTTATGCATCAGCTGAAATTCGGAAATGTAGAGAATTCCGTCAGCTCATGTCTTGAAGCACGAATAGAATATTCAGAATAAAATTATCTTATTATAACCTTCTTCATATGTTTAGTTTTAGAAGGAATAAGCGTTAAGAAGATTATTACCAAGCTTATTTAAGGTTAACCGTCTGGTCGTTTGAATTCACAACTTTAAACTTATTCCAAAGTAACTTCATAGCTGAAATATCAGTTCGCTAATTGATCTTCATATTAAAACGATCTAATGTATAATATTTTAAGTGTATTTTTTGAGTTGGACTGTGACTGGCAAGTGGAATCCAGGACACGCATTTTATCGTGTTTGGGACTTGTCAGTTGGATGTACCTGCATCTCAGTGTTAATGTTCACAACAGGACTCAAACTCCAGTCGTTTCGAGCCAAATGCCACTGTACAATGGAGACTGATAAAATTCAGTCCATGATGAATCAACGGAAAGATTCAAATACATTCTAATTATATTTTAAGTGTATCCTCATGTAAGTTCTCATAGGCTTCATAAAAATTCCATATAACAAGAACACGCTCAGCAAATTCTATTTTGTCATGTTTAAGGTTATTTCTTACTATTATGATTGTCACATTTATAAAACACATCCCAATTACTTGAATGTCAACTAATTAGATGCATTCGCAAAATTTTTTCGGATTCTTATTCTTTGCTGTATTCAATATCGACCTAGATTTTCGACAAAATTATCAATCATGTAACAGCTAAATGCTCACTGTATGGTAATCAATGTCATTTTTGTCTAGTCCATAGTGCTGATTAAACCCTTCAAATTAATTTATCAATGCAGTCATTTATCTAAGTCACTAATGTTCCCTTACAGACATTAAACATGCAATAAACATTGTATCCAGTTATTATTAAGCAATCTGTCGTAAAATATCTGTAAAAGGTTTGTATTCATTTTTTATATGCTAAGTAACATAATGAGAGATAATAGTAGTGATAAACAGGAGGTGTATCTTTACATTTCAAAGATAATAAATAATCAGTAGCAATATCTTTATACAAGCTGATTATTATTAAGCCGAGTTTTCAAATAATAATAACAAACAGACAAAGTGAAAATACGAGATACTGTATGGTAACTATAGTGATAAAGTAAATATATAACCCAAATCAATTCGTGATATCAAATTAAATTTCAACAAACTTCACAACACGCAATTACACTCACTATTAGCTAACTAGCGTCTAACTTCTGGAGGTGGATTCCTGAAGTTTTAATGAGAAGACGTGTCCGCGGGAGTTCAACTCTGTTAGGTGTGAGGCATTTACCCACTGATGACAATAAATGGGATTGCGCAAATATATCGCGAACTGACTGAAATAGTAATATCCACTACTGAAAGCTGGTTTAAAGGCCTAATGATTAAGCGTTTACAGTCTTGGCTGAAGGTTTTCGATCCTATTCCATAGTGGGATAGTGAATGAAACAGCTGTCTGATGCTTCTTGGTTTTTAATAGTTGCCTAACTGAGACTGTATTGTGACATTACATTAAAATTCAACAATTTTAACAAAATTCAACCACTATAAAAATTCTACTGATGCATAAAATGTATGGTGGTGACTGCATTGCTACAAATGACGTTGATAATGAAATTACCATTGGCTAACTAAGACAGGTACTTCGTGTAATTTTAATGATATACTTCTACAGTGTTAAACTATACCTGGTTTAATCTGAAAATCACCACTGATAATGAATGAAAGTTGAAAATTATCCTAAACTAACTAAGATTACAAGCGTAAGCCACTGGATACCAATTCAGTAGCCTGAAAAGTTAGCACTTACTACCAAGCCTAAAGGCTATGAATCCGATACCTGATGACTACATTTAAGGAGTTTTATACTTAAATATAACAGTTTTTCAGTGACTATCTACCTAAAGTTAGTCTGAAACTTCAAACTTAATAATCTTAGGAACTTATTAGAATAATTCATAACATATCTATGAATTCATTCATTTATGCAGAGTATAGACGTTTTAAGACCTACATCGATCTTAACATTTCCACCGATTTCTTCGGTCAGAGTATGCAAAATTATTCAGAAAATGCTTCTCATTACTCTTAAACAGTTAATTGTCGTTTATAAACACATAAACAATGCTATTTGTAATGGATAAATTTAATGATTTACCGGCATAATTCTAGGCTATAATATGAACCTCAATCTCTAATTCATTTAAAGGTATCTAGATATTTTGAATAAAAGAATAATTAGCATGTCTAGTTTCGACATTTACAGTGTCAAAATGATTCATATGACTTCATCAACAGGTCGATGAACTTAATAGAGTCTACTACAGGAATTAGATGATGATTATATTATCCAGAATGACAATCAAAGTTATCTATAAAAAATGTTGACAATCACTGTTAAAGTAAGTTTATTAAATATGCCAGTAATAATGTAGACAGAGATGTAACTTGGATACTGAACAAGTTAAATATAATTGTTGATCACTGTGTAGTGGCCATTTTGATGTTCGTGAAGTCCTTTATGTTGATGATTGAATTTTATCGATTGAGTTGTAATCCGGTCGCTAGTTTAAGGGACTTGACTTCACTGTCAGTATGTGGAGATGAAGAGCGATTTAGGGTGGTCGGGAGCTAAGTGTACTTTCACTCTTAGGTTCAGGGTAACCTGACAACTACTTTAACCTTCTTCCATTTCCACATAGTGGCAGTGATATCTGGTCGATTAGATTAATGGCCACATTACAATTTGGTCGATAGAATTCGATCATCACCATAAAGAACTTGATGAACTTCAAAATAGTTGATATAGTGATCAATCGATGCATGCAATCACTGTCGCGATCAGAAATAGCTCAGTGCTAACAATCGCATACTGTATAACTAGGTGACTCTAACTTGAATCTGTAGAGAAACATGAGATCCTTCCAAAGATTGAAGGCACGCCTTAATGATGAGTGCTAAATAACGCAAAACCTTGGTCCATGGTTCCTGTCTGCTGCCCTGAAACCTTTTTCCACAGGAAGAACTAAATTTAAAGATTATAGCTGGATATTATGTGTAATTAATCAATATATGAGGAATAAGACTTATGAATGATAACAAGCAGTCTTAAATACGTTCAAAAGGAAGGATCAACTCTAAAGGTCTGCATCCTGAACTTACTGTAACCGGATACCTGTTTAAAATCAGAAAACACTTGACAGTTTTATCATTGCTAATTCTTGTATGAAACTCTTAAGTTGTGTGAATCCACAACATCAAACATTGGTTTTGCAATACTTATCAAGCTGAAGTCAACCAATGATATAAATTGAAAAATTTAGCAGTCTTCATTAGCCCTCTCCACTTGAGAGTGATTAATTGTTAACTGTGTTAAAAACCGAAAAATTCTGTTTCTTAAGTGATTATGTAATTTCTATTTCAATCGCTAATGCAACTTTACATTCAATTATTCTTTTATATCCGTTTTTTTGGTCAGTCAATTATAGACCAACCCATGTTTAAATAAAATCTTTAACAATATTAAGTGGTTGGTGGAAGTTGACGGAAAACCCTAATTGACACGAGTTTCGTACTAGTTAGCATTCATCGACAAGATAGGTTTACGTTCTAATCAAGGAACTCATTTCTATTATGAGGCTTGAAGCCTTATCACTCAGTTTCAAAATCTGAGAAGTTACAAATTATCTATTCATGTAACAACTGAACTCCACTAAGATTCAAATATTTACTTTCAGTAACCACTGATATGTGATCACTTAGCACCAGTGCAAGATATTTCAAGCCGCCTAGACTAATGACCGAATTGATCTAGGAGATGCGATCAGCTCTGTCGACCAGACAAACATGATACTTTTTCACTAGTCATTACTCAGTCAATCTAAATCTTTAACCATTTCCTAACTTTTCTTCATTACTTAGGCGACTTTGAGTGATACACTTGTTTAAACAAAGATATTTTTACAGAAAACATGTTATACTTTATCAGCTGTCATAACTAAATTGATTATAACCAAAACTATCAAATGTAATCACTACAACTATTACTCTGCTATTACTCATACTACCATTAATACTACTTACACTATAACGATAACTACGATAACTACTACTACTACGATCACAGAAACTACTACTTCTACTATGGATCAAGATAAGTAACATTTATAAGTTGAAATAATGGAATACTTAAGAACTAACATAAATCAATTACCTATTTTATCTTTTAATTAGTTCTAAAATCCTAAATATCCAAGAAGCATATTAAAAGTTTTAAGTCAATACATTTTCTTTGAATAGATCATTTCAATAAGAAACTACCTTTTAGTTACAATTATTGATTATTACCAAAAAAATTATTACATAACAATATATATTAGAAGTTGAATATCACTGACTGATTAATTGATTTCATAGCTGAAATTATTGGACAAGAATGTGTCACACTTAAACAAATATCGATTCCATTACCTGCATGGTTAGTAGGAATGAAAGATGTATTTAGTGCAACTATATCACCATACAGTAAGTTCACAATGTTTTGTTATCAAGTGTTTACATGTACATATTTACTGAAGTTATTTGTTGTTATCAGGTCTTGTAGCTCTAATGACGAAATTTAGTCTGAGAATATTTCATTCATTATTAATTGATTCATATTGAAAGAAATGCATGTGAACATCACTGGATTTAAATCTCAGTTTTAACAGATGTACCTAGTTGAGGAATTGTACATAGGATGAAGTGTGATTCCCAGATTACATTGTAGGCCAAAATACAATATGAGTTATCAAAATACTTTTTAACTTCGCCGTATAGTGCTAGCGATGTTTGAGTATTGATACAGTTATCTCAACAAATGAAACATTAACGAATTGTACCTTGGCAAACGTTGAATAAGTTGGAAAAAATCCTAGCTCAACTGGTTTTTGGTAGACAGATTCTTCAGCTCAGTCTATTGTATATTGTTAATGGTAGGTTGCTCACATGTAATAGCTCTATAATTTATGAGTACATAGTTAGTTAACATAAAAGTGATACTAGAATTTCACGTAACACACTTAATTAACACAAGTATATCAGTTGAAATTGAGATAGGTTTTATGGAGATAGGTATTAAGTTTTGTTGTTTGTATTCCTCACAGACTGATGTCTTGATTGGTGAAGTTTAGACATGTCGAGAGTAAAACAGCTGTCACCAACAATAGATTTGTGAAATATTCAACACTTATAATCACTTTTATATTCATGATGTAAGCCAGTACTGAGTATAAGGCTGTAATTCAGAGGTGATGAAGCCAGTCAAATGTTAATGCAGAAATTGTGTATAATAGTTTATGAAACCTTAAATACATGAAAGTTATGTTCAACATCTTCTGAGTTTCTGATAGTGACACAGAGACTAAAAACTAAATTACTCAGACTGATCACAAACTAAACTCTTCCCATGGTGCAAGTTATATTGGCAGATATTACAGGAGTTTCCACTTACAGTTGAAGATTATTTTTCTGTACTGGATCACTTCGTCAAAAAAAATAACATAAACATTTGTGGTTTGTATTCGTCACAGATTATTATCAGTTGAATATCATTGGAAATCAGGTAGCACTAGACAACCACTTCATTATAGTTTAGAATCATTCAGGAGTGAGTAACAGTGATCTAATAAGCAAAAAGAACTCAGAACTTTCAAGTATTTACTCAACTGCTCATTTTTAACTTAGTCAAATAACCTTGTTCATTTTTTCGTTTTATACAATACCGCATTATTATAGGTAATACCTATCTATTATGGTTGGGATTCTTACTGATAGCAGTTTTATACAACTACATAACTATACCATTTCGTGAAGCATTCAATATATATGATGACGATGACAATATGACATTATGGTATACATTGAACTCATTAATGGATACACTTTATCTATTGGATATATTACTATTAAGACCTCGAATAGAATTTCTTGATCAAGGTATTATTAAAGTAGGTTATATTCAGTGAAATAATAATGTTCATTGTAGACAGATTTCAAATCATGTGCACTGCATTACTTTAAAAGTTTACAATTTAAAGTAAGTTCAAGTAGATTTTTTACAATTGTTGCTATTGGAGATAATCTTTAATTCAAAAAATAACTTACTAGAACTTCTTATGAGATCACCTTTTCTAAACTGGATAATTTAGTAATGGAAATGCTACCATTGCTTTTCTAATTAACTCTATTAACAGCACCAATACATCACTATAAATGACTAGTATACTGTCTCGATTCTGTATTGTTTCATTATTTGATACATTCATGTCGTCTCTGTCAACTATATCATTGTATGCTAATTATATATATATATGAAACATTGGAGCTCTTGACAGAGGAACGGTGCTTCTGAAGATGGAGATAGTAGCCACTCACTCTGGTGAAATTACTTTAAAGACTTCTCGACTTTTAGAAAACTGACCGAATTGACTGCTTATAAAAAAAGCTTTAATAATTTGATGATGATGAGTTCAGTAGATCTCCACATGAAGCTCGTGTTTTTGATTTTGTTATCAAACAAAGATGTGAATCCCACCACCCAGCTAATAGAGAACACTATTTCAATAAAGTTATTGTTTGGAGTTCTAAATCATCATCAATATCTGTGAATCTCAGGAATCAATAATGAATATCTTTTTAGCATGATTTACGATGTATAGAGGTACCAATGATGTCCATTTTAAAAAGGTTACAGTTCTTCTTACCTTCTTTGTAGCCACATCCACCGTAAATTGATTTCTTTTTACGTCAATTCTTAGTTTGAATGTGTTAATGGCATAAATTTATCATCTTGTTATTAACTCTTCCTTATCATTCAGTTTTGCAATGGGATAATTTTAAACTTCCGAGGGAGTCTATTATAGTAGTAGGTCATTATGTAGAAACCGTTTACAAAAACGTCGAAAGGTGTGAGTTGTATCATATGCTTTCGAGATATACACCATCCATTTTCGAATCGGAGTTGTCGCAGTAACTACAATACCGAATTCCTAAATGCATATCAAAATTTGAAAAACTATTCAGTTTACTTTTAACTATTTATTAGTAGTAAAACGTTTAAAAGTAAAAACGTAATCTTCTAGAGAGCGATGTTTGTACCTTTCGTCACAGATTGATCTCGGTTGTGTACTTTTGAAAAGCGCAGAACACTAAATAGCCATTTCATTTCAGTGTAAGGCTCATCAGAAGTGAGAAGCACCGACCCTTTCAGGAAGATGAGCCTAGGACCTTTATGGCTTTCAGTGAAATTATACTTCCGTTTGTAATTAACGCAAATTTTAGAGTACGTAAAGTTATCATTATGCTACATTTAAACAAAAAAATCGTCTATATCAACTGAGTGATCGACTTTAATTATCCTTGAATAATACTCGTTTAATTTAGATTGACATTATTTCAATCATACCGTTGGATTTGTTCTCCCTATTTTATGAAAAAGATATGGCCCGATTTCGAATTTTTCGTTTGGTGAAGGTAAATTAATTTTATTTTCATGTAAAAATGCTACTGGATTAATTAATCTTTCTGTTGTAATCAATATCATTCTGCTGTATCTTCAAATGTTCTGATGTGTCCAGAGCTTAATCACTCTCTTTCTGTCGAAATGTTCTCATATACCCTACTCACTGCCTACATATTACTGTGTTATTAAAAAATGAGATGACGAAAGAAAACTTTCTGGTGCCTAAATCGAATTCCAAACAAATGGAGAATATGGGATAGCGGATCCCTTATAAATAAATACTATACAAACTGATTTTGGCCATCTAGTATCCGTGAGACTTCATCCTAGTGTTACATCACCGCTTTTGATTATATCTCAATACAAAAGCCTCAAGGAGTAGTACCCTAAGAAAAGTATCTCCTTCAGCCTAGAAACCCACAGTTGTATGCAGGCCCATACATAAAGATAATGATAATTGTTCAATATTATGTTATTATTGGTTATTTGGTAGGTGGAATATGGTCATATTGATTGGCAATTCAATGTAAAGTTAGTTTGAAGCATGCCACTCCCCCCACCCCACTCCTATGGAAAGAAGTCTCAATGAGAATATTTCAAAAGATAGCATTCAGTTGGGTGTTGTAGAGATTGAAAAAATGCCAATTTGATATCATAGATTGATCTGAGTTGAATAACCATTGACTACCAGAAAGCACTGGCCAAGTGTTTCAGTTCTAGTATGGGACTATTCAGTTGAAAAGTACAGTGCTCCCTGGTGGATAACATTCGCTTGGGTAAAATCATGATAAAATTGACAACAAGACTGAAAGTTAGCAAGTAAATAAAATTGCATCGTAATTATTTTTTTATTAATAAAGGAAAGTTAAAGGAATTGGATAGCGTTGGCTTTTGAAAGCGTAGTAAAGCTGTTTTCGTTAATTATTTTGAGCGCCTGCATGATATTCCTCTTATGTTGGCTTTATACAAAGTGTTTGGCGATCGCGCATATAAACACTTTACTTCAGAAATAAGTTCCAAGAAATATGTGAGAAAATAATTCATAGAGGCTCTTCTCTCATAGTTCCAGCGATTTCGGCGTTATGTATTGCAACCAGATGAATTAAAGGGATCCTTTTCAGTTCCTTTTTCGTTCTTCAATCTCCTACGTCTGGTTTTTTCACCAACAATTCAGTGTTTATGATGTTTTGGATGCCATTTTACGTACTTAATAATAAATATCTTCCTTAATAATTTTTTTAGAAGACACTCTTCAATGCTTTTCAACTCATACTTTATCGACTGAACACGATATTCTGTTAAGTACTGTTAAGCAAAGTTGCTTCTGACCAAACGAAACAAGTACTATTACAGTTTAAGTGTTATTGACTGTGACACTGCGTGAAATAGGTTAAAATCGAATGACATAAATCATTTTCTTCAATGTTACAGACCCAGACTGCCGACCCTAGATCTCAAGCTACCTCTTGATTGTTTCATATCATCCTACATAAAAGCATTGACAAACGTCATATTCATCTAGTCCTTAGTCTTGACTGAATTCTGGGAATCCAATTAGAATATGGCCACTAAGTTAAGTGAGTAATCTTTGTATCCAGCATATGTCTATATCAGGTAGACAGTAGTGAAACCTGCTTAATTTAATGCAGTCAGTAGCATTTGAATTTTCATCACCCTTACTTCATGGATTAAAGAATCAGCACTAAGATATTTAAACTACGACCGACTACCTATAGAACTGAGTTATTTGCATAAATTAATCAGTTAATTGTGACGGATGTCATTCGTGTAGTCCTCAGTATAAATCAAATTCTGTAAACCAAACTCAGTTAAAACTCGACAGTGTATGTAGACCACTGAAAGTAACTGACTGATCCATACAATTTCAAACAGTATAAATACAAGAACAGAAGAAAGTGACTTAACTGTTTAGAGATTTTTCTATTTGAATACACTGTATACAATGGACTGACATCAGCCTCATAACTTATAGTAACCATATATTTCATGAAAACAGTTCATTGTTTTAAGATTGATTGAGATCTGAGCTCTAGTATGTTGACAATCTCGCGGTTCAGAAATCCTAATTTATAGCCAATTCCAATAAAAAAATGACTTACTTTCAAAGAGCTATTGTCGAATTGTTTTATGACTAGATTAGAATCATTAGCAGATATGATATTTTCTTCACTGATACTCTACAGATTACTACCTTGAGTCTTTTGTCAGTTGTTTTTAATGCATACATTTCCCTTCAACCATTTTGCTTTCATACCAAGATAAATGCATTTTGGGAAGCATTTGAAAAGTTAGATCAACGTTTGAATGCTGGCTATGCAGTACGACTTGCACGAACTATCATATATATGTTATATATTATACATTTAGAAACATGTGGTTATTATGCATTTAATCGATGGCAAGGTTTAGGCGAAACATCATGGACAATTCAACCGGGTCGGATTTCACCGTAAGCATTTATTGAATAAGAAATTTCTTTCATCACTTGAGTAATGATGATGATGATATTTACTTTTTTTCAGTTAATGGCAATAAATACTCTGCAACCTTATTCAATAATGCAATAATTTCCTGTCTTATACTCACTTAAGGCTGTAATTATCCGCAACTGTCCTCTGTGAACATGTCCAGTGTAGAGCAGTAAGTTTCACCAGAAAGAAAAAATGAAAATATTCTAAATGAGATCTTTGATAAAATACAAAACTTCAATATGTAGCATAGAATCCACTTAATGAATGGAAAGATAAACTTACAAATCAGAATATAATGCACTTTCTGAATATTAAAAATGTTGTTACTAATCTTAGTCATCTACAATGAATTTTTTAAATCAAATACTAGATCTTTAGACAATGTTTAATTAATTAGTAGCTTACACAGATGTATACTTTAAAGCTGCTTGAAATTTACAATACGGTAAAATAAATATGTCAAGGTCATCATTATCATTATTCATTGGTAAACATTTCCTACCTAAGTTTCACGATAACCTTAGTCTGGTCATTCATACAAACCTACGTCATGTGACTATAAAATAAGCAACATTAAATAGAGTCACGTTATTTAAATGTTCACGTGACTAATTCGGTGACTATGATTAAAACAAAAATTTTAACCTAATTTATTATTGATTAATTATTTAGTATGTATTTATCTATAAATTGAATTTGTGATTAAGGCGTAACAGATGCTTTTTTGAAATGAATAGTACAATAATATTTGTATATAGTGCTTCATTAACTCATCAGTGTAATATGAATAATCACTGAAATAGTATTGACAATAGATGATTGATAAGTTACTCGTTTGGTACTTGTTAGAAAGATATACCTTCAATCCTCATAGAATTAATGCTACTAATAGCTTCAGAACCTGGATCATCTATCTTCACCTACTACTAAACTATTCAGACAGTGACTGACCTTCTACACTGACAGCGGGAGTTAGGAGAATTAGCTATGAATTCTTAAAAGTTAACGGTGTACTTTCTACAGCAACTTATTTTTGTTTTGACAATATACTAAAGTACATCCAATTTAAGTACTTTTTTCATATAGATTTAAAGATCACACTCAAGTAATAGGTTGTCACATCGTAGAGTCATCTCATTACGTTTCGTTTAATCTGTTTTAGAATCAGTACTCATGGAAATGCCATGCTCAAGACGTATTGGACAGACTAAAGCCAAGGTGTTGAGATAAGATAGAAAGTATTGTACTAATAAATGACAAATCACTTGATCTCAGTTTAATTTTCATTTCGTATTCTAATCGAGCCTTAGTTGTCAATAATAAACAATGATAGATTAGTTAATGTTTCTGCACACCTTCGGCTCGGAAACGTAAGATTTTTCAGGCTACTGTTTAGTTATTCCTAACCAAACAAAATTACTTACTTTGATCTGTTCGGCTTAACGTGAATAGTATCGACATGTAATTTAGGATTTCCAATTATCTGTTGATTGTTATGTGCCCGATTGTTTTATTGAACAGTCAAGGACACGATTAAACCATAGTGTCGCTCTGGGTGATTCTTTAAGCGACTTTGACTTGTCACATTTCTGCTGCCAACTGATTTAAGCCATTTCAAGCCTGAAACTTCAAGATATCGCCCTACGAAGTGTTAACTTATCTCAAATATGCGTCGTAAACACAAATTTATCCAAATCAAGCAGTATATTTTATAGAATCATTACAATAATTCTAACTATGCACAGCTATCCTGAGAATTGTTACCGAGATCTGATTGGTCTGTCATTATAGTTTAGCACCAACCAGTCACAGAATAGATTAAGGAGATATGACCTCGCATATGCTAGGTATATCCTTGCCTAGCTATGTTCAGCCATTGAAATTTATGCCGACAACTGAATGACCTGATGCGTAAATGCTGATTGGCCGCACAATCCACGTCATAGTTTCCAATCAAAAGTAGAGAATGACTATCAGATTACCTTCTGAATAACAGACTATTAAGTACAGTATATAATAAAACATAGTATGTATGAGATAAAGTAAAGAATTCGGTAACACGTTTATGATTATTATGTAATAATTCGAAAATGAAAAAGACAACAACAGGTAAGAGGAGAGTCTGAAGCTAACAATTAGGAGAATATAAAACAACTTAAGAAATAGTTGTTAGAGAGTCAATCATGAACAACATAGACCCTGGCACATATGCGCATAGGTTCAAGCAGCCATACCACATTAACACAACTACATCAAATTTACAGGAATAGCACCACGATATAGTTCAACAGGAAGAAATGAGGCAAACGTATGTGAGAAAATATAACAGAATTTCAGATCTTAAAGCAAATAGAGTGAATACACTTGCACAACTATGACCGATTCTGAACCCAATGTGTCTAATCAGTGTTCACAATTATCATGCGGTTATTAAAGAAGTTCAGTATGAAGATACACATCCTGATAAATTAGGAAACAGCTTCAGCAGTTTGTTGTTTGCACATAACATAACACGAAGATACTTATTATCCCATTGTCATTTTGACTTTCCAACAATATCATGACAGTTCATTTCAGATATGATTTCTGCTAAAAATCTAAATCCCAATATTATCATTATTATTGTTCTACTGACACTATATAAGAACTACGTTACATTAATTTGATAGCTTTTCATTGTTATGGGGCTGGGTAATGCAAGTTTGAATCCTACAATACACATCAGTTTCGTCCCCCTCTCAAAAATGAAATTATAACTTACTAACAGGTTCCAACCAGCATAAAATCTTCTTCAAGTTGGAATTCTTATAGATTAGCAGTTTTCATAGTAATTAACAAACTATTTATATTGTTAAAATATTCCTGAATTGTATGTTTGTTTTTTTTTTCAAACCTTTTTCCAAATTTAGTTACGTATACTCGTTTTATGTTTGTATGAAGACTGCAACTTCTATTGGGTCGTTACCAGCGGCAACAAATAGTGCTGAATTCCTATTTATGACATGTTACTGGTTAAGTGGAATACTCGTATCGGCTATTCTGATAGGTCAGGTAAAGTGAATAAACTTTATCAATGTAAACTGAATCTATAATTCCATTTAATGTAGAAATAGGAAAATTTTTAAAGTAAAACCCTACGAAACTAATCAGAATTGTAACGGTATCTAATAACAATTCGAAGCGGAATTCAAAATCGCCACGCACTCATCAGTAGCTGAGGATGTTTGCGACGTTCATATTATTTGCTTTACGAATTGTATCTAACAAGTCGCTCACATTTTCATTTATTTATTAGGCGTATGCCTTATAGCAGAAGTAATTTTCACTAAAATCTTATTTCGGGTATCTGCAGTTATTTACAACAGTCAATGCAGTACAGCTCAAAATGCAGGATAAAATATAAGGAAAGTTAAGAACTGAAATGAAATCCTTATTGTGTGTTGCACTAATACTCAGTACTTATCCAGTAAACTGATGAAAAATTTATGTACATAGCTTGATAAAATTTGCTTAATGAACATTAAAACATTGAGATTAACTTTAAGCACCAATTAAATTCTAATATGAAAACGAACCGACCAGAATCAAAGAAACTACGTTTGATTTAGGCGTATAATCCGTAAATGATTAACATTTATCTTACATTACATAAAAGGTCAATAAAAATACTGTTGTATTGTGATATAACGTATTGCAGTTATGTGTAAATATGTTGTTTCTTAACTATTGTTGAACATAAATGTGATCTTCATTTATTTTGATCACATATTGTTATTGATTGGTAATTTGTGAACGAACAGTAAATAAAGGTGTCAATTATTATTTAAAATGTTACACTGTTAGGTGTTGAAGTTAGTCAGACGAAATTTCTAGACCTAGGTTATGTTCTAACTGGTAGGAAGCAGGTCGTGTCCGGAACACCAAGCTTTTTCACGACTGCAGATATACTTTGCTGACGAATCCCAGACAGCCTGAAATCTAGGTTATTGAAACATAGGCCACTCAACGTCGAGTCACAAATACGAATGACAATATTACAAACTGACCAGCGGAACCTGATCAGATCTAAAAATGATGAATATTATTTAAGTCACTGACCAATGATCAATTGACGATAAACTCAACCTATTGTTTTCAAAATGAAATATATTTTGAATAGGTTGCTCATTGTGATTAGCTGTAAGGAAGTAGATTTATAGCTCAGGTGAATTCTTTTGTCAGGTTGTAAGTGCACACTCCTGAAGAGTTCTATTAGAAAACAAATCAATTGTTCAGTACTGCTCAGCTTTAATGTTACCATAAATGAGTTTTCTTGCCCAGTTACGACACTACTCATTGTTGTCAAACCAACGCTGTCGTCAGTACGAGATTTGTTACCAGTACAGTTTAAGCTCATAATGCTAGAAAAGTGATTACTCAACTGATGTATCTCCATTTTATACCACGTCCATGAATTCTCAAACCAATAAGATAAATTATCGCACACTATTTTTCCATTGGACGAAAAGTACCAAAGTAAGGGTTAGAAAAATTGTAAAGCAAAAAATTTCCTAACCCATTAATTTTAAACCACAGTAAGAATAAATATTATCGTCAGTCTGTGATGATTATCACCCAAAAATTATGAGTATGTTTAATTTGAAAGTGATTGTTAGTTCCCATTGGTATTAACAAGAACTGTAATTAGTCAATCTCTGTTGATATAAATGCCCCAAATAGAAGAAAACTCGCTTCCCCGATTCCATTTGCTGACTAACTAGTGATTTTGATTATGAATATGTCATATGATCGATTGTGACAGAATGCCAATTCACTTATTAGCCATCAAATTATTACTATAAACCAATCGTATGTAGATAACCACTTTAACATAAGATCATATCATTTGTTTGAACTTGATGATAACATGTGATAAGTAGACATGAGGAAGTCAGTTATCCAGTTTACATATCAATTTTCTTTTATTATTATCATCAATTAGTATACAATAACTTTTATTTTAAACTGTTTCGACATTTACATTATACTGAAACTACTGTCACTCTAATGGTATGTTAGCTTCTTTCGGTTACAAGTTTACTATGTTCAGCTGTATTGAAAAACAAAACAAAGAGCATCACGGATTGATTGAATTAGAAATATCAATCGTTGGAAGCCGACTCAGTGGTCTAATGGAAAGGCGTTCGCCACGGATCCAGGAGGTCCTGGGTTTGACTCTTGGTGAGGTCATAGATGCGTACTGCTAAAGAGTTCCATACTAGGACGAAACAGCTATCTAGTACTTCTTAATGATTAATGGTTATATGATTTGGATCGATTCGTGGTATCAGATTGAAAACAAAACCAGTTTGTTATCTCGATATTGGATTTTCATTCACCAACCCCTTATATTTCCTTTTCTATGTGAATATTTGTAAACGTCTGTTTATACTATTGACTGACCATATATACCAAGGCAAACAATGAGTGAGTAGTGCTTCAACAAGCCGCTGTTCAATTGCTATCTGGATAGTATACTGGATATTTGAATCAAGTTCCATGTGTAATGAAAAGTCGAAAATTTAATCGAATACGAATTAGTTTATTTTAATGGGTTGCAACTAGATAAGTCATTTAAGCTTACTGAGCTCAGAATTATTCGTATCTATATTTAATCATGTTATAACTTGTAAATCATAGAATAAAAAGATGTATTACCATTGAAAACTCCATATTATGTCCAACAGTATTAGTGGCTACTGTACACAGAACGGCTATTTCATCCTAATATGGAATATATCGTTAACGGTGTGCATCAACGAACCCATGAATGATAGAAATTGGGACCCCCACTTCTCATTGTTGAGCAATTTATCTTCGTATTACTGAGTTAGCATACACTTTTAATCTTAGTGAGTAGTATTGCACAGCTATTATGTGAATCCAATAATAGGTAACTATCCCATAGCTGATACTGTTGAAATTCAGGGTGAAGTGCCTCCTGGCTTTAAATGGTTGCTTAGCTACAGTCAGTCCGTTATAAAAATAATAGGTAATATCACTTGTAGATTGGGTAGATTCACCAGAGTAAAAATGAGTTGTATTCAAAAATTGATGCGAAAATGCAGAAAATAAATCAAGTAGTGAAAGCGGGAAATAAAGCGCTACGCAGGTAGTAAGTGTCTGAAATCAAAGACACATGGGAAATGCTAAACTTGTTACTTTCTTTTTGAATACAAAGTTCAGTCTCAGACTCTTGATAGCGATGACGTCAGCGAAACGTGGTAGATTTTGCGGCAAAATGGCATGATATTTTAATCTCACTTGCTGTGGTACGTACATAGTATAGCGGACGATAATCCTCCATACTGTTTTTCCAACTTAAGTACTGTCTCAAGAACATGCAAACTAGTAAACCCAATTAAAGGTAAGAATCTATCTACTTTTATCTGTCTTGATGACCGAATGTGTGACACTGAGAAACAAGCTTGGCAACTAAATATGTTCTTTTGAATGGACTGCTTAATATGAAGTTAATCTAATTGGCTATTTCATTACTTTTCAAATTTGAGCTACAGAAGGATTGACTTGTTCCTGTTAGCAGTATATTATATTCCCTTTATTTTAATATTTCCATACTTGTTAATGAATTTTTATGGGTAGCTATTATCTTTCATGTATTTTTCAACTGTGAATAAACTTTTTTTCGATCTTTTCCTCTAAATATAGTTTACATTTATTCCATAATGTTTATCATCCTTGCTTTGAAAAAATTTATAAAAAGAACAGATTACTTGAAATAATGTTTACTTTGTCGGTCTTTACTTATCCAAATGATATATGTTCGATTGGTTGCCAGATCTATTATCTAAAATCGTTTTATTTTGTCCATTTGGTAATTAAAATTAGTAAATAACTGATCATTTTAGACATTACATAATCAGCCCAGTATTTTACCAAGAAACTGTATCATTTAAGCAAAAAAAACATAACGAATGTAATATTACCAGTCAATTAGAGTAGATTCTTCATGACTTAAAATTTAATCTACAGTTCAGAAAGAGATCTTTGTAAGATTAAAAGACCTCGAATTCACTACTTAGAAATAGCAAACAGTAGTACAAGAAAATAAAATAATCATTCAATGATAATGTTCTGTATTAACTTGTAGACTACAGTAGTTCATTTCAGGTATTAATTTTTCAAATCGCATGAGTATTTGTACGTAACCTAGAGGAATCTGTTGATGGCTATCAAGTTTATTACATTATATCTACCTTTAAGCCACTGAAAATAGTGGCCATGCCGTAAGCTTTATTGACAGAATTCACCTAACGTTACGAAATAAACAACTCAGCACAAATAATTGCTACTGAATACTGTTATAAATAGGATCTATGATTATCAACAGAGAGATTGCTTATGTAAAAACACAAAAGTAAATAAACAACCAGACAGCTGATAATAAATCATCTAATAAAAATGTGGACTTTTATTTAATGAAACGGTTAGAATATGTAATACGTATTCTCAAATAAACCATACTTCGATAGATGATGTTGACTGAAAATCTGACAAAACAAAAAGTGACATCACTTGATAAAGTCAGTAACTGTTGTTGGTAGGTGAATAATACATGGTTAAAATTTATGCGAGATTTTTAACCAAGAGTTAATGTCGTCAGAAAACATAGTTCACAATCAGTGACAAAGAAGTAGATGAATCCACTTTTTTCTGCATTTAAATCTCGAGCTATAAATTGCCGTATACCTTTCTTTAAAAGGATTATTAGTTCCTGCTGGAATTGTACTCTCGATGTTTAACCTTCTTTATAACCAACGATATTATTACTATATACACTAATTTGGTATTCAGGTCGCTATATAGATGTAATGTGGCAATCTGAACAGACATACATGTGTGCCAGGTTCCACTTTACACATAACTGAAGTAGTTCACAATAAGCATTTATAGTTGAATACCTATGGTCATCCAATATAAAACTCAAACTTTCAATTTATATTTAAAAAAACAGATCTATTAGAAAAATTAAAACTGTATTGTTTTGCTACGAAACCACATTTTTTGTTTAGACAGTAGTTTAGACACCTAAATAATGATGGCATATGATTACTTATACTAACTCTCTAGTTATTTGCTTATAAGTCAAATTGATTAATGCAGTCTTGTTAACATAAGAGATTGTCTTTGATCAAGTATATTACTTAATTTATTGTTCACATATGTATGCTTATTTTGAATTAAGGTGATTGATATATTGGATTCAGCGAGTGCAAATAAGGTGAATTATCGCAAAGTAATGGATGCTACGTTATCATCTATGCAACAACTACATGCTCCACAACATGTTGTTAATAAAGTACGTAGTTGGTTTATGTATAATTGGGATCAACAGAAAACATTTAGTAAGTTTCCTAAAAAGAGTACTTAGTAATTATCTTGTGAATTTTATTCATTATCTTGAATATACAGCATAAACAAGCATTTAAGTATAATAATGTGAAACTATATACGTTCAAAAAGGAAGATTGTCAATCTTTGCCTACCTTGGTAACATAATTCCTTATTTCATTACATCATAAAGATTTCGACAGACCACAGAGCAGGAATTCAATTCAGGATATGCTGTACAACCTCATTCACTGTTACCAATGATTACCTGCAACACATCCGATATGATTAGTCTCTAGTGTTCATTTCTTCGTAAAAAATGATACATGAATTACCTCCTCAAGTTATCCACTAGCTAAATAAAATTACTTCTGTTTAATCTGTTTAACATGAGATTATGTATTGCAAATTAGTTGCAAGGTTAAAAATAAGGAATAATCCTAAAATTTCTCTTGGAAATTTAATCTGATCTTCTTCAAGGAAACAATCAAAAATGTACAAGTGTTGAATACATTTTCACATTCGTCTAATGCCCTATGAATGGTCTAATGGTTAAGTGTTAGTCGCATAACCAGACGTTTCCTGTAATCAATCTCCCTCTGGTAGGGTCGTGAAAGTACATTAATGAGGAGTCTTATGCTAGGAAGAAATAACTGTCTTATGCTTCCTGGTATTCAGCGGTAAAATTTTAGAGATTTCTTTGTAATAGATGACTGCAAACACTCGAACGATTAGTCACTGTATAAGCAGTATTATGTAATGAATCTTTAATCCTTCCGCTATTAAAGCCACTGACTAAATTTGCAGGCAGATATTTTAGCCTGGCTTGGGAACATTATCTAGCACAATTCATTCTATACTTTCTGTGATTACAACTGTACTCTTAACAATTATGCAACGTGAATCATACTTTGTAGTTTGATCAGTTAGGCTCATTATCAGAAAAACTTAATTCGTAATGTCATGATGAATTCAGATTTGCGAATCCTGCAAACAGTCTCTTAAGTGGTTAGATGCGTAGACTGCACTCTACTAAGAGAGTCTGGTTTCCTAAGTGGATTGTCACTCCCTAGCAATGGTTTATTTAGAATTCCTGAGGATAATTGTACCTTTGGTAAAAGCCATATAATGAAATATCTAGGAAGCTTAGAGCATAATTTAATGGCACAAAAGGGTGCTTCAAACAAATTAATAACTATTTTGATGAAATTAAAAGTATGGGTTCAGAACTGATTGTTTCATATAGAGTTAACTTCAAATACTTTCACTTAAGTAGCTAGTTGTAATTTAATTAGAAAGCTAATGGCATCCGTTCATGAAGTCACTGACTGATAGACTGAGCTGTATTGGTAAGATGCGGACTGTTTGGTTAGGGTCTGCTCGAATAATCGTTGGAGACTGAATAAAGTGCCTTAGAATCGGTCACACTGACCCACACCCATTCAATCTTTGTTCACCATTAAATCGTAAGCTTAAAATTGTTTCATACTTATCTTCCTATGAACTAACTATTTCTCTCTGGACTATATTCTATAGTGTCCACTCTTTATTATTATTGTTAAAGTAACTACTACTTTTACTAATTTTGTGTTAATCTTGTTGATACTGAGGTGTGGTACGCATGTGCCAGGTTCTACGCTTTACGGATACACAATTAAATTTTTCACTAGTTTTACGTGGTTTTTCTCACAAACTGACATCATAGTGAGAATCATTTGTAAACTATGTAAGACTTTACACACTCTTCCTCATAAATTATAGCTCCTTTGCATTTGTAAATATATAAGTTTAGCGGTATGAACAACGGTTTCAACATCTAATTAGTTTATAACATAGCGCAATATTCAAATAATCTCATTGATAAGCTACTGTGATACTCTAAACTCAGTTTCCTAGTAAAGTTTCTATAAACCCATTTTGATACTAATTGTTAGTGCTAATACGATAAAATGTGCTTATTTGTTAATTCCATTAATTAATCAGTCAATTCTGTTACTCCTTGTAAAGCATGAACCGCCGACCAGCATTCTCCAGTCAATTCTGTCTTGGGTTCTCGTTTCCATTGCTTTCCATGTGCTGTTCATTCTTTTCATGTCTGCCTTCAATTCCTGAACAAATATGTTCAATGGTTTTCCTCTTTTCCTTCGGCCTTGAAGATTCCATGTTAGTGTTTGTCACATCAGTTTGATGATTTCCTCAATGTGAGTTCTATTCACCTCCAGCGTCTTTTCCTAATTTCTTCCTCGTTTGGATCTCGGTTGATTTGTTCTCTGCCACAGAAAAGTTTTATTGACGGTGTCAGGCCAATGGATCCGAAGTAGGCAACTTTGCGTACATAGCTGTTCATAAATACCTGTATCCTATGAATGATGGTCTTCTACAAATTTCAGTTTCATATAATAGAACTATCTTCATGTTTGTTTTGAAATTCTGACTTCAGTGTTGGCTGACAGTCGTTTCGAGTTCCAGATACTCCTCCTTACTTGTAGAAAAGTTGACACCGCCTTATCAAAATATTTGCGTGGTATGTGCTAGCTCGACAAATCAATCGTTGAATTGTACCATCTACTCTTTGTTGTATGGAAACGTCAAGAAAGTGTTTTTTTTTTAGTGTTTCATAGTAAACTGAATTATAACAATAGCCACTGTATTATCTATTGCTTGCTGTTGCACGCAATAATAACCGCCTTAACCCAATAGTTTTCAAAAGGATGAACAGCACCTGGAAACAGTTGGAAAGGATTACTTAGGACACCGCTAAATGGTTAATATTGGTGTGCGGCCTATGCTTCTCTATGAGGGGTAACGGGCGTAAGTAAGTAAGTAATCTGATAATTCATCAACACTATGTGTTAAACAACGACCCAGTTGGTATACTATATAGTTAACTAATAGATAATGTTGTTTAACTGAAATCTAACAAGCTTTGTGACTGAACTGTTTGTTTTTTCTGTTCAAAATGTATTTAAGTTATGCAAGATTCAGTTAGTGATTACGCAATTCGTAACACGTATTAACCAGTTTAATCATATATTTGATTTAGTTGACGTAAAATAATCAAATACCATTTTTGTAATTTTATTCATAGATGAAAATTCTCTATTTGAATGTTTACCAATCAAATTGAAAAGTGACTTAGCTATCAGTGTACATTATCACACTTTAAGTAAAGTTACCTTATTTCAAGTAAGTTAAATAACTTCAGTAAATATTTTATTGTGATTGGATGTTGTGAATATTGTTGAATGTTAATTTAATAGCACAAATTGATCTGAAGTAGACAATCATTGACATCCCGAAAAGTACTGGAGAGTCGTTTCACCCTGACACAGAACTCTTCAGTAGCGCCTATCTACGACCTCACCAAGGACCCAGAACCTTCAGGCCTCACTTTAGAGTCAATACCATAAGACCTATTGTACAGATCTCAACAATTGTTATTCTTAAATTAGTCACTCTAGTGTGAGGTAATGGATGTGGTTGCTAAAATTTATCATGGATTGATTGAATTAGAAATATCAACCGTTGGGAGTCGACCCAGTTGTTTTGTAGTAACGCATTCACATTTGAACCAGAAGGTCTAGCGTCCGATTCTCTGGTGGGGTCGTGGATGCGTATTGCTGAAGATTCCCATACCAGGACAAAATAGCCTTTCCATTATTTTCTGGTTGTCAACGGTTATCTGATTCTGATTAATCTGTGATATCAAATTAAATACTTATTATTGTTTTCTAAAGTGTTACCTGAATATTCTACAGAATTACATTAGTATCAACTAAATGTACTCAACAAAAAAACTGTATAACCTGAAAATAATGATTGCAGTTTAATGATCCGCATGGAGTAATTAGAAATAAAAGAATACTCGATCTCTAACAGTCATAAATCTATGAGAATGGCATAAGGCATGTTTGTACAAATATGTTGAATGAATCACATAGTTAGACGATGATACATGTTAGAAGAATGGTGAACTGTTGTGTCGATTTCTGACTGCTAAAATACATCCAAAATATGTCAGTATTTAATTTGAAAGGTCGTTAAAAAACAAGTAGGAGGAGTATGATAAACTTATAATTATCATATTATGTTAAGTTACATTAACGCCATAAATGAATCAAGTCGTACTCGAATACAATAACACAATAAGCGAAATAGTATATTGCGTTAATCGTGATGATAAGAATTTTAACTTAAAAATGATATATAATATGCGAAAAAATGGAATTGTTGTAATTGATGGCACTTTGACGGGCCATGGTAGTCTGAGAGGCTGGAAGATACCTCTTCTCGATGCGCAAGTTGGGTTTTCTGGAGTTAATCTAGACTAGCTTCAGCTATATGTAGTAGTCATGATCCCGCTTCTTTACATAGGTTCATGGGGATGCAATATAGAGCAGACAATAAATCTTCTATTTTGATTCTGTGTTTGCTATCTACCAAATATTATTGGATGGTGATGCTGATGAACTTTGTCACACCATTTTCCAGCCATGCCAGTACATGTCCACGAGCACATAAAGACAAACATCACTGAGTACGGCTGAAACTAGTCCCACGAGAGCAGTTAAAATTGCAAAGCATACGTTAAAGAGGCCATTTTCGATATTTTGTCTTTAACTTACTGTATGGACAACAGCTTGATTGTAAAGGTAACCTGTATCTAAGCTTTGTTAAACGTTCTAGTCGGCTAACCACTAAAGTCTACGTGTTAATGCCACCAGGGATATATCCTATAAAATTAGTAGCAGGCAAAGGATTTTCTCATTGATATTGTCAGGTTTTGCCCTGTTTTGTGGTTTAGATATGTACTGTTCGATGAAATCGACTGGATACTCGTTGTCCTGTAATCTGACTAATTTTATGCTGAATTGGTGTGAAGCTTTAAAAATGAACTTAGTAATCTGCTCGTGGCTTTTCTAAATACATTTCTTTCTATAAACAATTCCATCCTTCTAGAAAGGAGGATATCCAAGAATGCTGTCATATTATCTTGTTCATCCTTATAGGTGAAATTTATCGCAGAATGTACATTATTGAAAATATTGAGCACTTCTTGCTTGTAGACGTTCATGTCTCATACAATTAGTATGTCATCTGTATAACGACAATAGTAATGACGTTTAGCTAATGTGTCTTAAAGTTGCTAATTTCCTAATTTACAACTGACAAATTTTGGATTCATTTAGGCAATCAGTAATCAGCGTAATAATTCACCCTTCCAATATGAGTCAAAGTTCAACGATATATACATACATATATATACAAACATGCCTTGTTTTGCCATTCTCAAAACAGTAAGAAGCTGACGATGAAGTTAATGAAACAACAATTGTTCATTCGAATATTTCGCATTTCTAATTATGACCGTATTTCACTTATAGTTTATTGGAGAATTTTAGTGACTGTATGAACTCAATAACTTAATAAATCATGAGTTATTATTTAAAGTGATAGATATCAGGTTCGAAACACAGTTTGAAATACAACACTTGGATTTAGAATGTACACCTAGCTGTCGGGTCCTAAAGAAAATAAAACAAAAGCTACAGATTCCATTGTTGTCCTATAACAAATTTACTAAAGATTGTGTTGTCATCAGAATGGTTATTCCAGAAGTATAGTAATGAAATTAACACAAAGAAAAAGAATGAGAGACCTTGGCAAAAAATGATGTATTCGTTAAGATGATCTTCTAAGGTGACCTCATCTTGAAGATTTATCAAAGATTTGAAGCAGCTACAAATAGCACATTTTGAGTATTTAGACTAATACAGATATACACCATGTGATACTTAGTAACACAAACTAAATTGAATATGTACCCTCCATATGTTTCCTCCATGTGAACTCATCAATTTTCGTGAATACACATTCGCATGTACTACAGAAAGAAAGAAAGAAAGACGGGCATCTACTAGTTTAAACAAGTATACCCCGAAACCCTTCACCTCTGAGGAAGTTGTAATTTTTGTAGTTTAATCTTATATCATCTGTTGGAAAAGTAACATGAAGTAGACATAACGAATCACTAATTAACAATCTGACACTACTCCATGGACATTCAAAGAAGACTATAAAAATGTATTAAGTCAAGCTCCAATTACTTTGGTAATAACATGGAAAGTGCTTAATTTTCATCTTTCCTAGCAAAATTATCATGAATACTCAATAACTTTCATCCCATTCCCTACTCTAACCTTTACATTTCTTGACCATTATCCTATCATGTTACGCAGCACACTAAAATTACTTATAAGAACTACATTTTTAAAATTCCTAGTCTTCCTTTTAAATTGACCTTTACTACAATTTCATCTATTTAAACGACATACTGTTGCTTGAATATTTTGAAACTATGTGCTTCTAAGTAGCTGATAAGTAAGAATGATATTTTGTAAATGATGTAATGTAGTGTAAATGATGAGACAGTTGCATAAAATAGATGTAGTCAAGTGAAAGATGAGAATTAAACAAGAGAACTACTTCCAAACTAATCATCATTCAACATCCTAGTAAACATAATTATGCTAAGTTAATGAATGAATAAAGAGCATTCAGAGAAGAAAGTCACTCTTTCGATAACATTATTTAATGAGACGTTATCAAACGTCAGAATTCTCAATTTCTACTAAATGAATTATTACAAATATGTTACTTAATTTTGCAAACTACTCGTTCAATGTTCACTCTATTTGACGTTATATAGTCTAACCTTAGTATTGATGCCTATTTAGTGAAACTGCTCAATCACGCATATATATATATATATATATATATATATATATATATATATATATATATATATATATATATATATAATTTAACATATATTATAGTCTGTTCGAGAATTAGTGGGGAATGCCTTACAGAGAAAATTATATGAAGATATTAATAAGATGACGACAGTTTAGAGACGACTGTATTGTTATACAATTACAAATACTATAAATCAAGTCAAGAGGGAAGGGAATCAAAATAAATATGCAAAAAATGACAGAACAAATGTCAACAACAATCAATCAGATTCAAGGTTGACAGAATAAGCTGCTAAGCACTTGAATAGAAAATATCATAACTTACTTCTAGTCAGAAGTATGCGCCAAAGAAGTCGTCTGTAATAAAAGATAAGCAAATGAACTATCCAGCTCACAGAACGTTGTAATAACCAAATCCATGCTTTGGAGCTACAAATCTCTACCACCTTCCCTTCTGTTCTACAAATGTAACTGCTTTGGCTGACACGTGTAAATTTATGCATGCACCTCAACGGACCGAAATGAGTACATACTAGTTATTGTTTTTGCTAAATAATTTATTACTATATATATTATGACCAGTTTGACTTCAGATTACGTTCTAGTTAATGCAGTGTTAAGTCTTCTACTGATTATCTTTTCAACATCTAAACTTTTAAAGGTGAGATGGATAAAGATGGAACGTTTCCTACTAACTTCGGCTACTTTCCGCAAGTTGTCTATAGATTTCCTGTGTCCATTACAAACTTTTATGAGTAAGCGTTTTCTCTTAAGCTGGACGTTGGAATGAATGTGGGCTAACAACTATGCGCTCGCTGGCAGAACTTTAATGTTCCTGATCTCAATTTCGTGGTGGCGAGGAAGGCGTGAGTGTACACTTCCCAGTAGTCCAATACTAAGACTAATTAGCTGTCCGGTACCTTTTGGTTTTCAATGATTATCTAACTTAGGTTAATACGAAAATCAAAATTAATATTTGTTATTTGCATTCGTCAAAGATTGATCTCGGTTATATACTACTGAAGACTAGGAAGAACCGGACATGTATTTCATCACAGCCTAGAACTTTTCAGTGACGTTTGACAGCAATTACCCTATCCTACGAAAAAATAACTATCATCCAATGCTTTTAGATTTTCAAATACATTCAACCGAGATCAGTCTGTGATGAACACAAACAACAAACTTGAAACCAATCTTCCCCGATTATCACATCAATTTAATCTTACAATATCTAAGCCCATTAAGTCACTAATCGTTCTGAATAGTTTAATGCATTCCCACCGTTTTATTAATACATTTTATACAAATTTATTTTAGAATTGTGAAAAAGCTCTCATCTACGATATGATACTGAAACTGAAACCTGTTGTATTTCTGCCTATGGACTATATTTGTCGAAAGGTATGTCTCTTGAGTAGTGATTAGTTTGGTATTTGTTAAAACCTTATTTATTATGATTGAATTTTACTGGTCAAACTGATATGTAGCAACTATCCTTAATACCTTGACAATGTATACATAATACTGAGATGAAAGATGGTTTTTAAGTTAATCCGAAGGAAACCCTACCATAAACAGTTTACATGTTACTTTGTACTTGTTAACAATTCATTCTTGTAATCTTAAAGTTATAGATGATTGCTAGTTAAATCACACACTAAACCATTCAGTCTTATAATGAGAGACTGTCACTAATGACCAATTCCAGTTATAACTGAACTTCTATGTAACAGACTTATTAAGATTAAATGATCAAACAGTAGTGACTGATATCCTATCTACCTAGTAGTTAATACTTAAAGAATTTCATCTATCACAGTGTCCACTATTCAACAATCAGTCAGTGTAAATATCTCATTTCTGTGTGAAATCATTCATGAACCAAATCGATCAGTGACAACGATTGCAGACTATAAAGTTGTAGAGCGTGGTTACGGATTCATCAAGGATAAACAGTTTCAGCTAAACTACACACGTATCATGTCGACAAGTGATAAATACCACGTATTCTAAGTGAAGCAGAGATTTTTGTTAACCATCTCAAAAGCCATCTTATATATATATATATATATATATATATATATATATATATCACATTTCCACTTTCAAAACGATTTACGGTCACACAACAAATGAGACAAAATAGACAAAATATTAAGAAAATTTTCTAAACGACAGTGTTATGTACTGACGCCATGCAACGAAATGTATTGTTATTACTGTTATCAATTTTGAAAACCACTGTAGGACCATAACATAGATAAAACGCTTTTAAAAGCACAGTCCCGGGTTTATAATAATGCTTTTGATGTGCAAGAATTTTTAACTTGTATTACATTCGAGTCAGATTTTGTAATTTCATAGATGATTTCTAAAGATGAACACAGCTGTCCAAGTGTTCAAGAGTAAATTTTATTAAGCAAGTTGATAATTAACCTGCTGATTCTTCTAAAATATGTTTGGAGATAGTAAGCATTTTACGATCAGTATAACATACTTTACAATGACAAGTGAACCAACTAAATAGTTATTGAGATATATTGTTTAATAGTTTTTAATTCAAGCAAATGATATTCATTTGCTAGAAATGACAATCAGCTATAAACAATGTCACTAGCTTTTCTTCTTCAAAAGAGAACGTTCATCATTGAAAACATTTTTTTATAGGGTGAAGTTGGTAAGGAAATGTATATTGTGAAAAGTGGATTTGTTGAAGTTGTTGGCGGTCCAAATAATTCTATAGTATTTGTTACACTTAAAGAAGGTAGCGTATTCGGTGAAATAAGGTAAGTCAATTACAAATTACATGAACATATTCATTTCCCTGATTGGAAAGTTCACGTTATCCTCATAAATGATCTATGATTTCATTCAATTCTTTCTTTTTTCCCGTATTTTCATTTAAATTAATAACTTCAAGATAAATAAAATAAGTGAAAGGGTGTAATATTAAAATGTGGAACAATGAAAACTGAGCTCATCGTTACAGTTCTATTCTTATAGGACTGAAATTTCTCGAATTACCATTACATTATTGTATAGTGTTATAATGAGTAACCAAAATGTAATTTAAGCTCTTCGAATTTATTAGTGAGTATGGTGTCAGTCAAACATTGACTTTGGATCTAGTGATTTATGTCTTCAAATCCTTCCAGGAATAATAAAAACTACTTCATATTCATTCATTAATAACCATCGTTACTAGGCTTTATTTTGTATGCTTAGTTGACTAAATTTATACAGTTCTTCTAAAACACATAATTAATGTTAAAGGGTTGTTCAACGATACGCGAGCAATGTATTTAAGACACTTACAACATACGCCTGTTTTGCTTTTTCATAGCCTATTTTCCACAGTCATAGGTCAATATAAAGTTAGTTTCCTATCCGGTCTGTCAAAAGAACAAATGCAACCACTTACTTCACGTTACTTGTTAATAATTCCTTCTCTTTTATTTACTTGGGTATTTATTATCTCTCTATTCTTCCAGTTTGTTGGCTTTATCTGGGAAGAATAGGCGAACAGCGGATGTTAGATCAAAAGGTTTTTCAACATTGTTTAGCTTATCAAAGCAGGATTTCGAAGAAATTATGAAAAATTATCCACAAGCCCATGAATTATTAAAGAAAAGATCTCAGTAAGTCATACTGGTATGTGAATGTGTGTATATGTATGCATGCGTATATTCAGAAAGGAAGTAATATGAGTATACAGACAAAAGGATAGACAAACAGGTAAACAGATAGGCAGGCAGATAGACAGACAGCTAGATAGATAGACAAACAGATAGGCAGATAGATAGATTAGAGAAAAATAGATAGATTATATTTGGTACTAATAAACTCAGCGTTATGATCTTAGTAGAAAAAACAAACAAATAAGTAGGTATCTTTTCAATAAATGTTATGGATCCACTAGTAAATCTTTTCAATCATACAAGAAAATAAACTACTACCTTCTTGGATAGAAAATGAACTGGATGATGAACTTTACAGGAGCAAGTGAATTGGTAAATATATGTCAAAACTGTCAGTTTCGACAGCGTACCGTTTAAGTTGTAAATAAGCCTAGATCGACAGGCGAATAGAAGCCTCCAGTTTGATACATAGAATATTCTTTCGGTGTTATAAATCCTTATCATAATAATATCGGCAGTTTTGTTACCATGGAATTCGATTTTCACATAGATCATATCCTTGGCATGTACGTCTTTAATATTTCTGGAGATTAAAACTTTTTATTTATGTCAATAAATCTAGTGGATTTCCATTGTTGGGAAATCCAGTAACAAGGGTTAGGGTAATCTAAACGATCTGGAGCTTTTTACTCTACCTACAATGTTAATACTTATTAAATTATTCTACTTTCTGCTAATGTTGTAGTACATTGTAATAATATACTGACTATTAGAGTGGAAGATTTACAGAGGTACCTCAATTTAGAGATATTGTACACTACAGGGTAGATTTTAGAAAGATAAATCAGGAAGTATAGAGCTGCTAGTATTGTACACTGGTAACCAGCAGACCTTCCAACGAACGCTTGATCAGAAACTTTTTAAAAGTTAGTCATAATCAGATAATATGATTCGTGAAGGGATCGGAAGACTGTAGGATAAACCATTCACGATGCAGTTAATCCACGTGTAAATTAAGGTAAGTGTTGTTGATAGTGATCAATGATAGTTGCAAAATATTGTATGATGTTAAAAATGAGTATCATCAGAGGAAAATTTAGTGATGTTAGGTTAAATATGCACTCAATGAGGTCTGAAGATTTTCGGTTTGGAATGCTGATAGTGAAGCCCTTTAGTAGAATGAAGTATCTGTTAAGTATTCTTTAGTTTATAATGACTGAAAAGCTAAATTCACTCTGTAAAGTAAATTATTTAAATTATCATTAGGTTTTATAATTAATGATGAATATTTCTACCCTATTTTCACTAGACGAATGCTTAATCGAGACAAGAAAAAAGCGAACGATGGAGCAACAAAAGAAAACAAGAAGGCACGAAAAGAAAAAAGTCGTGAAATAAACGATGATGATGCAATTATAGAAGTTATTCCCGAAAGACCTGCTACGCCGAAACTACTTGAAACTGTTGTAAAAGTAAATAAAAACAATGAACTGTTTAACGGTTAAATCGAAATAATAATATAAATAATATTTAAGAAATAGTTTAGTATGATTTAGGTGTTTGAAATTAAATTCAGTAATCCTTAGTTGACCTAAGTTTTGTGCAAGTAGCTGTACCTGGACGATATTCACCACGTTCAACTCAAACCCTGATCACCTAACTTCAAGGTTATCAATTAGTTATCTATACCGTAACCCACACCTCATGAACTTGTAGAGGTGTATAGTATGTGGAATCATAGAGCGAATTCGTTGATTATTTTGTGAAAAGATAATTTAATGTTTGTATGATAATCAGAATAAGACCCTGAATCTCGCGTTCATCCAAGCTAACAATCCTTATCACAGCATTTTCACAACCTTAACGACACCAATTTTCCCAGAATACCGCTTTTTAAATTTTATTTATGAGTAAATTACTCGATAGAATTTGATCAGTATATAAATGGCTTAGACAAATGGGAAATTGGTCAAAACTTAGCGATCAGTCACGACATATACCTTACACATAGACGAGGTCAATCGTGGCTCAGGCAGCCCAGTAAGAGCATTTCGAACTGTGAAACTGTGTGACCCATGTTCAAACTCCACATATAACAACAGTCCTTCCCAATGTTAGCAATACGTCTTGATGATGAATGCTAGCACTAATGAAACTTAGATAAAGAAAAGCTATCTGAGGTTTTCTTCCTACAAAATCATGTTGCAAATGAACTATTTTACACAACTTGGAGTTAATATAATGATGAAACGTACACTATATTGTTGCTAATGACTTAGGTTTTACAAACATGAACTTATTTCCAACTGTATACAATGAACGTTATGAAACCGAACATAGAAGTATTTCAGTCAGAAAATAAACATTCATAAGAAGCATAATACTTTGTTTCACTAAAAATATTGACATTTCAGCAGGTGATATTGTTCGAGTAACTCTGGAAAATTAAAAATTTCGTGATGGCTGGGTATTTTAGGTATTTAGCAGTACTACTTAAATGAGTTTTACGGTATAGCTGGTTGTCATTAAAAGAACTTTCTGTCTGTTAATAATTTTGCAATAAATTGAACCTACGTATAACTCTGAATGAGTTTTGTTTAATTTTAAGCCGATTTTAACCCTATGATAAAAAGCCAAACATAGCCATTTTTCGAAACATTATTGTTGAATACTCGCTGTGTTTACGTGGACTAAATTGAAATTTTGCATCAGTATTGCGTTTCAACTCAGTTATAGTTACCCAATTCATAATATCAGCGGAAAACTTGACATAATCAGTGAATACGATGCAAATGATACATCCATCATACCATATATGTAGTCCATAATGTAAAATCAACATTTTTTTAAATTTTGTAGGCTATTGAAACTGTTTATCCAGATAAATTAATAACAAAAAGATTAAAAGGCAGTTTTTCAAATGAATTTGAAATGAGACGTAGATCTGTTTATACAATTAAACCAAACTATATGATTACCAGTACGAAGTCTTCGAATCTGACTACAAATGAAAATACATCAACTGATGTTAATGAGAAAGTAAATTTTTTGTTTATCTGTGTAGAGTTTTTTTTTGGGAATTATAAATGTCTATATAAGGTCTACCCATGATGTGGAACTTCAGCTTCAACAATTTCCCCAACACTATAATTATAATCATTATGCGCTTACTAGTGACTATGACCTGTGAAGTGTATGACAAAATATCACCAACGGTAATGGATGATGGTTGTGAAATACAGAGAATCGATTAAAAATTATAAACGTAAACGATTTGGTCACTCACTTTATCTGAAGGTTAGTCGTAGGACCTAAGGAATTGCTTGCTAAGACGAAATATTGTGTTGTAATTTCTGGTTTTCAATGGTTGGTTAACTAAGCACAATCCACAATATAAAACTGAGAATTGTAAAAGAACTTTTGTGCAATTTTGAACGAATAGCTCCACAATAGTTATGCACCGAATACATTGAAGATATTCTAGATAAAACTTTATTCTCAAAATTCTAGGATATTGAAATGAAAGTTGTCTTGTTCAAGATTCTTCAGAGAAACTCTCAAATACAAATTGTTATAAAAGTTCTACTACTCAACTCATAAATTCATCTCAATTTATCTAATCAGTAGATTTCTCTTGTCTAAAGAAAGTGATAAGGTCAAGTAGACTGAGCATTTGACAATTTGTTTGGAATATTAAGTAATATATTCATAATAATTCAATTAATAAAAATTGAGATTCCTGATGTCATGTGACTTAGTATTAGCCACTTCTTTAGCGAAGTTAGACGTCGAAAATCTTAATTTAGATTCATTGGATTATTACGAATATATTACCTAATTGTATCAATATACTGTTTGTTAAAATGAAATCAGTAAGATATTTGATCCTGCTGATTCATGTATATGATGTTCACTTTTTATACAAGCCATAAGGATTTTGACAACAGCATATATTATTAAAAATTTATTGTGTTCATATGAATCCTGTACCAACAATTATTGTAATTGATGTAATAGTACTATATTCAAAATCGATTCATTCAATAATTACAGATACCATAGATAATCAGTGAATAATGTATAGATGTTTCGTCCTATAATAATACTCTTCAATAATGTGCACTCACAACCTATTCAAAGGATAGAATCTTAGATTTTTAATTTACACAATGAAGACCTAATCATTAACACTACTAGGCAAGTTGTGTTCATTAATATAATTATCACTTCAATTAATTTGTAGTCTATAGAGCGATGATTATTTAACGATTCGTGTAAGTGTAATTGGCTTCACAAGAGCATATTGTGACAACAGAAAACGAGTACATGCAACAATTTGCTTGAGGAATTCTTGGTATATCCGTGACATAATCATTTTAGCCAATCACAGTAGACTTAGGAAATCTCAATAAACAACTGATCTAATCAGCCTCAAGAATGTATAGCCATATTTAATTAATCAGGAGTCAGTAATTATAAATGAATGATTATCAGGAAACAAAACAGTATTAATGAGGATATACATTTCTCCATAATTAATGTGATTATTCAAGCTTCTTTGTCTGTAAATTAAAGCATGACTGTATTTCCTTCTTATTCATATAAATTCATAAAATAGGTATTCTAGAACCTTTTACAGGAACTCAAATAGTTATCTATGAACTCTTAATTTTATTATTTCGGGTTCAGGGATAAGGTTAGAGATAGGGTAAAATAAGGATTAAGGTTAATGGTTTTGGTGTTGTGTTGATTTGCATATTATACATAGTTTGTTTAGCAAGAACTGATTGTTTGATAAGTCTAACCCTATAACTTTTACCCTATGATGTCATAAATGAGTTTTTCTTAATAATTTTGTACTTTATGGTGGTATTGAGGAGGGTGATACATAGATATTAAAATAAGTGGCTTTTAATTACCATCGGATTTTCGAGAATGTTGTTGATTGGGTACAATGGTATTTGCTTACTAACCGTTTGAGAATCGCTCAAGCTGTAACCAAGAAATGTCTACCAAATTAACCAATGACTTACCGGGGTTTATCATGTGACTTTAATGAATGTAGAAAGAACTTCATTCGCGTATAAATGGAAAACGGAAGATTTAAGTCCTGATTCCGTAGAAAAACCATTTAGGTGGGTGTGTAAAATTGTATGCCGTGTTCCGTTAGTATCATTTTACTGATATTGCCAAACCTTACACTCAATTCGATCATAATAAATGAGTAGAAGGTGAATACTTAAATGAAAAGAAACCTGCACACTACGATTGGAAGTTTTCATCGGCTTTTCAGCTAACTATACTAATGGCCTTGACCACAATCCGTCTGTAGTCTAAAACTCGACTATATAATCAATGTGATTGTGCATGTGGTATTTTTATTCACAGCATACAAATGATCGAAAATGATCACGACAAACTACTAATTTCAACTAGTCTGTGTTAAATTCAAATTAAATCACCATATAGGTTGATGTACTCACTTAATATTTCGATATGTATATGTAACATTTGAATGGCCTCATATTTAGTAGGATACTTTTAAAGTTATCATTATGTGTGCGGAACAGTGGCCTGTTAGTTAAGATATTCAATCACCTACTTACAGGTTTGAACTCACTTTTACCTACTTTAGTTTTAGTATCTGGGAGGTATCACTGGCTTTCAGGTATGCAATGTAGATGAAAAGCTGAGTACATGAAATTGTGAGTGGTAAGTTGTGGAGTAGCCACTTTCTATACATAAGATCAAACTTGTGTTCTAAGATAATCAACTCAGCTTATAACAAAACGATACTCACTAAAGAGAATGGTCAATTCGAAACTTGTATTTCATAATATCGTTTTTGCTTATACGTACAGAACTACCCAATTTCGAAGTTTCCATAACTCCAAAATTATTACGTGACAATATATTTCTCTACGTGATTAAATAATGATCGTCATATTACTTTGCTAAAATAGTTTGTATAGAAACAAAAGGCCCAATTAACTGAAGTATATTCGATTAGCTTTATGATGATACTTGGATATTTTAACTAAAATCACAGACCATCTGTAGCTAGACAACTATTAGGAACCAAGAATCTCTGATCATCCGTTTCGTCCTAGTACTAGACTCCACAGTGGTAGTGAGCATTCACGATGCCTCTAGTGGTAGAATCAAGGGAATTCGAGTCACATGATAAGTGCTTATCCATCATACTGAGTTTGAATTCAAATGTTTACATTTTTAACTTCAATTAATTGACGATATCATTTAAAGCTTGAACTTTACATGATATTGAACGGACTTTACCAAAAACTGAAGTTACATTCTGGATTTGTTAAATGAATTTCAACAATCAAGCTGTCTAAAAACGAGCTGTAAAATGTTTTAGATTTGACCTGTAGAAGTATAAAAGTGTTCTAGGGTGCATTTAGAGCGCTAACACTGAGTATGACTAATGTACCCTACTTCAGTGGGGGGAGAGCGGATATGAATTATTGGTACTTTATCTATCCAGCAAATTCGAAGCTACGTGGTTGAGACATACGCTGCAGGCTTCACTACACAGAAAATCATTTTCGAAAAACGAAAATATAAGTTGTTAATTGACTAGTTTCAAATCTTCCTTAAATCTTATTAGACTATCAGTGAATTACTATGATTGATTCTAAATCTTATAGCCTTCATAATAAACTGTTTTACACCTAAACCTGTAACCAAAAAATAGATTTAGGATGATACAATCGATTCCTTGCAATATTAGATATCATAGATCCTATGACACACGGATAAGACTGGATTTCTTTCCTTGTCTAAAGATACAAACCTATCGGGATTTGTAATTTGGCTACTTTCAGTTACAGGCTGAAAAAATGCCTCTAAAAAGATAATATGTTGGATAACCTGTTACAAATTTTTGCATATAGAAATTTCAATTGACTAAACGTAAAGCGGTAATTACACCAGGACATATATGATGTTATCCGAGTGAGGAGACGAGTGAAGCAATTTTAACATACAGATTCATTTTACCTTTACGTACCGAAAGCTACTACATATTAGTTCATTTAAGCATTTTACAAGAACGATTGCAATAAAACCAAATAGTTTTAGGTTAAATGTATGGGTATCTATGAGAAATCTAGCCACTGAGGATGAGAATTTCACTGCACCAACATCAACTTCACATACACGATTTTAAAAACTCATAATGATAAGTAGGAAAGATTCATCCTTCGGTCGAATAATTCGAGGATGGAATGCATGACAACTATGCATTCCAACAAATTACATTACTTTTGTAGATTTCTCAATATGGATTAAGAAATCGGCAACTTACTTAAATGTGTTAGGGAAAAACTGTTCGAACCACACAGCAATTCGATTTGAGTAACCTCATAATATCACTAGTATGGCTTGAAGTCAAATACATGCCGGTAAATGGATTAGATATTTTTTATTGAATTGAAATCTTATAACGCTAGCTGACATATTTCCTTTCCGTTACAGGAATGTGAACAAACATCAATAGATAATTCTATACCTTGTCAAAATGACTCACGAACTCAACAATCATTAAATAATTCACCAAAGAAAGATGATATACACGATGATGAAGACAATGAAACTGATAAAGAGTCTGAGAATCTTGATCAAAGCTTTATCAATGAGAGAACAACTCAACAATGGATTGATATGTTATCAGTTGGTCGAAATCCTATTAAACGAATTACAAGTTATTTTCCACATATGTTAAAGAAAAGTTGGGACTGATGCATATATATTAGCCCAAAATTTATGGACAATAAATAGCATTCCTAAAGGATATTCATTTCTAAAAAGTATCATTTCGTTGTTCTGTTTATATATTGTATTTGTACTATACTCACTTCGTTATGATTTTTATTTCCGCGCCGTTAGTATGTTTAGTGATATGTGAATACTGTAATCTTATCTTCAACTTTGTTGTCACGTACGTATCAGCTAACTAGTGACTAACTTTTAAAGGCAATTTCTTGAGTTACAGTGACAAGACGTAACCTATAGAGTTCAACTATGTCGAGGGTGAGGCACTAACCTACCGATGGTAATGAATGAGGTCCCGCAAATATATCGCGAGCTGAGTAAAATATAAAAACAGTTGGTAGCTCAGTAGTCTCATGATTAGGTAATCGTCCCAAAGCCTGGAGGTCCTGGGTTCGACTACGTTGTGGGTAGTAGATACGTACTGTTAATCGGCACCATATTGAGACGAAACAGTTGTCCAGTGCTTCCTGGTTTTTTTTCGTGATATCAAATCGGGCATGAATTTGTTCACTTCGTATCATGTTCTTCTTGTTAAAAGCCAGTGAGGGTAATCAGTTACACAAAATTGAAACAAGTGAAGCGGAGCTGAAGGTCGAAATCCAATGGTTGAAAGAACTAATACTTATATCAGCCAGAAAAAGACTCCATTATATCTAAAATAAGCGATTTTACATAAGTTATTAATTTCCTTGGAATTAGTTAAATATGATTTATCAGTATAATAGAATCTAGGATTGATGTTTCATCCTATTTGGAAGTTGTCAATCATTGCTCTTGGTATGAAAACGAGTAACAATAGGGAAAAAGTGAATTTAGTTAATGAACATCAAAATGAAAATATCATGACCGTCCTATAAATCCCACTGCTTACTATTATCTGAGTGTAATAATTACAACAGACATTGATAAAAAAAATGCTGTCCTGAATGATAACATCAATAGAATATATCATAGTGTAAAAGCCCATTCCAAATAAAGTTCTGTTAACAGTGACCTTGAAGTTTTGGTGCAGCCAGTTGCGACAGAAGTATCAGCAAGTGTATTTGTCATAGATGATCGTTAGTAATTAATTTTCGATAAAAATTGTGGTTGGACTTTTTTATAGTACATACACTTACGAACGCCTTTATTTGGTTATCCAGAATATTGTAATGTAGTTTAGACAATTAGATTTAACATGAAGTAACATTTAGACGCTCAGCTTATTACATCCGAACGACTAACAAACTCGCTGAATAACCAAAACCTCAGCTCACTGTACTAAATTTTCAAAATCTGTGTCCTAAAATACACTTCATTACAAATAATAGTTAATGGATTTAGTTATTCAGGATGTTGCCAAGTGCTTTAGGTACACTTGACATTCATTTGATCTGGAATTCAGATATTCTCTATTAAGCACCTTGAATGACTTAGCACGAGGTTGGATATACAAAGCCTAGTAAATTATGAATCTATTAACAAGACATAATGCTGACTAATGCATGGTCAAATCATGAATATATCAGAGCGCAGAGACTGACCCATTTTCAACTTAGAAAGAATAATCAATAAAAGACGAAACGTTCCTCACATATGTATGCCTGAAGTACTAAATTTTTAACGTTCTCATTGTTCCAGTATATTGGGATATATATAATATCTTACTTAAGTCATTCTGATTTAAGATTAAGTCAATGAAGTTGGTGTATCATAAAATAATCGAAAGAGAAGTATCCTAATAGTATTAAATGAGTATTAAATTAGAGTTAAAATACTCATTAGGACAATTAATCATAAGACGATGAAGCCATATTGTCTTTTTGCTAATTGTTGAGTTCCAAGAATAGTCACTGATACAATAGTATTTCAGTCAGTCATAATCAATGTAGAGTCTAGCACAAATGAGCATTAGTTAGACCTTGCTTATTATATTGGTACGATAAGAAATTAGCAAAATGAATAGAAAACGCGTCGAAATAATAACTTCGACAGTAATAATAATCGAAACAGAACATTGAGACTATGGTTAAGAAAGTTCATCTGAGAGTCAGGGTAAACGAAATATGAAATTTATTTCAAGAATGATGCATTTTTCATTCATTGTGTGCAGTGAATTGTTATTTCGATCAATCAAACACATAAATGATGCACCATTCGTATTCCTTGTCACAATCAGTCTGTTATATGAAATGTGGAAACTGGGACATTCAAGCTGTCTTATTACACCACCACAGTAAGATAAATATCGAGATAGTGGAAGTACCTGAGAGATCAGACATACAGGACACTTATGATTAAATAATAGTAATCTGCTAATGTCTACTTTTAAAGGTCAGAATTTGCATCCATACTGCTAAACAGTCTACATGTCGTCTGGTTCGAAGACGGAAATCTCAGCTATGACATGTGATGCAATTTGAGAAAAGCCAAATAAGCTTGCGGTCGTTAGATAATAACTCGTCAACGTTTCATATACTTTACGCACTTAACTACTCCACTCCCTATCATTAGAACGGGTGTTGACCCACACCACTTCTGAAACAGAAGTTCGCATTTAGAAGACAAACACATCATGAATGCATTGTTGGTTATCAGTAAAGTCTGCCTGTAGTCATGAGATAACAGATGAGCATTGAGAGACTCAAACCCTCTCTATCGAGTTTTGCAAGTTGTGATATTACCACTGAGTTATATGAGCCACAATTGAGCTCATGTAGGATTAGGATATTTATTTCAGTTTAAGCATGAAAGTGTATGCGAAATTGTACATACAATGAAGACCTATTTTATGTGACTTACCATTGATTGGTCTACAGAATGTCGAACTGTTTCAGTAATACACTGGAAATATGTTATTGATCAGAATGAAATAAACACTAGGGAATAAATTGGAGTAAAAAGAGATGGAATGCATTTTTTACACATCACTATTATAACTATTCTTCACTTTTTCTTGATCAAACATCCCCTTTTTTTACAGAAAACCGTGAAAATGCATGTATACAGTACATAAATAACTAAGGGAACAAAAGTGAATAACAGTGAAATCAAAGGAAGAAGACAATAATAATAATCATCATTAGTATACAATGGGATAAACTAGAAAGAAAACATACAGTGTAAGGAGACTGAAATTTAGACATTTACAAGCTTAAATATTCACATTCTGGTAGTGTATTCGGGATAATACTATGTTAACGAAGTCAGTACTTCCCCATATATGTGCGCATGCGCTGCAATCAGTGAAAGTGAATAAGGTAGTAGCATAACAGAGGCGAAGTGACACTGAAGGAAAAACAGAAGTAGGAGGGAAAAAGATGAGAAAACTGTGTTTATTGTTACAATTGGCCTTTAATTTGATTACAGTCACAATTTAATCCAACACAAGAATGAGAGGAGAAAAAAAATAGCAAGTACAGAAGGGAGACATAAAAATAATCCTCAACTCTTTTATTGTCAGACTATGGTTCCCAAATAGATAAAAGTATAAAAATTAATTGGAATTAATTATACGTTTATTTTGAATACCAGTGATTTCTGTACAAATGAAAATTCTAAATAATGATAGAATATGAAGGCAACACTATTCAATGTGCCTTGGGATATTTAGTTAAATCCCAAGACTGTAGTAGAAAGACAACGAATTCATAAGTTCCAATCATAATACAAGAATTAGGTACTTGACGAACGTAGTGAGTTCCCATACCACGATATAGGCCGCTGATACCTTCTTCTTTACCAACTGTGTGAAGTGTACGAAAAAAACTATGATATTGTCCAGTCTCTTCACGCAGACGAGTTCGAGCAACTTCTGTGGAGCAGAAAATATAAAGAAAATTAAGTATACATACATAGCCTTTTAATTATGATGAACCATTTGAATATGCGTTTGACTATCAAACATGAGCTACGAGAATGGGAGACCTTCGTAGGCTACAGATTATTAATTATATCGTAGGAAGAATCTAGTAAGCGGTGATGTTATGCATACGGTAGTAAACAAAGATAGCAAACTTGTTGATCAAGTTGTGAATCTTCACCCACTCAAAGGGGTGGGATATGTATCACAAAGCTGACTGACCTAGGATGCATGAAAGATAAAAGTCGCCAAATCAAAACGTGCATCGGTGAAAGAAACCACTGACTGTTGACCACAGCTATACCAGTAAATGTAGACTTCCCGGTTAGAATCCGATTATCGTAATGAACTGTTGGAGACTCTGGTAAAATTGTTCGGAATCGGTCACAGTGGTGGAGGTGAATTTAATTTTCATCTTCCCTTGAATATCGAGCTCGAAATCTTTCTATACCTCTTTCAACAAATTAATTCTTACTTCTTGAATTATATTCTTTATGTCTAACCAATTTTTACAACCAATGATGTTACCATAACTTCGACTACTTCGATATTTATCTAGTTGTGTCAATGAAGTGTGACAACTGGACCGATGGACATATATGTCAGGTTCCATATTGCATACGACTGACTGACATTGGGTAATAAATTCTGGTGCTAATCTTGTTAGTTTGATCTCGCTATGCTAATGAGACAAGATAACTGAAGATGATACGCATATGTGATACGCTACGTTATTTATGACTGACTGAACTTTGCTTTCACTTTATGCTGTTTTTGCTATATTTAACCAGACTATTATTTTCGTTTTAAATCATATCATGTGACTAAAGTTGGCCTTGTGATAAACACATTTATATAAGTCTAGGTCACGATTTTAATTTTAACTGACTCCATGTTTAGGATTTTGTCAATAGATATGAAGGTCGCCATAAAGTTTGACGACATTGTCTTTTGACTCATTTTTAGTAAAATAATAGCCTTAAAAATTACAAATAAGATTTATTAGTGTCAGTATTTTCGACTGTTAAAATTGCGAACCAGCCCATCAAGATATAATCATGATTGGTGACCTAAACCGTTAACAAATACCCAGGTTAGTCATGTGATGTGATATAACCAAAATATGGAGATAAGAGCCTTTCGATTATTCTAGGTGTCTACCACTAGGGTAGTAATTTTCGGATTTAGGATATTCTAGGTAATTAGGTAAACAAATATCTAACTATTGATCTACAATGTTCTGCTAGAAATAATATATAGATATTTTCTCAAAGATCATTTCTATACATTACTGATTAATATTTTATGGATTACATCACGGACTGATTGTAGCTAGATAAAGCTATTGAAAACTAGGGCGCGTTGAATAGCTATTCTATAATGAAACTCCTCAGAAACCTCCCCACCTGCCAATGACTCTGATAGAAGGTTTAACCTAAAGCATTTAGGATTTATTGTGAGCGCTTAAATTGTAGACCACTGAACTGATATTTAATTAAATTATCCTCTTAAAAAGTTTAAGTTTTGCTTTACGCTACCCAACAATTACAATCATTTATACACTTGCTCAGATACAAAAAAAGTCACAACAACAAAAGATAATAAAATACTTATATTAGAAATAAATACATCTAAGTGATGTACTAACGCCTGAGTTATACGTGCCGGGGAAAGCCAAGTAAGCTAATACTTTCAACTAGTCAAATCATATTCGATAAACTAGGTTAAACAAGCATTCTATTAATTTAAAGTCATATTGGACAATAAAGAGTTAAGAAGGAGTTAGGAAGCACTAATTCCAAATAAATTGTGCACATAAGCTCCAGCATTTTGAGGAAATGAATAATTCAAGAATCTATTTCGGCCACAGGATAACATAAGTCTGCATTTTCGAGTGTTTCCTAACAACCTTGTAGATTAGACTACTTAGTTGAAGGCTCAGGAAGTGGCACTATCAATTTTGGCTGGTGGAGCCAAATAGCATTCCAGCCTACACCTAAAAGTGTATATCAATAATAAAGAAAATGCCCAAATCGTTAAAAATGAAACTTAACCTAAGGCATCGTTGAAAATTACTAATATCATACTACTATTATTACTTACCATGTGGATAAAGAGCAGTAATAGCAATCGCTTTAGAACATGCACTAGCGATCATACAAAGAATCATATCTTTTGAAGCAGATAATTTACTTCCACCACTTGAACCTCGAAAATCTGATGCCTTTCGAGGTATATGACTATTGTCACCCCAAACAGATTGTTCAGATATTGAAATAGGATTGTCAAGTGCTAGTTTTTGTCTACGATTATGTTCTCGCCAAAGGAGTTCTGATTTGAAGTTTTCATAGACTACGAAGTTTAAAGCCGTTTCAAGAGAACCGAAATACGATGCACTTACACCTCGGTAGAAGCCACGTAATCCATTTCGATTCCAGGTGTTACGTATAATTTGTGAAACGGTAATAGGTGGATGACCTGGTCTATAATGGCGTAGAGGAAAAATAATTATACATAAAGAGTATTATATTTCCTACGTTATTCAGAAAACTGAAATTCTTGAGTACTATACAAATCTACACTATGTCAAATGAAAAATTTATTAATAAGCAAAAAGTTTAATTAACTCTACATCAGAGATTGAATCAAATTTAAGCAGTTGAATGCGTTCAGCAATTCACTTCATATTTCCAACAGAATATCACGATGGATAATGTATTACTGGCACGGACGCATAATGCTTGCTTGTATTTTGGCAATTTCCTATAGGTTCTAGCTAAAGGATGAGTATATTATCAATTAGTTTGCTTTTTATCTACGAAACATAGTCTTTGAGACACGTAGATTTTTAGTATAGTGAAACTATCAAGTGGGGTAGAAATCGGGTGAAAAGAACTGTGGAGAGATGATAAATCTATTGATGCGATTGTGACTGTTTATCAGTTGATGCGGTTGAAATATACGATACATTCTACTGATGATCTAGCCCACTATGCTATGCTATGAGTAGGCTAAAACGGTCAAACCAAGATGTGAAATCATTTGATAAGTCACTGACCTCTAATGCAAGTTATTTCATGAGACAAAGACTTAATGGTAACTGCAAGGTAACTGTAATCTATGACAAAAGCAGGTAACTGACTCAAAATTCATTGTCATGAGACATATCCACGCATTCTTTATCATTTGATTCTTCAGTTTATTGAAGGATATTAATTAACGGCTCAAATACAGTTTCAACTAGCTGGCGTTTACTAGAGGTGCATATTGTTGAAAATATAATAATAGTTACAAGATTGTCACTTTTAACAAAAAAAGAGTGGCCATCATTACAATGAACATCTTTCGTTTACTATAAATACACATTAAAAATGAATAAAAAAAAAGCACAATATTACTAATATATTGTGTACCTTGAGTATAACTTACTAAATAAGTCACCCAAAATTTCACTATCACGCAAATACACATGAAAAGATAATGCATAAAATGAAGCCGATTTAGTCTTTTGAATAATTATTAGTTTCATGTCTTATCGACCATAAGTAGTGGTAGCGGGATTTCAGGTTTATTAAAACGATCATCATCATCAGCAGTACAGGCTATTAATAAAAAAAGAAAATTGGAACCAAAAAATGCGGCGATATCTCGTTAAGAGATCGTAAAGTGGATAATGTGGTAGTGAAACTCTACTGCAATGACGACAACCTTGGTGTGATTGTGTATCGTGGCTGACATGATTCAGAATCAGTGGAACTGGCAGGAATGTAGACTTATTTTGTTTAATCGTGATAAGAAGTTTAGTTTAGTAACAGGACACTGAGTTGACGCGAGTTACAATATTCACGAAGTAACGATAAAGAATAAATAGCTATACAGTAAGACACTAATGTACTAACCCAATGTTTATAACATATCAATATGACAATATATATATTCAGGATAATAATCAAAAAAGTAATGGCGTATGCCTTAATGAAATGAGCTACATGACGTCAAACGTGGCAATTTAGGTATGGTAATGATGTGTAGGGCGGTTGACGCATTGTCCATTGTGGGGATTTCAGAATAGGTGCAGTTATCAACAAGTGGGTGATATTAAGTAAAGATTAATGGTCATTTCCTTAAAAAAACTTGGAACAAAACGATTATATAACAGAAGTCAGCCAGTACAGTTGAACGAAACAAGGGCTTTGATGGCTCTCATAAGTTGTATCTAGAGGAGAAGTTAGATCGTAGCGGAATTCGAACCAATGAATCCGACTATCCTGTTCAGAAATAATGTTTGGTCACATATCAACATAGAAATGACAAATCGCTGAGAAGTGTAAAGTAATCTTTCCAGTCCTAGTTTACCATATGCTTAATTATGAACAGTATAGAACCTGACACGTACCCATAAACCTAAGTTGTCGTACCATATTAGCACGACGAAATCACAATTGCAAGATTAACACGACAATATGATTCAACAGGAAGGAGTGAAAAAACGTATATAAGAAACAATAACGGAATGTAAGATCTAGAAAAATAGAGATCAAATACATTTGCGCCACTGTAACTGATTAAGAACCATGTCGCCCGATGTCTCCAGTCATTGATCATGATTATCATGAGGATCCAACCCAGGTAGTCGGCATCTACCAACACGGTTTACACCAACAGTCAATGACTTCATGGCTCGATCCCATATTTTGGTTTAGCGTACCCTAGCTATCTTCAATCCTACTCCTATTCCATTCGACATCATGGGATGCAGGAGGCGGTGGTCAGGGATAAGTATTACATATTCCAACTATCTCAGTTAATGAAAGTTTACTACCTGATTTACTGTTTTTTTTCTAGTACTATCTACCTAGCTTCAGAATTGCAACTCCGTCATTCCCTGATATACTGGAGCTTACGAAAATCTATTTTCATAGCCCATGTTTTGCATCCAAAACGGGTTATTGAGCAATATACTTGGCCTTTCATTGAGAGATAGATATCTCGCCTACACCACAAATGACAGGTCGAATAAAACGAAACGAGCTTTGTGAATCCAGCGTGAGATATCATCCCACCCGAGGTGATAGAACTTCTGAGATGAGTGAAGTGGTTCACAAACTAAACTACATCAGTCCATAAGATCAATCTAGGTGGTAGTGGAAACCACTTTTGAAGTATCACTTGGATTTAGAGGGAGGGTAATGCATTAAAAATATGCTTGGTGTTATTTTGTGAGTTTAGGGGACTGCTTATTACCAGCGTCTTCATCGAATAGAACTATAACGTCTGAGTATTCTAAGTCGGCAAGTGGGTTTCCTGGAGGGAGACCAATTCCTGAGAAGTTTTATAAAAAAAAGTGTGTCTATGACTAAATTAAATAAAAAATAAAATACTGGGCAATTTTGACGAACACTACTTTAGGTTGACAATTTTGATAATAGTTTGTCATACCGTCTAACTTGGATAGTCGTGTTAGAGTAGAGGACCCTTATGAGGTTCATGTACTTTTGAGGTATGTCTTTTAATGATAAACACTTACAAAACCTAATCAATCTGTGGCGTCGAAAGCTGTATTCAAGTCACGGAATACTGCTATTCATGGACAGTTGTAGGCATGCCTATGTTCTAGGATCTGACGGAGTAAATATCTGGTCAGTGTATCTTCGCCCAGTTCCGAAACTCGCCTAGTTTTCCCGAGTTTGTCGATTCCTAGCTTTCGATAAGCGTCAGATAATTACACAGGCTAATATCTTAAATATTATGTTGATCAAACTGATTCACAAGAGAATTTATGTCTCTTTTATAAACTGGGACGATCAGAGATCAAGACCAGTCATATGGATTTTATCCACATCCTAGACTTTAGCTAATATATGTCTGGTTCATATTTAGGACAAATAATGATCTTAATCATTGATAAGTGTTTAAAATAGCAAAAAAATGTGTAAGTTGTTTATGTAATATTTTCGACTTGCCGTGAATCTAGTTGAAGTCTTGTTTTAACAAACCAAATAGGATTGGTTAGGGAGGATGCGGTTATGCCTGTAAGGTAATAATAAATAGAGAATTCGCTAATAATGAATCATCAAGCGATATTAATACTACACTAACCTATAAAAAGGTATTACGGATGGCGATGATGACTACACGCAAAAAAGTAGAGCAAAAAAAGATTTTTGGGTTGAACTGATGGTTGAATTACTGTTGACTGCTTGTGTCCGCACCTTTATTCCTTTGATTTAACGCTCTAGGCCACTACGTTAATGTGACCTTCGTATTGACTACTTGCAATTAATCTTGTTCATGTTCACTTCTTAGGCTGACTCATTTAAGATAAATATGTTAAAACACAGTGATACACACTTCAACTGCATATGAGATTGTATGGATTGTTATTACTACCAATTCAATGCAATTTACATACTACGTATAGTGTTCTTATTGAGTTACGTCCATTATGCTTATTCCGAATGTCAAAGTACCACAATTACTACGGAATAGTGCCGATAGCAATAAGAACACTGTAATATATATAATGCGACTTATCTACAGAGTATGGGTTTGCATACATGACTTTAAGCCACACTAATTAAGTGATAACTAACGATGTCATCTGACTGTTAAAATAAGCTGAGTGCAGTTAGAACTTGCAACTTTATCGGTAAAATCCGATTGTACTAATCAGTGAGCCATGACTCCATAAGTAACCACTATGTTGAATAAATCTGAAAGTCACAATATCCAGAGCTTTAATAAACAGAATAAGTGCATAGAAAAATACTTACTTCCAACTCCAGCGGCACATAAATAAACAAGTGATGATCCAGATTGAAAATATTTTTCAAAGAATAATTGTCCATTGTGATATGCGCAAAAGTATATACCCCTATCAGACAAATTAAATAATAATAGTGATAATGATAATAATACTGGAACAGTAAAGTCTATATCTCTAGTTCAACTCCTATGTCACACAACTTAAAGGAAGAATAAATATAAGTTAATAATCAAATGGATTAAACTTAATACCTAATGATGAATAGGTTTTTATTCAATTACAAAAACATAACGTTCACAATATAGTGGAAGGAACTAGTATTGCAAGCAGTGGACAAATTCTTCTAAGTCAGAGATCTACAGTTGTCGACAATTTAGGTTAATTAATAACAACTACTAGGCAAAAATCCGTTGCTGTTAACAATTAATCGCATTGGTTAGTAAAATCAAAATATTTATATTTAAAGAGAAAGCTCAGTGAAATGAATAATTTGGTATCAACTTTCAACAAAAGAGCTAGAAGAAATAACAATTTTGATGATAAGAGTTATTCATTATGCGTTCCAAAGTGATACTACATACTGAAACATTTGTATACACTTTAATTATAAATGAATACATACGTCAAATACAAAAAATGATGATGAGAATGCAGCTTCATGCTAGAGAGAAAACAATGAGAGTGTAAGACGCTGAACATCAGGACACAATAAATATAGAAATAATCTGAACCAACAGAATAACTTAACTGAAATGTAATCATTAACAAATTCCCGACCACAGCTGCTACCTTGACGTGGTGGTTGAGATTGTTAACGTGATGACCCAACCGAACTATATTGGCTGGAACGCACGTCCCTCTAGGTCCTATCATGCTAAGCACGTCCGCTGGAGAGTGATAAGACTAAAGGCAGAAACCTAAGATCTGAGGGCGAAGTTGTGCTGCTGACTACAGTGGGGTGTGACAGTAGTAAGGTGTTTCCCTCAGATAACCAGCATCTGCGGCGATGCTGTCTTAACGAAAGGAAGGCGTTAGAAAAGGTCGACCCAACAAATGTCACACCTCACCTTACTCCACGGATTTTCGTCTCCGGCAGTAAGACCTTTTACAGAACGGAGCTAACACTTCTAAAACTTCCTTTGAAATAGTCGTGAGTGATCGGCCTCGAGCAATTGTCCCTTGGCCTCTGTGATGGCGCTCCCAGGTTACCATGACAAACACTAACCCAATTTCCTTTTCACGTACCTCAAGAAGTAATACTCCTCTATGGTGTGAGCAGCCAGAAGATGAAAACCGCCCTCATACCTCTAACAACACACGAGATCATCTTGTCCCAGGTCGAATCCCACCCTCAACTTCTAATAACTCTTTTATCCCTGTGACTAACCCTTCTTGCATAAATTTATTACCTGACGCCTCTAATGCTAATGGTTCAAGTTCACCAGATGTTATTCCTGGTATCCTGAAACCTCGCACTAAACCATATATCGGAGCTTTTAACGTTTGAACCCTATATCGAATAAGATAACAAGCATCCTTAGGTATGACTCTAGAACCCCGCTCCATCGATATCTGTTGCGTCTCCGAAACGCGTATACGGGATCTAAGTACAATCATTCGCTTAACTTCACCTTGCCAAAATAAAGAACCGGCCCGATTCGCCCTTCGTGTTTCCGGAGACCCTACCGCTTCCACTCGATCCCATGCTGGTGTAGGTATAGCACTAAGCTCAAAAGCTGAACAGGCTCTGCTTGACTGGATTCCAATAGACAGTCGCTTGTGCTCTGTCCGACTAAACGGAACAGTAAGAACTCGAAAAGATAGGGACACACGCCGTTGCTTCTTCGTCGTCTCTACCTACGCTCCCACTGATTGCAGCTCAGATGAAGTAAAAGATGAATTTTACAGAAAGCTTTCTGACCTCCCTCGCAAAGCTAAGCGTACTAATGTAGTAATAGTGGTTGGTGATTTTAATACTTAAGTAGGTAGATTAAACGAAACTTAAAGGTAGCTAGGTGGATCCTATGGTGTTAAAACTCAGCGAACAGATAATAACGACCGTTTACTACAACTATGTTCAGATAACTGTCTATTTCTTGCAAGCACCAACTTTAAACATAAGGAAAGACATCAGTTGACATGGTGACCTCTACAATCAACCCAACGCTGGACTAAGATAGACCACATTGCTATCAGCCACCGTTGGAGAGGCTCGATAAAAAACTACCGCTCACTCTGGAGTACATGTTTAGATCCAGACCATGCTTTAGTAAGAGCGCGTATTAGTCTGCGTCTCACTGAACATAAAAGATCCACAGCAAGGATTCCCTTCAGAATTCAACTTAATGATGAAAAATTCAAGAATACATTTCAGGAACAACTAGAAAACCAATTAGTCAACTATGTAAGCGATACTCACTCCGAGTCAGATTGGCATCATATACAAAAAGCTGTTGAAACAGCAGTGATATCTACTAGTAAACTAAACCAAAAAGTTAAGAAAGTTCAGTGGATTTCAATCGCATCTACTGAACTGATAGATGCTCGACAACACACTTCGTTAGCAATGTCGATTTTTGTAGAACTGTTAAAATATTGATTCTTGTCTTTGCTAACATAATGTATGTTGATCAATCTCTAGCAATATACGTTACATCGTCTGATTTCTCCGGGGTTGACCTACCTTCATGAGATAAACTTACTGGCTTAGAATATGCAGATGATATAGTTCTATTGGGTGATAAAATGCAAAATCTTCTGACTACCTTAAGCATCAATGTAAGCATGTTCGTGATCCAAAATGTTCCTTCAGGATTGGTTTCTTCGGCACTGAAATTAGCGATAGGGAGCGAAGCATTTGAATGTGTTAAACGCTCCACTTATTTTGAGACTTCCATCCGCCCCGGTGGTCTGGTGTTTGATTAAATCTTGTCTCGTATGCAGAAGGCCCGATCGGCCTTTTCCTGTTTGCGTCACTTGTGGCGTAGGCGAGACATCAGTTTTCAATCAAAGGACGCATTTACTGCGCAGCAGTTCGACCCGTTTTACTCTATGGAAGTGAAACGTGGCCATTAAGGATAGAGGAAATTCGTAGGCTTCTAGTATTCGATCATAGATGTCTTCGAAGCATCCTTCGTGTTTGATGGGACCACCGAGTAAGCAATGCGTAGGTTATGAATAAAGTACTAGGTAAGAGTGAATCTTCAGCTGACGTGGTTAGGACATGTGTTATGTATGCCTGACAACCACCGACCTCGACGAGCTATGCTTTCTGGTGTAGGCTGGAAGCTACGGGTGGTCAAACTAGAAAACGGTACTAGTCCATGAAGTCATTGAAAATTGGGCTGTGCCTTGTTAATAAGTGCTGACTAGCCGGTTGGGGTCTGCATGATGATCGTAACAAATGGTTAGAGACTGGGTGACATGGCTTAAAATCGTTGGCAAAGGTGGTGTATCCATTTCTTAACTTTCTCCAAAGTCTAAGCTTTTGAATTCATCATAATTTTCTGTTAACTGAATTATATTTTCTTAAATCTTATTTTCGATCGCTAACTCTATTAATACTAAATCTGTTACTACCTCCACTACTCTAGGATTTGGTCCGACAATTTAATCTCTATTCGCTAAGTGAGACATGGTAACTTGAATCAAGTTCTACGTTGTTACTGACTGATTCCAGAGAAACAGCATGAAATTAAGAGGATTATAGGAAGTAAATTTATATCAGTATACAATATACCCAATCATAGAAAAAGTTTATTAAAGCTTTTTACTATCGAAATGTAACACTTACATCAGCAACATCTATATACTACTATACAGTACTAAATAACTTAGCTCTTAATTATGAAAAATTTGCATTCATACTTTGCATTTCGACTAATTTTTCTGTGAATCCAAAAACTAATTTGACCACATGATTTTGCTTGAATAAAAGACTATGTTTGATGAGTCTCCAAAGTAAATTTGATCAGTCACACGCAAGGGATATTTTATGACATACATTACGTTACCGCTACTATGCTAAATAAATCTCTCAACTATGAACGCCTGTACTTATCAATTATTAGAAAGGTTCATATGGTAGTCAGCTACTAAACGCACTACAAAATAATGAAAAAAAAACTTACTGATTATTAATATGTTCTCAAAGACAATTTATATTTAAATCAAATAAATTACAATAAACTAAAAGATTTTAAAAGACAACTGAAAGAAACTCCCAAAATATTTAAACTTACCGTGTCGGCATTACTCCAATAAGTGTAGGGACGAGGCCTTTAAAGAGAGCTGTAGGTCCTTCATAACGGCAAATGTCAATTAACGAACGAAGAATAACGGATCGTCGAAATCCATGTGGTTTGGAGTTTGAAGATTTAAAAGATGAAGTGGGAACGTCAGGTACTGAAGAGTTTACCGAATTACTGCGCGAGAAACTGAATTGAGTACTTTTAGGGTCAGCTTGTTTTACACCATATAACAAGCGTCGTATAAGCGAAAAACGATGAATATGATTATAATCTGGAGCGACGTTAGGTTTGAATGAGGACGACGAAAGCACAAAGCCTTTAGAAGACTGTAAGCGAACTTTAACAACCTCTAATGGACAAGTTAAAACTGCTCCAACTGTCCCCCCAATACTAGAAGGAAGTAGAATGTAGCGAAGAAAAAAATGTAGAAGATGTAGTAAGTTGACTGATCAAAAAATAGTTCATGCATATTATGCTACACCATCATTCATAGGTACTATCCCAATTACTATAAAAAATTTGCAATGCAACAATAGATGATTCTAATTTTACTACTCCAACATACTTTTCTAGTATTTCATGATATAGGCCTTTCAACAAGTATATCTCGATTAAACCACTGTGATTAATGAATACGATCATCATTCAACGTAAAAGTTGTTAGTACCAAAACTTTCAAGGCATATTTCATTTTCACTGCACCTTCTAGAACTCTGATCATGGTCTAGTTTGCACCACACTTATCTTGCATTTCAATGGTCAGCAAACGTCTTGCCCTAAACTCATTGATACTAGTAAATTGGCTACAGCTTCTGTTGTGACCAGACATCAACCCGAGTTAGGTTTTAGATTAAACGCTAGTTCACCGAAAAGTCCAGATGAAGACTGATTGCATTTGTATGACGTCATTAAAATGGAGGGTCATATCTCTTGTGGTTTTGTGAGATGTCCTACTCGTAAGCACTGGGTTTCTTAAGGTTCCTTGCAGTTCCTTGAGACACATCGGATTACCCGGGATGACTCCTAATTTTGATAATAAAAGCAGACTCCTACACTGACAAATCGTGTAAACATTGCGTGAGAATCAGGAAACCTGGTGATTAGAGAGTGCTAGAGTTGAAAGCAGTAGCTGCATCCGGTGATTGATGAAGGCTCTTCCAATTTATCCAAGTGACAGGTGGAAAGAAATCTGGTGCCAGTCAAACCAATATGTGAAGCTGATGGTACACTAATCACTAACATATGAGATTGTCTTAAACGATGAGCTGTTCTTTTTAGAGTTAGTTCAGCTGGTTTGTCACCCCCACCCCACTCCCCTCACAACAGCTTCGATCAGATGGTCTTGTTAAACCTAGCTTGTGAAGACTGATCCGCCCAAAGTAGAGGAGGTTTGTTAACTCCTAGTAAGGGAACTGATAACGTGATTCGAAAAAGCTTGAGGAACTGGAAGTTCCATAATCCTGGAATGACGTGGTTATTGCCCTCATCTTGATTACTTCCAAATTAGTGGTTTCAGTCTTACTTTGCAGATTGTGCAAAATGAGTGAAAAACTGACTCGTCAGAGGTGGGTTGATTTCCGATATATTGTATGCATTGATCACTCTTCACCGTAATGCAGACCAAAAATTGTTGTTTCTTAACATCAAAGCTGCCTTCAATCCGTTGAAAAGGACTGTGTCCTGAAAGTGTTCGTTGGAGAAGGGTGTACCTAAAATTAATATCTTAAGAGGGACCCTCGCCATTCCTCTTTAACTTTGCCGTAGACATTCCAGGGACATCTTTGAAGGAAATGTGTTAGCGTGAATCTTATATGTGAAAAAAGACGTTCCGACCTTCAGTACACGGATGTTATTGCCCAACTGTGCGATAACACAAAAGCCACTCAAATTGCCCTTAATCATTTGACTGTCAAAAGTAGCACAATATGTTTAGCATGTACGTTGTACCTTTCAAATGCAAAGTACTTCATCAAGACTGGCAGGAGTGTCCCTATTCTCACTTTTAGGGGTAAATCGTTAGAAGTAGTTGAAAAGTTTGTGTACCTGGGTAGTTGTGAGTATTGGTGATGTCAGATGAGATCAATCAACATTTAATTAAAACCAGATTGGATTACGTCGAAATTGATGAGTCGAGATGAGTCTCGTTGAGAAACATCAAGTTTACAATGCTTCAGTGGGGACAGTTTTGCTCTTTACTTGCGAAACCTAGTTTCTCCGAGCTGATGTTCGGCGTCCGTGGTTCATCACCGTTGTCTCGGAAAAATGCTAACATCTAATAAAAGCATCATGTTAGCAAAGTGAAGTCAGGAAACGTATGATCAGGCTAAGAAATGACAACTTAACTGGCTTCGTCATCTTGAAACACCAGCTTGGTCACACTTTTCAAATGTCATTACAATATCTACCATGTTGTACATCATTTGTGGACGGTGAGAATGGTTCGTAAAAGCAGTAACCAGTTTATCTAATACCGGCGTGGGGTGGAAGCTGTGATAGACTGCCTTGTCGGTCCACCCTGATCTCCCGGTCGGGGTACTAAAGACGGAAAAACTCAGTAGACTAAAAGCTAATCAGCTACTGCTTGAAACAGAAGCCAGTGCTGGCTGCTGCAATTTCCAATTTAAGAAGTGATGACCCTTCTTATTGTTTATATTCTAATCTGAAATGTATCCACTACCAAGTAATTTTCTCGTATTACTAAATCTCGATTTTTATATAATCACCTCTAGTTTTCTTCACAGTATCATAATTGTACTTGTGTAGGGCATGTTATTCGTACCTACTTGTACTAAACGTAATAAACAAATCGAACTATTGCACTTAAATTACCTAAAAGTAGTAGAAAGCTCTAAGTGGTTACCGATTCGGTCATGTTTAACACTATTAGAATTTCCAAGAGGAACTCCCAATTTCTATAAATGTAGATTCGTTAATGCAAGGCAACAAACTTAGCGTTAATTTTCCTGATCATTTTTATTCCATTTGATGACTGCAAAATGCATTCACATCAACGTTGAGGTCAACTGATAAGTTCTGTTGTAACATTCGCATATAACCCGATCAACCCACTGATTTGAAATAAGATGATACCGTAACCACTTGACCCTTCGTCTCGAGAATAGGATACTTCAAGACGATTCTAATCAAAAACTCTATGGTTGTGTGATTAACCAATCCTACCGGTAGTTATTCCACATTGCAATGACATCTGCCCGTTAACCATGAACAGATACACTACCTAACGGATACAATATCAAAAACTCCCTATAACGTACGAGACACCTCATAGACTACCTACAAAACAACTTTCTGCTGCAGGTACTGTTTTTACTCTTACAATTAGACTACAATATTTCACTAGTTGTTTCTATAAAATTCTGTGTATTTAAATAAGCTTAGATACTACAGAGCGAAATGTTATCCGAAATACTACGACTGAACATAACTTGACTAAAGCTTCATAAAGTCAGTCTTATTTCAAAGAACAACTTGGACAGAAGCATAGAGAACATACCACACACATGTTTGTCAATAAGTAACTTATGAAATATTAATGATGAGTATTGTTATAATTGGATGCTCACGGACTATGACAATAATTAAACCAAAATCAAACCGACAGCAGAAGAATAATTAACTAGCTCCCTAGAACATTAAACAACTCTTCATTAAGAAGTGTTTTCCTAACTGTAATTTACTGGACACATTAGTGTCCTAATAAGCCCTGCATTGTGGAAACATTTGAGAAATGTATGAAGCACCTTTATTAGAACTTGACGAAATAAGTAATACACTTTGTTTATCAAAATGTATTCGGAAACCGATATATTTATTTTGAAACTTACCCACCACCGAGAACATGCACTGCAGTCTCATCGAACATTAGCCCATCCAACGGATGGTGGCTAAAGATAGTTGTGCAATATAGTTCTAAGGAAATTATCTTTTTATTATGGAGGATTAGTTACATAAACCCAGAAGATGCTTCCAGAACGGAATCTCATAGCATGACCTACAAGCCGATTAGCACGAGCATTGACTGTTAGCGAACCTTGGTGACCTTGAGTCGAATAACAAATACTAATCCAGTAACCAATATCTTTTGCGAGATAGTTTAAACTAACTAATTGTTTTGAGCTTTCTTCTCTGAATAAAAGCGAGATCTAAGATTGAAATCTTCAACAACCCTGTTGCACAGTGCCCACCTGTTATGAGAGTTGACTTATAGGCTGATAAGTGGGTCAATGTTTACTAGTCGAGTTCGCCGAAAAAACTAGCAGCTGTCACGTCTCTGGACATTCAATGAAATGGTCGTAAACTGTCAAAAGTCACTCCATGTTCTCTTTCAGTTGTCCAGGAATGAATCATCGGCGCGTATTTAGTTTTAGTACGTATATTAAATTAGTTTTCCGAATATTTCCATTTTTCGTTTCTGCTCCATGTGTCACGAGTCATGGTTAGATGTAATTCATGTAGGTAGCGTAGGAGGATTCATAAGTGGGGATCCATGAGTGAGCATCCATAGCTACCATCTTTAAAAGTAGGGGCTAGTGTAATGTTTTGGCCTTTAGCCCTCCGGTAGCTGTCGCTAATAATAAACGTCAGTTAGGGTGACAGTGTCAATGAGGTTGTTTCCACAATGATAATAATGACGTTTGTGCTCCTCTGTGAAAAAGATTTACACGATACATCATTTCTGAACGTTGAATCACAGGCCACTAAATAGTGCTAGGGCTGAAGTCGATTTTGCCTAATGTATGGGCATTATTACAGAATATTATTGTACACATCATTAGGCAGACCTTACTCCCATTACTTTTGGCGCAGTATACTTGGTCCTGTAGACAGTTCGGATGCATTGTGAGTATTGAGTCAGAAAGTAACAGAATTGTTATCTTAACTTGACTTCTGCCAGATGTGGAAGAGTGAAGGTACACAGCATGTTATTTCTCTACAACATCAGGAAGAACTAAGGTGAGAGTGGAGATCACGCCATTCTGCTTCTCTGTCTTATCTGAAGACAACGTATGCCTGAATTTCGATATGTCTGTATTTATGTCCACACTTTATTTTACGTTTTGCTTTTAAGTGCTGCCACTTTAATTAGTTTTCATTCACGGCTGGATTTGTGCATTTTCTTATCGTGGATTGAGGTGCACATCCAGAACTGGAAATGCTGTGTTGCAATAAGTAACTTTTGATACTTTGTAATTGATATTTCTACAGATCTAAATACTACTTTTGAACAAACAGTACGCAATCTATCCTGAAAAGACTAAATAATGTTCCTGTGTATTTTTCGAAACTGAATTAATTGTTCATGTTTGTGGAACGAATTTCGGTTGAATAACTAGTGATCAAACTTGTAATAATGTCAATTCACAATGTTGCGATTGACTTGACCTATGTTCCTTGACCAGAACTATTGAGTTAGAATACTATGCTGCCCTTAAGTGATAACGCACAATCAAATTAACCAGAGCAGTCATTATTTGACTGTCCACGCAATCCTAGTGCCAGTAGAAATGATCCAGTCGTCGCAATAAATGTATATTTGTACAACGACTACAAATATCAGCAGCTTGCCGGTCAGCACTAAAGTTTAGTAAAATAACATCATCAACGAGTTACGAGATGGTTCTAGCGTATCTCTTCCGGATTTGTCACACAAAACGGCCAATAATGTCAAATAGGACTGCTGTAACAAACAGAACTGAATTGGGCCGAACTGAACAGGTGATCAGGAGTATCAGTAAGCTACCAACATTGATATGCATGAATAACTCTGCATAGAACAGTATCTCACACAACCATTTGTTTTGAATTCGGATAGAACAAGAGCACGCATATCTAAACCAACCTCGACAGTTATTCTTAATTCTAAACTGCCTCAGTTTGATTGACAAAACCTAAACCTTAGAGCTGAGTTTGACCACTGAGAAAGGTTTGGCATTACTTAATAGACAAACGAAAGTGGCCGTCATTAGTTTAAGGACTAAATCTCTTATCGGGAATATACTCTCAAACAGGCACACAGTAACACACACGGGACATCACAAGACGAACGAGAAGAGTGATAGTATTTACTGGGAATGGCTTAGTCAGGACATGGCACAATATTCATTAAGCTGAAGAACTTATTCCTGATAAAGTGAAGTTTCCCTAAATTTTACTTTGCTTTCAGGAAAAGCTACTTATTTTTGATGTGTTGTAAAGAAACCGTTTTGGGCTTCATTGAATCTGTGTTTATACAGTGATTTTTAACGCCTTGGTACGTCCCGTTCTATTGACAAAAGAAATCAGATTATTAGGGTATGTCTTTATTTTTTTATCATGAGGAGGAGACAGTGGAACGCGATACTAATCCTTCATATTCAAAACTTACCAACATTCAATATAAGATAATAGTAATTATAACCCCAATGCAGAATAAGGAAGAAATGAATACTTGGGTCATATTGTTTTGGCGTATACTTAAGGTTTGATGTCAACTTTTAACTAGTCAACGTAAGTTACTAAAGTTAGAGTGGGTTCACATAACTGCATAAAAAGACAAATAAAAAGCCAAAGTGTACTATTATTTATGTGATTTCAAAGAAAAAGTGTTGAAAGATAAAAAATTCCAAATGAAATGTGTGTATAAATTAATGTGATACTAGAAAAGCTCAATAGATATCTGTTACATAATAAGGTGTAAAAATGTTTATTAGACAACCGATACTCCTATAATGATTGATAGATCAAACTGGGAAAATATCATTGAAACTGTTAATGTTTGTGTGAGGTGCAACCAACTTTTAGTATTACTAGTACAGTGTACTTCTAATAGCTAAATCCTAAACTACGAGACGACTGAACATTGTGAGGAACAAAAAGCAAAATATAACTGATCGTAAACAAATTGTCGACTGATTGTAAACGACTACCCCAGCAATTTAGATTAGATATGATTATCCATGACGCGTTGCATCATAATCCGGTGGTGATGGTGGACCGAGTTCTCCGCTTAACAGTGTCTGTGACAGCCAATGGATTTGAATATATTCAGACTGTTATCCTCTACTAGATTAAATACTAAGTGTTTAAGACAAAACATATGGTAATGACTTTAACCAACTGTTACAAGACACATAACAAACCAATATAGTTTATCTCGAACCACCAAACAAATTTGGTTATGTCTTGCTGGCGTTTACATCGGATACTGAGTACTGTGTCATTCAAACCCTACGAAGTTAATTGTGCCTCATACTCATATCTCTTTTACTGGCGATTTTAAACCTACGAGAAAAAGAATCGAAGAAGTAACAATACTTCAAGGTGCATTCACAAATCAAACTTTAAAGTTCTTTTCATAAAGAGGTAGTGGTAGGACTTTGAACACTGGTAAGGGCTAATTTTTGTCAGCAGAGGTCCACGGTAGACATGACTTTTACGGCAGAGCTTCAGCGAATATAAATGACCTTGAAAGCCTTATTAGAAATGAACCAATCACGGCTCTCTAAATCATAATTAGCGATTTTTCTCAATTCTGGTGATTTATTACAGAAGTCTACACTCAGACTTATTGTAGTATGCCCTTCATGAAAATCTTTATCAAAGGTCGAAATATTCATGCTTTTATACAATATAAAAATAATATGAAGGCTTAACCATAACCCAAAATGTAATGAGAAATCCTCAAACTCTTATAAATCATTTATCATTAAATTTGGAAAGTTGTACAGGATATATCATTTTTATGTCATCAGAAAACGTATGTAAGCTATTCTCAAAATCTCCAGATTTAAGGTTACGATGCATTTTATTCAAACATTCATCCAAATGACTCCCTAGCATTCTTCCTTGTGATCCAAAGTACGGTCACAAGTGACACCTGACTCGACTCCACATTGACATAATATCATTGTTATGAACTTCCGTAGTTGGATCAACAAGATGTTTCTTATGCACTACGACTTTATGTACGTACCCCATATTTGAAAGTGACTCATAGGCTTTCCAGTTGTCACTATAGATTATTGTGCCAGGTAGGATGTATTTTTCTACCAGCCGAAGGAATGTAGCAGACGATGTGTCAGGAATTCCTACTCAATGTCCTTTACTTGATGCTCTGTGCCATATTCCAAAGAGCGACAAAAGTTAGAAAAAGGAAACGCTTATTCAGTCTTCGTTAACCTGGCGTCCTCTATTATACTAAAGTTTACGAATCAGTGCTTCATCTATTTCGACTATGTTTCCTTGTCCTCCATTGCGAATTTGTAGTCTGACTAATATGCCGTAACATATTTCACCGCAGTATTCGTACCATTAAATCGCTGCCTTTTCAGGAACATCCGCGAGTGAAGTGTCTGTCGTTACTTTGATTCTAATCACCAATTTGATAAGTAAAACCAGTATTTGTTTCAGTTCCAACCTCGAAAGAGCAAAAAGGGAGTCCGTTCGGATGAACGTTTTGCACCAGCACCCAGTACAGCGGAATCAGTAGCCATCGCGTGTACCCTCGGTTTCGAAAATTGTTTTTTTCGCCACACTGACAATTTAACGCTTCTTTTAGCAATCCCATAGTTTGCAAGCGAATAACGCGATTTTTATCATTAACAAGACCAAGAACACGCTCTATCGTTAACATACTTGTGATAGGTGTCTTCCGTGATCTTGAAATGTTTCCTTCGTTACTAATTGATTCGGCTATGAAAGTCATGTCCACTGTAGTCCACTTTACTTAGAACGCACTGCCTGATACAGTAAATGCAGCCCACGCCTTGACAAGTCTTAAAAGGAAGCTTGATGACTGTGTATGCAATCACGACATTCATAAAGCTTTCTTGGAATGAAGCTGAAAACTGATATTAATTCTACTGACTCTACCATTATTCAAGCTTAGTTCTGTGTTATTTCACTAAACTTAACCTTGGACTCTGGCTCCCCCTACCTTTATTAACTTTATGATGATTTTTGAAGCCTAACTTATGGACCAACCTACCTAGAACGGAACAAAAGGGCGATACTAATGAACGAATCTACACAAATAAAAATATGATAGCTCAAAATAATAACAAAAAATAAAAAAATTAGAAAAGTAAGTAATCATCATAACAACAGATAAAAATATAGCAAAAACAAAATCCTGACTGACACTGTCAGAACCAGGGGAATATCGTAACCAGCCTATTATCAAAAGAAACCAAAGATCTGGAACTAAGTCAAAATATTCAAGACACAAGGACAAAGAAATCAATTGGTTTACAATAGCCCATCAAGTAAGTAATGAATATTAGATATTGAAGATTACTTCGTACAGTGAATTGTTCAGCCCTATTTTCCAGCTGTGCGCTACATTTGGGCGTCTTCATACTGGAGTTGTTACCATTTCAAAGTGTGTGCAATAAGCTATCAAGAGCATCTTCGACTAATTAACTTATTGTTTTGCTATAAATTTTTCGGTTTTATATGCCTTAGTGGGCAATAAGTTTTACCATTTCCGTGATAGATTTGTTTTGATAGTATGGTTATATGCTTCTAATTTTGTTCAGAATTAAAGGATAGTATAACTAGTGTAATGTAAAAAAATATTATTGTTTGTATTATGTATCTGTAATATAATTTGTAACCAAAGGTGAATAATTAACCCACTTGTGTTGATACCTAGGTTATCCTAACCACAAAACCTGACATTTTAATCCTAAATCTTATTCGTAATACGGTCAGCAAACAATAAGGTGCAATAGATCACCCGAAGTCACTTTGAAAATTCACAAGATGAGTTTTTTAGCGTCATGTTTACTATTTGAATGGAATTCATGGAATATTCGATAAATGTATCCGTTCTGGCGACTGTATAGAAGTTTGTGTAATCTACAGAAAGCTATACATTGGCACTAATGGTTTCACAAAGTTCGTTTTGCGAAATTAGCGCAATATGAGTTATCAATAGTACTAAACTATAAAAGCAGACCAGTGAGAATTGGGAAGGAATTTTCAAGGTAAAGGCACATTGTTGAAATAGTAATGTTGGTTTTATAACGTATACTACGTAATTTAGATGGTTATAATAGTTCGTCTACGTGAGGAAGGAATGCTGCGGAAGTCAATGTTTTGCATGAAGGAAATACTGATGTCCGTACTATGGATTTTGAGGAGAATCGCTGGTAGAATTAAACTATAATAACAGCCTTGAACAATTAATAAAGTTACCCTAAGGCAGTTATTGCCAATAAAGAAGCGACATAGGTGAACTATATGATTGTATTACTAATAGTAAGCAGAAATATGAAGAAAAAGTGGAAACATCAAATTTGCATGATTGACGAGACTTTTTAGACTATTTAATGGTTTTGGGCCATTAAATTTGAAGAATCGACGACAGTGAAACGTATCCTTTTGACCGTAGAGCAATTTTCTACGATATCCACAGTATGGTCTTAGGTTCTTTGATCTGCTTCTCTTTTCCTTTATGTTGTGTATATGTACTGCAGTAGTTGGATCAACGAGATGATGTTGAATTACCACTTAGTGTTCGTATTCTTGATGCTGAAGGTAGTGGTATGATTTCTAGTCGTCTGTCTATATTGTTTTGCCGGGTATTACGTTCTTTAATTATTGGCAACGAGGTTGTAACTCCTATGCCCAACACACTGAAAACGTCTCACAACTTTCGTCCTGTCCCACATTCCAACTATCTACAGAAATTACAATACGAAATCAACTTATGCATTCCGTCTTCACACTCCTTCCGAGATTGTATTTTTTATCTTCTAATGGTATATTAATCGATCTCAATATTATGACCGACACCATTCATCGATGTACGTATTTTTACAATACTTATGCCATTGAACTGTGACTTCGTTTATATTACATAGGGATGCCGCGGTTGTTACTGGCACTTTATTAGCCAACAGCCCGCTGTGTATATAGCTTGCTCCAAAGTCACTTTAGTATTTGTGAAAAGTGATCCCGTTTTGATTGATTTTTTGGACTTACATAGAGGACATCGAAATATATACGTATTACACTTTCCACATAAAAAAAATCACATTTCATGCCCACAAATGCAAAACATTGACTTCTACAGTATTCCTTTCACTCGTAGATGTTATTATCACCTCCATCTAAATTACGCTGTATACGCTCTAATATCAACAATAATGTCTTAGTAATACGCCATTACCTTGAAAATTGCTTCTCGATTCTCACCTGTTTATTCTTATGATTCATTTCTTCCAAATCTACTAACTATTAACGCGGACAGAAAACGCAGTTGAGGGAGGTTAAAAGTATGTTAGGTATCTGTAATCATACTGTGGTTGACAAAGAATGTCTTTATGTAGTCACTTGGATAATTATTCTTACTAAATGTTTAAATAAGTATTGAGAATAGTAGATTGGTTGGTTTGTGTCGTTCTTTTTAATATGTTTTGTGTTGAAGTCTCAGTCTTTTAAAAATGTTCACCAATAAGGTTGTTGCTACGTGTTTGTCCCATCTACTGATTACTGTGTAGGAAAGTGGAATCTTAACTTAAGTTTATTCGTTCTTGTGTTTTGCAATTTTTTGTGAGGGCCTGAGAGGCGATTAATTCTAGACAAAGTAAAAAGGAAGAACATATTTACATCCAATTCATTATTCAAATAGCATAATTCTAATATGAGATAGCTTCATTCTACAATAGGATAAGGGATATTGATCCAAACGTTTTAGTCGATCTTCTTGGAATGTCTTAGTGCTAACTTGCTGCCTACTCGTATGATACGCTCTATCGTCTCTTCATCTTTGACTAAACATGCACCAGATGTTTAAATATAGTTTTTATCCCGATATTGCGTCACTCATCCTGACCTATTGTTGACCGCGCAGAAAATTTCTAACTCAAGTTGGAGTTGTGCTTGTCTTGCGGAAATTAGGAAGCATATGGATACGTCCTGTATTATATACTTTACCAAACGCTTTGCTAAGGTCAGTGAATATTATATTGACTGGTAGTTCCATATCATGCATGACCACTTCTCTTAAAATGTAGAGATTCATCAAGCAGAAACGACTAGTGCTGAATCTGTTGTTTTGATATTAGTAGATTGTTTAACTTCATGCATGAAAGTAGTTTACATCTAATATATCTTGAAAACCTTCACTATAACGCTAATTTGAGTGACTGGTCTGTAGTTGGACACGAGATGTCCCTCAATTTGTAGGAAGAGGACTGATTATAACATCCTCCCAGTTTCTTGGGGGTTCTTCTTGGTGAAAGGATATATTGAACGACTCTGATTGATTCTGAGCTTATGTCCGGTAGTGATGATAACATTCAAGGATATAGCCTATCTGGGTCTATTGATATCTGGTCTTAGGCTGTCAAGCAAACTAGAAGCATGTTCTACATAGAAATATGTCGGTTTTTTGGAACTGAACATAAATACACTGGAGATTAACTAATAGTAAGCTGTTACCAGTATATCTGTTTTGAGTTGTAGGATCCATTTTGTTGATGTAAATCTCGTTGAATTCCCTAACGGTAAAACACTGGCATGTCTTTATCTATGCGTAGATATGATCCCAAACAAATTCATCTTTAAAGCAACTTGGACTACGGTATGTTGGCCGTATTGTCACTAAGCCACGATGAGACTTGATTTTGTAGCTATTTACCTCATATGTACGACTATCAGATGGCTTTGAAGTACCTGACTTCAGGAACAAGTGGTCTACGATCTATATTTTTACACCTTTCATTTACAGACCATATCAGTTGTAACACGAATATAAGCTGGAATAAATGGGATAAAATCCACATCTAGTATGGACCACATTTTTGTGAGGGCAACTATACCACTAGACTCAACTCAAACTAACCAATCAATAATTTTGGGAAATTCATTCATCTAGAAAACATCGTTTGTAAAGTTTTTCACCCTTTATTAGAAATCATTTATTTAAATTTTTCATTTTCTCTGTTCTGTTTAAACAGCTTTTCATGTCCAACTCCCACTATCTGTAATTTACTTCACGCTTTATTAACTTACTTCGTGTATGCTAATTTAAAGTGAACCGTCACACATTCGAACCACGTTCCTCATTGAGTAACTGACAACTCAGCATTCTAGCTAAGTATAATACAAGAAACGTGCTTCAAAAACCGAAACAATCACGTAAATAGTTGGCAACATAAATTTCACTTTCAAGTATATTTTACTAAACAGTAAACGACCATTATGATGTTAAGTACGATAATTTTATTCAGCGAAGATATGTCCTTTTGGTGATTTCATTTTCAAAGCTGTACAATCGGATATGTGTATGTATGTTCAAGATTGAACTTGGTGCCACAATTCATTGACACAACAAGATAAACACCAAGTCGGTAGAAATAGTGGTAAGAAGTTTGGACGTAAAGATTATGATTCTAGAAACACGGATTGGTTTGTGGCAAGAAGGGTGTAAAGTAATTTCAGGCTCACGACTTAAGGGGTTTCAAAGAGTGAATAGACCTGTACCACTGTTACCGATTCTAAATCATACCCTTGATAACAACAATTGTGCGGACTCTAACTAAGTAGTCTACACCTACCAACACAACTCAGACCAGCAATTAGCGACTTCATGAACTGATGCCATATTTTGGTTTGGCCACCCATAGCTTTCTATTCTACTACAATATCAGTCAGCATCACGTGTCGAGGTAGTTGGTGTTTAGAAATAAGCAACATATATTCCAACCATTTCAGTCGATGAAGATTCACTACCTCATCAACTGACTTCTCTTCTTTCTCCAATACACTGCATCTAACTTCATCATTACTTATCCGGTGGTCACAACAGACACCAGCAGTGTTTCGAAAACATCATTGATCAGATCCCAACAGGTCTTTCTTAATGAGACGCTTCGCATCCATACTGTATGACAAAACAGACTGCTGTACAGTGTGCTCCTCCTTTAGTCGATAGACGGGTATCTCACCTATGCTAAATACGACGTCATTTATCAAAGGCCAAACGTACTTTTTGAATCCTTTCGCCGAGATTTTGTCAGATGCCAACCCATCAGACTGATCGTACTTCTAAGATACGTAAAGGGGTCAACACGCTCAACTACTTCACTTCCTATCTTTAATTCAGGCGTTAGCATAGAGTAGTTCTGAAGTAATAATTTGCATTCAGAAATGGAGAAATGCATCCTGAATTTGGCAGTATTGTTGCTCAGTGCAATCAAAAGACTGCACTTTGTTAGCGTCCTCACCAAACAGGACTATGCGTAATTGCAATCAATTAGTGAACATTTTAGTCGGAGACTAGTTCCCGAGAATTCAAGCACTGTGAGTTATTCCCAGTAATAAGTGTATGATGACTTAAGAAAAGTGGGGATAGTGAGGTGGGACTTGGTGGATACCACTTGAGGCTACAAATTAAGGTGATGGTTTGTCATACATTCCGACTCGGTTAATAATGTTCAAGTAAAGAGCCTTTACGAGGCTTATGCACTTCTGAGGTGCACCTTCTAATGACAGACATTTTCAGAGAAGTACCATAGTAGTAGAAGTATGGTTAGAAGAGAATGAAGTAATTTAGTGTCATCAGGTTTGTAATATAATACTAGGTGTTAGCAGATGGGGTTTATTTAACCCACTGGGTTTAGTTTCGGGGTATACCAGAAAACGTTACTGAATAGTAACGACAATTAAAGGGCAACCTCAAACCGGGTCATTTCATTTACTATCACTCTCTAGGCCAATAATTAACGAATTCACTAACCGATATGACACTGTAGTTATAGCCACCCCTGAGTTTTTTCCGATTCTATTATTGCGTCATTAAGGATTACTCGTTGTGATTTAGCATACATCATACGTGTCTGAACATTATTTTAAAATAGTTCGTCAACAAGCTCTGGTCGTATTTTTAACTAAATTAGTCTAATCAGCCTAGCGGGTTTGTGTAAATTAATTAGCTCGAAAGGCTTTTTCATTCAAACTTTTGTTGAAATTTAGCACTTTTTTTTCCTTTAGTCCCCTTACTCGATGTCAGTACACTTAGAGAAGCCACCTCATCCGAATTTTAATGATGATCGCATCCAAAGTCACAAACTCAATGAAAATATTGCAGAAAATTGATGATAATCGAAAGTCTATAGAAGTTGCCGAGTATTTATTAGATAAAAAACTTTTCTTATCTGCTCTTGAATATTATTTTGAACAGTTAGAACGCGGCAAAAGTATAAAAATTTTGCATGAATTCTTCACTAGTCCCAATTTCGTTGATAACTTGAACTTATCTTCTACGGAGTCATCCAACTTGTTAGTGGGTAAGTAAATATGTATTATTAATTCCATCGATATGTATATATAGGTAAATATTCAAGCCTATCTTCTCTGGATTCATCAGACATTGGAAGGATATCAGACGATGGGAATACATTAGAAGAAAAACTTAAAGGTATATTTTTTAAATTTACAAGTACGTCATTTTCATATTTGTCTATTTTTCTAGTACTGGAATATGAGTTACGTAAAAAGAATGATGAAATAAGTACATTACGGAATGAGTTAACCAGTTTAGTGGCATGTGGATTTAAAAGTGATACATTAACTTCACAAACTTCAGGTAATTCTACTTAAAAGTCTCCATGATTATTTGAAAGTGTTATTAAGAGGTCTAATTTTATTGATATTTTCAGAAGACTGAACACAATAACGTGACAGTTATGTAAAAATAGGCAGAGACAGAGAATAAGAAACGTTGCAGTAGGTAAGAAAAGCGTAATAACACTATTCTAGGCTACAATGATAACCAAGGTAGTAATAGCAGTTGAACGAATTTCTTATGGATGCATAAGTTGGGTCTGTTGAGATGAATACTGATATCATTTGTTGTATGCAACAGAGGTATACTCAGGCTATTCGGGTAAACTAAGTAGAATGTAGTTAATTATTCCGTTTACGTTTACTCGACCTTAGCTGCCACCTTGACGTGGTGGTTGAGATTGTTAACGTGATGACCCAACCGAGCTATATTGGCTGGAACGCACGTCCCTCTAGGTCCTATCATGCTAAGCACGTCCGCTGGAGAGTGATAAGACTAAAGGCAGAAACCTAAGATCTGAGGGCGAAGTTGTGCTGCTGACTACAGTGGGGTGTGACAGTAGTAAGGTGTTTCCCTCAGATAACCAGCATCTGCGGCGATGCTGTCTTAACGAAAGGAAGGCGTTAGAAAAGGTCGACCCAACAAATGTCACACCTCACCTTACTCCACGGATTTTCGTCTCCGGCAGTAAGACCTTTTACAGAACGGAGCTAACACTTCTAAAACTTCCTTTGAAATAGGTCGTGAGTGATCGGCCTCGAGCAATTGTCCCTTGGCCTCTGTGATGGAGCTCCCAGGTTACCATGACAAACACTAACCCAATTTCCTTTTCACGTACCTCAAGAAGTAATACTCCTCTATAGTGTGAGCAGCCAGAAGATGAAAACCGCCCTCATACCTCTAACAACACACGAGATCATCTTGTCCCAGGTCGAATCCCACCCTCAACTTCTAATAACTCTTTTATCCCTGTGACTAACCCTTCTTGCATAAATTTATTACCTGACGCCTCTAATGCTAATGGTTCGAGTTCACCAGATGTTATTCCTGGTATCCTGAAACCTCGCACTAAACCATATATCGGAGCTTTTAACGTTTGAACCCTATATCGAATAAGATAACAAGCATCCTTAGGTATGACTCTAGAATCCCGCTCCATCGATGTCTGTTGCGTCTCCGAAACGCGTATACGGGATCTAAGTACAATCATTCGCTTAACTTCACCTTGCCAAAATAAAGAACCGGCTTGATTCGCCCTTCGTGTTTCCGGAGACCCTACCGCTTCCACTCGATCCCATGCTGGTGTAGGTATAGCACTAAGCTCAAAAGCTGAACAGGCTCTGCTTGACTGGATTCCAATAGACAGTCGCTTGTGCTCTGTCCGACTAAACGGAACAGTAAGAACTCGAAAAGATAGGGACACACGCCGTTGCTTCTTCGTCGTCTCTACCTACGCTCCCACTGATTGCAGCTCAGATGAAGTAAAAGATGAATTTTACAGAAAGCTTTCTGACCTTCCCTCGCAAAGCTAAGCGTACTAATGTAGTAATAGTGGTTGGTGATTTTAATACTTAAGTAGGTAGATTAAACGAAACTTAAAGGTAGCTAGGTGGATCCTATGGTGTTAAAACTCAGCGAACAGATAATAACGACCGTTTACTACAACTATGTTCAGATAACTGTCTATTTCTTGCAAGCACCAACTTTAAACATAAGGAAAGACATCAGTTGACATGGTGACCTCTACAATCAACCCAACGCTGGACTCAGATAGACCACATTGCTATCAGCCACCGTTGGAGAGGCTCGATAAAAAACTACCGCTCACTCTGGAGTACATGTTTAGATCCAGACCATGCTTTAGTAAGAGCGCGTATTAGTCTGCGTCTCACTGAACGTAAAAGATCCACAGCAAGGATTCCTTTCAGAATTCAACTTAATGATGAAAAAGTCGAATACATTTCAGGAACAACTAGAAAACCAATTAGTCAACTATGTAAGCGATACTCACTCCGAGTCAGATTGGCATCATATACAAAAAGCTGTTGAAACAGCAGTGATATCTACTAGTAAACTAAACCAAAAAGTTAAGAAAGTTCAGTGGATTTCAATCGCATCTACTGAACTGATAGATGCTCGACAACACACTTCGTTAGCAATGTCGATTTCTGTAGAACTGTTAAAATATTGATTCTTGTCTTTGCTAACAGAATGTATGTTGATGAATCTCTAGCAATATACGTTCATATTTGGGAAATTGTTGTTTTTATTAACCTTTTCCTTGATTGTTTCATCTAAATGAGCAGACCTGGAACCACATGCAAACCTTTTTACTTTCTTTTTGTATCTGAGAAGTGCAGAACTGCAAAAGTGTGATCATATATTTTTCGGATGGGACAAACGCGTGGATCCTTATTGATTTAGTACAGTTTGCCATACGACATAGCTGACAGATCTAGAATTGCAGGATTATATGTCTAATTCCCTCGATTGTCAATACGGTTATTACGAAACACCATCTCTGATACGTGTACTTCAGTTGGACACCACGACTTATTTCTTCCCGATTCATAGCTACTCCGAAAGACTAGACTTGTAGGAAGAATGTATTATTGAGAAAAAAACTAAGACGAGACTAGCCTGCAACATTTATGTGAATGCATTGATTTTTATATCAATTAATTTATCAACATTTCATTAATATAAATTAAATGATGTCGAATATGCTGTGGAGTATGATTCATATTGAATTTAAATTAATGTGATAAAAGTTTACGAATCAAGCTTTCACGAAAAATCAATACAACGCTTTTTAAGGGGTTGTTGTGGAGATAGTTAATTTGTTAATGTTGATATCACGAATTGATCTGAACCAGACAACCATTGATCACCTGGAAGCACTGGACAGCTGTTTCGTCCTAGTATGGGACTCTCAGCAGTGCCCAGCTCACTAGTGACTAGCTCCTTGAGGTAATTCCTGAGTTCTAGTGTGAAGCCGTGATCCGGTGGAGTTCAATCGTGTCGGGTGTGAGACAGTAACTCACCGATGACAATGGATGAGGTCGCGCAAACGTAACACGAATTGACTGAATTAGAAATATCAACCATTAGGAGCCGGCTCAGGGGTGCAATGGTAAGGCGCTCGTCGCGGAGCCAGAGGGTCCTGGGTTCGATCCCCAACAGGGTCGTGGATGCGCACTGCTGAGGAGTCCCATACTAGAATGAAACAGCTGTCCAGTGCTTCCAGGGGATCAATGGTTGTCTGGTTCAGATCAATTCGTGATATCAGCATTAACAACGCTTTTTACTTGATTTAATCAAGAATTGTATTTTAGGGTTTGTTGAATTCCCAACATGTGTATATTGACTAAGTGGTATATATTATTAATTATGAACACTTCTTCTTAATGCTACGTCTGTTGTCGTCAGTATATCTTAAAATGAAGTCGTATCATTACATTCTTCATTTAAGGTAAGCATGGTTGATGAATGAATACTGTTAGGTTGTAGAGTATGGTCTTGTTTTCTTTTTCATTATGAGGTTTTATAAATGTATCATCTATGTACTGAAAATAAAATATTAATTGATTGATTTCTTTAAATGAATCATTTTTTTCGAGTTTGCAAGTAGTAAGATTAATGGTGATCCAGTAACAACATCGTATAATAGTTTGACTCGTTTCTTATTTTTTTTGACTCAACGACCTTTATAATGTAGTTTACAATTTGTTGTTGATTGATCTAATAGTCCATCTTTGACCATTTTAAGCATTTTGATAATATGAGAGTTAAGTGAATCTAATTTAATAAATACCATTTGAGCGTTCTTCCTTTTAGTTGAACTTTAAACCAATGAAGAGATTTTCATTTTATTTTTGTATGTATCTCAATTTAATTGTATATTTTCATAAAATTCAACATTCCTTTTCAAAGCTTTATTCTGTACTTCAGATATTAGTTAAGAATTTTTAACGCGAATTCTTACTCAATTGATTTCGATTAATGTGAATAAGTAAAGGACAACGAATAAAATAAATTCATTTATTTCGCGGTTTCTCTTCAGTTGTTTGATAACTTAGAAACAATAATTATTTATGTTCACTGTACATACTTTATATCATATTTATGAAAAAGAAGGAAATAGTTTGACGCACTTACTCTATATCTTCGAAACCTCGATTTATACAACGACCATATAGTTCATTCCTTTCATGAATTCCAATAAAGCTTGAATGATTATTTTTGTAAAATACATTGAATTCATTGTATTTCATTGTATTCTTTTCAGTTACATATAAGCAATTAATTATAATTAATGTATCATGTAAATATCATCGTAAATTAAACTATATACATTGTTTATCAAGATATATACAAGATTGTATTTTAGGTGTAATGAAGGGCTTCTTAGCGAAGTGAGTGATATTTCTAAAAATAACTATTTAAGGCGAATTGATTGCGTAATTTGTAAAGGGGTTTTTTAATGTAAGCAGATAAGAGGTGACCAGTCACTAAAAATTTGATTAAGATTTATCGAAAGTAACGGACTAAAGTTTTATACATAAATGATAGGTCTATAAAACATTTGAAGTTACTTGATTACATAACAAAGGATACAGACAAATAGAATCATGGTTAAAAATCGAAGAGTAAATTGTGTTCATGGATAAATGACCATAAAAGCCTGAAGGTCTTGGACCAGATCCCATGTGAGATCCTAGATGTGCACTACTGAGGAGTTTCAGACTGTGATAAAACACTTGTTTAGTTTTTCCTTGTGTTGATTGGTTGTTTAACCCAGGCCAATTCATGATTTTAAATTCTAAAAAGAATTATTATCCTACTTATCAGTTACCAAGGCAGTCGACCTTTGCACCCAGAAGGAATCAGTTACAAATATTTAATTAATTGCTTGTATGTAGCCGAAGAGAATGCAACGAAATGCATTGAGTGCGACTTATTCTTTAAATATTATCGTTACGATCTTATACAGCGTAATTTAAAGCATGACTCACTAGTTGATGTTCAGGTGCTTATGACAAGAAACCAGTCTAAGTTGAGAAAATTTAATTAACAAATCACTGCAATGATTTACAATCAGTCTTTTTAAGAAGTTTAGACTCCTAATATGTATTATGACGATAGATGTCTCAACTGATGAAACATATTCTCAAAGATAGATTTCATCGAAATAATCTGAATTTACTCTTATATTTGAATAAATTGATACTGGAGGACAAATTGTATTGATTAACGGGTTGTATATCTCATTAGTACATTATATCTTGCTCGAGTCACTACAAGGCCAGAAGACGACATTTAACTTTTAACAGTAAAGAATAATTACCATTTATCAAAAATATAAATGTATTTATAAGGATTTTTAACCAATCTAATATCAAGGTTGAACAATCCATTTCGATTGTTCAAATAGTAAGATGTATTCTCCAATAGGATCACTTGTTCTGTTGTGCGAGTTCGATTCAATTACGCTATATGATTTCAACTAGTTAACCCAAGCACTATCCAAAATTATAAGACTAAATGCATAGGAAGATATAATTACTAACACTGAATTATTGTATGCATAAGTAACCGCTTACTTTTACTTTAGTATACATTGTTACAGACAACGTCATTTGACTGTTACTTTGGAGACGGCATACTCGACATTTTGGTTGTGTTGAGTTCTTGGAACTAGATGACTTAACTACTAATAACGATACCTCATTTCTATATGAATGTTGTCTAAACCGACAATGAAAGCTTCACGGTCCAGTCAGTCAATCTTAAGCAACATAGAGCCTGTCAGTGTTTTACGTAAACTCAAGTTGCCGTTCAGCATTGATTTAGGGAGATCAAATAACATGATGAATTTCGAAGCAGTTATAATAAAGTAGTAACTATGATAATGATGTGACATATCTAGCCTCCGTCCTATCATATAACATCATAAGACAACATTTGAAGTGGAGAGCATCTTTGTTTTACTGACTAGCAATTTAATATGTTGGTATATAATTACACTTCTTATGAATAACCATACAATAACATTCTGTATGCATTTGTATGTTTTCATTGTAATTGCATCGAAATTGTAACTTTTGTCTTTAGATTGTCTGTGTGTTTTTCATTTTGAAATCTTTAGACTACTGATAATAGAAACTATTATCATACTGTTTGTTACACTTCCATTCATGATTAAAAGCCCTCTTTAAGCGCATAATTTTCAGTTGGTTCGTCAGTGATTATAGATTGTTAAGTGATTATAAAATGATAATTTTTGGTGTAATGCAAATTAAACACTTGTTTTTAGTAGGCGTTTAATACGAATGTTACGACACAGCAGTACAATCTGATCACTCATAATACGACACTTAGCTACGTTACACACACTAACACAATCTGATAGTTGTATTCAGAACCAGTTTTCCATACAGTGAGGATATGGTCTAAAAGTCACCTTAAGGTGTTTCCATGCAACTTCCGATACTTTCGAGGTATTTTGTGAAAGTCGTAATTAATCAAATGTGGAGTAAATTTTTATTAACTTTAGTTTCTATAGCATAAATACGCTTGCTAATACCCTTTTCTATCACAACTGACTACATTAAATCTCTAACATTACTTCATTTTCATTATTTCCTATACATTTCAGATTCCACTTGGAGTACCCATTTTCGGTCTAGTTTTAATAATGGTGGTCACAAAACTCTTCCTCATGAGTTACGTGCAATATCGTTTTTAATTAATGAATATTTTCTGGAACAAAATTTTCGTTTGACTGCAATACAATTTGCTGAAGAAGTTGAAGAGCATGGTCTTCCTAGTTTAGAATCATGGCATGAAGTAAGTTCTTAGGAAAAAGTCTAGTTTTTTGGGAACAGTTATCAATGTTAAAAATATATATGGTTTTTATCTCATTTATTTTGTTTGTAACGTATGCCAGCTGAATGTTTCCTCATCCTGGTGTTGAGTCTTCTATAGAGTAAAACTCCCGTCTTGTATGTCAATGCAAAGTGCCTATATTGAGGCAATCTGATAGGGATTGAACTGATCTATGTAGAGACCTGAACTAAAGATAATGAATGAAGTCGACTATTTCATTTATCTTCGAAGTTTCATGACCTCTGATGGGTTAGTATTTAACGAAGATATCACGGTTCCAAGAAGTTGATTATATTCTTACCAAATTATGGTGCTTATGGAGTAGGTGAGATATTCGTCTGTCAGTCAAAGCATGAGTATACTCTTCAGCACTTTGCTCTGTTTCAATATATGGTTATGAAACGTAGCATTTAAGAGTAAATTATTAGTATTCGATTATTTACGTTTTCGAAACAGCTCTCACATTAGGGGTTATCGAAAAAGTCATGTTAAGGTTAGACACAAGTTACTAAAGAAAATTAGAAAATCAGCTGATCAGGTCTTGAATCTTCATCGGCTGGAGTGGTTCCGAAATGTATTACGTATGCCTAGTAACCACTTACGTCGACTGGCGGTGATGACTGGTGTAGGATTAGGATAAAATGAAGTTAGGAGCGGCCGAACCATTACACGGCATCATTTACTGAAGTTGTCAACTGACTGTACTTACCGGGTGGGGCACTTTTGACCGATGTATGTTTGTGAGAGGTTCATTGTTATACGTGATCAACCGATTGATCGGAATTTAGTCCTAAATATCAGTAACAGTAACTCGAAATGGATATATAATGTTTGTAACACAACATTTTTGGTTTAAGTCTGAATGTATACATTAGACAGACAGATACAACGCAGAACTTCGTACGTACGTACATCAGTTCAGGTCGCCATACCACATCAGCACAGAGACGCAACTGTCAGTTCAAATCCAAGAGTGATAACGATAATAGAAGTAATTGCAGTAATGCAGAAAATTAGGGGGCGAAGATATGATTCTAAAAGTATAATTCAGTGAGATAAATTTGAAAGGAGAAAGATAGAGAATTCGGAAGGTTAGATTTTGAGAGAACACAAAGAGTGGATGCACCTGCGCCATTGCGAACGATTCTGAGCCATGTCGTTCAAGGTCTCTAACCATTGGTGACTTTCGTCTCGCGGACCCCAACCACGCAGCCTACATCTACCAACATGACTTAGTCCACTTGTCAGTGACTTCATCGATTTCTGCCATGTTTTGGTTTGGCCGCCCCTAGCTTTCTTCCAACCTATTCCTACACCGCAAAACATAGCTCGTCGAGGCAGACGGTAGTTAGAGATGCGTAACACATGTCCCAACCACCTCAACTGATGAAGTTTCAGTCCTTCATCTATTGATTTGCCCTCCTTTCCTAGAACCCGTTTCCTAACGACAGCATTGCTCACTCGGTTGTCCCATGATACACGAGCAATGCTTCGGAGACACCTATGATCGAAGACCAGTAACTTACGAATGTCTTCTACTCTTAACGGCCATGTTTCGCTACCGTATAGTAGGACAGAGCGAACTGCTGCACGGTACACTCGTCCTTTGGTTAGCAAGCGGATATCTCGCCTGCGCCATAAGTGACGCAACTTGGCAAAAGCCAATCGAGCTTTCTGTATCCGTGCTGAGATTTCGTCAGTCACCAGGCCATCAGCACTGATGAGACTCCCCAGATACGTGAAGCGGTCTACACGCTCGACTACTTCACTCCCTATCACTAGTTCAGGTGCCGATGCAACCCAATCCTGAAGCAACATTTTGCATTTCGAGGGGGAAAACCGCATCCCGAACATGCTTGCATTGTTGCTCAGGGTAGTCAGAAGACTCTGCATTTTGTCAGTGTCTTCACCAAATAGGACTATGTCATCAGCATACTCTAAGTCAGTAAGCGAGGCTCCTGGTAGTAAGTCAACTCCTGAAAAGTCAGACGAAGACATGGTTATATCTAGGAGCATGTCTATGACAAAATTAAACAAGAATGGGGAAAGTGGACATCCTTGACGGACACCACTTGAAGTGAGGAATTCCGATGACAGTTCGCCATAAGCTCTCACTCGACCTGTAGTTTTAGAGTAGAGAGCTTGTATAAGGTTAATGTACTTCTTTGGTACACCTTTCAATGCCAGACACTGCCACAGAACCTCACGATCAACAGAGTCGAATGCCGCCTTTAGGTCCAGGAAGACAACTATTGTAGGACGCCTAAATGTGTGTCTGTGTTCCAGGACCTGTCGCAGTGTGAAGATGTGGTCTATACAGCCACGTCCAGGTCTGAATCCAGCCTGGTTTTCTCTAGTCTGCTCTTCACGAGCTCTAGTTAAGCGTCTAAGTATAATCGATGCTAACAGCTTAGAAACTATATTAGTCAGACTGATTCCCCTGTGATTGTCACAAGAAGACTTTTGTCATTTCTTATAAATTGGGACAATCAGGGATTGAGACCAGTCAGATGGTATTACGCCCAGTTCCCATATTCTACCTAAGATTTCAGTCAATCTAGCTGCTAAAACTGGACCACCATCCTTAAAAATTTCAGGGGTAAGCCTATCAGGACCTGCTACTCTACCTCGCTTCAGATTTCCTATAGCCTTCTCAATTTCATAAAGACTAGGAGGAGTTAAGTCGATTTGCCATTCAGGATGACTGGGGATCGTGGGCAACCGAAGTGTGGCTGAAGGCCAGTTGAACTGATCCCTAAAATGTTCCGCCCATCGGTCCAATTTCCTGGACTGAGAATGAATTATAATCCCATCCCTTTCCGAGATAGTCTCACTCACATTCGGATCCCTAATACCAGTTTCCTTGATAAGTCGAAAAAGTTGCCTACTGTTCCCTATCGCCGCTGCCTTTTTATCGTTTTTGCTTTCGCCACCCACCACTGTTCACGGTCGTTGCGTAGGCTTCTTATCAGCCTGCGCCTAAGCTCACTTCGCTCTTCATCATGTTCAGAGCCAGGTGGGAATGGATTTGATTTTAACCAATTTGGACTCTCGTGCTTTTGCGGGTATGAGGGCGGTTGTCACTTCCCGGCTGCCCACACCGTGGAAGGGTGTTTCTTGAGGAAGCTGAAAAAGAAGGCAGATTAGTGTCGGTCTCAGAGACCTGAGAGCGTGACCGCAGAGCCTAAGGGACAACTGCTTGAGGCCTGTCACGCACGGCCTTTTTATGAAAAGTTTTTTGAATATTAGCTCCGCACTTAAAAGCCCTTAGTGGGCACCCTTACCGCCGGAGACGGAAATCCGTGAGGTAGGGTGAGGTGTGACATTTTTAGGGTCGACCTTTTCTAACCCCTCCTTCCTTGTGAGAAGGCAGCATCGCTGCAGATGCTGGTTGTCCGAGGGAAACACCTTACTGCTGTCACACCCCTCTGCAGTCAGCAGTACGACTTCGCCCTCAGACCTTGAGTAGCTGCTTTTAGTCTCATCGTTCTCCAATCGACCTACCTAGCATGGTAGAACCTACAGGAACATATGTTCCAGCCAGTATAGCTCGGTTGGGTCATCACGATAGGCAAGCCCGACCACCACGACAAGGTAGCAGCTACGGTCGGGGAATGTATACATCAATTACAGAATGAAGGAACATTGGGCTGATGAGTCACAAACAGGACAATGTGATCGTCCCATATTTCACTATAAGCCGTGTTCCTTATGTTTCTACAATCGTTTTTTATTGTAGTATATGCGTCGTTATTAAATTTCACCAATCGATTGCATTTTAATTTATTATTATTCTTTTGTTTTCGTTTCGCATAGATTTTCTGAGCTACTGTTAAATAGTCTGTAAACAAGTTGATTTTTGTTACCTAATTCATCTTTTTACTTCGTCATTTTTTTACATTTTTATTTACGAGTTTGCGAACGCTGAATTGTTTCATTCGACAGCTTGTCTTCCAACTATTCAGTCACACAAGTTTACTATAATGACTGATCTCTAAATATTGACCAGTATCTTGGGTATTCAATCTCCGTAGTCCTAATCGAATTCTATCAATCAAGTTGAAAGTAGTAATTAGTCTAATTGGTTTGACATTCCATGGGCGATGTTTTAATGTTAGGTGGTTTAAGGTGGCCAATAACAATTACGTGGTAATTATCAATCGTAAGCGAAGCCTATCTGGAGGCATTCGGCTATATAGTCTATGACCATTACCACTCGGCTATTTGAATTACGACTGATTACTAATGGGATTGAGGTGTTTATATTGATCGATCACTGGTTATAGGTTTCATAATAGAATTTCTTAAAATGTATGTTCATTGTTTAGATATTTTATACTTAAATTCCACGTCACAATTTGATATAGGTTAAACTGAAAAGTCTTAGCGTCGACGCCTAATGACGACATAAAAGAGTCCCATACTATCACAGCATCTTCACAGTGATTCTTAGTTTTCACCAGTTATCTAACATCTTATTAATTCTTAATGCGACTGAAACTGGTCAGCCTCTGTTGTTATATGTGCATCCTGAGCGGATTACCTTGATATAGCGATAGTACACAAGTAATATTTAAGTTGGATTTTGACTGGTAAGCGGAATCTAGGACGCACGTTTCGTCCTATTTGGGACTCATTGGCTGGATGTACCTGCATTGCAATGTTGATATTCACGACGGGATTCGAACTCAGTCCGCTTCGTGACCATCTATACATATGGTTCGAATCAGCAGTCAATAACCTTAATAATCTCCACAACACTAGGTTATAATCAACAACGGCTCATCAGTGGCTAGCTTCGGGAGGTAATTCCTTGCGTTATAATGTTAAGACGTGACCAGTCAAGCCAAACTTTGTCGAGAATCATAATCTACAAAGTCTATTCTTTGAGGGGCCTCTACTACTACACTGCGTCTGTTGAAGATTTAGTAACTATGCTATTTGTGTTACTTGAATTATAAACTCTTTATGAACTTATTAACTGTTGTCATATCCGTTTTCCCTTCCTCAGTTATCGTTATCTTATTATGACTTTATTATCCCGATCTTCGTATAGAACTCCTGTGGTTCAGTCCTCAAGGTATTTTGTATTTTCTATTACTGTTTGATCCAGAAGGTAATATATAAAAGCAGTTATTTTCTATTTAATAAGTGACTCAGTCTCAGCTCTCATTCGTTGTGCTTGTTCGCTCTTTCCATACTTCTGAGGTAGGCTTTGGTCGTTCGGGCGTATTGTAACTAATCATCGCTTCTCCAGTCAGGTCATAGTTATGGTGCAAGTCCAATTGGTTAGCTCCATCCAGTCAATTATTAGCAAGGTCATACATAATAGGGTGTTAGGCAGTTACCCACCGATACCAGTTATACCACAAATTATCAGGAGTTATAAATAGTGAACAGTTGGCTATCGGTAACCTCAGTAGTTTAATTGTTAATCGTTCGCCACGAAACCTGTTTTCCTGGCCGGATAGTGAGTGCTCACTCTTGAAGAGTACTGTATTGGGTCGAGACAGCTATCTAGTACTTTCCGGCTTTCAATGGTATTCTAACTTAGGCGATTGCGTGATCTTAGATTTAAATTCAACAATCTCAACACCCAGTTGCAATAACCTCACAGATTTAAGCCATGTTTTCACATAGCTTTTCTTAGGTCCTCTTCAACGTAGCGTAATGAATCAAGCAAAACGTTTTTTGAATCCTCCTACCAAACTGAGTTACATACTACCTTTCTATATTTTTGTTGTTTATAAAATCTCAGGTTGCAATAAATTTACGAAAACCTCCAAGTATATTGTCTCTACTCAGATCATATTGGTATCCTTCTACTTCACAGTCGTCACCAAATCGAGTAGATTTACCGACTCCTAATTTTTGTGAAGTGGCTATTCAAACTGAATCCGAGCAAAATGTTTATACTGTTACAGTTGGTTTTGATGAATACTCCTCAATCGAGCTACAATCAAAAGTAAGTAGCTTCTTCTATGTATTTCTGTGCGTGATTCGCTTGATCCATTTATGAAGTAAATAACACCGATTCCTTGAAATGCAAGAATGATTATGCATCACGCGTATAATACCATGCTCTCGTCATTTTTTTAACGCCATTATTGTTACCAATATATATCGCCTGATATTTGGATGAATACTGGCTACAGTAGTGAGTAATCAGCACAATTTCCATCAAGTGTTAGCGTGATGGTCACTGTCACTCACTGTTTAATCCATATAGCAAAAGGATTAGGTTAAATGATGCATTCTCATTTTAACCTGTGATCAATGTTTTATTTTCAGCATTTTCCCTCTGAGTCATGGAGCATGTGTACACTATCGTTCTGTAGTTATTACTTTACCGTTCTTTTGAGCCTTCCATATTCATTTATCCTAATGTAGCATCAATCGCTTTATTTTATTTGTTTATATTACATACGTTAGCCAGTAACAAAGTCAGGTTGAAGTTACAGTAGCTCTCATTCATTGTCAAGTTATGGAGCTAGCTTTTGTTAAAGGCACTTATAGAACTCCAAAAGTATTATATCAACGAAATACAACAAAGTTAGTAAAGTACTTTTAAACACATTAAGTGGTTAGAAGCCCAGGAAACTGGTATGTCTATCTAACTTTGTTGATGCTGAACGTATTTAGCAGTTTCAGTTACATGATATATAACAGTTTTACCTGAAATCAGTTTGGATTGATATTTCATTGCTTAAGACGTTTAGAATTATACCAGTAATCCGCTCGTATGATCCTCGCTACTCCGCATCCTTGGGTGTAAGCAATTTGTTAGTACCACTAGCCTTTATAAAGTACTGATCGAAATCATGTACATGAATCTGTTCCTGGTGAACGACATTTTCCTTGACAAAAGTTATGTACTACGAAATTTTTATGAGATCTGCCTACTATTCAAATCATACAGAGAACTTGATTTCATATCAATTGAGTAATTTTTTAGCCGTTTATAGTCTCGTATTTGCATTGATGGGAATCATTCAGGTATACTATTATCGTAATTATTGTTTATTGTGAATGTTTTCATTTATTTTCTCAACTAGAGTGCTTAGTCGTTTTCTCTAAAAGTACTTATTGAAGTTTGGTTCTCATTATTTGCTATAGCAAATTAAACTATGTGAACTTAAGCAAAATTATGGGTGTTGCATTTAATTCCTTAAATCCTACACTGATCCACAGTTCATTAAGGATTATGTGGTAATGATACTACTGGTAGAATGTAAACCTGTGTAACATCTCAATTTATCGGCTAAGTCAGGTTCTAGTTAATCCAACTTTCATGTTGCTTTCTTCATTTGTAGAAGTTTTGTATTCTCCGTGCCAAACAGTTTAATTGCTGAGCTTTCATTATCGTTCTACACATTACCATCGACAGTACCTACTTTGTGTAAAAGTTAGCTTTTTAATTATTCTAAAATCGTTAAATCGACCTAGTACCCTTTTTTGGAACTACCTGTCTTCGTGTGCTTTTCTATATTCATTTCTTGCATTCTATTTGGTAACCTGATTTTGATTGACTTCTGATTGTATGGTTAGCTGACCTCCTCTGTTTGTATCAGCAGATTAGATCTATTGATGAGTAATTTACGTGAATGCAACAACTGTTTGACACATTACTTGTATTAAGTAATCACATGTTAGTAATTGATCCGACTAAAAATACATTGATGTAAAGTTCATGGAGTGCAGTTTGAAATGTAAAATTTAAGCTTTGTGTTGTATAGCATCGATCGCTTGCGATGCTGACTACCTAGTCGACATCTAGACTCTCATCATCAAACTACGAACCTTGTTTTCTAAATACACAAATAGCCTACAATAAAATGAGTACTTTACTATTGAAATATACAAGATCAACTTGGAACGTTATCCGATGACGCCTATCTCTACGAACCATCCACTACATAAGGTAAGAAGAGTGACTAGACAAACAGAAAAATTTGTCGGCATATCATAAGTCATCGAGCCAACAGACTGCGACTATACGTAGTACACCATTTACGCTCACATATATCGTCCTTTTCTTCGTAATTACTATATCGCTTTGAATAGTAGATGCAATTGTAACCATATACACAGTTTCTTGATCTTCATTATTCGTTAAATTCCTTCCTTTTTGGAAATATTTTGACGCGTTATACATTTATGAATATCCCACGAATTGACGCCTATATTCAAATTTATATTTTCAATCAATCAATGCCTGTTACCCCTATGTGGAGCATAGACCGCCGACCAGCATTCTCCAACCAACTCTGTCCTAGGCTTTCCTTTATTAGCTCTTCACAAGTGCTCTTCATTCTTTTCATATCTATCTCCAATTTTCGAACCAATGTGTTCTTGGGTCTTCCTCTTTTCCTTCGATCTTCAGGATTCCAAGTTAGTGCTTGTCTTGTGACAGTTTGATGGTTTCCTCAATGTGTGTCCTATCCAACTCCGGAATTTTTTTCTAGTTTCTTCCTCGGCTAGATTTCGGTTGATTTGTTCTCTGCCGCAGAGGGTTGTTGTTGATAGTATTTGGCCAACAGATCCGATGTATCTTAAGCAGACAGTTGTTTATAAATACTTGTATCTACTGAAGGATGCTGTTCATGGTTCTCCCATTCACGTTTCAGCTCCATACAGCATAAATGTTTTCACATTTGTATGGGCGAAGATATGATTCTAAAAGTATAATTCAGTGAGATAAATTTGAAAGGAGAAAGATAGAGAATTCAGAAGGTTAGATTTTGAGAGAACACAAAGAGTGGATGCACCTGCGCCATTGCGAACGATTCTGAGCCATGTCGTTCAAGGTCTCTAACCATTGGTGACTTTCGTCTCGCGGACCCCAACCACGCAGCCTACATCTACCAACATGACTCAGTCCACTTGTCAGTGACTTCATCGATTTCTGCCATGTTTTGGTTTGGCCGCCCCTAGCTTTCTTCCAACCTATTCCTACACCGCAAAACATAGCACGTCGAGGCAGTCGGTAGTTAGACATGCGTAACACATGTCCCAACCACCTCAACTGATGAAGTTTCAATACCTCATCTATTGATTTGCCCTCCTTTCCTAGAACCCGTTTCCTAACGACAGCATTGCTCATTCGGTTGTCCCACGATACTCGAGCAATGTTTCGGAGACACCTATGGTCGAAAACCAGTAACCTACGAATGTCTTCTACTCTTAACGGCCATGTTTCGCTACCGTATAGTAGGACAGAGCGAACTGCTGCACGGTACACTCGTCCTTTGGTTAGCAAGCGGATATCTCGCCTGCGCCATAAGTGACGCAACTTGGCAAAAGCCAATCGAGCTTTCTGTATCCGTGCTGAGATTTCGTCAGTATTGAAAATTCTGAATCTAGTGTTGACTGACAGTTGGTTTGAGTTCTAGATGTTTTTCAGTTGTAGGAATGCTGCCCTTGCCTTTCCAATTCACGCCTTCACATCTTCATCAAACTCTCCTTGCCCAAGTATGCGAAGGTTTCTTTATCTTCCAGAATTTCTCCGTCAAGTGAAATTGGATTAGTGTTTGTTGTTTTTATATCTACGGATTTTCCTTTTCCCTTTGTGTATGTTGAGGCCTACTGTTAGCTGTAGTGGCTGCTGCTACCTTGTTCGTCTTCATCTGCATTCGATTCTGTGTGTGGGATAGAAGAGCTAGGTTGGTCATCTGCATAGTCTAAGTTATCTAGTTGCATCGATGTTGTTCACCGTATTCCGAGAGTGCCTTGATATGTTGCAGTCTTCATGATCTTCATGCGCCTGTGAGCTGACCTCCATGCACGATTTTACAATGCAATCAATCGTAAAAATTCTGTATGATGTTGACTGTCTTTTTGGGTACGCCACTAATGGCTCCATATCCAGTATTATCCATTCCAACCTTGGCGTTTAAGTCTCTCATCAAAATGGTCAGCATTTATTGATGGTTGATTGCAGCCTCGCATAGAACTGGTCTTTGTCGTCTTCGTGATCGTCGTTGGTGGGTGCATAGTACTGGATGACATTCATTGTAATCCCAAAAGAGCCTTTCATGCTTATTAGGACAACATTAGTGCTACTCCTTGTATGTATGAGGCGTTTTCTTCTTCGTGACTGGAGTATAAAAGCACTTCTCCGGAGGATAATCTTTGCTGTCCAGCTTGTAGCCGATGTGTTTCACTTATTTCAAGTATCTTCAGGTCGTATCTTTTCATTTCTTCGGCTATTTACATGCCTCTCCGTGTCTCTCACATCGTACGGACATTTCGTGTACCTATATTGGTGGTTGCTCTAGTTGTTTTGCGGTGTAGGAATAGGTTGGAAGAAAGCTAGGGGCGGCCAAACCAAAACATGGCAGAAATCGATGAAGTCACTGACAAGTGGACTGAGTCATGTTGGTAGATGTAGGCTGCGTGGTTGGGGTCCGCGAGACGAAAGTCACCAATGGTTAGAGACCTTGAACGACATGGCTCAGAATCGTTCGCAATGGCGCAGGTGCATCCACTCTTTGTGTTCTCTCAAAATCTAACCTTCTGAATTCTCTATCTTTCTCCTTTCAAATTTATCTCACTGAATTATACTTTTAGAATCATATCTTCGCCCCCTAATTTTCTGCATTACTGCTAATACTTCTACTATCGCTATCACTCTTGGATTTGAACTGACAGTTGCGTCTCTGTGCTGATGTGGTATGGCGACCTGAACTGATGTACGTACGTACGAAGTTCTGCGTTGTATCTGTCTGTCTGTCTGTCTGCTCTAGTTGTCAAAAGCTACATCGGCCTCGTGTCTTCCGAAAAACCTAGGCTTTCACAATGAGGCGTCATAACAGACCTTCTAACTCCCAAGGCAGAGTTAAAATGGTCACAAAGGTTTTTACTGGTTAACGTTTTTTATCAAGGTTGTTGTTGTTGTAAGGTATGGGGTTTTTAACTCCATGCTCAACCCTCCCTCTTTATCCGGGCTTGAGACTGGCAATAACCCTAGGGGGCTCCAGGCGGAGTTTAATCTATATTTTACGATATCTTTATAAAACTTTATATTTATATGCGATAAATCCTATGCTCTGATGACAGATGCGTACATCTTTTTGTTTTGTGGTTTAAGTCCACAAGACGGATTTCAGAGGTAGAATGATCCGTTTTTATGGTTTATAGAGCTTACTGTACTTCTCAGTCTTTTAGATCAGTTTTGTTGATGTCGAGTTTCTTTTAATATTGTAGTGTTATTTTTTTCTTTTCCTTTCCACATCAAAATTGAGGACGTGTTTCTTTCTATGACTACATTATTTCAGAATGAAGAGATTTCTCTTTTAAAATCGAAAATCAATCATTTAGAGTCACAATATTCAGCTGCTTCTCAAAACGTCAAAGATTTACATAATCAACTTATCTGTCTTAAACGGTAAGTGTGCTTATCATTCTTTATATGTTCGTCTTGGGTAATTTTGTGTCTTTAGAATTTCTTGTTGGTTCAGTGCAGATTATCTAGTTGGGAGTTCTTGCAACAACCACAACCTGTGGTACGAAGTGTTAGACTACATAACTCTACTAGAATTGTGATATTCTATTAGTTAAATTTACCCACTATTTTGTCCATATTCCTTACAATAATAGCTAGAATATTATTCTTTTGAGCCACTGATCTATATCCAATAATTCATAAATAGAACTAAAGTTCACTTTTTCCCAGTCTAATGCTTTTCTTATTCGGTGTAGTTTATCTTTCAATTAGCGTATTGTATTTTCAATGTACTACCTTACTATGTAACTGTTAAACATGACCTTTAAAAGTAACGGATATTTATAAGTTCCTCAAATTCGATCATTTGAAGCATCGCTCACGTTAGTCGTATAAAATTGAGTGAATATTATTGAGTTTTAAAATAATGATATCATGAAAAGACTGTGAATCAACTGATACAATTGTACATCTTTACCAACTAAGGTGATTGGTATATGTATTATGCATATCCACCCACTGCATACTTCAATTCACGATATTGGCTGGTGTACGATTAGGTTGGAAGAAAAAAATATCAGTCTATAAAGTCGTTGACTGTTATTCAGAGACACCGCTGTAGGTGTAAATTATTCATCAGATTTTTATGTATTGATTATCAGTATTCTGTATGACAGTTATTCATATAATTTATTTGAGAATACCTTTGTGTATGTTGTGTTTTTAATTTATTTTAGCGAACATGTTGAAATGATAGACAAAACGTTATTAACTAAGCATACTACTATAACCTCCAATCAAACTGTAAAAGTGAATGATTCAGATGACGATTGCAACCAGTCAAATCTAAGCAACACTGATAATCCTTCATATTCTCAGAAAAAATATTTACCTGATCGAATTAACAAATCCCGTCGGTAAGTCATTTGTTTTTCAGTGGAGAATAACATTATTTAATGATGCCCACTAGATAGTAACCAATATCTCGTTTATCTAATTCTAAATACTGATCGAACTCCTGATCAAGTTTAATTTTTTAAACAACTAATGACTACAGTGGACTGTTTTGTTGCCAACTGAATCTAGTTTCCGTTCTAGCTGTTACCTATCACCCAGTAACTCGGATTTGAATCTTACGGCGTCACTTAGTTCGCTTAAAGCCTAATTAGTATGAAAATTATAGTCCGTTCATTCCAATTAATTGATTCCAACAACTTATAACCTAAATAAACAGCTGTCTATTTACACTGAGCATCTTTGAATATTGGGCGTTATATTCGATAATAGAAAAGTGTGATAGTGATGGTTGTTCTGTTGTGGTTTTATAATTGATTGGTAATCTGGCTTTGTAATCTAATCAGCAGGTCGCAGATGGAAATCTAGCCTCAAATAGAATTTAGTGAAAATATCAATGTCATCTACGCATCATATTCAAATGTTTTCATCATAACAGTTGGAAGGAGGTAGAAACTATATATGAACGTCTTATGTTCTTCAGTAATCGAATTCGCTCAAGTCATAGGCATTTTGGGAAACGCGTACATATACTCGATTTGGGTCCCTGTATGGATATCAATACTGAGATATGGCAACTCGACAACCACAATTCAATTTTAATAATACTTGTGAATTAACGCCGTATCGTGACAATCTGGTCATGATGCAAATATGACAAAGTAGACAGATCAATTACAGTCCTTCACAAAGCACTCATATTTCGCATTTCTAGTTTTTTTTTTACACATAATAAGCAATACTTAGTAATCCGTTGTCATTATGTGATCACTGTATACCTGCTATTTATTAATCTCATATCTTTTTAGTCTTCTTACTACAGAACTAATTCCATCAATTAGGTTGTTGCGTGTAATGTGTAGTCTAAATGACTCAACATTGCGTGCTCTGTTATTTTGATGTTGTTGAAGTTGGCTGATAGGAAATTCTCTCTGACCTCGGTTCTATAATGTTTGTCACTTATTATCAAGGTGTACCTGTAATTCAGAAGAGATGTTCCCGGGTCAGCCATTTGCACAGGCTTTCGACCGTTACTACTGAACTACTCATACTACTGGTAACCTCCTGTTGGATTGAGATATTTACATCGATTGACAACTAAGTAGTAATGAATTGGATGCTTGTCTAGTAGTTTGTAGCTCAGACTGAATTCTCTCGAGTATCATAATGCAGTTCAATGTCTAGTCGACTAGGCGTCATCTGCACTAAATTAATAATATCAACGGGTCCCAGTTTGGACGGAACCTAGGTCAAGAAGTGTTTGTGGTCGATTATGTCTAACGATCTAACAACATATAGCACAATTACAGTAGTCCATAGCACAATTCTAATTCTGCTTGTCATTTTTTCAAATGTTCGGTTTTTCTTTTTTTCTTCTTGCTTTAAGTGAATTATCCACAGAATTTTCAAAGTATATTGCTCACTTATTACCAAATGATGATATGATGTTGAATGAAATTAATCAGAATTTTCATTTAACCGATTCATTGGATGAATTTGTCACATTTTTAGCTCAATACATTGAAAAAATTTTAGCCTATTTAGTTGATAAAGGCAAATTAGTAAGTTGAATGTGTTCATCCTAGATAATTTATTTCACAACGTTTTATTTATCTGATATTGATTGACCGATGTAATTCACCTAATAAATACAGGTTTGCTCAAACTCGCCTGTGTGAGAGAACTGGTGTTACTACTTATTACCTGTCTTCTCGAAATGAAGTAGATAGAACAGATCTTTAATTTTTGATCAAGACGTTGAGAGTTGAACGCCATTTAACTGCTGCTCCATTCATTTTATAGCATTCCTCTTGTTTACTGTTTAGGTTAAATATCATAATTATTATGTTTAGATGCATACTGCTGAGTAATGTCATCACCATAAAATTCGAAATTTCAATTTTCGATCTTTTGTACGATGATTTAGAAGTGAGTGTAGTTGTGGTATTTACTACTGTATACTGAAAACCAGCATAAAAATGTTGTTCTAGTGTTCATGAATCGATAACATGCATGATTGCTATTCTCACTGAGCCCTATATCTCAAAGATATAAAATATTAGAAGGAAAGATCTGACTTATATCAATCCTACTTTTTATCGCTACTAGTTTCCATCGTCCTATTTGATTCCAGGACTCGACAGTAACCTTTTCTACAGCAGTAGAATTTCAACTACTTATACCGTACTATTTCTTTACATATGTACTCATTTTTACTATGATGGTATGTAGTTACCTACATGCGGTAGCATTGCATCAAAAACACCAGGCATTTGTATCCGAATTTATATTCACCCGTATGTTTACCTCCAAAAACTCTGAGTTTCAGTGGTTCGTAATGCATTTAGTCGAATTCATTATTCACCGAATTCTGTATATCTTCATTACTCATTTATTCTCACTTATCACTGCGAAATAGAACAATACTTTTTTCTAAGTATTTATGCCTAATTTAGTATGTATGAAATTCCTTCCAACTACACGACAACTTTGAGGACTAAGTTGCCTTCAGCATTGAAAGAAGAATATAACTAGATGTATCATAGACACTACTCCTCTGATAATGTAACTGATTGGTATGGAACACATTTCTCGGGTTGTTGCATTTTTAATTGTTTGAACGCTGTATTAGAATTATTATACAAGGAATTGTTAGCGATCCGGAATGTCCTTTCCACAGCAGCTGTAACAGCGTCAATCAACTCTACTTGTTCAACAGGTTGGAAACTCACTGACTTTTCAATCAGGATAGGGACTCTAGGATATACTGGTGGTCATTAGAAAAGGTCGAATGCATTTCAGGAGACTCTATAAGTTTACTGTGCTGTTGTAACGTTTGCAACATGGGAAGGCTCGCTGAATATGTGCCAGTCTTCCTGTATGGTTTACAGTTGCTAAATTGGCTTGTAAACATGCAATCGCGGCCAGTCACTCACCGCTCTTATTCAGAAAACGGATTACTTGATGTATAGGTTGCTTATAAAAAAATTCCCATGGTCGCATACAACACAGTCAGTAAAGTCTTCATATCTCGAAACTACAGCCTTCTCTCAAGGCAACAGATACTCACGCGAAATTATTCTTTTTGGCAATCTACCATCATAAATTAACTTAATGTGTTGAAGTAGATAGTGATTAGGTATATATTACGTTTATCTTACCCACTTCAGATGATTAAGATTTACCACCTCATATACTGACTTACCATCTTTTCTTAGTTCCCTATACCTCGCATCAGCATTCGTCACTTAGTTGCTTCATAACACATGAGCAATACACCTGATAGGAAGTTATTTATACGTGTAGCCCATGTTTCACAGTCGTATTAAGAAGTCTGTTGTATAGTTTACTCCTTGTTTTATTGACAGACGTATATTTAGCCTGCGACACAAGTGGTGCTATCTAACAGCCAGATCAGGTTTCTGATTCTCCGTCGATATTCTGTCAAACACCAACCCATGAGACTTGATTTAACTTCCAGTATGCATAAAATGGTGACAACGCTGAACTACTTTACTTCCTAGAACCAATCTAGACGATGATCCTGGTCAATCTCGAAGTTATATTTTGCAGTTAGAGGGAGACAATCGCATCCTAAATGCGATTAAATTATTACTCAAGGTGTTTAGCGTCATCAATGATAGGCAGATAAGAATATTTAACACACTAACTACATAACTTTTTTCCCATGCTTTTAAATTCTCTGGCATTGTTTTTTAGATTTTTTTACCGTTACTAGTTCAAATAATTTGTTTACATCCTAATTCATCAGTACGTGATCGATTTCTATGCTTGATATTTGATTTTCTTTCGTCAACTTCGTCGACATCGTTATGCCAACAATCACCTGTATCAGTTGAGAATAAAATTCATTTTGATTTTCTACATCATTCATCTACTTTATTAATGAAAACAATGAAAAGTAACAGCGATTCTCTTGTCGATGTTGGTTATACAAACAATGACGAATTTTCTAAGCACATATTAAATGCTTTACGATTATTAGCATTATATTTAGGTGAGTGTGAAAATATTTGTTGTTAATTTTACATTCATTCCATATAAACTATTTTTTTTATTAATTTAAAAAGTGCACCTGACAAACATCTGTGCAGAACCATAATAAAATGAATTCATTATATTTCGTCTCTTGGTTACTTTTCATTTTACGTCATTCCTAGATATTCTTTAATCCAAGAATTTTCGCATATTTCCCACAAAATCTTTTTTTATTGTCGTCTTTATATATTGATATAATTCGTATAAGTAACATGTAAGTAGCACCCTACGGATTGAGTACAGACTTCAACTGCCACGTTAATGACGAATGACACTTGGTAAATACTAAGTGTCTGATATCTGTATTCTGTTAAGTTCAATCAAGCTGATAGGTATTGACGACAACCAAATACATTCAATGCTGATGAAAGTGAGCTATCAGTCACTTGTGTGTAAATTTTCATCGTTGACTTTCATCTGAAGTTTATGCTGTTAACACTTACTGCTGCTGCTGATGACGTTATCCAAAATGACTATGAAAGCACGCCGATGAAATAAGTCGTTTCAGTAAAAGCACCTTCAAGTTTTAGGTATTATGTAACATTCAACACATTTTCACTGGTAATTCAATTGAAGAGGTAATTTTGGATCTCTAGTGCAAATACATAACTTATAGCTTCCAAATATATCGGACTTCATCCAGTTGCTTACCATTGGAAGTTGGGAACATCTTACAATATCGTTGATCGGCTAAACGTATGCATGTAAACCAGTGGATACTAGCTCGGTGGTTTAAAGATTTAGTATTTTCTAAGTAGACTACAAGATCTGGGCTGGATCACCGCTTGGATATGAGTGGGGGGGTTGCTGAAGAGTCCTTTTCTAAGGCGATACAAATTTCCAGTACTTCCTGACTTTTAATGAGGCCCACCCGGGACCAATCTGCGACGAAAACAATCAATGAAGTTCCCGATTGCTTCATATTAGATTTACTTCGTAGGTTTTTTTTAAATAATGTAATGGTAAACAGCTATTTTTCCAAAGTGTTTTACATCAATGTTTTGTAAGCCCTCTACAAATCACTTCTCTTACATTTCCTTCTTATTATGTTATAGGTCCTACTCGATTGGAAGGTGAACTATTACCTTGTTTATGGTTACAAATAAATAAATGCACAATTTCTGATCTATCTAAACGACTTTTTTTAGTATCTGCATGCGGTGTAATTGCTCCTCATCTTCCGGTTAGTCGAAGTTGTGTATTATTTTCTTATTGATATACTTATTTTTGTGCTTGTCATAGACAACGTAAATCCTTATACAATTATCAGTTAACCCAAGTTATCATTACCACTCTAGTTTAATACGGTGTAATTAATAAGATGAATTTCATAAGAATCCAAATCTCGTACAAACCATGACTTAACTTCTAGAATATAGTTCGAGAATTCAGGGTTAAAGAAAGTATCTCTAAACCAATATGCCATCTCAAGATCTAAAGGAAAATAAGCAGAAGAATGTATAAACACTACCATGACTGATTCTGTTTCATACTGTCCAATGTACCTAACGGTTATCATGCTGATCCTAACCGGATAGTTTACATCTATCAAAACGGCTCATACCAATAGTCAGTGATTTCATGAACTGGTACCAATTTCTATTATGGCCTATTCTAACGTATTTTCGTTACACTTCTACTCCAAGTATACACCAACTAATTGCTGGATTCCTACATATAAACAAACCTAAAAAATTAAAATAGATGATATGTAGTGCAGTTTACTGCTTCGTGGCAACAGTTACTCCCACGTTCATTGGGGTCACTTGTATATTATATTTATTATGGTAAGCACCATTCAATTATTATATCTGCCTATATCTTTGTCAATATTCCTGACTAACAACAACTATCGTATACACAATTAATTGGGCTAGTTTTTAGGAAATTGGCTTTAGTTTGTTGAGTCTGTTAGTCACAGAGTAATCTTTTGCTGGGTACCGCTGAAAATAACTGACATTAGGTATCTGCTTTGTCCTAGGGTTTCCTGCTGACTTCTGCCCAGGCCACCTACCAACATATTGTAAGCGACTAACCGATGTAAGTATTAAAACCTGGTTAGTTTAGTGCTAACTGTCCCGTACTTGGTAGCTTGGGATCGAATCCGCCATAGAGCGCCACCTCCCTTAAAATTCCAGATGCCCTTACTGATGATTGCCAAACAGCATGAAACTAAGGTCAATCATTATTTTCTCCCGACTACCCTCATTCGACTTTCAATTACATATACTTTTGCGACGTGAGTTATTCACGTCGTTTTCAGTGCTCATTAATTTTAATATATCCAACGTCTCCAGTCAATTTTCCGTTCATTTATTGGATGTGTACTACATATTAGAGCGTAGTTTTTATTAAGCATTATATTCCACGCCTTAACTTTCTCTTCTGTCTTGTCTTTCAGTCAATATATCTGCCTTTAGTACACTGATATGTCCATAAATGACTACTGCACATAATTCTAGACGCTTGAAGTGGAGCCTCTAATGAAGTCCGTGCTTTGAAATGTACCATTATCCTATAGATTGATGGATATTTGATCGAAAATGCCGAATATAAGACAATTAGTGTAGACTGTAAACGTTACAAATAACCTGACTCAATTTCTTCGATTACTATAATTTCCCAACTTCATATATCCGGAATGCTGTAAAGTAATTGAAATCTAGTTAAGATTCACTCGAAACCAAATTCAGAGAAACTTGTTTAATGCCTTCAAACAGATTGGCAATAGCATAGTCACACATTAAAGGTCGTATTTAGTCACGTTGAACGCTCCAACATAAAGTTTCAATTGCCGTCACAGGAAACCTTAATAAGCACTTTGTGAACTTGAATCATTAGAACTGGTGATACGTGTGGACAAAAGTAAAAAAATGGAAATAGAAGAAATAGTGGATAGAGAAAGAATTTCATTGTAAACAGAATGATCTCTGATGCAATCACGGTTATGAAAGAGCTTACCTGGCTATTCAATCAACCAATCAGGAAATTGACTCTGATAACAAATAAATGACGACAATTATGGAGAAATAGAGTAGCCTATGCTTAATTAACTGTACTTCATAAATGGAAAATAACCTACTAACAGTCAATGGGTCAAACAAGAGGAGTGATGTAATAATAATAGAAATAAAATGTATACTTTACACACAACTAAAATAATTGAAGTAGTATGCCGATAAAATAGTTCTAGGAGATAAATCAGTCTTCTTTAGGTAACTGACATATTAGCATATATCTCCGCGCCCCAGTAAATCCATTTAACAAATCATCGAGAACAAATAAAGTCAAAGTTTTATTCTTATATGTAGCTCACGACACTACCTGAAAAAACACGTACAGATTGACCATTTAAAGTTTTGTGGCACCTATTATGCGCGCGATTTAAAAATTCAGCCCACGCTTGACAAAGAGCAATAAAGGTAGTTAAATTTCGGTAGTTGAATGGAATCTGAAAAAGTCATGCTATATTACTCACTCATCCAATGACTGAATGGGGAAATGATCGAAAGTTTTATGTACATAACGCTTATTGATTTGTAATGACATTGAAGAATAGTCCGAATGGTGGAGAGCCTTGGTACCAGAAATTGGAATCTCATATTTTCAAGAATGGAAATATCAAAGCAATCAGTAATTATGTGATTTCCGAAATAACTAACGTCCATATTAGTTACTATTTACTTTTTAACATTCGCAAGCATGTTTATCGAGTCAGTCAGTGTTGTAAACTCGACTTCTGATAAGCCGTTCGTAAATATCAACGCAATAATAAATTGAAATTTAATCTATTAGATGAAAGCGATGCAAGCATACTTTTCAATAGAACTTGCATTATGCTGTTTAATAACTCCTAACTCAGTCCGCAGCTATTCAAAAGAATAAAGAAAGTTAAACTTTATTTTTTCTACCTACTAACGATAATACGTGAAATAGATTATATACCGATTTATAAATTCCTTAGAGTGTCCACCATCCAGACAACAACTTTATAGCACTCGATTTGAAAGTACACGCTCATTTTAGAATTTAAAATGGTGATTAATAAAAGCTAGTGCCAAACGTTTTTAGAAATAGTTCATTTCCCAATAGAGTTATTAGTTTAAATTAGAGAAAATTAGATTTTCGTGTGAACTCCTTCTGTAAGACAACTATTTTACGGCTTAAGCACCAATCGTACAAATTTGATTCAATGTTCATCATAGATTCTGACACATTAGTATCGAAATTTCCCTTCGTTTTCAAGCGTCGACTAATCCAGTCAATATGAGTTTACTAGTGACTAATTTCAAGAGGTAATTCTGAAGCTCTAATTAAAAACTGTGAACGATAAGGTTCAGCCATGTTAAGCGTACGGCAGTTACCCGTCAATAACGTTATATGATATCGGGGAATATATATCACCAACTAAGTGAATTTGAAAGTACCAATCGTCAGGTGCAAACTCACTGGTTTTATAATTATACATTCTCCACGAATCCTGGGGTTCCTCTGCTCAAACCAACTGCAGACATAGGTGCTTGCCGTTAAAATGTACTATACTAGATAAAAAGGGCTATTGTTCAGTGCTTCCTGTTTTTCCATGGTTATCTGACTCATTGCAATTCTTAATATTGATCCCAATAATCTCAGCTTCCAATCATAACCCAAAAGTACTATCGTTTATGTGTTTAGTGAGTGAACATGACTTATTGTCCTTAAAATCGATATACTCCATTAGATGAACACAATAATACGTTATCCAAATACTGGCTGCTCACGAGACTGGTTTATTAACCCTAACTCTAAAATGGAAATGATATCAACAATAAGATCATTAGTTTAAATAATAAGGTTTTTGTCATGCATATTAATCCGCTTATACATTATTAGTACGTAAATAATTATGGTTAGAAATCAACTGATACTGATTGGCACGTATGAAGTTCATAGGTCACTCAAATATCACTAATATTAAGACCTTTTTTGTCGATCATATCAGAAGACAAGATTAATAGAAATAGCTTTTGGTAAAGGCAATATGTATATGAATATATGTGGATTAAAATGTGAAAATAGGATTTCACAATTTACGTGTCCTAAGAATACTATCGGTCAGCAAGAAAATTGAGCATTTACTAGTGGTGATAATGAAGTTCGTTTGAGGAATTTAAGTACCGGAAATCGGGAAATCACATAAAAATGAAAAAAAAAGACAACAAGTACGTAGTTTTCTAAGGATTTTACACTCCCAACAATTAACTTATTATAAGCAACCCTAATTAGTCCATGTACCACCTAGCAATTGTTGGTTAACTCAAGTTGATACATTATAGTGACACGACGAGATCAAAATAACATGACTAATACTGTAATATAGTTCGATAAGAAGAAATTGAAGGGTATATCTGAAACAATGGTGGAAAATAAGATTTGAAAACCAAAGGTGAATACACCTGCACAACTGATTCTGATCTACGTCAGCCAGTGTTTCCAACGATTAATCGCGATTAATGCGTGAAACCCAACCAGGCAGTTCAAACTTAACAACATGATTAATATTATCAGTTAGCTACTCCGCGAACTTGTTCCACACTTTACTTTTCTCGCCCCTAGTGTTTCTCACCTTACTCTTACACTAGACATTGTTCGTCGATTTAGGTGGCGGTTGAATATATTTGTGATTCATGTTCTGATCACCTAAGTCTATGACCTCACCACCTTATTTGTCATCACTGAGTAGTAGTACTTTGTGCTTAACCTCATCATTACTCAGTTTGCTGTTACCTGTCTAACATACGTTGGGTTTTATATCGAGTCAATGTGTGTTAGGACCTGACCGTAGCTACGCAGTTCGAAAATATCAGTGCAATGATGACATAAGATCATGCGCGCTTGTTAAAAGCAATGCAAATACTTTTCATAACCTACAGTATGCACTCAGTAGCTTTTCACCTACTCCTAATTGATTGAAAGCACAAAATACAGTCAATGTTTTTTCCCTTGCTCTTGCAGGTGCAAATACATTAGAAAATATGTTAGTGCAATTAAAGACGGCTAGTTGGTTAGTAAACTTAGTACATCTTCAATAGTAATAGCCGGGGCTTGCATTGTGTCCGATGACTGCCTACCGTGGAGAACGATGATGGCTGGCGTAAGAGTAAGATAAAAGAAAACTATGGGTGAACAATCTGAAATGTAGTAACAGTCCATAAAGTCGCGATCGCTGGTTGTGGATATCGAGTAACATGACTCATAATCGTTCACAATGGGACATATGCATTCACACTACTTTTTAGATATTAAGTTGAACAACCCTTTCTAAAATATTTTTTCAACTATTTTGTGACATTGAGCTTGTTAATTAGATCACGTCATACTGATGTTGTATTACATCTTGGGGCTAAGCATACAGGTTCTAAATTGTTTATGATTGAAATATGTTAAAACTAGCCATTCAGTATGTGAGTATTGTGACCCCTGATTCGTCACTACACACTTGATTAACAAGTTTTAAGTGTTGATTTTCAGCTGAAAGAATTTTTCAGTGAAAGAATACATTTCTCAACTGTGTTACACTATTATTTTTAATTAATAATTAACGTTTCTTTTTCTCTTCTGTATTTTGTTTTCATTTTTTCACTCTTTTCCATCTATGTTTATCTTTCATGCAGTCTCATTTACAATCTTCCATAATGTTAAGTATTATGGAATCCAGTCTGGACGAAGAACGCGATACTACAGTATTAGCAGGCTAGTATACGTTCTTTATCATGTTTAACTAGTTCAATGTCTGATTCGCATAAATTATCACAAATTATACGTCGTTTAAATTCATTACTTGTTCAAACTGTAAATATATTCAGTGATGAACAGCAATTAAAATTGTTTTATTTATCGAGTAAACATTCATCATCATCAGCAGCTGGGGCTGGGGAATAGCATCATTGTCTAATCCTGTTTATCATTCAATTATGAATTATTTTCTACCATCTATTGCACAATGGTGTTTAGAGTTGGATTCAATTCAACAAAATCTACTTGATCCATGGTTAATTCATCTCGATAATTATATCCTAGTAAGTTTGTGTTATTGCTGTCTTGATTGTTATCATTAACCTTATTTTCAATTTATATTAAAATTCTGAGTTGTAGTTGGCGCTAAAATCCTTGATTCGTCTTAATGTAGCACGGGTTAACGCTCAAATGCCAATTCATAATCCACTAAATTGTCTAACGAGGATAATAAATGACTATATCATAGCATCTGCTCAGGTAGCTCATATCCCAAGAAACGTTGGATTAATCGTTTAGGCTTTGAACTTTTAATCGCTAAGTTATAGGTTCTAGTTACACTCCAACTACATTTTGAGCAACTGCTTATTATCACTAGCCTTACATTTAGTTCGTTTTTCAGGACCAAGTTCAGGGATCTGTAATTAGTGTATGAGCTGAAATTAATCATTTGTTATGTCCAGAAATTCTTCTTGAATTTCACTTCTAAATGTAAACAGGATAATATGGTTTGAGTAGCGCAAGTTTGTGTCACTATTATATAAACTCAATAATTAACATGCCTGTTAATATAATAAATGAACGAAGTATTATTAATCCTTAACTGAGCTTATACTATGTTTCCCTTCCTTTGATGACTTTCGATGTAGTCTCTCTCTCTCTCAAAGATATGTCTCCTCTCTAATCAATCACTGATGATACCTGGAAAAAACTGGGTATGCGAATAATTTCTAAGACGCTCTTGTGAATTAGCCCCACAAAATATGAGTTTTGTGGATGCTGATTCTACATAGTACACAAGCGATTTAATAATTTAAAATGCTGATTATTACAGTATCTATTAATTATCCAGTTCGAGTTGAAGTTTATGGGAAGTTCGTCATTTCACAACATGTTGCCATCGGAATTATGTGTTTTCAACTCCTTTATTAAGATGATCATTGATTTTGTACCTTTTTTTATTGCTTTATTTCTCTCTCTTTTCTATTCATTTTAGGCACGTCAAAATACTAAAGATGAGGTTGTACCTGATATGACACTACTTTATTTAAATACTTTTTATTACTTAACACCATTTCTTCATGCTTGGTTATTATTATCTTTAATTAAAAAATCAACTCCTGATGAATGTATATGGACAGCTATGCAAAATTTACTTCAGATCTATCGTAATTCAGCTTCAGAATTTGAACATCTTTTAATGCAGAATTTTATTGCCAAAGGTAAAGTTAACTGATTGTTTCTGTTAGGTTTCTTACAATTTTATATAATTTATGAATAATTCATTTATCCAAGCATTGTTGACCTCTGACGGCAACATTATGTTTGTAGTGCTAACACTCTGGTACAATGGTGATGATTCGATTAATTTTTGTCATCAGTGAAACACTGATTTTCCTCGAGATAATGTTAATTCACTGTATTACTCTATGACTATAAAAGTTAAAGACATGCATACGCTACGGGCTTTTGATTATAGGTGTCTTTGACTAATTGTTTGGGTATCGTAGGGACGAACGTTGAGTTTAAACTTATTGTACTAGGTGAAGATTGTAAGTAGGTTAATGTAATTGTGAACCTTCATTGGCTGAAGTGGTTGGCATATGTATTACTTTCATCCATTTGTCATCTGCTTCGATGCCCCATGATAGCTAACGTTGAAGTATATTGGAAGATGTTAGGGGCAGTCAAACCAAAACGTGGAACTTGGCCATCAAGTTGTTACTAGATGCAAACTACCTGATAACGGTACACGATAGTAATGTAAACATGTTTGAGATGCATTTGTCTCCTTCTAAATGCAAAATTTTATTTCAGGAATGATCTGCATCGTTGTCTAGATTGATCATAAGGAATGAGCTAGTTGAGTGTGTTGACCACTTCACTTATCATAGATGTCATCAACTACCGTCGGTTATGAGTGATGTTTAACAAAATCCTAGCACCGATTTAGACTGCTGGTTCAGTGATTTCCACCTTAAATCACTTTTGGCATCATTGAATGAGGTTCATTGACTGTTATTCTGAGCCGTTTTGAGTATTTTTTCGTTATCGTCACATTAATCATGAACAGTGCTTCGCAACATTGGGAAACTTGGCTCAGAATAGGGCGCATTGGTAGGCGGGTGGGGGGTGGTTGGAAGTGCATCTATTCATTATCTTCCTTAAGTTTATTAAGACTAACTCGTGAGTTCAAGATTTCTGGAGATTAGGAAATGGTTAAAATGTCGGTGTCACAACCTTCAAGTACAAGATTTATCATATGTAATTATCTTTATACTACACCTGTCTACTTAGTAACACTGCATTCTCACTTTAAACTATGTTCACAGAAAATGAATCAACCGTTAAAGTCTCTCCTATTTCATCGAATTTAGTTGATACTCCCATGATTCTCGGACAAGATAGTTTTGAGTTATTATCAGAAATGATGAAATATTTGTGTCAATCAGAGAAAAAACAATCACCATCGATATCCTCAACTCAGGCGTCTAGTTTCGTCGAACAATCATTTTACTCCAATCATTTATGTCAAATGGATGAATGGTTAGCTAAACAATGGTTGGATAAATATTTACTCTCGAAATTGATTCATTTATTAGAGCAATTGCCTTATTGTAATGGTGGCCATTGTTTACAAATAAAATCAGTTTCTTGACTTCGATTATGCAAACTATTCTTTTGATGATGTTATTAAAGTGAGTTTTAAACAAATGTATAGTTATTTATTGATTTTAACTTATTTGAAGTTGTTTTAAGTGGGTATTGGTTAGAGTAGAAATTCGACCATTGAGCAGCCGACGTAATGTTGTTGAAGGTTGAACATTCGTCCCGAGACCTAAGTCTGGCCCTTGACTGTGTAGTGTATAGGCATTGCTATGAACTCCTGGATTTTCGCAAACAAGCTACTCGTTGTTAGATAGAATATTGAAGGCTGTTAATAGGTTAAGTGAGTATTCAACGTTATTATGAATGTGATTGTGGAAAGACATTCGAAATCATGCAAACAACTGGAAAGTGTGTTCATCCATCAGATATAAACCACTACGTATTGCTCACAAACTGATCTGAATTAAGTGCCGTTCGAAAGCTATGGAGAACTTGACAGTTGTTTCGTCCTAGTATATGACACACTGACAGTATTTATTCACGACCGTACCAAGAATCAAATCCATGACCTTGAGATTCCCTTGAGAATATATAACTATCGCTACCACTGAACTGGCCTGCGTCTTGTGGTAATATTCCCACATCATTCAGTTTGTGGCATAGCGTTACGATCTAACAATTTCCACAAAATTACCTTTACTTAACAATAATAATCGGCTCATCGGTGACCTAGTTGAATGTATGTATGTATGATCAACATGGAACCTGTCACATGTGTGCATCGGTTCAAGTTGCTATACCTCTATGACACCGCAAGATTAACACCACATTAGTAGAAGTTACTTCAATAATAATAATAATAATAATAATAATAATAATAATAATAATAATAATAATAATAAGGAGTGTGAACATATAGAATATGGTTCAGAGACCGTGGAAAGAAAGCTATGGAATAATTTAAAGCTCACGATTTAAGGGAGGAACAATGAGTAAATACATCTGCGCCATTGTAACCGATTCTGAGCCATATCAGTCAGTGTTTCTAGCCACTGGCTACGGTATTTGCGAGGACCCCAACCAGGTAGTCTACATATACCGACACGACTCAAATCATCAGTCAGTGACTTTATAGACTGATGCCATGTTTTAGTTTGGCCGCCTCTAACTCTATTCCATCCTGCTCCTATATCAGCCAGCATCCCACGTCGAGGCAGACGGTGGTTGGGCATACGCAACACATGTCCCAACCACCTCAGTCGATGAAGATTCACAACCTTATCGACTAATTTACCACCTTTGTCTAACACTCGTCGTTTAATCTCGTTGTTACTTACTCGGTGATCCCAGCTAACGCGAAGCAATGTTTTGAAGACATCGATGGTCAAAAACTAATAACCTTTGAGTGTCAGTCTACCCTTAATGACCACAGTCTCGCACCCATACAGTAAGACAGAGTAAACTGTTGTGCAGTAAGCTTTTCCCTTCGTTAAGAGACAAATTTCTGGTCTACGCCATAGGTGACGTAAGTTGGCAAAAGCCGAACGGGCTTTTTGAATTTGTACTAAGATTTCGTCAGAGACCGACCCGTTAGAGCTAATCAGACTTTCAAGATAGGTGAACTAGTCGACATACTCAACTACTTCACTCCCCTATCTTTAGCTCAGGTGTTGACGAAGACCAGTTTTGGAGAAATAGCTTGCATTCAGAGGAAGGAGAAACGCATTCCGAACATGGTTGCATTGTAGCTTATTGCTGTTAAAAGATTCTGCATGTTATCATCGTCTTTTCTGAACAGGACTATGTCATCAGCATATTGTAAGTCAATAAGTAGATCTCCTGGTAGGAGATGTATTCCTGAAAAGTCAGACGATGAGAGTGTGAATTTCCAACAGTAAAGCAACTATGACATTGAATAAAAATAGAGACAGTGGGCAGCCTTGACTGACACCACTGTAGGTTACAAGTTCAGATGACAGTTCGTCATAAGCTCTGACACGACTAATAGTGCTTGAGTAAAGAGCCTTAACAAGATTTATGTACTACTGGGGTACGCCTTTCAATGAAAGACATTGCCATAAAACTTCTTGGTCTACAGAGTCAAATGCCACTTTCAAGTCAAGAAAAACTACAATTGTCGGGCGCCGAAAATTATAGTCTGTGTTCTAAAACCTGACGAATGGTGAATATCTGGTCCATACAACCGCAACCAGGTCTGAAACCAGCCTGTTTTCCTCGTAGTTGTTGTTAAATGTCTGATAATTATAGAAGCTAGTATTTCTGACACTATATCAGTCAAACTAATTACTCTATGATTATATATATATATATATGAGCTAGTTTATGTAATTTTTTATGATGCTATCGAAACTGATGTGGATGAAGCGCCACTTGAAACGTCCGAATTAATGATTAAAATACTAAGTTTTTTTAATCAAGAAGCCAATTCCTGTCAATAAACTCTGTTAAACAAGATTCATTCTGTACTATAATATAGTTGAATTTGGTAATATAAGCCGTTACATTCAAACTCTATAATTCAACTCATCGTCGAACTTTATTGCTCTTTTCATTCACAGTTGTATTTTAACGAATCGCTTACTGAAACGAAATGATAACTGCAGTTTCTACTGACTTTAGAAATGGTTTTGTGGCTATCGTTAGTTATCTATTAAAGTTATTTCGAAATTATCTATAACTATAGTTACTGTTTTTCATAAAATGGTTTTATTCAAATGGCAATATATCACTACTGTTTATTGCTTTCATTTGTATGACTTGTTTTGTTTTTCACCATCTATGTGGTTCATTATTTCACATCATCTTTTTTTTCATTCACATCATTATTTCATTTAGCACCAATTTGATGAATATTTCGTTTATCCATGTACAGAATCATTACAATCGAATAATTTTAAAGTCGCGTTTTCAATATGTCGATTTCTTGTTTCTATTGGTCATGCATTGAAATCAGATGGTGTAATAAAGTTAATTGCACCACACTTTAAAGCAAAGTTAATGAAACAAACAGAACACGGAAGTAAGTTTTTCTCGTGTAAAATATTAATTCCCTTATTGAGTTGGTATTTTAAGTTGGAATTTTTAAATGTCTTTTTTATTTGCATTGTGAGAATTAATCTACTCATGAGTAATACCATACTTTAAAAACAATTTACGATTTAATTTGGATTGTGACTGGCAAGTGGAGTCCAGGACGCGCATTTCGTCCTATTTTTGATTTTAATGTGTTTGGAGTTTATCTGTTTGAACTCATCAACTCAGTAAATAATGCGGTTGGGTTTATCACGAATTGATTGAATTGTACGGCTAAACTATATTGTTGATAGTGAGTGTTTCTCAATATCACGTTGATCTAATTTTAGCTAATCAGAAAACTTTTAAAATGGTTGCCTGTCAAGAGTAAAATTAATTTGGATTTGGATTTAGGATGCATAATCTGGTTGAGATAAGATTTGTTAAATTATGCCTGCCTACATAAATAATTCACAAAAAGAAAGAGATTTACTTGCAAACAATTAAACATAATTCTAACCGAAACCTTATCGTACGCCTAACCCTAACTTTAATCTTAATCCCAACCTCACCCTTTAATATAATTTTAAATTTAAAAACTTATGATAATATTACTAGCACTAGGATGTATACTTATCAAATTTCTGCCAACATCTAACTTCGGTCACTTCCTGTCACAAAAATTATCTTTCTGTTATGCTGTTAGAAAGGAGCTGATATAATTGATTCTAATGACCACCTTTCACTCAGGAAAACACAATAATGAGCGCCAGTGAGAGTTCTAGTTGGTCAATGCGAGTCCACCCGATTCCTACTTAGTCCCAATGTCGAAATAAAGAACACAAGATTGATGGACCAACCAGTCACAATCGAATTCTATTCCAAACATTCCGTTATACATATACAAAATCATCCCGCACTGTCAACCAATTAAGAAACTGACATTTATTCGAAATAGGAGTAATAGTTATTGTGAACTGGAGCAACGTATAAAAAATTGAATAACCATAGTTTATCAATGAGAAATGATACACTAACAGTTAATGCGTTAAACTGGAGGATAGGGCTAAGGCAACGTAATAATAATAAGAATAAAATGTTCACTTTATGTACAATTAAATATAATGAAATCGTTTACGGAAAAACACTTCTCGTAGATAACCAATCATTTTTAGGCGCGCGGCATATCACTTTTAAAGTATTTTCTTTTCTTGGGTATAAGTAATTGTTATCCCTCCATCCAAATTTAAAGGACACTCTCTAGTGTTACTATCTTTGTTCCAGCTATCTACCATTGACCTTGAAGCCCTTGTACGAAGACGCATTGATCAATTCACTGTAGTTTAACTCTACTGGTTGATTTAGTGTTAAGATCTGAATATCAACACTGAAATGAGAGCTATGCCCACCTGTGGAGCACCAAAATATAACGAAAATTTGCGTCCTGGTTTTCATTTCCTAGCTATAATTGGGATTCAATACAGTTGATAGTTTTCGATTAATAATTTGAGATCTAACAAATTCATCATCACGCTGTTATATATATATATATATATATATATATATATATATATATATATATATGCAAACTAGTTTATGAAGTCATGTCAATAATTTCAAACCACTGGTTTGTAGGGTCTTTGAGATAACCGCGTCAAAGTGAGGGAGATGCCATGCGACATAGCTTAACAGCGGTTTCAGTTGCTCAGACGCATTCAATCTTTACCTTCCCCTAAATCTTGGGCCTTAAAATTACTATATTATGATTTTTCTTTCATAATCAATATTAATTATTTTGCAGATTATGAATATGATCATAATTCTATCCAAACTGGACTTTTAGCCGGTTATTGCTGTTTACTTTCTTCTACACAATCGGTATGTTAAATAGACTATTTTGGATAGAAGTATCTCATTTATTTAAATTGAATGTATTATGTTTTTAAACTTTTTACAGCGATCGATCATTAGTTGAACTTTTACTATCAAGAGCCAGTTCGATCACTATTCTAGGTTGGTTGACGTCAACTTACTTTATCCTTGATGTTGCATGATTAGAGGTAATTTTCAACTAACCATAGATTTGTTTCTCATGTTTTTTGGGACCATACAGGCATGAGGTACCTGCAGCTTTGAGGGATGTGATGTTCTTGTTATGTCTTCAGAATATGACCACGATATATGGAAAATAGTAACATCGATAGGACCAATCAGGATGCACACGGGTCCACCCTGTTATTACTAGTCTCCAAAGCCGGAATGAGGAAAACAAGACAACTGAGCCAACCACTAAACAGTCAGTCAAATTATATTTCACTCATCCACTTATATATACATAAAACCTGACCACGCAGCACATCAATAAGAAGAATAATATTATGAAAAAATGGAGACAATAATGCCTATTAAATGAGGGTGCTGATACGTAGTCAATAGATTATATTTTCTGAATGACAAAAGATATGATACAGTTCAGAGTCTATTGGGAGGTTAGGTCGACGGGAACATAACAATAATAGGAATAAAATAATTGATTTACATGCACTCAAAATAAATGTAACGGGACTTGTAAAAAACAGTTCAGAAAGTTAGTGTCTGTAGAATATGAACTTTCGTTATTTGTTGACACGTTTGAGTAGTGACTACTGAATTGAAATGCCAGTTTTATCCGACGATTGTCATCATTTTCGTTGAAATTGGGGATACTTTCTACTGAAGCGTGCCAACTATAACAAAATTTAGTTTTAAGGCCTCACATTTTTTACCACTTATCAGCGTACACTTTCTGGTATAATAGACTCAGTTACAAATTATTATTACTATTTAAACACAGAATTCGGCACAAGTAGGCACGAAAAATGTACGCATCGCACATTTAAAAATATGTTGACGAAATTAGAAAACGAAGATGAAACTTAATAAGCAAATAAGAAAATTATATAGTAGGAGATACAGTTCTTATAGCAATACAACTGAAAAGGATGTTTTATGATTGAGGATATATCAATTTTACAATACTTAATAAAAACTACCTTCTGTTCTAGACCTTATTTGCTAAGGTTTTAAGTCACTAAAGTACACCATTTCTAGGACCAAAAATAGGCAGTTGTAATCGACCATCAGCAACCAGTCATTTACGACTTGCTGTCATACCATGGCGTTAATAGGGACATCAAACTGATTATGTCACATTTCTTTAGTCAAGTAGTAACATTCATGTAGTTTGCCACTCAGTGACTTGAGACCGAATACACAAGATAGAAGTTTCGCAACAGATGAACTGCTTGCTGAGTCGGATATGAAATCAGTATGCAATAAGGAAATACAATGGAACTATAAAGATAAGTGATTTTAAAACAAATCTATTTGTATTGAATTGTCGGTAAATATAATTTGAATTAGGAAATGAAGTTATCGAGTAGATTATATTATTCATCATTATATGTAGGACGCCACCCAGACTCATAGATCAAGGAAAGTGGTTTCTCTACGAAACCCCTAGATCGCGTGACCTAGTGGTCTAATATACATGGTATTGGAAAAGCGTCAAAAATGCATTCTCATGATATCCAATGTCCATAGTTATTTTACATGACACTAATTATTTCAGGATTCTGGAGCCCATGCATATTTTTGGTTTAGAGTCAACGTTTTCCAACTCCCGTAGATAGACTGCTTTTGTAAATAACCTCCATTCATGATCACTGAGTGAGACTTTCCTGGAAAATGCCATAAATGTGTGACCATATGAGAGTATGCTTGTTCGTATCATGGCATTTAGGGGGTGGCTGAGAATACCAATAGTGTAGATAGAAGAGTAGCTTCGTTTATAGTTACAAAACCTTCATTTTCATCCTAAAGTAATTATTGATTATTTGATGAAAAACTGATAATTAAACTATCTTAAATGAACTCATTAACCTGATATATTCAATCAGTTGGCCTAGTGGTTTTGTTTTATAATAATTGTTTTTTCGAAGTTCATGTATTGAACCAAACAAGGTCATCCCCTACGTCATTAATGTACGCTTTATCCAACATTGTCACTGATTTATACTTTTATTTAGTGTGTATGATTGATGCATATTAGAGTTTAGTTTTCATCTAAAGCGTTAATTTTTAATATATTCATGTTTTCATCCGCGTTGTCAAGCTGAGTCGCATTCATATCTTCCCAAAAAAGTTTCGGATAACTCCTGTCACTGGAAGTGAAATATCATATGAAAATTGCATCTCAGTATGCTACACTCACTCATTAAAGGATCGATAAAGCTTGTTACGATATACTCATTGAACATTTGACTACTACTTCACTAGTTAATATGTATGAAATTTTGAATGGCTTCATTCGTCAGTAATAAGAATAGTGGATCTGGTAACTTGAATTAATTCCTGTACCGTTTTTTTCTATTGAAGATGACCTGTGATGACCTCTTAGAAGGCTAGGGAGTAAAAACAAACGATATGTTAAAATTTAAGTAATTGCATTTCATACAGAATATTAATATACGGTCACTTTGCGTTCTGTGATAAATAGAAAAGGTTTTAAGCCTTTTCGTCTCCCATACTAAGAGGTTTGGCAGGTATGTTACTAGCTTAGTACTTACCCACTAAAGTTCACCAAGTATGACATCATCTTTTATAAAATAGGATGCACTGACTAGATGCAATATTCACGAACATTGGATATTAGCTCCTGAACATAACTTCCTTAAAATATTGAAATGCTTTATGAAGTGATCGCAACACATGAAATTTATTACTAGGTGCTACTTTGTAGTTCGTATTGGTTTTTCAAGTTGACTTTCAGTCATCATCGTCATCATTAACGTAGAACCGGGCAAATACGCCCATAGATTTAAGTTGCCATACCATATTAGCACTACGAGATAACGAAAGTAGCATAATGACAGAATACAAGAGAGGAGAGTGAAGTAAACTAATAATAGGATTCAAGATTTAGATTAAGTCAAACAGTGAATACATTTACGCCACTGTGACCGATTCTTAGCCATGTCTCCAAGTGTCTCCAGTCATTTATTGTAATTATCACGCTGCATCTACCAACATGGCTTAGATCAACAGTCAAAGACTTCATGAACTGGTACCATGTTTCGGTTTAGCCGCCCCTACGCTTCTTTCATCCTACTTTAACCCTAGCCAACATCGCGCGGCGAGGCAGGAGGTAGTCAGGCATGCCCAACACATGTCCTAGCCATCTCAGTCAATGAATGCTAATGACCTTTTCGACTGATTTAACATATTTCCCAAGAACCTTTTGTCTAACCTCCATATTACTTATTCTACTGTTCTATGATATATGGGAGATGCTACGATGATTTCTATGGTCAAACACCTTAAGTCGACGCATGTCTTGTGTTTCATGGCTCACGTTTCGCACGGCGCGGACTGCTGCGCAATACACCCGGCCTTTGAGAGGCGGATGTCTCGCCTGCGCCACAAGTAGCGTAAATTACCAAAAGCCAATAGGGTTTTCCTGAATCCGTGCTGAGATTTCGTCTGACATCGACCCACCAGGGGCGATGAGACTTCCGAGATTAAGTGAAGTTGTTAACGCATTCAATTACTTTACTCCCTATCATTAATCTAAGTGGAGAAGCAGGCCAGTCCTGGCGTAACATTTTGTATCTAGAAGGGGAGAAGCACATCCCGAAAATGCTTGCATTGTTACTCAAGGTGATCAGGAGACTCTGCATAGTTATCAGCGTCCTTCATTAAACAGGACTACATCGTCTGCGTATTCTAAGTCGACGAGTGGATCTTCTGGAAGAAGAGTAATTCCTTAGACGTTAGAAGAAGCTAAGTGAGACTTCTAAGAGCATATCTATGACAATTCGCTATATTCTCTGACTCGACCGGTGGTGACCGAATAGAGAGCCTTTGTAAGGTTTATGTACTTTTGAGGTACGCCTTTTAATGACAAACATTGCCACAAGACTTCACGGTCTACTGAGTCAAAAGGTGCTTTCAAGTCAAGGAATACAACTATAGTCGGATGTTGGTACATATGTCTATGTTCGAACATCCTGGCGCATGACTTTCAGTGACTCGTTCATTCTTTTTTTCTGCTTGTTTAGATGTGGTGCATTATTGACAGTGTATCGGTGACTAGTATCTTGACCGATGTGCATTAGTACATGCTTAATGAAATTGATCTCCAACTCTGTTATCTAATTTTGAATTAATTCTGTTATCGTGAAGTTTGAAAGCTTTCGCAATAGGCTTGCATGAGACACTGAAGGAATATCTTCTTGAAATCAATTAATATTACGTCTTCAACCAGTTTACTATCTGTGAATACCGTCCAGTACTCTATCGTAGTTAGTATACCAGGAATGTCTCTTGCGGAGCCCTTGGTTCTGTAAAGTCAACAAGTTTTGTGACCTTATGTCACTAAGTAAATTATCATAGATTATATTTTCCAATTTTTTAACTGCTGTGTTGGTTAACTGATAGGTCTGTAGTCGATTTCCAAATCCTTATTCCCATACTTAACTTCAAAATTAATGATGATGTCCTTCCAACTCCTTGAAGTTGGGTTCTTGAAAGGGATATCTCCAACAGCTCTGTGAGTAGCTGTGAAATTACTTCGACAAGGAGTAACAGCAACCGAAAATGTAATCAATAAAGACCCAGTGACTTACCAGACTTCGGATTATTGAGTCAGTAGAAAACTTCTTTTATGAAAGGGACAGGTTCCATACTCACTGTTTCCGCTATAAAGATGCTATAAGACTGTATTAAAATTTATCTCCATATTGTGGTAATTACTAAACTTTGGTCAAATCTAGGTCAGCTAGTTGTTATATCTTCAAGCGGGATGGTCGATTCAATTGGTGTAGATTTCACGTGCCAAACGATCTCTTATAGCTAGTTCTAGCCGTGCCTTACAATATTCAGATGCGTTAATTCGACTGACGATCACGAAACCAGTTTGCCACAGACACTACCAGTGCTGTTGTAGTAAACCACTAAGACATATTTACAAGATTTAGTAACTTTCTCCTCGAACATGCATGTCGCACGATCATTGACCAACCACATATTTTCCTCCAGACATGTCACTAGTATAGCGATATTATCTTGTATCAGTAATTATGCAAACCCCATCGTATCGACTAGTTTTTTTTCTTAATGTAAGTTAACTAGCGATTAGGGTTACAAATGATCAGTTACTTCTGTAGTGCTTTAAGTGCAAGCGAAAAATATTCAAGTCACACATGTGGTCAAACATTGTCTATTGATCTCCAGAGTTATTAAATGGACGAATGACATTTGTTTTATCCATGATATATGGTGCATTGAACTTTGTAGTCAATATATACATATGCGACCTTTTAATAATTTTCGACGGATTAATATGTTATTCTAAGTGACCCGTTTTCTTTAATGAATGACTGCTTCATATTACTTAGATTGCATGAGATATTTAATTACTGATTAATTAGTTGGTACCACATTACGAATTAACTTTAGCTGAGAAATCTTTCAAAGCCAAGAAGTAGTTCATAACTGTTCAGCTTATTATGAGACTCAGTAGTGAATATCCCACAACTCTATCAGTAGTCGAATCAACGATCTTCAGAATTCGTGATGAGTGTTTACTCTTCAGATAATATCGATGGTTGCGCTCTGGATGCATATGTATCAACAGAGACTGATGAGTTATAGTCCTTATCCCTATTTTTATCAGATTTCTTCATAGATATCTTCCTAGATATCATACTTTCTTCATATAGCTTCTCAAGAATTATCACCTTCCAACGAACTCACTTCTCGACTTAGATAATGTAGTCCTACTCAATAAGAATGCTGACATTACTTAGAGTCCCCTCAACACTTCGAATAACAATACAATTACATCTGGGTACATTTTCATCCCTCTAAAAACATTATATTGGTTCACGACTGGTCTCTGCCAAAACCCTAGGTTGCTCATAGGAAGTCGAGTAGTTGAAGTGTGTATCCATATCACCTATCTTGGGAGTAAAACAGATGAAATTGAAAAAAAACTGTGTAATATAAAACAATTCATAGAATAGTGCAAATAAGCTGTTTAAAAATATTCCTAATCTAAGCATTTGTTGAAGCTTACTTTCAATGGTTCATGTATGGATTGATTGAAATTTTGTTCGGGATATATAAATTTAGCAGAGGTATTTGAATTTGTTTACTTCACATCTGCGACATATTGGCCTTTATATCAAGTGTAGTGCAGTAGCTTAGGTTTGAGTAGTTCAACTTCCAATAAGTTTTAGTCTCTTCCCATCTAATTTCATTTTGCTAGATGAATAACAGCATCAGTTGCACGTGTACATTAAGTTTAGCCTCAAATTAAGTACACGAATTTTTCCTTAGTAAATATAGTTTTACAACAGCGTCGTCCTCCATGATTTTTCTAAAATATTTAGTCTGTAGTAAGTATATTTGTGTATTATTTGTTTCAAAAAATTTTATTACAAATTAGTGCTAAAAACCTATGCACCACATAAGCAGGAAGATAATACTGTGGAGAAATAAAGGAGGAAAGGTGATCATAATCAGAAGAAGATGTAATTCGATAGAAACTACACGCCAAAAGTAGTTCATTCGATAATGTCAGTCATCTACAGTGTAGAACGTAGCACAGGTCTGCACTCGTCCAAGTTTCCACAGCTCACTAGCACACCAAGATGAATACCTAATTAGTGCAAGTAGTAGTCACGTCAACAGTAGAAAGAAAAGTATGAACTTATGGAATATGATACAGGGAGAAAGAATTAGTTTATGAAAAGGAAGATATGAGACAACTTTTAGGCTGGCAATTTTAATAAAAAAAGAAAGGATACACTTGATCTATTGTGACTGATGCTAACCATCTTACCCAGAGTTTCGAAGTATTAGTTACAATAATCACGTGAATTGCAACCACAAAGTCTACATGTATCAACATGGCTCAGATCACCAATCAGTGACTTCACGGACTGATACCATGTTTTATTATGACCTCTCCTAGCTATTCAGTTAAATGTTCCTCTCATTTTTTGAATAACATTTACAAGCCACAGAAAAATCGTCAGTAGCTTCTATTCCCTACATAATCTGATAATGTACAAAGCCGTTGGGTTGCACCATCTTTAGGACTCCCATCTATGAAGTCATGATGAATCAGTGAAGGCCAGCCCTATACAGCTTTCTTTCATACCAAGACCACCTCTCCTCCTTTCCACCCATTCTGAGTCTTCACATAATGCGTAATGTGGAGGCCGGATTTTACTTAAAATTTTAAACTACTAAATGGTTGAAAATGTTGGTTGACATGACGTAAAGTCTGCAACATTGGCGTTGTTGCATTGATCATCTCTGGATTTCAAGTGTTGTGTTATCCTGTTTTTCCATTTTTTAATTTCATTCTTTCCTTGGAAGTTGTATCATAAAAATTAATCCACCTAAATTGTTTCACAACTTTATTACATGAATAAGCCTCACTCTTTCATACCATAACGTCTTCACCATCATTGTTTACTTGGTGACTCCATCCTGTACAAACAATTCCATGATATGAACTAGTCATCTCTACGCTCTTTCCACCCAATCCCAGTGTTATTATATAATAGAAGTGGCTAGGTGACATTCGTGAAACATGATCAAGCCACAGAATTTGATGTTTCAAGATGGTGATACTGAATGAATTTTCGTCGTAGTGACCACACACATATTCCTTAACCTCAATGTTGGTAACATGATGTTGCCACCAGATGGCAACAATCCTTTGATGACAACGATAACTAAACACAGAGAGTCATCGAATATTCTCAGCTCAGAGAAGCCATGATTCACAAGCATAGAACTGATTTACTCTTGCTGGCACGCTGTAAACACAATTTTAAACAACCTAATTCACATCAAGATACCATAGTCTGTATCTATGCCTGATATCAATCACCGTGTATCTTACATTTATAATATTTAATTAAAATCGTTTTCCACTAACATGAGAAAATCTTTTGTCTACATAAATTTACTTCAGAAATCAGAATTAGATCAAGTGAGAATGTTATTGACAAGTGCTATATTTCTACATGCACGTGAAGGCTTTCCACTTCATTGTATAAATTTGACAATATGGTGTCTTTGGTAAGTTTATCCTACTTCCTTTTTGTGTGCTAATATTTTGTGTTTTCAATAATTTAAAGACCGTTATATAGTAGTCAAAAGTCAGAAATGTTGGGGCAAACAACCGTTTTCGATAAATCTCTTTCTCAGGCTCTATATTTATAAATCTACAAATATCATGTTACAGTTAGATAATGTCATAGGGTAAGTATAGATGTGAGCATTGTGTTTATTTCGAGCTGCTGATTGAAATTAGTAATTATATGTCATTTAGGTTTCTTTTGCATGCTAAAAGATGATCTTAAACAACACTGAAAGTTTGGCAACAAAAAACCAAGAAGGATCATTTAATGTAACAAAATTAATACAGTGTTATGCTTAAAGGTAATTTTTCTTTTGCGAATATGTTTAATTTCTCTTACCATTCAACGGCAAAATGGCTAGTTGGTTTATTGGAACCATTACATTAATGACTTAGTCAAGCATTGTTTTGAAGACACATTTAAATTTCAAAGTGTAGTAAATGACGAACTTTTATTAAAATGCAAATGAACACTTCATGTTTATAGATAAACTTTACAGACAAATGGATAGAGTATCTATCGTGCCACCTCTTAAGTCCTATACTTGCAGACATTTCCGTAACCATACTGGTGAATAGGTCTATTACACAATACGCAAAGTAAGTTGTATTACTATCGTCGTAATGTAGATGATGAGTTTATCCTATATGAAGGAAAAGTCAACCAACGAGAGATATTGAACACTTTCAACCATATATACCCTTCAATTCATCTTACTCATGAAATAGAATGTTATATTAGTGTATAGTGTTTCTAGACGTCCGACTCTCCAAAGGGTTAGACTGGTTTATACGATGGAATCTATTTAGAAAACAAACTTGAACTGGACAATATATGCACTTTTGTAACTCCATACCTCTCCAACATAAAATAAATCATGTGAGATGTTTAAGTCATCGAATCTAACATATTTGCTCAGACGAACAACTTAGAGGAGGAATTAGATAAACTGAAAACGACGTTGATAAAAGACGGATATCCAGATAAATTCATAAATAACTACATAGTAGGACGCGAAATTTGAGCAAATACAGCAGAGAAAAATCACTCTATATACGGCTAGACTTTACAGATAAAGTAGCCAGTGACATCTTAATAAGGAGACAAAAAAGTTTTATTTAAAGTTGATTTAACTACCCCTATATTACATTTCAGTGTTTCAAATAAGCCAATGCTAACACTATAAATCAAGGATAAGATATCAACGATGGCCTTATCTACGTACATTTATCAGTTTAACTGCTCTTGTGCATCTAGTTGCATATGTCCTTATGCATACGAATACGTGAACATTTTCAGCTTTGATCATCTAATGGTTTTAACAAAATCTACTACAAGCGCGATTCTGGACCACCTGATTGACTATAGTTACAATATCAAGATTGATAAAGTTTTCTCAATCGTATGCAAAGTCTAGAATAATTTACCTGAAGGTATTAGTTTACGTATACTCTACATAATGGTAGTAATGAGGCATCAACTCAATAAAACCAAATCTATATACGCAAAAAAATATATCCAACCTCTTTATTTACCTTGGCTCACAACAAAGCTTTATCCCCAAGTATATTCCTGTTTCCTTTTATTTTCTTCTCTTCTTTGTCCTTCTTTTCTTACAAGGTATTCAAACTCTTACTATTGGTAACTAGTGTCAACAACCTTTTCCTTCAACAAGTTGTCTGTTTTGTATTCATTTTTAATCACGTTAACACAATAACTTCGATATATCACCAATTGTATTATCATTGCTACTGTTACCACTAGTTGGCATATCACTTTGACCCTATCCACTAAATATCATCACATTTCGACATAACACTTTCGTAATATTGTTATATTGAATGACCTTGATTTTTTTTTTGCTAAAATTTCATTATTTTCCACGACCATTTTTAGCATACAAAGAAATCTAACTGACATGTAATTTACGAATTTCAATCCATAACTTTAACGACTTCTAGGAAGCCAATCTGGACTGGACAGTATTTAAATCTCTACTAATTTTGTCCATTGAAATAAAAGCGAGGTCTGATAAAGTGCCTTTCTAATAGAATTTAACGTATCTGCATAGCAGATGCCACTTCCATAAAAGGACAGATATTCAAGACACTGATATTAAATGGATATTCATTGAAATTTCTAAATCGATGTAAGAGTCAATTAACACAGAAACCGCTACTTAATCCTGTTTCTAAGGAAAGCATTTATATCACATTGCATATAAAGGCTGGGGGATCTAACAGCCTTATTTTGTAAGCAAAGTTTAAAATCAGCGGTCGGAAAAACATATTATGCTGTCAGATTAATCATCACTGAGACGTCTAGACCATGATTCCACATAAGCCTCATAACTGCATGAATGATTATATTACATCCTACTATATTTACCGATTCACACTTATGTGTGGACATACATACATAGAGAGGAGTAATACAACACTGTTATCAAGGGAATATGTACTGAAGTGGCTTCAAAAATAAACAACAACCAAATTGATAAAATCAGGGAATAGAAAACCTTGCTGGTTGATTGCGAAATATATTATTGATACAGGCCATAAATTTGATCTTGCAACAGCTTTTTAGGCTTTGTATAGATGTCATCAAAAACTTAATTTTCAAAACTGTAAATAAGCTTTAGCCATTAGAAAACGTAGGTCTCTTTTGTGTGTACACAAACAGTTTGTTATAACGTTGAATTTACCTTGATAATAATAATAATAATTGTTGTTATTATTATGGAATTATTTTGTTTGTTGGTGTGACATGTTTTTAGTTTTCTCATTTTTTATTCTCCAATTATCACATTGTAGCCATTTGACTCCCTATTTAGCTTGACCTGTATGAATTGTCCGTGTTTATTTACAATGCCTTTACAGTTACATGCGTTGAAAATGTATTTGGTTAACTCTCCGTTCTCATTCTCGTTTCTATTTATTCTTTGCCTAGTTTAACTTCTGATTTGAACATTACTATTCAAGAAATTCTACTTCCAGCTATACGACCCTGTTTAAGTTGCACTGACAGTTCAGTTCGTCGGGCAGCAGCTAATCTTCTTCATGCATTAATTGAAATTCTACGATTTATCGGAGGATCGAGTCATCATCATACACATGGAAACGCTGCAACAGTCACAATAATCCCTACAATACAGAATGATATTTGCAAATCAAATTTATTTGGATTAATATGGCCATTTCTTAGTCAAGTTTCGAGGGATGATTTAACTGGTCAACGTAAGCGTATTACGCCGGATCAAGCTGACTGGAGTGTATTATGCTGTTCACTTGGTCCATTGTATAGTTTTCTTTTGCTTATATGTGTACCGTATTTGAATTCAACATTATCATCTCCTTCAGCTACTTATATTCCTGCTAGTACAGGTGATCCACCTAGAAACTGTAAAGTAGACAGTGTTTCGTTACCTACTTCTACTACGATCGACACAAATATAGTTCCAGTTACAGATACGCTAACCATATTTAGTGAATATGCTAATTATCGCACTATGGTAAGGAATTTTTGTGATTTGTGTTATATAATGTCTACTTAGTTAAGATTAATTAATAATAGTAGTATATGCAACATATATACAGTATACACTGACGTTCGCTACTAACCAAGTCAATTTTTCTATCCCCCATGCTCAATCTGAGCACGACAAGGTCAACCAATTTAATTTGTATTACTACTGAGACTTAAAAAACCCATACGGTCATGCATATCAAGTCACACTACCATACACCACCGTAAATAAGAATTAACAATGTGCACATTACTAGGTTATTTGTAGTTCAAAATTCAGTAGCAAGTTTATTTGATGTTGATAGAAAGTTAAACTTACACGATTCCAAAAGATTCGGTTTACAGTTTATTTTAATTGGACGTGTACTAAAGTTGTTTTCAATGTCCGACAATTAGTATTATTTCGTGGTATTCGATTCAGTAGTACAAGAGGTTCTGCGTCAATGGTTGTCACTATACGCTGTACTTCAGGATTACTAAAACCTAATGAAGACTAAATAATTGGACACTACTGGTCGAGTCAGGGCTTGTCTCGTAATGCCATCAGAACCTTCAACTTCAAGTAGTATTTGTCAACACTGCCAACCACTCTCCTTTTTACTTAATTTCGTTATAGATGTTCTTTTAAAATTTGAACTGTCTTCAGCTCTACAATGTGAAGATGACATAGTTTCACTCAGTGAAGGTGCTGATGATATACAGAATCTCTTCAACTCATTGAGTAACAGTGCAAACATGTTTAAGATGTTACTTCATGATTGACCATTATTGTCGCTTCAATTGTTCATTAGAAATGAGGTGGTCTAGTGAACCGATAGCTTCACTTATCTTAGAAGTCTTATCAGCCAGTCCGCGTTAGTGTTGATATCTTAAGAAATCTCGGCATGCATTCTGGAAGCTCGTTAGACCTTTGTTTACTTGCGTTACATGTGGTGTAGGCGAGATATCCATCTCCTAAACAAAGAACGGATGTATTACACAACAGTCCACTGTGTATTAATCTTTGTTTGTGAAGCATAAGCCATGAAAGTAGAATATACATTCAAAATGCAGGTCTTTGATCATAAGTGTCTTCAAGACATCGCTGCGTATCGTGGAACGATCGAGTAAACAATGATGAAGTTAGACACAGTACTAGGCAAGTATGGAATATTGATTGATATGATTGCGAATGTTCATCGACTTAGGTGGTTGTGACGGTTGTGTCGGTTATATCTATCCACCACCTACCTCGATTCATGAGGTTGGTAGGAGAACGATTGAAACATGCAACGTGGGACCAAATCAAAACATGACATTGGTCTATTAAGCCGGTGAATGTTCGTCTAATGTGTGCTGATGGATGTATACAACTTGGTTAAGGTCACTGCGACATGACTGAGAATCAGTAACAGTTAGGAAGGTGCATTGACTCTTTGTATTCTTCTAGACCCAATTCACCTTCTATACACCTTTTTCATCTCTTAGTGCTGAACTTTATTCCAGTTTTAATCTTGTTAATTTGATGTCGTCGTACCAGTGTGATATGGGAACCTTAGATAACACATATTTGTCAGACTCTACTTTATTTATCGCTGACTCAGGAGGTTCAGGTAAAGTGAAGTTGAGGCGACTGCTTCTTGGTTTTCGTCGGTACCCAACTGGCATCTATCTGCAATAAATATCAACAACCAATCTCTGCACTATCATCTTAACTTAACAACTATAAACTAATCGGCTATTTTTACAACAGTGAACAACCTGAACTGATAGGAGCCTAGATTTTTATTTAAGTCACCCTTTCCATTTTTTTCATTGCTTAGCATTTGTACTTAGTATAAAATTGTCGAAGTTTTATACTTTCTTCATGTGCACGAATCCTGATGTACTGATATGTCGTTCTTTGATAATATTTCCAGAGAGAAAAGTGTCGATTCAGTGTGTCGTTTGTATCCAGTGGAATAATATTTGTCAGTTGTTTTGAAGATTTTAAGTGTTTATCGATAATTATATTCAGATTATCATCACTTACTCTAATGATAAGCATCAATGCCCTGCACATAACACAGTGTTTTAGTCTATGAAAATATTAAGGGCACTAGTACACAATAATAGATGTTATGTGAATTTACAAATCGTAGTAGAAAGTGTTAGAAGTGCTAAAAGTCCGTACCTACATGGCATAAGGTGAACAGAAGTAAAACTTATACCAAGATAAATGTCAGTGAAATTTATTTTCATTGCAGAACTTCCAGTACTACAAAGATCCTGCTATTCATAGCGGTTATTTAAGTTTTTTCATTGTCTTAAGCTGAAATTGACAGTTTTACACTTGGATGGATTTATTGTAATACACGATAGTTGGTTCAGTGTTTTGGATGGTATTATATCAACAGCTATAGTAGGCTATTCTGAGTCTAGAGTTTAAGAGTCTACAGGATAGAAAACCGATCAGAATTACTATAATCAGATTCTCAGTAATATTATTCAGTAGCATTCACATATAAAAACCGATTCGGCGCCAAACTTAGACTACACAAGTCCTAAAGTAAGACTATTCAGAATAGATCATAGTTTTATGTTTTCTAAGAATCCGTTGGTCGTAAGAGGATCAAATTGACATACATGTAATGTTACCAGTGATTTATACTTGATAATATTCAAAAATATATAAATGAGCACTTTGTTTTACATAACTGCATTTGAATTTATTTTTTTTTCATTAAAAGGCATTTGATTTGCTAAGTTTACAATATGATCTGGTCGTTGGTCGAACAAGTCCAAATGAACTTAATTCAAATGTACATAACTCCGGGATAGATTATACAATGGATCGATTAATTATATCCCAACGTCGTTTCTGGAGTACATTAGTTAATAATCTTTTAGATTTGACTAATCGTCTGTTACCGATATGTGGTGAAAATTTTCAACAAAATAGTAAGTTATGTATTAATAATAATAATAATCCTACACATCCAATCAACTAGGAGAATAGATGGATCATTAAGAAGGAGTATACATAGACAATTGTCAGTTGAGTAATATACCCATTTTTACAGCTCTGTACCACTTGAGTGCAAAAGAAGCTAAGTTAAAATACTATCACATCGTGCTAAAACAATTTACTCCAACGATGGAATTGAAAAAGTGCTAATCAATATTCGTAATTTGCTTAGTAGTAGTGGATTTCCAATTAAATTCATCAGTAAACGGATAAACCAAGTGAATTTAAAGCTAGCAACGACCCCTAAGAAGTTTTTTTCCTTAAAATTACAATTTAATGATGAAGTTGTTAGTTTAGTATTTACACAAAAATAATGAATGCTATTCCAAATAAAGTTTAATGAGCCTATGGTAAATGTGATATTTCACAATCGACTAATGATTTACACCATTACTAAAAACAAACTGCATGAGTTAGCCACTTATATGGGGCACACAACTTGTCAGGTCCGCTGTTGCATCGCTTGAACACTACCAGGCCTGACTGAGCATGGAGTTATTCATACAGATTGAGAGTTCTCTTCTAACCCATTTGAGTGATACGAAACTTCATGTTCACTTGAATAAATCTTGATTCCCATTCACTATTCCACATAGCCTACAGGTTCGTTTTTTGAATACGGTCGAAGCTATCGGAACTCACATTCACAAACCGTATCTTTATATTGAAGTGTTTGTACAACCCCTCGATCTACCTTGTCAGTAGACAATGGCAGCGTAGTTTAATGGTTGCTGATTCTTTCGAGGTGACTAATCGATGGTTTATAAACTTTTTTTGTGTTTCCAGCATTCGCGTTCAACAATTCGAAGAAACTAGTGCGTCTAGAAACATCAAAGCCCGCATCGCTCACTAGAAAAGTTAACAACATCTTATTCATGATACATATTAAAAGGGGGGGGTTACATTTTTTATTTCATCGTCAGAACTGCCTAGTCATTTACTTTTGCAGATTTTATTCTGAGATAACTCATTTCAACCAACCACAATCATCTAGTACGTATGTGATGTGTGTCATATTACTTGTCCAATCAAAACCTTCTATATACTGGGAGTAGATCTAGGGGCTAAAGATTTATTTTTCACATTATAATAATTAGGCTACATGTTATACATGTAATACAATTACTATTAAATTATAAAATTTGCATCATAGACTGACTGTAGCTAAATGGTCGTTTCGTTGTGTTATAGAACTTGTCATTAGCAAGCATCCACTATCTCACCAAGAATTGGAATCAGGTCTTTCAGGTCCTGCAGCGCCTACTTATCCTTCTGGACAGTGAGTCAGCATCAAGTGGTATACAGTGTTAGGCGTTGATCACCTTGTGCTACTGATGGTAAATTACTTCAGTCTATTATGTTCGCCAAAAATTAAATAATCTTCCTTAACCTCTGAATATCATTAATAATGTTGTCCTCGTTAGTAACTAATGTCGAAGGGTAATTCTCGGAGTCCTATTGAGACGCCGTAACTAGTGGAACTTAGCAATGTGAACAAATAAATATTAACTCAGCAACCTAAAGATTGTGCACTCACTGCAAGACTTCGATTTTTTGGTTCGATCACCAATAAGGTTTTAGATGTACACTTTTAATGAGTCCAAGCTGTCCAATACTTCTTAGGTTTTAGTGGTTTCCTCTATCTAAAACCTCTAATTTTAAACTATTCGAATGGGTTTGTAATAAAACGTAATGTCGCTTTTATCATATCTTTTTAGGAATATTGCCATGGCTTTTCGATTTAGCGGAAATGAATAATACTTTACCAAGTTTAGAATTACGCGTTGAGTTGGCTAATCATTTATTCACAGTCTTTTCAACAGCTGCATATTGTATCCTTTTGGTATTATTGTTATCTACTAAAAATTATTCAACTTTTCGCTGTTACAGCTCTTTCTATCTTCAAACCATCGTGATACTTTAAAGTTAGTAGGAAATAAGGTTGTTCTACCTATTCAACCTCATAATTGTACTTAGTGTCTATTCATGTACATATATAACTCATGCATTGTTTTTTTTTTCGTGGTGGATAGTTAAGCATCTGAAGCTTTATGATTTTAGCCACCTTCAATGACCGTTTTATATTGTGCACAAACATAGAACATCACTACACTGAATATCAACTTGTGGAAGTAACAAATTGGCCACTTCTTAAATGCATTGCAGAACCTTATCGATCTCAAACCTAAGTATGTCAAGTTATTATTAAAATAAACTTCCAATCTATCAAGATATTCTTGTAAGATCTTTCTTCAGAAGAATCCTTAAATTATACTTCAAATAAATATATTATTCTTAGAAATGTACTTTGAAACACTAAAACACTAAAGAGTTAGTGCTGTTCACAGAGCAATCCCAACTCACTGATTATTATGAAAGATTGCGCAATTCAGTAACAGAGAGTGCATATCCAACGTCATTATGTCTGGTAAGAGAAGTACTACATTAGGTTTAAATGAATGCTCCTTCTACCTTTTAATATATACTGTCCTCAGAAATCTGTTTTGAAACCTCGTACAGGAAGAACGAAGACGGAAGTTTAGAAGAAGCTTTACTTCCAGAGTAAGTTTATGGATACAGAACGAAGTATTTATATGATTGTTTGGCCTTTAAGCTCTAAAACCTCCTACAAAATATATTGAAACTGATAAGAAGTTCGGTGATTTTCTAGTCAGAATAATAAAACACGTAATTCTGTATTTTTTGGAATTTTCTGGATAATGTTGATTTGTCGAAGTACTTTTACCCGTTTCCTAGCTCCCATCGTTTCAAATGCTAACGTGTTACAGGTGAAAAACTATATCGAAACAATCTGTTCGTGATACATATCTAACAGCCCAGTCTTAAGTATCAACAAGGGGAAGTTGCAAACTCATAATTCCCTTATTTATCAAGTCGTTTATGTTTGTTATGTCCTTAATCCAGTTATATTACCTTATAATACCATGACTACAATTATTTATATAAGCTGTACAAAATGAGCAAAGTTTACTACAGTGGTTAGTTCCAGGTCTAGATCGTGTGCGATTAGATTTAATCGAATGTGGAGATAATCGTCGTATTCGTGAAGTGGAGCAATTTTTATCTGATCTATATTCAACTATTCGATTGAATGATCAGGGTCGTTCTTCGTAAGTTATTTACAATTAAATGTTTGCTTCTAAACTAATCATTGGTTAGAATTATCTGATGCGAATCAACAGTTAGCAGCTTAATGGCTTGCTACCACGTTTTGGTTTGACCAGACATAGCTTTCTTTTGACTCGTTTGTCAGTCACCATCGCGCTTTATGGTAAGTGGTGATTGGACATAATATATATCACAACCACCTTAGTCTACAAATATTCACTACTTCACCAGCCAGTTGGTAGGTCTTTGATCATAAGTACCTCCCGCGTGTCGTTGAACGAGAATGCAATAGCTAAAGACTGCGTAAAATAGTTCAGCATCGGTCTTAATGGCTAGATGCATGCACTATTTGTCATCCCTTAAATCGTGAGATAGAAATTATTTTATAACTTTCTTTTCACGAAGTAATTCCTTCTCTCTGTATCATACTTTGTTTATTCATACATTCTTCTTGCTACCACTTGTACTAATGTGGTGTTCGTCTTACTGTGCTGGTGGTGGTGTGTGGTAACTTGGTTCAACGTACTTATGTTCCGAATTCTACGCTATTCATGCACACATAAGTCAGTACAATGAGTAGCTCAATATACATCATCCTTCTTTTGAAAGACATATTTTGCCTGCTAGACAGATGATACAAGTTAGCAAAAGCCAAATGAGATTTTTGGAGTCCTGCCAAGAATTCGTCAGATACCACCTTTAAGTAGGGTTGATGAAACTTCACTCTTTATGATCATTGTACACAAAGACGCTGACTACTTCTTAAATAATATTTTGGAATGAGTGGGAGTAAAACGCATCCCAAACATGATCACATTATTACTCAAGGTGTTCAAAAGATTTTACCCACTGTTGATCGATAACTGAAGAGATAAGTCTCTGGAATGAAGAGAGTGCGATTATTAGGTGGACATCTATAACGAATGATATTATGAAACTTCATACTAATACGCAACAGCGTATCTCAATTCTCTATCATTGTCTGTCCATGATGCTTAACCTGAGATTTTTCTTTGCTCATTAAAAATTTTCCTTTCTAAATCCTATATTTGATTTTCAGCAATTTGAATTCATCTACTAGTATACGTACTAGCGTATCCAATCGTTGGACTAAACTAACTTCATTCAATAGTTCTAATACTAATACGACTAATAATAATGTTAGTAATAGTACTGATAGTACTATTAATAGCATTACTGTTAGTAATACTAACAGTGTTCTTAACACTTGTAACAGTGGATCCAATATGCCATCATCTAACATTATTTCAGATCAAAATCATAATTCACCACCAGAAATTGAAATGAAGAAAATTCAATCTCGAACAAAAAATCTACGTTTCAATTTTCGTCGACATTAATAGAAAATAATAATCTCTGCAATGTGTATATCTATTTACAATTTTTTTTTTCCCATCCTCAACTGAAATTTTATTTTCAAAGTTTTTTAATTATAATTTCATTAATATTTATTATGATCAATTAAGTAAAACACATGATTTTAGACGTTGTTTATTTACCGTTGTTACGGCAGGATGAGGAGGGGTGAGGGAGGACAGGGTTATTTTTCTAATTTTCTGTTAATTTTTACATGAACAGGTTGACAGTTATCATTAATGGTTTACTTTGTTAATCTTTGCCACTCAGAATACTACGCTTCAATCTGATGTAGTTTATAACTGTAAACGTACTGATTTCATTGTTTATGTAATCGACATTTATTTGTATTTGTAAGCAAACCATATGCCTTATATATCAGCATTATAACATATCAGGAGATTCATATATGTTTTTGCCAATTCTTCGAATGATATTCACTTCGTCTTCTTTTTTTAACCGTTTTTTTTATCCTTAAATTTATTGATTTCAAACAATTGTGCAGTAAGATTTATTTTGTCTACATTTTAACCTTTCAAGTGGTTTTTCTTTTTTTTAAACTGTTATTTCAGTGTTTGGCCTTAAGCATAGTTATAATATGATAAAGAACTTGACATATACTCTATCGGTTACTAAAACATAGAATGATGTAATTAGTACAAGTATATACAGTCTTTATTTTTCTTAAAAAAAATGTGATAGATAATTACACATGTCGAACACTGGTTTACAAAACAGAAATGTTCAAATTTGTAATTAGTAACTAACAAATTTAGTTTACACCAAGATGAGATTGAATTCCAATAGTGGATGCTTATTTAAATGTTAATGGTCGGTTTAATTATGTATGTATGTAATCAGTGAATACCTTATCATTCATTATATTATCACGAGTAGGGGGGTGGGGGTGAGAGTGGAGTGGTACATTTTTTAATCGCTTCTTCAGGTGATTGTTTTTTTGTGTTTTTGTCTCAATTTATACTTTTTTTCTATTTTTTATTTCTGTTTTTGGATAAAATTTCAATTTTTTTTTCTGAAGAAAATAAAATATGTGATATTCATTTTATTTATTTTATCAAACTTAAAATATGTAACCTCTTCCTTCTGTATACAAAATGATAAATTCTTTATTGAATCACTCTAGAATGATTGTTCTCCTCTTTGTATATACATAAAATTAAAGTGTTTTTTGTTAAATGACAAAAGTAAAATCATTTGTTTACATTCAATTGATGTTGTGTGGAGTTTTGTATGTCATAAATTCATTGATCATCTGTTTAGTGTATAGGTTAGTTTTGTTGTTTAACTGGTTTGTTTTAAATTTTTCTTTTCTAGATTGAGAAGTTTAAGTACTTATTAGTATAAACATTACTAGAAATTTTAATGGATCATTTAAATTTTGAAAAATAAGCAAACAAGAAATTAATTAGAATGAACTTTTAGGCATATCCAGCTGACGAGCCCCAGTTAGAACGAAACGCACGTACTAGATTCTGCTTGCTAGTCACAATCTAACTTAAATAAGATTAGAACGGATTCATCAGTTGATTCCACGATTTATTATCGATCGCAAACAACCTAAAATTACTAGGAATTATATAGAATTCAATGTTTGACATGGTTTGAAGTTGAGATGAATTTTTTAAATGAAAACAGAAGTCATAATAATTAGAATACAGACACAAGATATGCTTATGATTGTAGTGAAGTCCGATGTGAAGCTAAATGTTGCAAATGAAGAGTTCATGATTATGGATACAATTAATAAACGATGGCGGTGGGACAACGTAATCTCGATAAAGTTAAGAAAGGAAGGTAATACATAATCATAAGAAAATCAAAATAGATGATTATTGTATTAGATGAATTTCGAACCAAAGTCATTTTGGTTTGTGAACATATGAATGATGGCGTAAGAGGGAATTACTATTTTTATCACAGTAAAAAAAGGCTTATCACACTATCTTTCTGTATACATCGGTTAAACGAAAAACTTTTAACAGTGCTTGCCTATGTAAAGCGTAGTAATATTGATGTTGCTTGTCTGATGGCAATTTTGAGTGCTTCCGGAATATTTATCTTGTGTCTGCAGTCAACCAGGTGTTTGGAGATTGCACTTGTGAGAATACTGCTGCCTTTCAGACGTAGGTCCCTAGGGACATTCTCAATAAACCTGATAGAGGCTCTTTGTTCAGTCCTATATATTTACTTACTGTTACAATTACATGTGAATTCGTAGATACAATTGTAGGTAACATCTGAAGGGCATTGATCCACCTTTGGTTAGTTTAACGAGTTTGGTGTTGTACAAAGAAAGCACTTGAGTCGCAGCGAAGGTTCTCTTCGGCTCGGTCTTGTTTAATTAGTTGTTCTAGACGTCTCATCTTTTTTGGAATACAAGACATATGAAAACTAGCTTTTTTGCAATCGGATGCTCATCGTTTTTAGGGTGTCCTTCTTTATTCTTTAATAAATGTCTACTGGTATCGATTATTAATGAAGCAGTTCTTAATTATTGTTGATTCTTTATGAGTTTTATCGTTCGAGCATAGTATTTTTTTAGTCCCATCAATGAGCGTTTTTACTGGACCACGTTTGTAATTGGCGTTATTCATTGAATGATTAGTGAAATTGTGTGATTTTGAAGCAGTGCCTAGAGAATTCGTTTAATTTAGGAAAAATTAGATTTGAATTACGTCATACATTTTTAGATATAGAATGTTTAATTCTGATTTTGAAGGTGGTCATTAAAATCACTGTTATGCCAAACTTTTATATGAATGTTGTCGGCGTATATACTGTATTATAATCAATAAGCTGCCATCTTTGGTTCTGTTCCAAGACGTATAATGCATAGAAAATTAGCTGACAGTAACGTGGAAAGATAGATGCCCAATTGTTTGTGTTCTTATTTCACTGAATGAGAAAAGCATACTGTTTAAACGAGGAAGTGCTCCAATCATCGATTAAGAGAAGTTGGCATACTTAAATGTAATGTTCTTTCCACCCCCTCCTTGTTTGTTTTGTGACCAAACGTCTTCTACAAAAGTTAGATATGCAGATAATCGTATTATTTGCAAACCTGTTTCTTTCTTTTCAAATTCTTTTGAAATAAACAGTTTATTAGCAATGCATATATGAAGATAGTCTATTTCGAATGGTATTACACTGAATCCTTTTAAGTGTCAAATTATTAATCTAAGACCTGGATACCCGATGAAATCTCATTACATTTGTATCATTGGTCTCCGCATGTTATGCTAATATCAAAATTCTACATTTATTTTATTGCTTAAAAGACTGCATAGCTTTGGCATTTCTAGACACTTATTATTACAGTTTGTTGGCTCCCTTACATAACCTATTGTTGTATACTGTTTCTCATTACATTTTTCGAATAAAGACTACCCGCTGTTGTGTAGAGTATTTCGTAGTAATAGTAATAATATCATAGATTCAAATATATTGATAATGATGATTACGATTGTTTAATGAAGTAATTACAGATATCATAAATCGAAAGATAATTAATGAATGAATTGATATAAGTAATCATAACAATAACGGATTACGTAATACCTAATAAGAGAACTGAGAATGTAACTAAAAAGTCAAATAATAATTGTATTTGACTGATCAGATGAGTTTGCCATTTAAGTAAGCGTTTAAAGAAACAGGAAATATAATTTAAAATAATTTGTCTGATAAATTTTTATAATACAATAAGAGGACAAAGTTTATTAGAGATATATGATATGGGATGATGTCAGACAAGGCTGCTTACTCTCACCCTTACTCTTCCTGCTGGTAGTTGACTGGATCATGAAGACTACAACATCTCAAAGCAATCTCGGAAAACGGTGGATAACTGTTGTATCTGAGCAGGGATGGCCGATATTATCGATTCTGTTATCTGCAGCGCTATATTCTACAGCTAGCACCCAGCCTTGCCTTAATCTATTGCTCAGGCACAATAATCCGACTGATTTATCAAGAAGCCGACTAGTCACTCACACGCATATATTACAGCGACAACAAATAAACCAATAATATACAAGATATATATGTATAAAGTCTAGCCATTGACTCATATGTCTGTTACACTATAATAACCAATCACATATCGTCTTCGAGATATGTCACCTCTCTTCTTTAGTGTAGGACTTGGCTTTTGGATCAATTTGCCATAGTTCTCTCTGTCTACGCGGTCTACACTTCACTTTATTCTGACCTTCATTTCTTTCCATATGTTGACGCATAGGTGATGACGTAGGTAGTAGTACATCAAATGTATCATACACGATTGCCATGGTAATTCTACTTTTTGAGGGTGGGCCATCATTATCTCTTCTATGTCTCAGTTGATTAATATGTCGTATTATCACCATGTCACCCACCCTTACTTCATATACCACTTTTCCTATCCTAGCAACGATTGTCCCATTTATCCATTTTGGCCTACCAGGCCTGTAATCACGGGCATGGACACAGTCACCGACGTTGAAATCACGAGTTCTCTTATAATCATTTCCGCCATTATTTGATGTCACCTTGACTTTGTCTCTAGGGTGCACAATATCAAAAAATGTCCTCATAGGTCGGCCAAACATAATCTCAGCTGGAGACTTCCCATCTTTTCTATTAAGGCTTGACGTTGTTCAATATGAAATAAGAAATTGTTGCAAAGCTTCCTCATCATTGACAGCTTCTCCTCCCCTCTTTTAACTGGTTTCCAAAATCATCGGAGAATTCTTTCTGAAACTGTTTTATGCAATCTAAGCTATGCTCATTTCCTATGGCTTTCTGTATGGATATATTTGTAATGTTACAACAAACAGAGTTAAGTGGCACATCCCAAAATCCGAGTTTCCAATCTAGTCTATGCCCAGTTAATCGGATTCACAGTTTTTCGAAACAGCATTTACCAAATTCAGACTAACCACAAAAAGTAAGATTCAATAGAACTTCACCAAGGAAGAAACTAGAAAAAGATGCCGAAGGTGGATAGGACACACATTGAAGAAACCATCAAACTGTCACAAGACAAGCACTGACTTGTAATCCTGAAGGTCAAAGGAAAAGAGGAAGACCCAAGAACACATTGGTTCGGGAATTCGAGACAGATATGAAGAGCACTTGGGAAATGCTAGAATGGAAAGCCCATGATAAAATTGGTTGGAGAATGCTGGTCGGTCATACCTCTTTTCAACCGACCCGGTTAGGATGGCAAGATCTTAAGCGACAATTGTTCAAGCTAGTATAGCCCTACCGAGTCATCAAAACAGACAAGTATAAACACCACGTTAATGTAGCATCAACGGTAGGGAAGTTATTGATAAATTATCCTTAATTCTGTTTATGATCATATCTCGTACCATGGAGATAATAATTTTGCAGACTTTGACTAAAATGCTTAAACTTTTTCAAATAAATGGTACGTTGCATCAATTAAGAAAGATAAATGATATTTCAGCGAAGAATTCGTTGAAAAGAAAATTTTCTTCGCTGAAATATCATATCTTTCTTAATAGATGTTGTTCATTTCATTCGTTATCTCAAAATTTACAAGAATCCCATGACAGTAAATGGACTTAATTGGTTTCTGTGATTTTCTGTCAAGTTTGTTTCTTTTTAATTTGAGAATCGTTTTTTCGTAAAACTGTATAAACTAACGATAACATCATAGACATTTTTGGAAGGCGTTTTGTTGCGACCGTATCAACCTGAACCATTGTTCGTCGAAACGTCTTACACTAGACTATGTTGCTAAAATTAAATCGTCTGCCAGAGATTGGTCGAAATCTTTCATTAAGAACACATACTTTCTATGAACTCAAAGATGATAAACGTACCAGATTTAATGAATATTATATTGGGAGACTCAAGAAAAATTACTAACTTTAGGGACTGTTTTTTAGAAGACTGCTTTATTTATTTTGAGTATATGTAAATCGATCATTTCATTTTCGTCACTAACCTGATCTCGTCACCGTAAATCACATTAGACCTATGACCTGTTATCATATTATTTTCCATTCAGTAATAATAATTAATTAACTATGTTTATGTACTCTCAGTTCTTAGCCATTCTCATTTTTCTTTGTATAAATGTTATTTTTTTATTGATCTGCTGTTTGATCAGGTTTTGAGTGTGTATAAACGAAAGAGTAAAATATAATTCAACTGGTTGATAGCTGACTCACTTATCTTGTGTTGTTCTATCTGACGTGGAGATTAAGAATCACTGGGCAGATGTGCGGACATAGAACAACGGCCTTGGTATCTTGTGTGTCAGAAATTTGTTTCGAGCAAGGTTACTGACTCCGTATATCGTGATAGAGTGCAGTTTATGTCAAAACAGTGAGGTAATCGATAGTCTCAAAAAAGCACTCAATATAGACGCATAGTTGATTAAAAGTTTAAAACCGAACGGTTGGCATACTTCTTTTCGTAATACACAGAAAAAATATGTTTCCATTATCACAATATCTCATTATCCACCATCCAGTTACAACTAATCTCTTGGTGTAAAATTCTGTGGTACTTTAACAAATGGGAATAAGCTAAATACCAAAATCCAGTTTGAAAATCTAATCTGTCAGACAAAAGACTTAATCCTTGTATTTAGCCAAGAATTTTAATAATTCAAAACAATCCTCGTAAACTGTTGCAATCAGTACACGTTGACAAAGCCTACAACTACATAACTACTTTCAAAAGAATATGCAGCGTCCCATATTGGACATGAATAACCCACCATACCATTCAGTTATCAAATGGATGGTAGAAATTTTTAAGCAGCTTAAGAATTAACTAGGTAGGTAAAGTACAATAGAATCATTCGATTTTGTTAACTCGGTTTGCAGGAAGTGACTGGCAAAAATAATATCACTCTATGTTGTATCACTCTACACGGATACTTTTCGAACAGATAATAAGCTTTATTGTGATTACAGTGAAGACAATAACCTTGATATTGGTATGTCTAAGAACCTACCCCTATGACGTACCTTCAGTGTACAATTCAGATAAACAGACTCCATAAGTACGAGTTGGTCTTCTGAGTCCTCTTCTTGCTGACTGTTTCATGCCGAAACTTAAGAACTTGATAATCAGGCAAATAATAGATACTTTCCATTCATCATCTACAATAAAAGTAGTGGTCTCAAAGTTATTTTGGATAAATCCAATAAATGTCATCATAAAAATTAAGTTCGCACCAGATTCGGAAAAGGATTTTGAACCTAATTTCGTCGATGTCTTATTACAGGGGAGGCTGGACGGTTCACTCTGAAGACGTATATATATAGAGATCTCTTGGAATGATCTGTGCATCAATTTTCAAGGTTGAGTACCACTCAGAAGCAAAAGGGGTTTAATTCAATCTCGATAAACCCTCATGAAAACGGTTACGCGCCAAGGTTCACAGACAGAAATATGAAAATGAAGTCACAACCTGAAGAAGTTTCAGTAACCGGAAAATCTGCGTCACCTGTGGCGTAGACGAGACATCCGTCTACTGACGAAAGGACGTGTTTACTGCACAGCAGTTCGACTAGTTTTACTTTATGGAAGTGAAACATGGCCATTAAGGATAGAGGATATACGTAGGCTTCTACTATTCGCTCATAGATGTCTTTGAAGCATTCCTCGTGTTTGCTGGGATCAGCGAGTAAGGAATGCGTGGCTTACAACTGATTGACACTAGGTTAGGTTACTAAGCCATATTATTATGACGAGATAAATTTAACAAAACGAATGTCAGAATATGGTACGATCGTAAATTAAAATGACTATTTGAAAGGATAAAGCAACTTCTCATTTGGAAGAATACAAATAGTAAATGTACAATCTAAACTGTTACTGGTTCGCAGCCATGTCACCCAATGACTGCAAATACTGTCCGCGATTTTCACAAGAACACCGACAAAGTAGTTAGTAGTCAGTCAGTTACAACGTAGAACTTTGTACATGCGTACATCAGTTCAAGTTGCCATGCCTCAATTAGCAGATAGAGATTAAATTTTCGGACCAAATCCCAGAGTAGGGGAGGTAGTAACAGAGTAAGTACTAATGGAAAGGCATAGAGATCAGAGATGAGATTTGAGATAAAAAGTGATTCAGTTAAGAGTAGATTATAATAAGCTCAAAAATTAGAATTTGGAGGAAGACAAGGAGTGGATGCACCTGCGCCATTGCAATCGATTTTGAGCCATATCACCTAAAGTCTCTAACCATTTGTTACGATCATCGTGTGGGCCCCAACCAGGTAGTCTACATCTATTAACATGGCTTAGCCCAATTGTCAATGTCTTCATGGATTGGTGCCATGTTTTTGTTTGGCCACCCCTAGCTTTCTTCCAGCCTACTCCTACACCAGACAACATTGCTCGTCGAGGTAGACGGTGGTCAGGCATACGCAACACATGTCCTAACCACCTCAGCTGGTGAAGATTCACTACTTCATCAATAGCCTTACCGTATTTACCTAGTACTTTATTCCTAACCCATGCATTGCTTACTCGGTTGTCCCAGCAAACACGAGCAATGTTTCGGAGACATCTATGATCGAATAGTAGAAGCCTACGTCTATCCTCTATCCTTAATGGCCATGTTTCACTTCCATAAAGTAAAACTAGTCGAACTGCTGTGCAGTAAACACGTCCTTTCCTCAGTAGACGGATGTCTCGTCTACGCTACAAGTGACGCAGACTGACAAAAGCCAATCAAGCCTTCTGCATACGAGCCAGAATTTTATTAAACATAAGATCATCAAGACTAATGAGGCTTACGAGATAAATGAAGCGGTCAACACATTCAACTATTTTACTTCTGATCACTAATTTCTGTGCTGAATTTAGTCAATCCTGAAGGTACGTTTTACATTTGGATGGGGAAAATCACATCCCAAACATGCAAACATGGATGCTTAAGGTAGTCAGAATATTCTGTATATTATCAGCATCTTCACCCAATAGAACTATATCATCTGCATATTCTAGGTCAGCAAGTTTATCTCATGGAAAATGATCAACCCTGGAGAAATCAGACGATGATAATGATAGCACTAGAAGTATATCAATGATAAAACTAAATAAAAATGGGGGAAGCGGACAACCTTGACGAACACCACTTGATGTGGTCAATTCCAACGAATATCCGCCATAAGCTCTGATTCCACATGTGGTATTCGAGTAGAGAGCTTGTATAAGGTAAATGTAATTCTCCGATAAGCCTTTCACTGATAGACATTGCCACATAACCTTACGATCGACAGAGTTAAACACTGCCTCGAGGTCAAGGAATACAGCTATTGTTGGGCGTCTGAAAGTGTGCCTATGTTCCAGAACCTGCCTAAGTGTGAATATTTGGTCTATACAACCACGTCCGGGTCTGAAACCACCTTCGTTTTCTCGAGTTTGCTCTTCACGAGCTTTAGTTAGACGTCTAAGTATTATTGAAGCTAATATTTTAGACACTATGTTCGTTAAACTGATTCCTCGGTAATTGTCACACGAGGACTTCTGTCCTTTCTTAAAGACCGGAATGGTTAGTGTTCGAGACCAGTCAGGTGAGATTACGTCCAGTTCCCAGATTCTAACCAAAATCTCAGTTAATCTCGCTGCTAAGGCTTGACCAACTTCCTTAAATATCTCAGGGGTTAATACATCAGGTCCAGCTGCTCTCCCTCGCTTTAAGAACCCTATAGTCTTCTCAACCTCACTAAGACTTGAGGGACCAATATTAATTTGCCATTCAGATTGTTTGGGGATGGTGGGCAACAGGGATGGCGCCGAGAGCCAGCTGAACTGCTCAAAAGGTGTTCTGCCCATCGATCTAATCTTCTGGATTGACAATTAATAGTGGTCCCTTCTGTTTCCAAGATAGTTTCACAGTTGGATTTCTGATACCCGTCTCCTTGATAAATCTGAACAGTTACTTACTGTTATCTATTGCCGCTGCCTTTTCCATCTTTTTAGCTTACACCACCCACCACTGCTCACAATCATCGAGCAAGCTTTTAACCAGTTTGTATTTAAGTTGCCTTCGATCCTCATCGTGTTCAGAACCAGACGGAATGCGTTGTTGAGCATCTATCAGTTCAGTAGATGCAATTGAAACCCACTGAGTTTTCTTAACTTTTTGGTTTAGTTTACTAGTAGATATCACTGCTGTTTCAACAGCTTTTTGTATATGATGCCAATCTGACTCGGGGTGAGTATCACTTACATAGTTGACTAATTGGTTTTCTAGTTGTTCCTGAAATGTATTCTTGAATTTTTCATCATCAAGTTGAATTCTGAAGGGAATCCTTGCTGTGGATCTTTTACGTCCAGTGAGACGCAGACTAATACGCGCTTTTACTAAATTATGATCTGAATTTGAACATGTACTACAAAATGAGCGGCAGTCTTCTATTGATGGTACCGTGGTCTATGTGAGTTCAGCGTTGGGTTGATTGTAAGGGTCGCCATGTCAACTGATGTCTTTCCTTATGTTTAAAGTTAGTGCTTGCAAGAAATAGACGGTTATCTGAACATAGTTGCAGTAAACGGTCGCCATTATCTGTTCGTTGAGTTTCAACGCCATAGGATCCACCTAGCTACCTTTAAGTTTCGCTTGATCACCAAACACTATTACTACATCGATACGCTTAGCTTTGCGAGGAAGGTTAGAAGGCTTTCTGTAAAATTCATCTTTTACTTCTTCTGAGCTGCAATCAGTGGGAGCGTAGGTAGAGACGACGAAGAAGCAACGGCGTGTGTCCCTATCTTTTCGAGTTCTTACTGTTCCGTTTGGTCGGACAGAGCACAAGCGACTGTCTATTGGAATCCAGTCAAGCAGAGCCTGTTCAGCTTTTGAGCTTAGTGCTATACCTACACCAGCATGGGATCGAGTGGAAGCGGTAGGGTCTCCGGAAACACGAAGGGCGAATCATGCCGGTTCTTTATTTTAGCAAGGTGAAGTTAAGCGAATGATTATACTTAGATCCCGTATACGTGTTTCGGAGACGCAACAGACATCGATGGAGCGGGATTCTAGAGTCATACCTAAGGATGCTTGTTATCTTATTCGATACACAGTTCAAACGTTATAAGCTCCGATATATGGTTTAGTGCGAGGTTTCAGGATACCAGGAATAACATCTGGTGAACTCGAACCATTAGCATTAGAGGCGTCAGGTAATAAATTTATGCAAGAATGGTAAGTCACAGGGATAAAAGAGTTATTAGAAGTTGAGGGTGGGATTCGACCTGGGACAAGATGATCTCATCTGTTGTTAGATGTATGAGGGCGGTTTTCATCTCCTGGCTGCTCACACCATAGAGGAGTATTACTTCTTGAGGTACCTGAAAAGGAAATTGGGTTGGTGTTTGTCATGGTAACCTGGGAGCGCCATCACAGAGCCCATGGGACTATTGCTCGAGGCCGATCACTCATGACCATTTCAAAGGAAGTGTTAGCTCCGTTCTTTAAAAGGTCTTACCGCCGGAGGCGAAAATCCGTCGAGTAAGGTGAGGTGTGACATTTGTTGGGTCGACCTTTTCTAACGCCTTTCTTTCGTTAAGACAGCATCACCGCAGATGCTGGTTATCTGAGGGAAACACCTTACTACTGTCACACCCCACTGTAGTCAGCAGCACAACTTCGCCCTCGGATCTTAGGTTTCTGCCTTTAGCCTTATCACTCTCTAGAGGACGTGCTTGGCATGATAGGACCTAGAGGGACATGCGTTCCAGCCAATATAGCTCGAATGTGTCATCACGTCAAGGTGGCAGCTACGGTCGGGAAAGTAGTTAGTACCTTAAACACAGCTCATAAAGACAGCCAACAACTTAAAGGACTTATGCTACATATCAGTTTGACCCTACCTACTTATCTACTTTCCTACTCTAGCTAATATCATGTGTCCAGGTAGGCGGTGACTAAATATACATAACAAATATAATAACCTCCTTGGTCGAAAAAGATTCATAACTTCACCAATCAATCCACCTTCTTCGCCTTGTGTACTATGTAGCTTCACCACTACTTACTCTACAGTTCCACGATGTGAATGATGCTTAGAAGTTAAAGACCAAAAACATGCAGCTTATGCATGTCTTTTATTTTTATAGCTCATGTTTCATAATACAAAGCGGATTAAAGTGCAATATTCATGTCCTCTGTTTAGTAAACAGATATCTCGCCAATGCCACACACAAACGGGCTTTCTGTAAAACTGAGTGATTATTTGCAGACTCATAAATCAAAAGAATTAATGCTCTAAATGTACGCTATCAAATAAGATCAATCACTTGTAAAGAAGATATTTTATTGCAACTGATGTTTGAACAAAAACATTCACAAAAAATAAATAACATATAGTAGATTAGTGAAAATGTATTATCGAAGTGATTATTTAAAGTAATCCTGAATAAATCGAGTGGAAACAGATCTTCAGTTGATTCAGCTACACATGAAAAATTCATCTTAAATTATAAAGATAGTGAAAAAATAAACAGCGATAACTTATTAACATTATGAGAAACAAAACAAAAGCGTTAGACAATATGAAAATTCAACTTCCAATAAACTGTAAATGCTATTTATTAATCATGACGTTTTAGTCTCAATCCTTCGAAACCTGTCTCATCGGTAGTTGTACTCATCCAGAGCAGTAAACTATTTGAACTTCACGTATTCTATGGTACATTATACGTAGCTGGTTAGCCTCCGTGGCGTTGTCACATCAACTTTCCTACTAAGTCAACAGGACGTTCGATTTCTAGTTACTAAGTTAAAAGTTCGAACACTGCTTTGCGAATTTTTATTTAGGCAACCACCGAGTGGCATAAAAAGCTCTTACACTTATAGTGTGACTCGAAGAAAAGTTACATAAATCTGTACTAGGTAAATGACGTAAAAGCTGAGTGCCATAAAGAGACAGTGGAGGTTATGAACAAATGAACTTAAATCAAATTGAATGTGTTTTTCTATTATTCTGGATAAAATAAAAAAGTTAACTGTAATGCTAAAACCTGATTCTATAAGAACGCAGTAAGTAAAGTTGAAAAAAGATCAATAGAAACCTAATACGAATAAAAAAGCTGACTTTAATCAGTGAGGAAGTCAGTCAGTCAGTTACAACGTAGAACTTTGTACATGCGTACATCAGTTCAAGTTGCCATGCCTCAATTAGCAGATAGAGATTAAATTTTCGGACCAAATCCCAGAGTAGGGGAGGTAGTAACAGAGTAAGTACTAATGGAAAGGCATAGAGATCAGAGATGAGATTTGAGATAAAAAGTGATTCAGTTAAGAGTAGATTATAATAAGCTCAAAAATTAGAATTTGGAGGAAGACAAGGAGTGGATGCACCTGCGCCATTGCAATCGATTTTGAGCCATATCACCTAAAGTCTCTAACCATTTGTTACGATCATCGTGTGGGCCCCAACCAGGTAGTCTACATCTATTAACATGGCTTAGCCCAATTGTCAATGTCTTCATGGATTGGTGCCATGTTTTTGTTTGGCCACCCCTAGCTTTCTTCCAGCCTACTCCTACACCAGACAACATTGCTCGTCGAGGTAGACGGTGGTCAGGCATACGCAACACATGTCCTAACCACCTCAGCTGGTGAAGATTCACTACTTCATCAATAGCCTTACCGTATTTACCTAGTACTTTATTCCTAACCCATGCATTGCTTACTCGGTTGTCCCAGCAAACACGAGCAATGTTTCGGAGACATCTATGATCGAATACTAGGATCCTACAAATATCCTCTATCCTTAAAGGCCATGTTTCACTTCCATTAAGTAAAACGGATCTGACTGCTGCACAGTAAACGCGTCCTTTTGTCATTAAACGAATGTCTCGCCTACGCCACAAGTGACGCAGGTTGGCAAAAGCCGATCGGGCCTTATGTATACGTGCCGAGATTTCATCGGACACTAGACCGTTAGGACTGATGAGGCTCCCTAGATAAGTAAAACGGTTAACGCATTCAATAGTTTCACGCCCTATCACTAACTTTGGTGCCGAATTAAGCCAGTCCTGAAGTAACATTTTACATTTGGATGGAGAGAATCGCATCCCAAACATGCTTACGTTCAAGTTTAAGGTAGTCAAAAAATTCTGCATTTTATCAGCATCTTCATTCAGTAGAACTATATCATCGGCATATTCTAAGTCAGTAAGTTTATCTCCTGGAAAGAGGTCAACCCTGGAGAAATCAGACGATGATAATGATAGCACTAGAAGTATATCAATGATAAAACTAAATAAAAATGGGGGAAGCGGACAACCTTGACGAACACCACTTGATGTGGTCAATTCCAACGAATATCCGCCATAAGCTCTGATTCCACATGTGGTATTCGAGTAGAGAGCTTGTATAAGGTAAATGTAATTCTCCGATAAGCCTTTCACTGATAGACATTGCCACATAACCTTACGATCGACAGAGTTAAACACTGCCTCGAGGTCAAGGAATACAGCTATTGTTGGGCGTCTGAAAGTGTGCCTATGTTCCAGAACCTGCCTAAGTGTGAATATTTGGTCTATACAACCACGTCCGGGTCTGAAACCACCTTCGTTTTCTCGAGTTTGCTCTTCACGAGCTTTAGTTAGACGTCTAAGTATTATTGAAGCTAATATTTTAGACACTATGTTCGTTAAACTGATTCCTCGGTAATTGTCACACGAGGACTTCTGTCCACGGTTAGAGACCAGGTGAGATACCAGTAGATTCTAACAAAATCAGTCGCTGTAATGACAATCCTTTAAATCTAGGGCAAATCATGCGCTAAAATAGACTACACCTACTGAGATTTGGGGCCAATGTGTGCCATAATTGTGGGATTCATGATACGGTAAGAGCCAAGGGAACAAGTATTCAGAAAGATCATCGCGATATGCAAGCCCGACAAACATGCTAAAATTGAAATCACGGGCAAAGTGTGCGGGTTCTGAACGTGCAACATAGTGGCTGAGGATCAAATGCTTTAACTAATGAGTCATAACATAATAAATGTGGTATTGAAACCTCGCTAAAGGTCTAATACTCAAACACTTTTGGTTAGGATACATCTTACGAGGAACAACCATTTGAATCGATAATATCAAGTATTCTTATTCAACTGTTGTATAGATATGTGAGCAGAAACACTATAAACTTTGTCTGAATTCTTGAAGAATGGTATCTTATGAAAATATCTCCTCGTTAATTCAGAGTAGGCGAATGTGATTAAGACTAATGAGATTAAAAATACTATGCGTTGCGAACATAAGAATATTTCAGGTGTTTTAATTATTGTGGTACATAGAACTGCTTGCGTGTTGATTATTATTCATTCCAGATGTTACAATCGCAAGAGAAGTAGTTGGGAGCATCTACTGTAAATCTAATTAGTAATAGTGACTGGTAACTGACAAAATCTCAACACGAACACAGAATAAACTTGTTTAGTACCTACTAAAAATCCGCCCGCAGCTCTTCTTGGGTTGTTGCCGGTCTCAAGCCCGGGTAAAGGAGGAGGGTTGGGCATAGGGCTAGCACCCCTATCCCGTAAAACACAAGTTTGCTAAAAAAAAACGCTAACCAGATTAAACAAACTTAACCATTTAAACTCTGCCCTGGAAGTGGAAGGAATCTATATGACGCTTCATGATGAAAGCCGAGATTCTTCGGAAGTCATGAGGCCAATGCCACCCCTTCTAACGACCAGAGCAAACATTTTATAGGTACATGGAATGTTCGGACAATGTGGGAGACAGGGAAGATCAGCCAGATAGCAGCAGAAATGAAGAGATACAATTTAACTGTGCTCGGGATCAGCGAAACGCAGACAGACAGACAGACAGATACAACGTAGAACTTCGTACGTACGTACATCAGTTCAGGTTGCCATACCACATCAGCACAGAGACGCAACTGTCAGTTCAAATCCAAGAGTGATAGCGATAGTAGAAGTATTAGCAGTAATGCAGAAAATTAGGGAGCGAAGATATCATTCGAAAAGTATAATTCAGTGAGATAAATTTGAAAGGAGAAAGATAGAGAATTCAGAAGGTTAGATTTTGAGAGAACACAAAGAGTGGATGCACCTGCGCCATTGCAAACGATTCTGAGCCATGTCATTCAAGGTCTCTAACCATTGGTGACTTTCGTCTCGCGGACCCCAACCACGTAGCCTACATCTACCAACATGACTTAGTCCACTTGTCAGTGACTTCACCGATTTCTGCCATGTTTTGGTTTGGCCGCCCCTAGCTTTCTTCCAACCTATTCCTACGCCGAAAAACATAGCTCGTCAAGGCAGACAGTAGTTAGACATGCGTAACACATGTCCCAACCACCTCAACTGATGAAGTTTCAATACTTCATCTATTGATTTGCCCTCCTTTCCTAGCGAAACGCATTGGACTCAAACTGGACAGAAAACATTAGCCACGGGAGAGGTGCTACTATATTCCGGGCACGAAGAGGAAAATGCCCCACACACCCAAGGAGTTGCTCTGATGCTGTCTAAGAAAGAGCGCAATGCACTGGTAGGATGGGAACCACATGGACCCAGGATCATCAAAGCATCTTTCAAGACAATGAAGAAGGGGATTACAATGAACATCATCCAGTGTTATGCACCCACCAACGACGAGGACAAATATCAGTTTTATGAAAGGCTGCAGTCAATTATAGCGAAGTGTCCAGGAAAGGATCTGACAATCCTAATGGGGGACCTAAACGCCAAAGTCGTAATGGACAACACCAGATACGAAGACATCATGGGATGACAAGGACTGGGAGAAAGAAATGAGAATGGTGAAAGATTTACAAATCTATGCGCTTTCAATAAAATGGTCATAGGTGGTACAATATTTCCCCACAAACGCATGCACAAGGTTACATGGGTCTCACGGAGAATCAAATTGATCATATATGCATCAATAAAAAAATCAGAAGATCAATGGAAGATGTGAGAACCAGGAGAAGAGCTGATGTAACTCCAGATCACCACCTAGTGGTTGCCAAAATGAAGCTGAAGCTAAAGAAGCAATGGATAACTGGAGTAACAGCATTAAAACGGTTCAATACAGCCTCTCTTCGGGATACTGACAAACTCAAGGAATTCAAAATAACTCTCAACAACAGGTTTCAAGCCTTACAAGATCTGCTGAACGAGGAAGAAACCACTATGGAGGACAACCGGGAAGGAATCAAAGAGGCACTAACTTCAACGTGTCAAGAGGCTCTGGGCTGCAAGAACCACCATTATAAGGAATGGATTTCCACAGAGACTATGGCCAAAATTCAACAAAGGAGGAACAAGAAGGCAGAAATCAACAACAGCCGAACTAGAGCAGAAAAAATCAAGGCACAAACTGAATACACAGAAGCAAATAAACAAGTAAAGAAGAGCATTCGAGCCGACAAACGGAAGTATATCGAAGGCCTTACAACGACAGCGGAAAAAGCTGCAAGAGAAGGAAATATGAAACAGCTATACGACGCAACGACGAAACTGGCAGGCAAATATAGTAAACCAGAACGACCGGTCAGGAACAAAAAAGGCAAGCTAATCCCCCAGATTCAAGAACAAAGAAACAGATGGGTAGAACATTTTGAGGAACTCTTGAATAGACCAGCTCCACCGAACCCACCAGACATCGAAGCAGCATCTACAGACCTCCCGATTGATGTCAATCCACCAACGATGGAAGAAATCAAGATAGCCATCAGACAGATCAAAAGTGGGAAAGCAGCAGGACCTGACAATATACCAGCTGAAGCACTCAAGTCAGACATAGACATAATGGCAAGGATGCTCCACGTTTTATTCAAGAGGATCTGGGAGGAAGAACAGGTGCCGGCAGACTGGAAAGAAGGATACCTTATCAAGATACCAAAGAAAGGAGATTTGAGCAAATGCGAGAACTACAGAGGAATCACATTATTGTCAGTACCAGGGAAAGTCTTCAACAGAGTGTTGTTGAACAGAATGAAAGATTCAGTGGATGCTCAACTTCGAGATCAACAGGCTGGTTACCGTAAGGATCGGTCATGCACAGACCAAATCGCAACATTACGCATCATCGTTGAACAATCAATTGAATGGATTTCGTCACTGTACATCAACTTCATTTATTATGAGAAGGCGTTTGACAGCGTAGATAGGAAATCGCTATGAAAACTTCTTCGACATTACGGTGTACCAGAGAAACTCGTCAACATCATCCGGAATTCTCACGACGGACTACAGTGCAAAATTGTGCATGGAGGACAGCTGACAAATGCATTCTCAGTAAGAACCGGTGTCAGACAAGGCTGTCTGCTCTCGCCCTTCCTCTTCCTCCTAGTGGTCGACTGGATCATGAAAACCTCTACATCTGGGGAGAAGCACGGGATTCAATGGACAAGTAGGATGCAACTTGATGATCTGCTTTTCGCGGATGATCTAGCACTTCTATCCCATACACAACAGCAAATGCAAGTGAAGACAACCAAAGTAGCAGCAACCTCAGCATCAATAGGCCTGAACATACATAAGGGAAAGAGCAAGATCCTCAAATTCAACACCGAGAGCACCGACCTAATTGAACTTGATGGTGAAACTCTGGAAGAAGTGGATACCTTTACATACCTGGGGAGCATCATCGATGAACAAGGAGGATCCGATGCAGATGTAAGGGCAAGGATCGGCAAAGCCAGGGCAGCATTCCTACAGTTGAAAAATATATGGGACTCCAAACAACTGTCTACCAACCTCAAAGTTAGACTCTTCAACTCGAACGTCAAGTCAGTTCTTCTGTATGGAGCTGAAACGTGGAGAACTACTGTAAACATCCTCAGGAAAGTACAGGTATTTATCAACAACTGTCTAGGCAGAATATTGAATGTCTGCTGGCCGGAAACCATCAGCAACAGCCTACTTTGGAAGAGAACAAACCAACTTCCAGCTGAAGAGGAAATCAGGAAACGACGTCGGAAATGGATAGGACATACATTGCGGAAATCATCTGATTGCATCACAAGATAAGAATTAACTTGGAATCCTGTTGAAAAACGGAAAAGAAGAAGGCTAAAGAACACACTGCGTCGAGAACTGGAAGCAGACATAAAAAGGATGAACAGTAACTGGAGACAGCTGGAAAGGATTGCTGAGGACAGAGTTGAATGGAGAATACTGGTGAGCGGGGTAACAGGCGTAAGTAAGTAAGTAAGTACCTACTAAATTACTCTCATTATATCACACAAATTTCCATACGTTGATTAAAGAGTGAGTATATTGTTCAGCAGTTAGCTTTACTTCAAGGACATGAAACATGGTCCTTAAATGCAAGGAAAATGCCTAATTTATAAATTTGAAACTAATGTTCTCTTCGAGTGTAATCATATAGCGCATACTACTAGATTGATGATAATGTAAACATTCATAGAAATGAGATGACAGACACATGTAACTTAGCAGTCCAACCATATAAATTGCTGAACTTTTATCCAATAAAATAATAATCGGCCTTTTCAAAAGTTTAAACAAATCTTGTTGTGATCCATAAAACAAGATAATACAATAACCAGAAATAATAAATCTGGTAGTAAATTTGGCATACAAACATAGAACAACACGGAAGAGAAGTACAGACGGTATTAATCCTTACTTCGTGTGAATGTTTAATTAATCAATGAAATTTGAAACGGACAACAATGTTAACTGACCTAATAAGTGCGCATTTTTGGAGGAACAGTTGGACAACTTTTAGAATCCAAAGTGGCATCAATTACAGGCCGATATTCCAATTTCACAGCACCGGTATTAACATCCTGATAGGATAGAGTATGCTTTCGCCAATGTTCTTCAAAAGGTTTGGCTTTTTGTCCATCAATAGGTTTTGAGTAGTCGAATTCATCTAGCCGATTAGGAAAATCTTCACGTGCATGAGCACCACGTGACTCTTTACGAGCCTCTGCTCCAACAATAGTCTAAAACCACACAAAGTCCAAACAAGAGAAAACATGAGACTTAGTATATACCTTATCACATCACACCATTTATGACTAACAGAAATAAAGACCCGTGTCAACTTATGTTAAGAATACTCAACTACCGTATACCTAGACGCGTCTCTTGATGGCTGGGAGAAAGTCTAGTGGTTAAACTAAGATAAGGCGTCAGTCCATAGTCATCGATTTTCGGCCTGAGCCATGTTAGTAGGTGCGAATTATCTGGTCGCAGACCATAAGTGATACGGCTGAAAATGGACCATAATAATCCAGATTCATTTACACCATATCTAGGTCTTGAATTCAAGTATTCCTTCATATATAACTTTTCACTTAATCTAAGCATATCCCCAATATTTAGTCTTCCTCATTATCGTCGCGACTACATTACTTCATCTTGTTAATTTTATCTCACTGTGTTGATGCAGCATAGCAACTTGAGCCAACACGTATTTGTGTCAAGCTCCATGATGATCACAGCTGATTATCATCTTTAACAGAGAAAAATCGAGAAACACATTTATTTAAAAGTCAGATACTGTCATATGGTTTGTGTTGGAATTAAGATTTTACATTGTTGATCATTAAGTCGAAAGTCTTCTAGTCCAGTAAATTGCTTTATGCGACCTTATAGTTTATACACTCCAGCTTGATAATTCATTTAGTTGTTAGACAAGTAGACAATCGTCTTTGTCATTGTGAAATACACGATAGACTTACATGCAAACAATGGTGCGATTCCAAGTAAATAGTTTTCATGCTTACAAGCAAATTATCTGGACTTTATAATGTTAGGACACAATAAAACAAGAAGTATCAACAATTTAATTACAGTCAATGATTAGTTCCAATAGATATAAGTATAATTTCTTATAGAATTAATTAACCCAATTACCTCAAAAACTATAGTCGATGCTTATCGCAGAAACATACGTCAACATAAAAGCAGTGAATCCAGACAGATTAAGCCAAAAATTATCAATTATTTAGACCAAGTGAAAAATTTGCTAGAGTAAACCGTGGATTGAAACGACTATTAAGACATCATAATGTTATATCTTATAAAAACATACCTGCAAAGCATTTAGCATCAAATTCTGTAATTCTAATGCCTCCATCAGATCACTATTCCAATATTTTGCTACGATCACTAACTTTCAAATCATTCATTCGAGAAGTATATAACTCATACATTTTTCTGCAGCCTTCTTTGAGTGTAGGACCATCACGGAATACTGCCGCATACTCCTGCATTGTTCGCTGCATTTCTAAGCGAACCTGAATGTTAATGATAAAAAAATGTTAAGTGCGTGAATAGAGGCAAATTGTTTATTTATTATATATTCTCGATAATGGAGACATTCAGTAGGTGCTTTACATTGCCTGGAGTGAAATAATACTCTGAAAATTGATTCCAACGACATTTACCTGAGCCACAGAATGGAGCTGATCTCGCAAACCCTATTACTTAATTATGACATTGTATTAGCCTTGAGGTGCAACAAGCTCAGGATATCCTCGATCGTGCGGTGACTTAGTGATCAAAGCGTTCAACTTTTAACCACTAAGTTATAAACCCAAGTCCCCCGTCACCAACTCCGAATTTAAGCAGCTGAGTAATATCACTAGCCGTCAAACAAAATGATGTACAATGGCGACTACATGAATCTATACTTGTGAATTACACTACATGACCGTCTATCAAGCAGCGACTTTTATTTTGTAGCAGCTTACTTTGAGCTATTCCACTATTAGAACATAGTCATTAAGCTCGAGATATACTGAGATGGCAAACTTTAAACCAAAGATACCAATTTCAACAATGATTTTCCGACGGGGGATACCAAATGAACAATATCGAAGATAGATGTTATTCCCCACTAAAAGAAAATAATTTAACAGATACGAGTGCGGATCCTCATTAATTCAAGTAGATAAATTACATACAATTTACCTTAACGTATTCTACTGATTGGAGGTTAGTTTAGAAGGCAACGAATAGTAGACAGGGTTAAGCATGTATATGGATGGTTTCTTGGATAATCTACATCAATGACGGCTTCGCATTGATTACAGTAAAGCTTAAATGAACTATCGTATATTGTGTTCTAAAGCTTATATATTCTATTACTCTTTTCTATTCTTTTCTCAAACAGTGTCTAGCCTACGTTCTTTATAGTGTAATTGATTTTTTGTGATCATATACAGAGATCAGATAAAATTAATTTATGATAAGTTTTGTGACGGTATTGTCAGTTATAAAAGCACTTCTCCTGAGAATAATCTTTGCTGTCCAGCTTTTAGCCAATGGGTTTCACTTATTCCAAGTGTCTTCAGGTTGTATCTTTTCATTTCTTTAGTTATTTACATGCTTCTCCCACATCGTGCGGACATTCTATGTACCCATATTAATGGTTGCTTTGGCGACATCGGCCTCATGGCTCCCGAAAAAACTCGGCTTTCACCGTGAGGCCTCATAACAGATCTTTAAACTTCCAGGGCAGAGTTAAAGTGGTTACAAAGGTTTTTACTGGTTGTTGTTTTACGGGATGGGGTTGCTAACCCCATACCCAACCCTCCTCCTTTATCCGGGCTTGGGACTGGCAGTAACCCTAGAGGGGCTTTAGGCGGAGAATACTGGTCAGCGGCCTATGCTCCACATGGGGTAATAGGCATTGATTGATTATCAGTTATGACCTTAATCTTAGAAGTATTTTTCCCTAGTGAGCACTCTAGAAGTCAAATGGTATAACTAAGGATGACTCGTAACCTAGACTAAACTAGTAAGCTGTGCACCAATTATAAGTATACACTGTTTTGAAAAGCTGTTTAGAAACTGATAGTCACAACTAGTCGGTGGTTTGTTAGAACTAAATTTGTGTTTGCCAAAAAATGTTTGTCAGTCATGTATATATTTTTATTAACAACTTGAATGTGGGTTCTTTGATTGAACAATAGATCGTTTTAATTACTGATTAAGTTAGCTATCGTGAGTAGTTGGCATTTTCTCACTTCACACTACTCCATTCAATGAATACATTTACCTCTAGCCGCTTAAATGTGTTGTAAAAACACTATTTTAAACGGAAGCTACGTAAGAATATGAAGGTTACTTGATAAATTGCACTATAATTAAGGTGTGACAACGGAGTAACTGTGTTCAGGTATTGTGACTTCTGCCCAACGCATCGACACGAAAGGATTTGTTCAGGTATATCACCTTCACATAACAAAATCAGACCCGACTTACTTGAGCAACTGAATATTTTCCATTCGCCGTGCGAAGTTTTTCATAGTTAGCGATAGAGGCCGCTCCAGTATCTGCTTTCAATTCCGGACCTGCGTCTCCAGGTTTATGTTTAGCAGCAATATCCAGAGCACATGCACGGCCAAATACAACTATATCAAGTAATGAATTGGCTCCTAACCGATTAGCACCATGAACTGACGCAGAAGCAGCTTCACCAGCGGCATACAATCCTGGAACAACTTTCTCCTTTTTAGCGACAGGATCATATGTCAAAACCTGGAGAGCAGTACAATGTGCAGTGAAATAATGTTTTTTTTTTCAATTACTTAAATCTAGAAAGATTTAATGCCGAATATTTTCTAAACAAGCAGTAAAATAACCATTTGGTGATCATCATTAACAATGATTAATTCGTGTAAAGTAGTTTTCGAGTATCAATATTCGGTGTTAAGCTGCTCATGTCAAACAGTTTACAGAATTGTTATCAACTACTCTGCCCCGATATCAATCATGATTACCGTAAGTCGGTAGGTCGATGAATCGGTACTTATAAACTGTGGTTGAGGTTCACTGATACAGAAAAACAGTTTAAGACCTAGCAAAAATATGCATTATCTTATGCTGCTACACATACAGTATGAAAACAAGAAGTGAACAAAATGTTCAAAAATGAGAAGTTTGTGGATGAAGATTTTTAATTCAATACTTAAAATTTGAAGGAATGTAAAGAATAGAAACTATCGGGGATCGCCTACAATTATTAACCACTAATTGGGAATGGAATGGTAACAATAGGAAGGGCTGACGCTCCAGAACAAGAAAATCATTTGACGAAACAAATTTCAACATACAGGAATCTGTTATTTCTGGGACAATGACCAAGTCATGATGTTAGTTGACCTAAAATACTTTAACAAGTATCGTCAGTCAATTAAAAACCAAGGTAATGAGACCCTTTGATTGTGAAATGTTCACGAAATGCACACATGATATATTGTACATCTAATCTTGCTTTGTACACAGAGGTTAGTGACAGGCACCAACAGTGTGAATTGACTGTCGATGATCATAAACGTGGAAACATTACTTGTTAGGTAGATCGTGCTGAGTAAGACAGTCTCCTAAGCTTTAGTAAAAAGCAAGAAAACAATAGACACAAAATGAATGTATAATCCTTAAGAAACGCGAAACTGCTTTTGACAAGTTTGAAACAAATGATATAATAAGTATGATTATGATGATTATAATGTATTATTTGTCCCTTGTTACTCCTAAGAAATATGAATTTACGTGTCATTTTGCTGTATTTATATCTTTGTAATGACAAAAAGGTTAAAGATCTAAAATTTCCTAGTAGAGTAGAGTACTGTGGTCAACAAATGGACTAATATACTCACAATATCGAAAATATGTGAATAAGGTAACGAGAAGACGTATACTAGTAACATCTGTGTTAAATATCCAACCAACCTGTCCTTTGTAATTAGTGGGAATTCCTCCCATATTATAGTGGACGGTAGGCAATACAGGAATAGGATCTCTTGTAACATCAACACCAGCAAATATTTTTGCTGTTTCTGATATGCCAGGGAGTCGACTGAAAAGCTGTTCAGCAGGAAGATGAGAAAGTTTCAAAAATATATGGTCTTTTCTAGGGCCAACTCCTCGTCCTTCGCGGATCTCAATTGTCATCGCCCTTGAAACTACGTCGCGAGAAGCTAGGTCTTTAGCATTAGGAGCGTATCTTTCCATAAATCTCTCTCCTTTACTGTTGATGAGGTAACCGCCCTCACCTCGACAGCCTTCAGTGATCAAGCATCCAGCACCATAAATTCCTTCGGAATTACTTGCAATATTTACACTTACCAGTAGGATGAAATTGAACAAACTCCATATCCTGATTGGGCAACCCAGCCCGTGTGACCATTGCCGTTCCATCACCTGTGCAAGTATGTGCTGAAGTACAAGAAAAGTAGGTACGGCCATAACCCCTATCTGATAAAAGCAAATCTAACGACATACCCTGTGGCAAGAATTGTATTTCTAGAACGGAAACGATGGAGAGTTCCATCCTCTAAGCACACGGCAATGACACCCCGACACTCACCATTTTCCATTAGTAGATCCAATACGAAATATTCGATGAAATAGGTAGCATCATAACGCAATGACCGACCATATAATGTATGAAGAAGCGAATGTCCAGTGCGATCAGCAACTGCACAACACCTATGAGCCTGACCACCACGTCCATAATCTATGCTTTGACCACCGAATGCTCGCTGGTATATTTTACCATTTTCCAAACGACTAAAAGGTACTCCATAGTTTTCCAATTCGATGACGGCTTTTGGAGCCTCCTCGCACATATATTGAATAGCATCCTGATCACCCAACCAATCGGAGCCTTTAACTGTGTCATACATATGGAAACGCCAGTCATCGGCCTCCATATTACCGAGAGCAGCATTTATCCCACCTTGGGCAGCAACAGTGTGAGACCTGGTAGGGAATAATTTTGTTATAATAGCAGTTTTGAATCCTTCATTTGCTAGGCCGAAACCTGCACGTAGACCAGCTCCACCTGCACCAACGACTACCGCATCAAATGAGTGGTCAATAATAGTGTATCCGCTTGTAAAACTTAATTTTCGACATTTTAAAGACTGGTGAAAATTGAATAGACAGTTTAGTCTAGTGGCTTTGCAAATAGAGCTCAAGGACAGTGTCAGATAAACCATATTAAGCGCCTACCGAAACAGTGCAAATTCCAAGTGGCTTCAATATCAGCTTCGCTTGATAGAACTTTCAAACTGTCACTCCATGAGATCTGTATCCAAATGGTAGGAGTGTTCTTGGTTTTTAAGAGTGCAACGCTGGTTATATTGTATCTGGAACTGCGAAGAAAAATTGTTGAATCAAGAGTAAAAAATAGGAGTAACTCCTACAGTATTGTCCCATAGTGCCTGTACAGTCTAGATGTGCATCAAGCCTTCTCTTGAATAAAACAGCGAAAGGTACTAACACAATCAATTCAGGTGGAAAGTTCTATAGTTTGTTTATCCTGACTGCGAAATGTACGAATTTTTATTCAAGCTCTTTCGTGTTCTATTCTATAGGGGTGTCGTCATAGGTTTGATTTGAGACTGATGCTTACAAGTGTTTTGTTACAGTGAAGAGGGTTATGGGCTAAATAATACACAAGTATTATGTCCTTAATGACCATCCTGCACTTCATAAGATGCAGATTTTACGATTAAACTCTACATGAGTATTGTTCATATTATACTCCCACAATCATTTTGGTTTCCCATTTCGAATAATTTTGAAAACACCTCAAGAAATACTAGTAAACCTTTAGCTGCTTTCGCTTTGTAGTATGAAGTGGTTTACAAGTTGTAAATTATATTCGCTCTCAGATCTTTAAATTACTCTACTTGTGGAAGCGGTGCATTATTCAAGGTGTATCGGTAGCCGTTACCGCGGTCAATGTGCATTAGTGAACTCTTGCCACAGTTAATTTCTAACCCCCAACTTTGAGATTATGGAGCCGTTTTATTCATGTCAGTTTAAAGATCAAGCTGCATACTGTTTTCCAAATCTTATCGATGATTTCAGCTGACGTGGTCAATTTACTAACATAATGCATGAATAGGAGAGGGCCTAGAATGGTACCTTTGGGAACTCCGTTTAATACAGACTTTCATTCAGATAACGATCCGTTAGCTCGAACTCTCTATTTTCCATCACATAAAAAATTCCCCATCCAGTTTTGAATTGGCCCTATTATCCCAAAGTTTGGTAGTTTCTGTCTAAGGCCGACATGTGATGCATTGTCAAATGCCTTGCTGAAGTCAATCAATATTACATCCACAGACAGTCCTTTATCAATGGCTTCCACCCAGTCCTTCCTCGCAGTTAACTAGTTAGTAAAACAGGAAAGACATTTACGAAACCCATGTTGCTTTGGAGTCAGCAAGTTTTATGACTCTATGTGAATTAGTATTTTATCACGGGTTATTTTCTCTAAGATTTCAACTATTATACCAATCGAACTGATGGATTTCTAGTAAGATGCCAGTTGTCCATTTCGACCCTTAAAATCGGGGCTGATTATTGCATCTTTCTAATCTCCTGGAAGTTTCTGTTGTGAAAGAAATTCTGAACAACTCTGAAAGTGGTTCTGAAATGATGTCCACGAGTGACGATAACAGCCTAGGGTTCATCCCATTGGGTCTCAGTGACTTACATGGTTTTATGTGGTTAAGCCAATAGAATGCTTTTTTCTTAGCAACAAGGGCCTATTCTATCGCAACTATCTTGGTTTGTTTACTGAATATGCACCGACATCAGCGTTCACAGAGAAAATTTTGTTGAAATATTTTGATAATTTTTCAGCTTCGCTCAAATCTGAGTCAGTCAACACAGTTGGGTTATTGTGTATTAAAAGTGACGGGATTCCATCATTCCTCTTATTTCGTCTCTCAATAAAAGAAGACAGTCATTTTGAACAAGTGAGACTATCCTTTGCAATGTACCTTTTATAGGTTGTACGAGATCTATCAATAGTTAGTTTACAAAACTGTACAAACTTACGGTACTCTTATCACAACTCATATTGAGGTACAAATCCCAAAGATGTTTTCCACGTCACAGTAGTTTTCGAGCGTTTTTGTCAGTTCATGGAGGATTATGTAACAACTTACGTGAAACTGACCATGGAATGAATGGGGTAGTTACTACCTAGGATGCTTTTTTGAACTTGTACCATGATTCTTCAATTGAGTGGTTTGTAGCGACTTAAGTTAACTAGCTAAAAGATGATTTCACAACTTATGTATACGCGTAAATAAGAAAGCTTAAGTATTCATTTACTTCCTTATTCTTTTATAGGGATTATATTTCCTATTATCTTATATTGAATGTTGAGAGACATTGTGTGTTTGAATGATTAGCAATTCCGTTCCAACTGTCTCCTGTGCTGGCCTTAAAAATAAAGACCTATTACCAAAGATTATTGTTTCTTCTGTTAAAATAGAACGGAACGTACCTAGCAATTAAACTGGTGAGCCCTGTATTGAACTTTATATTTAACTTTTTATTGTACGTTAAATAAGCCTTCTGTTTTTTGCAGTAATCTAGATTACATACATATATATATATATTATATTTAGTATTTCATTTTAATCGTTAGGTACTACTATTAGACTCATTGTTTTCCGTTTTTATTATATTATATATTGTTTATAACATGTCAGACTCAACCCCAACTAAAAGCCTATAGGATATGTCAGCGGTAGACATAGACACCGTTATGACTACAAAAGTCCGACTTCCAGAATTCGATCGTAGTGATCCTGAGTTGTGGTTTGCTCAGCTAGAGCATTATTTCACGAGACACAATATAAAATCTGAAGGAGTTCGCTATCGAGACTTATGTTCAGTCCTACCTCCCTCAGTAGCCAAAGAAGTCCGTGACTTGATTTTAAGTCCACCAACACCACAACCATACATCATCCTAAGACGAGAAATAATGAATCGTTTATCATTATCAGATGGACAACGAATTCAAAGGCTTTTCCAGGGAGAAACATTAGGTGATAGGTCACCATCACAGTTTTTGCGTCATCTGCAAGCTTTAGTGGGTGACAACACAGTGGGTGAAGCAGTCCTAAAACAAGGATGGATACAAGCTCTCCCAAGCTACGTTCAACACTGTTTGGACGCACAAGATCCTGACACCGCTCTATCTCATTTAGCACGGATCGCGGACCGTATAATGGAAAGAGGTCCCCCGACTGCATCACGTACATTACATCACACTCAAAAAGCGGAATAAAAAAATGATCCAGTCATAGCACAACTGATTGAGAGTGTTAAAAGTCTCACAGAGGCTCTCAGTAAAATGCAAACGAGTGATAGAAATAGGTGCAGGTCACCACAACGACCGAGATCCAAATCACGGAACAGATCGCAAGGCTCCAGACAATCTGGACAATTTTGTTGGTATCACTGGAAATTCGGTGCTCAATCGACCAGATGCAACCAACCATGCGCATGGCCCAAACAGACAGAAAAACCAGGGAAACTAATAACCCCTCCACAGGTTGCGACAACCGAGGAGGGGTGCCTAAACAGTCGCTTATTTTACGTTAGAGACAAAAATTCAGGCTTGAACTTTTTGGTAGATACTGGTGCTGCACTTAGTATCATTCCTAAGAATAAAACCGAGCTGGGTCGAGAAACTTCCTCAGTTACACTTCAAGCTGCTAATAAGACTAAAATCGCGACGTTTGGGCAGAAAACGTTGACTCTAGATTTGGGGTTTAGAAGACAATTTCCTTGGGTTTTCACTGTAGCCGATCTAGATCTAGCAATATTAGGAATGGATTTCTTAGAAAGATATGAATTTCTAGTTGACATTAAAAAACGACGTTTGACTTTAAAAGAAACTTCGAAATTCACAAAAGGCATAGAAAGTAATATCACATCTCTAAACTTAATACAAACTCCGCCAGTAACAACGGAAAAGTTCCAAGATATACTCGCGGAATTTCCAAACCTAACAAAATCAAACCCTCAAACTTCCAAAACTAAATTAAAAGTATGTCATATGATCAAAACGGAAGGTGCACCTGCTTTTGCTAAGCCTAGGAGATTAGCACCTGATAAGCTTAAAATAGCTAGAGCCGAATTCGATTACATGCTACAGCTGGGCATAATACGTCCATCTGATAGCCAGTGGGCATCTCCTTTGCATATGGTTCCGAAGAAAAATAAAGGCGATTGGAGACCGTGCGGGGATTACAGAGCCCTTAACCGTCAAACGGTACCAGACAGGTACCCGATACCACACATACAAGACTTTACGAATGGTTTACAGGATATGAAGGTATTTACTAAAATCGACTTAGTCAGAGCATATCACAATATTCCAGTAGCTGAGGAAGATATTCCAAAGACAGCTATCACAACACCTTTTGGATTATTCGAGTTTGTACGCATGCCATTCGGCCTACGGAACGCGGCACAAACATTCCAAAGGTTTATGGATAATCTACTTCGAGATATGCCGTTTGCTCAAGGGTACATAGATGACCTACTGATTGCCAGCCCGGACTTAAAATCACATGAACAACATGTGAGAGCAGTGTTGGGACGATTAAATCAAAATGGCATGAACATTCATCAAAGTAAGTGTATTTTCGGTGTAGAAACATTAGAATTTCTCGGGCATACCATAAGCCCTGAAGGAATTACACCAATCAAACAAGAGGTAGACACTATTAAACAATACCCTATACCAAGCTCTCTGACACAACTTCGAAGTTTTCTAGGTTTAATAAACTTTTATCGCAGATTCATACCCGGTTGTGCACAACTAATGCAACCATTGACGGATTTGCTCAAAGGAAAACCGAAGGAATTCAAGTTAACCTCTGAGGCTGTCGAAGCTATTAACCAGTTAAAGGATAAACTTGCTCGAACAGCTACATTAACTTACCCAAATTCTCATTACCCATTTGCTTTGATGGTAGATGCTTCGGACAAAGCTGTAGGCGGTACTCTTAACCAACTAGTTAAAAACGCCTGGAAACCGATCGCATTCTTCTCAAAGAAACTCGCTCCAGCGGAGGCAAGATATTCTGCCTTCGGTCGAGAACTCCTCGCAATCTACCTAACCATCAAGCATTTCCGACACATGCTCGAAGGCAGGGAATTCACAGTTTATACGGATCATAAACCGTTAACCAATGCATTAAAAGCGAAAGCCGATAAATACTCACCTCGAGAAGTCCGACACCTCGACTACATATCACAGTTCACTAGTGATATACGTCACGTGAAAGGTCAAGACAACCAGGCGGCAGATGCATTATCAAGATTAGAAATGAATATAATACAACAGTCAACAATAAATTTCGAGACTTTAAGAGACAGCCAGGAAAATGACCTAGAACTACAAAACCTACTGTCAACTAAAAGCTCTAGTCTCAAACTTAAACAGTTTCCGTCACGTATGAAAGATGTTATGATTTATTGTGACACAACGAAGGCGGTACCCCGACCTTTCGTTCCTAAAAGTATGCGACGATTAGTATTTAGTAACTTTCATTCGTTGTCTCACCCTGGAGTGAAATCCTCGACTAAACTAATTAATGCCAGATACATATGGCCGAATCATCAGAAAGATGTACTTAAATGGGTTAGAGAGTGTTCGGCGTGTCAACAATCTAAAATTAACCGACACACAAAGTCACCCATTGGAAGTTTTCCTCAACCGGATGCACGTTTTGCACACGTCCATATCGACTTAGTAGGCCCTTTACCACGTTCAAATGGTTTTACGTATATATTTACATGTATAGATAGATTTACAAGGTTCCCTATAGCTATTCCAATCACGGACATCACAGCCGAAACGGTGGCTAAAGCCTTCATGCAGAACTGGGTGACCATTTTTGGTACACCTGTAACAATAACAACGGACAGAGGAGCGCAGTTTGAATCTGAACTATTCAACAACTTAGCTAAACTTCTAGGCTCCAACAGAATACGTTGCACGGCATATCACCCTCAGGCTAATGGGATGGTAGAACGGTTCCATCGTCAACTTAAGGCTGCTCTTATATCTCATTCAAACCCCAGTCAGTGGACAGAATTCCTACCATTAGTTATGTTGGGAATACGAACAGCTGTCAAAACTGACTCACAATGTTCAGCAGCAGAATTAGTCTTTGGGACCACTCTTAGACTACCAGGTGAGTTTATTAACCCTCACACTGACAGTAAAACACTTGATTTAGGAACTTATGCAGACCAACTAAGGGACCAAATGTCTAAGCTTAAGCCAATTAACACTCATGAACAGTCACGAGCGACCTTTTTACCTAAGGATCTAAGCAACTGTTCACACGTCTGGATAAGATGTGACAAAGTAAAAGCACCACTTAGCCCTCCTTTTGAAGGTCCATTTAAGGTTATTGCAAGGAAACCGAAATATTTTGTAATTCAAAAGCAAGGAAACATCGATTCAGTAAGTATCGATAGGCTAAAACCGGCTTATCTAGATAGTCAACCCCCATACGTGTTGTTAGATCGCTTGCCCGACCAAACAAGGACGGAAATAAAAAGTGCAAACGTTAAGGCTGTAAAAGTGGCTAAAAGCGTTAGATGGGCACAACAGATTATCCAGGCAGGGATACCCACGTTTTTAGTTAAATCTAAAGGGTAATCACGTAATGTCTGAAATCTCGAGTTTGTAGATATATATTTAAAAATTTAGATAAAATAAACAGTAATTTTCGCTTTGCCCTATATCGACGTTGTCTAAGTAATTTTAATAATAATTAGTAATAGTCCTAAGTATTACTCTACACACTTCCATACGGATTTTGTTTTTTGATATATGAACGATATAGTCCTTTTTTTTCGTATATATATAAAATAAATTGTACTTAAGCAATATATTCTTAAACGATCCGTTGAGTACTATAAGCCGCAAACCTATCAACAGAGGTAAGGCACTAAAAATCAGAATCTTTAATTCAGGTGAGTGTGGTGAGCAAGTTTCGCCTGCAGAACTAATCATTTTTCTAGGTTCCTTCCTATTAGTAGACAATACCATAAATAACCCAAATGAACCTCAAGAATAATGAATTCCGAAAACAATCCAGGCGAGTTTCACTGTTTCTACAAGTTGATTTACTAAACACACCACTGTTTAACATATATGCATTTTTACTTAGACTAATACTAAAACCATTTTTCACTGGAGATATGCATTTTTAATAACTTGATACGACAACATACTACTACGAAAAAGTGTGTTGTTTTTCAGGAAACATATCATATTCCATAGTGATTCGACTGTTTTTAGTTCTCATTGTTTTTGTTACAAGGTATAAATAGCACTGAGCTAACTACAGTAAGTTATTAAACGTCTACATTATTTTTAGCATTTGTCAACTGTAATAACATAAGTCATGTCTAAAATTTTAGATTTTGTTGGTACATTTTCTTTATTTTTTTAATAATTTATAAAAACTTACACACTTGTAAGATTAGAATCTACTCCATTATTAGTTGATTTTAGAAGATACAGCTTCACTATGACTTTCATGCCTACCACTCATCGGGTGAGTAATCTGTAAAGCGCAGATTATTTCCTTAACCTAATAAGCTTAAGCACTCTTATATTATCGGTAATCCCTTTTCGTTCTAAGTATTTACCATAATTTTGCATCCTAACGGTTACTATCAGTACCCACCGTTACGAACCCAGTCATAAAAGGCGGTTGTCACATGTTCAAGGTAGCCTATTCGGTCTAACTCCTGGCAAGTTTAAGCACTTATATATATATATATTGTTCAATTAAATTGATAAACATTTTTTTTGTAATGCATTTGCATGCACAGATATCTACACCATGTTTATTTTCTTCCAGGTTCCCAAACTAATCCGGAAACCGAACACTTACGTAGAAACGAAGACTTATCAATTATAATTGTACATTTTATTTTTGTATTTTAACTTTTTTGTACACACAGTGGAGCAATTCTTTAGGTGTGATGGAGTTTCAACAATATTTTTTGAAGTAGATTCTTCTTTCATTTTGACTTGAGGGCGACTCAAGAGGCAGGTGAGTAAACACCTGATAACCGGACAGAGCATGGGAAAATCGTACCTCACCAACATGGTGTTGGGTAGCCCGCTCGCGGTACTTCCTCAGATATTCTTGTTTCATTTTCTTACTCTTATTTTCCAATCTCTGGTCACCAATAGGAGCTTAAGTCCAAGTATCTAATTATCATTTGTAGGAGAATGTAAACCCTACATATTCGATAGCCAGTACTAAAAGTAAATGTACTCCACGTTGCATCGTCGAATACTAAAAGACTGTTTACAGTTGATCTAATGTCAAGTGCTGAATGTGCTAGTAATTATCTATTGAGTTACAGTAGCAGAACTACGATAATTTTATTAGTAAAGTTGATCGAACTGACGTTCCTACGGAAGTCAATTCTAGGAGGAAGCTAAAGTAGCGACTTAAGTTAACTAGCTAAAAGATGATTTCACAACTTATGTATACGCGTAAATAAGAAAGCTTAAGTATTCATTTACTTCCTTATTCTTTTATAGGGATTATATTTCCTATTATCTTATATTGAATGTTGAGAGACATTGTGTGTTTGAATGATTAGCAATTCCGTTCCAACTGTCTCCTGTGCTGGCCTTAAAAATAAAGACCTATTACCAAAGATTATTGTTTCTTCTGTTAAAATAGAACGGAACGTACCTAGCAATAAAAGGTTTACGGTATCCGACCAATCCGATGAAGTAGCTTCATTCCTAATTGCTGGAATGCCTGCTAGCCATATATTTGAATGGAATGGAACATATTCATATTTAATATCATAAGTCTTAGACTCTAAGGACAGGACAACGTGGTCGCTATTTACAAGTGAAAATAGGAATTTAAGATCCGTAACATCGTCAGAATTATGTATAAATACAAGATCGAGTAGTGACGGTTTGGTGACATTCCCCATTAAAGCACACTGGAGACTAGCCTACAGCAAATGTTTATCGAAGCTCCTCGTCTACAAATGTGATCTCCGTTCAGTTGATGTGAGGTGAGTTAAAGTCCATAACAATAAAACACTTACTAACTTTAATTCACTCACAAATTTGACTCAAAGTACTAGTCATTACGAACAAGTCAGGGTTTTCTTGAAGGCCCAGCTAGAATTTGTATGGACTAATTAAACCAGCAAGGAATTCAAGGGTTTTAGCTGATCTTAACGAGAAGTTGTACCTACAGTTTATTTTGCTGTATTGTGCCCCAAAATTTTAAGTTGTTCCTAGAGTATCACATAGGTTTATGCCCATTTCTTTGTCCGAGGAAGTAGCAATAATACTGTGCGCACCAAGTATGTGCGAGGAAAATGTTTCTTCACTGTTCACCATTAGCATTTTACATGCATTGATATTAAGGAGAGGTGAGTTGATGGAAGCTCACTAGTGTATCCTTTCCAGGTTATCAGAGGGACTTTGAATTTTCCCCCATATCTTAAGATCATATGCACATAGGTCTCGTGACTCTAAATAAGAAGGCAAGCCATTTATAAGCAACAAGAAGAGAAATGGTCCTAGGATGAAACATTGTTGTGCACCGCTAGTTATTGTGAGTCAATTTGAAAGAGCAGAGATAACTATAACCGCTAGAGATCTGCCTCTTAGGTAGTCATGTGGTCATTCCATTAGACACTTATTATTACCGATTGATTTCAATTTCCTGCAAAGGAATCGATTATCGAAAGCTTTGAAGAAATCTAAGAGGGAAATATACGGGATAGTAGTGCTCCACTGATAGAGTCCAACAACACGCTGTCAAAAGTTTAGTGTTACATTACCCATCTGAGAGGAAAGCGTGCTGAGATGTAGATAATACATGATTACTAAGTAGATAGTAGTCATGGAGATAGTCACTGATGATTCCTTCCATGACCAACACCCTTGTTTCAAATGGTGAAACATGTAATGAAGCCAATAAAGTACCTAAATCTGATTCATCTTTGTTATATCTTTTACTAACCTAACGTAAGGAGTGCAGCCGTAAATAATTCACTAAACAAGTAGGCGCACATACTCTCGTTATTGATAAGGACCATGTTTGTTTTACTGAGTACGTGTAGCTGAAGGCTCTCGGTTAAGCATCATCACCAGATCACAACACAACACCAATTCGGGAAGCAACTTTCATCTAGCCAGCCAGCACGGACATTGCTATACTAATGACGCTCTACTTACGATCAAATATACCTCCTCCATCCTTCATTGTCTCCTGATTTGTTCCTATTAATACACGTGGGTTTACGATAAATGTAACTTGGGCATATACAGTGTGCACTTCACTGGTAAGCACAGCGTGGTCTGGGCACAATCAAATCCGAGTTCATTTCTATTCATAGTATCTTATATAATATATACTGTATACCTATATTTTTTGCTACATTTTTACATTGTACTTTGGTACTCGAAGTTATGTTTATGCTTTCATGATCGCTAATCAAATATATCAATCAAATTCACTCACGTGCTAGACGCGCTGGGTCGACCCATAAGATATTTTTGTCACAGTTAAAAGTTGATTTGAGATTGTGGGAAACCGTAATACCTATATCTACCCACATTAAAGACACGCTTAAGAATAGACTACTTAAGGTGTACGTATGACCCGTTTTGTACCGCAGATGATTGACTTTGCACTTCGTCAGGTTGAAATTAGTCCATTTTTATTTTCCTAACTTGAATTTAAGTCAGATCGTCCTGCAACACCATTTGTTTTCGTGGTTGCTGACTTCCATCCAAAGTTTGGTGTTGCCGGTAAACAGTAGTAGTTAGGAAGATACTTGTTGAGGTAGATCGTTTGCATAGAGTAGAAAGAAGAGTGTTTTCAGGATTGAACCCTGAATAGACATCCTTATGATATCCTACCACCTGAGAAAATAAGTAATTTACTCTCAGCTTGAATGGCTGTTCATCGAGGTAGGACCAGTTTAGTAGCAGAGGTTCAGTGCCTATCTGGGACAGTTTGTGGATAAAATAAACATGATTGACTCTGTCGAAGGCTTATGAGAAATTGAGAAACACTACATCGACGACGCTAGTATTGTACAACATATTCCGATAAAAGACGCCTCCAATCTGCACGTTTCATCTCATTACACCTACTCTCAACCTGTGCAATCAATTTACTTACCGCCAACTAAGTTATCTTGGGAACTAATTATGGTTTTCCCGCTATACCCCTGCTACTGATGGAATCTGGTGTTGTTTCGTTAGAAGAATCAAGCGTTTCCATTTGAGAGATCTTCGACATAACTGTTGACTTGTGTATCCACATATATCATATCTATTTTGAACGTATTTATCAACATATTGATTTAGGCCACTTTTACGGTTGAGACGGCTTCCGACAGAAAGCCTTGCATATCTAGGCAACATTATGCACTAGGCTATGCGTTGCCAGACTTTTAGCGCCGCATTCAGAATCAGATTAGTGTATACTTCATGTGATCAGCTTTTGTAGTCGTTACATCACATGCCGTTTCCTACAGATAAAGACAAACACAGATACCAGTATAAGACACCGCATAAATGTATGTAGGTTGAACTAACAAAAAATTTATTGAGTTTGCAGACAAAACATGAAAACCTTTTTTCCATTATAGTACTTCGATTGAATACAATTAGTTAAAACTACCTAAACCAGAAAACTCTAAAACTTTTCTCTCCGAAGGTTTACTAACAAAAGAGCACAAAAATGCCTTTATCATTCATTATAACACTCTAATTGAATAATGTTCAATTACAATTAAAAAGTCCGTCTGTTTTGCTGAGTTCAGAAAAAATATAACCGGGAAAAAATTGAACATAATAAATGTGGCCAGATAAAAGAAAATACCTAACTTTTATGACTCTATGATACTGTAACTAAACGAGATACAATTAAGGTGAAAATAGGAAGTTTTGATGAGACAAAAGAATCAAAACACGAAGATATACTTAGCCTTTATAATGCCATTACTCATTCCATAATTTGCTCGCTGTGTGTAGCTTTCTGAAAACGTCTCAGGCAGTATCTGTAGAGGATTCCTATGCCATTGTCTAGTCGGCCGGAGACGCTTCTTGTATGGTTGTTTGCATGCCTCCTTTCCACACATTTGGTTTGGACAGAGATGACGCACCACGGTTAATAGAGTCAAGGATGACGAACACTTGCCTAGTGGTGGTAGATAATCAAGGTAGCCGTTAGTTCGTAGATGTGTTGCGAATGGTAGTGGTCTAGCGTAGTTAGAATGTCGAGCCTTCGGTGGTCACCAGTAAGAAGGAAGACACTGCTATCGTCTTTGGACGCCATATTTCATGCATATAACGATGCTAACCAATACATTTTTTCTAACCCGAAACGTTTATTTCGTTCCGCTGCCTCTGTTTTTTAGGTCAGATTCGGAATCTATCATTAATTGGTTTAAATGGGCCTACTGAGAGTGATATCAATGCTGCAGAGCGTCTGGCCACCAAATAAGGCATAATTTTAAAATTGATACTCTGTTGTTATAGGCACAACAGTTTTATTTCAAGAACTACAGCAATCTACGAAGTTAACCTAACTATCGGAAAGGTTTTTAAGAAAAACAAAGCCATTGAACAAACACTTATCTGGGGCGGAGAAATTAATCCACCTGTCCCTAGAGGATAAACTCAATTTCTGGTGCCTTCACTCAGCGAACTGTTGAAGCGTAGTCTCAGTCAAGGAGTGGTCTTGCACAAACAAAAGCTGGCTTACATCATTCCAATCTTCTAAGGAGGCCTATGTAATGACTGTGTACACTATCGGCCAGTGACACACTTTTCGATGTCGTCGAAGGTTATGAAATCTCTAATCTGTAACAGATTTAGTGAATACCTGAAATCCATCAACTTCCTTGTACCATAACGATATGGTTTTAGAAAACGTCACTCTTGCACCACAAATCGTCTATCTACGGTGAACAACTGGACAAGTATCCTCGACGAAACGACTATCGTCGATGTAAGTGTATCTCAATTTCTCATAAGCCTTCGACAGAGTCAATCATGTTTATTTTATCCACAAACTGTCCTAGATAGGCACTGAACCTCTGCTACTAAACTGGTCCTACCTCGATGAACAGCCATTCAAGCTGAGAGTAAATTACTTATTTTCTCAGGTGGTAGGATGTCATAAGGATGTCTATTCAGGGTTCAATCCTGAAAACACTCTTCTTTCTACTCTATGCAAACGATCTACCTCAACAAGTATCTTCCTAACTACTACTGTTTACCGGCAACACCAAACTTTGGATGCAAGTCAGCAACCACGAAAACAAATGGTGTTGCAGGACGATCTGACTCAAATTCAAGTTAGGAAAATAAAAATGGACTAATTTCAACCTGACGAAGTGCAAAGTCGACCATCTGCGGTACAAAACGGGTCATACGTACACCTTAAGTAGTCTATTCTTAAGCGTGTCTTTAATGTGGGTAGATATAGGTATTACGGTTTCCCACAATCTCAAATCAACTTTGAACTGTGACAAAAATATCTTATGGGTCAACCCAGCGCGTCTAGCACGTGAGTGAATTTGATTGATATATTTGATTAGCGATCATGAAAGCACAAACATAACTTCGAGTACCAAAGTACAATGTAAAAATGTAGCGAAAAATATAAGTATACAGTATATATTATATAAGATACTATGAATAGAAATGAACTCAGATTTGATTGTGCCCAGACCACGCTGTGCTTACCAGTGAAGTGCACACTGTATATGCCCAAATTACATTTATCGTAAACCCACGCGTATTAATAGGAACAAATCAAGAGACAATGAAGGATGGAGGAGGTATATTTGATCGTAAGTAGAGCGTCATTAGTATAGCAATGTCCGTGCTGGCTGGCTAGATAAAAGTTGCTTCCCGAATTGGTGTTGTGTTGTGATCTGGTGATGATGCATAACCGAGAGCCTTCAGCTACACGTGCTCAGTAAAACAAACATGGTCCTTATCAATAACGAGAGCCTGTGCGCCTACTTGTTTAGTGAATTATTTACGGCTGCACTCCTTACGTTAGGTTAGTAAAAGATATAACAAAGACGAATCAGATTTAGGTACTTTGTTGGCTTCATTACATGTTTCACCATTTGAAACAAGGGTGTTGGTCATGGGAGGAATCATCAGTGACTATCTCCATGACTACTATCTACTTAGTAATTATGTATTATCTACATCTCAGCACGCTTTCCTCTCAGATGGGTAATGTAACACTAAACTTTTGACAGCGTGTTGTTGGACTCTATCAGTGGACTCTATCTACTATCCCGTATATTTCCCTCTTAGATTTCTTCAAAGCTTTCGATAATCGATTCCTTTGCAGGAAATTGAAATCAATCGGTAATAATAAGTGTCTAATGGAATGACCACATGATTACTTAAGAGACAGATCTCTAGCGGTTATAGTTATCTCTGCTCTTTCAAATTGACTCACAATAACTAGCGGTGCACAACAATGTTTCCTCCTAGGACCATTTCTCTTCTTGTTGCTTATAAATGGCTTGCCTTCTTATTTAGAGTCACGAGACCTATGTGCATATGATCTTAAGATATGGGGGGAATTCAAGTCCCTCTGATAACCTGGAAAGGATACACGAGTGGGCTTCCATCAACTCACCTCTCCTTAATATCAATGCATGTAAAATGCTAATGGTGAACAGTGAAGAAACATTTTTCTCGCACACACTTGGTGCGCACAGTATTATTGCTACTTCCTCGGACAAGGAAATGGGCATAAACCTATGTGATACTCTAGGAACAACTTAAAAGTTTGGGGCACAATACAGCAAAATAAACTGTAGGTACAACTTCTCGTTAAGATCAGCTAAAACCCTTGAATTCCTTGCCGGTTTAATTAGTCCATACAAATTCTACCTGGGCCTTCAAGAAAAGCCTGACTTGTTCTTAATGACTAGTACTTTGAGTCAAATTTGTGAGTGAATTAAAGTTAGTAAGTGTTTTATTGTTATGGACTTTAACTCGCCTCACATCAACTGAACGGAGATCACATTTGTAGACGAGGAGCTTCGATAAACACTTGCTGTAAGCTAGTCTCCAGTGTGCTTTAATGGGGAATGTCACCAAACCGTCACTACTCGATCTTGTATTTACACATAATTCTGACGATGTTACGGATCTTAAATTCCTATTTTCACTTGTAAATAGCGACCACGTTGTCCTGTCCTTTGAGTCTAAGACTTATGATATTAAATATGAATCTGTTCCATTCCGTTCAAATATATGGCTAGCAGGCATTCCAGCAATTACGAACGAAGCTACTTCATCGGATTGGTCGGATACTGTAAGCCACTCAATTGAAGAATAATGGTACAAGTTCAAAAAAGCATCCTAAGAAGTAACTACCCCATTCATTCCATGGTCAGTTTAACGTAAGTTGTTACATAATCCTCCATGAACTGACAAAAACGCTCGAAAACTACCGTGACGTGAAAAACATCTTTGGGATTTGTACCTCAATACGAGTTGTGATAAGAGTACCGTAAGTTTGTAAAGTTTTGTAAACTAACTATTGATAGATCTCGTACAACCTATAAAAGGTACATTGCAAAGGATAGCCTCACTTGTTCAGAATGACTGTCTTCGTTTATTGAGAGACGAAATAAGAGGAATGATGGAATCCCGTCACTTTTAATACACAATAACCCAACTGTGTTGACTGACTCAGATTTGAGCGAAGCTGAAAAATTATCAAAATATTTCAACGAAATTTTCTCTGTGAACGCTGATGTCGGTGCATATTCAGTAAACAAACCAAGATAGTTGCGATAGAATAGGTCCTTATTGCTAAGAAAAAAGCATTCTATCGGCTTAACCACATAAAACCATGTAAGTCGCTGAGACCTAATGGGATGAACCCTAGGCTGTTATCGTCACTCGTGGACATCATTTCAGAACCACTTTCAGAGTTGTTCAGAATGTCTTTCACAACAGAAACTTCCAGGAGATTAGAAAGATGCAACAATCAGCCCCAATTTTAAGGGTCGAAATGGACAACTGGCATCTTACTGGAAATCCATCAGTTCGATTGGTATAATAGTTGAAATCTTAGAGAAAATAACCCGTGATAAAATACTAATTCACATAGAGTCACAAAACTTGCTGACTCCAAAGCAACATGGGTTTCGTAAATGTCTTTCCTATTTTACTAACTAGTTAACTGCGAGGAAGGACTGGATGGAAGCCATTGATAAAGGACTGTCTGTGGATGTAATATTGATTGACTTCAGCAAGGCATTTGACAATGCATCACATGTCGGCCATAGACAGAAACTACCAAACTTTGGGATAATAGGGTCAATTCAAAACTGGATAGGGAATTTTTTATGTGATGGGAAATAGAGAGTTCGAGCTAACGGATCGTTATCTAAATGAAAGTCTGTATTAAACGGAGTTCCCAAAGGTACCATTCTAGGCCATCTCCTATTCTTGCGTTATGTTAGTAAATTGACCACGTCAGCTGAAATCATCGATAAGATTTGGAAAACAGTATGCAGCTTGATCTTTAAACTGACATGAATAAAACGGCTCCATAATCTCAAAGTTGGGGGTTAGAAATTAACTGTGGTAAGAGTTCACTAATGCACATTGACCGCGGTAACGGCTACCGATACACCTTGAATAATGCACCGCTTCCACAAGTAGAGTAATTTAAAGATCTGAGAGCGAATATAATTTACAACTTGTAAACCACTTCATACTACAAGGCAAAAGCAGCTATAGTGTTTCTAGTGCTGTTGTCAGTTCGAAGAATATTCAAGTGTTTTGATTAAGGTATGTTCCGATTTTAATATTTTAGAGACCTCATCTTGAGTGCTGTATCCTAGCAGTATTTTTCTTTTTATTAAGTTTATCAAAACGCTTAAGCAGATTTAGCCAGCAGGTTTTAATCTAGTAACAGGCCTTCCAAGTCTCCCCTACAATAATCGCCTGAAACCCCTGCATATGTTTCTATGATCTTATCGAAGAACACGATTTGACCTTATATTGGTATTCCATATCTTTAATGATGACTTAGGTGTTAATTTGTCTAATGTTTTTGCTTTTTCTTAAACTAGTAATCTCAAAGGCTTCCTTATAAAGGTTCGAAAATCAAGATCGAATAGACTCTGAGTGGGAATCCGTTTCTAACATCAAGTGGTCAACGACTGTAACGTGCTACCTGAACAGGTGGTACCACCACCATCAGTGAACGCTTTTGAGGAAAAACTGGATTTACGCTTAAAAAAGCTACTGCAAATTTTATTGCAGGTCACCAGACCTACTCTACTTATCACTGAAGACTGAAGTCTGCGACAAAATTATCATTCTAGCCTCCTAACACTTACTTTATCTCCGTATTTTTTTATTCACCTAGGTCTGTACTTCATGGAATTATTGATCCATTGCTACTAAACACGGAAGTTTGTGGAGTGGAAGCTTTTACTGTTGCGTACACAATTATTTGTAACTGCTTGTTTGCATCCGCACAAGGTCACTTACTCGCCCATTTACAAACATAGGCGTGTAGATATGGCAAAGAACACAGAAACAGTTGGTGCAAAGCACAAACAAAGACTTAAACGTCCAGGTCGGCTTTATGTAAAAGCAACGTTCACGGGATACCGAAGAGGACTAAGGAATCAACATGAGAGTACAGCATTACTTCGTATCGATGGAGTAACTGAGAGAAAATCCACAGAGTTTTATCTTGGAAAACGCTGTGTATATGTTTATCGAGCCGAAAAGTAAGTAGCGTTTGAAAGCCTAATCGATATTTTTAGAAAAAAAGTTTTTCCAAGGAGACAAAAACCAACTAAAATAAGGGTTATTTGGGGGAAGATTATGCGGCCACATGGAAACAGCGGGATTGTCCGAGCACGATTTAAACACAATTTACCGGCATCTGCTATGGGAAAACGTATTCGAGTCATGCTGTACCCTTCTCGAGTATAATAAAGTAAACAAGTGTGGTCTGTAATTTCTCTTCTGATGACTTCTATCCCAGTTAACGTACGATCGATTATTTGACTTTGCTGTCTAAGATATTTTTTCTGTTCTATGATGTTCAGGTTACTCATTTTTCTCTAAAGCTTATTAGGACTACTAGTAGCCGGTAGTACAGCAACTTTGTCAAACAGTAATGTTGTATACCTTAAACTACCTGGGAAGCTAACAGATTCCGTTGACCGATTTTAACATGGCTATAGTTGCTTTTCTCTCTCGGTAAGTTGGGCGGCTCATCGCTTGCATAGCACATATGTCCAATATTATTTTCGTCGACTGGAGCTAATTTATGTGTAACTCCACGAATGGACCATTTTCATAAGATCAAGTATTTAGTAGTCGTAGTACTATTGTGGAGACCTTATGTTAGTCACATGTACTACGCTGCTTAAGGACTACTGTCGGGTGGCGGTTGGTGACGACAGATCTCTTCTAGAAATTACCATGTTACAAGGCTTTCAACGATTTGATACATGTATCACAATCTCATAATCTATGAACAGGTCAGTAGGCTTTTATGAGTTCAGTGTTCTCTTAAGTAACCCACCCGATTGCACACTAATTATCTGCTGGTTACTTAGAGGTAAATTATGTATTCCAGGTGTGATCGATTTGTTACTTGATCTGGAACTCTTGTTGTGTTTAACCCGGTTAAGAATTAAATACTTCGCTGATGTTGCGCTTTTGTACCATGTAGACTTGATATTGTATTATGTCATTGAAGTCAGTTATGGGTGATAAATCCAAAAGCAACAACTAATGTTGACTATGCTTTGTTGTAAAAAATAATGAGCGTCTCCAAAGATCGGGAGCAGGACGAGTTAATTTATAATCAGGCCTCAAAATCGATTGCAATTGCGCAGATGCATCCACTCCTTGTCTTCCTCCAAATTCTAATTTTTGAGCTTATTATAATTTTCTTTTTACTGAATCACTTTTTATCTCAAATCTCATCTCTGATCTCTATGCCTTTCCATTAGTACTTACTCTGTTACTACCTTCCCCTACTCTGAGATTTGGTCCGACATTTTAATCTTTATCTGCTAATTGAGGCATGGCAACTTGAACTGTTGTACGCATGTACCAAGTTCTACGTTGTAACTGACTGACTGACAATCAGGCCTACCTCACTTGTTATATCTAGTCTTCTTAGGTTCCATATTTTTATCCAAATGCTTGCAGCGCTAGTGACGTTGGATCCACATTCTGGACAACGCTTTTATGTTTTCCATGGTCACAACCTATTAAATCTGACTATAAACTAGCTAGGAATGTGCTTCCATAACACTTGATACTTTCGGGGACTAACAGGGATCTAAGTGTGTATACATAGTCCTTGTGAAGAGCCCCGGCGATCCACTCGACTGAAACTCGTGATCCTGGTTGTGCAAGTACAGAGTAGTTTTGGGACAAAAGATACAACTTGAATCCCAGTTGATGGTCACTTGTTTGTTGTACTGTTAAACTAGTCAAAGTAGTATTTATTTCTGTCTTTAAGATTTAATTTAACGCTGTTCCCGACTACTCATTCTTTGGTCTTGCTTGTTCTGTTTAACCTGCATCTACTATGTTTAGGTTTCTAACTCTGAGTTACCCTTAGCTTTTTTTACTTTCATCTCCATGTGTGGATATCAACTGCTATTTGTCAGGTGTTTATATTGAAGGACAAATAAAGATCTGGTGATCTTACTTCATCATAGTGGAAATTATCAACAACGACTGCGATTTGAATATACGTCCAGCAATGATCATATCATGACGTGAACATGTTTTTCTGCATCCTATAGGAAAATTAGCCAAACACTACAACATGAGGGGTATATTGATCTCAACATAGCTTGGTGCAGTCCTTGAGTAGCTGTGAAAACAGTAACATTTGTTATTGATGTACATAAGCTTGGCAACTCTAACGAATTCTGGGTGACCTCTTTTAACTAATGCAAACATCGGAACTCATTCTGCTAGGCAGTGAATATGACAGGCGAGAAAATTGACAAAAGTTTATTCAATAATTGTGTAGTGGTGGGGAACAAAAGCGAGATGTAGCCAAACTAATGACAAGACATTATATCAGATGTTTAAATCAAGTAAAATATCAGCCTTTTGTGAAACTGGCTTGGCAAAACAACAATGGACCATTCAGATTAGGCATTTAAACTGGTGAACGGAACTTAGGTAGAATTAAACTGGCTTTAGGTACTCTATAGTACCCTGAATGAAAGATTAATATCGGATGTCAATCTTTCAGTTATATTGAAAGACCATACCTAACTTATACTGGGAGATAGAGCTGCGGCGAGTTAAATGCTGGTCCAGTATTATCATCTAGGTTGTCTAGGATATTCGGTTTAGTTTGAGAGCTGGAGATAATCCAGTCTTACTGGCCTTAGTTTGTAGAAAAGTTTTCAGGTAACAGAGGAACTAAATTTATTAAAGCGAAGCAAACTCTCCATGATGATATCGTCTTCAAAATAATGCAGTTGTATTTATATGGCGTCAAGTTTGTTCAATAGTACAGATGGCTATAATAACGTGCAGTTAAAACATAACCAGCTAGAAGACTCAAGAAATATAGAAGATCAACGGCAAGGTTGTAGGTTAAAATGTGAATTTTCCCATGAAAGTAAATTATAATAATTATAAACAACGACCGGGTTTGACTAGAAACAAGGTAATGAAATGAGTTTAGGGAATTTTTACTTTAGTATCAAAACAATGAAAGTGAGATATTTCTCCTCTAGTACTTTAAATTTATTTCTTTTAAGCGTTTAGTCAATTTAGTACGTTATGCTAACTAACGTTTACGCTAATTGATCTAATCACTAGGATTACCTTTAAACCGAGTTATGTGTTCAAACGTTAAGACCTCCAAAAGCCGTTAGCCGTAACCCCCACTTTGTCGTCTTCACCAGGTGTTGTCATTTGAATTAAAAATAGGGATTTGTTTATTGTAATGGTAACAATATATGCAACGTTCACGAACAGCAATCAGAAACGCTCTCTTCAGATCTGTTTCATACCACTTATCTGAGATGATAAATATTGTAAATGACCTAATTAAGACGATATCTATTCCTCTTTAAAACAGTTCAAGTAAGGGGAAATCATGCGGAACTTGACTATACAGATAGCTATAATGGACAGTATGGAGCCACAATGCTGATCACTGCGTATTACATAGGTGGGTGGTTCCAGTGAATACACCATGATTTCAACATTTGTGTTCTCAATGATATTGACAACCCGACCGTAGCTGCTACCTTGTCGTGGTGGTCGGGCTTGCCTATCGTGATGACCCAACCGAGCTATACTGGCTGGAACATATGTTCCTGTAGGTTCTACCATGCTAGGTAGGTCGATTGGAGAACGATGAGACTAAAAGCAGCTACTTAAGGTCTGAGGGCGAAGTCGTACTGCTGACTGCAGAGGGGTGTGACAGCAGTATGGTGTTTCCCTCGGACAACCAGCATCTGCAGCGATGCTGCCTTCTCACAAGGAAGGAGGGGTTAGAAAAGGTCGGCCCTAAAAATGTCACACCTCACTCTACCTCACGGATTTCCGTCTCCGGCGGTAAGGGTGCCCACTAAGGGCTTTTAAGTGCGGAGCTAATACTCAGAAAACTTTTCATAAAAAGGCCGTGCGTGACAGGCCTCAAGCAGTTGTCCCTTGGGCTCTGCGGTCACGCTCTCAGGTCTCTGAGACCGACACTAATCTGCCTTCTTTTTCAGGTTCCTCAAGAAATACCCTTCCACGGTGTGGGCAGCCGGGAAGTGACAACTGCCCTCATACCCGCAAAAGCACGAGAGTCCAAATTGGTCAAAATCAAATCCTTTCTACACCCCATAATATCTCTCTTATCTCTACGACTAACTCTACTCACATTCCTTCATCTCACTGCACCGCTAATGCAAACGATGCGAGCTCACGAAAAATCATTCCTGGTCTCTTGAAACCCCGTTCTAGACTATATGTTGGAGCTTTTAATGTATGGACATTAAGTCAAATAGGGCAACAGGCTTCCTTAGCTAAGACTTTAGAATCTCACTCAATCGATGTATGCTGCGTCTCGGAAACGCGCATACAGGATCCTAGTAAAATCATTAACCTGATCTCACCGTATCAAAACAAAGAAGCAGCCCGATTTACTCTTCGTGTATCCGGTAGCCCGGATGCTGCTTCCCGGGGTCTCGCTGGTGTAGGTATAGCATTGAGTCGTAGGGCAGAACTAGCTCTCCTAGACTGGATCCCTGTAGATAGTCGCTTGTGCGCTATCCGACTGAACGGGACAGTTAGGACTCGGAAAGATAGGGACACTCGTCGTTGCCTCTTTGTCGTATCTGCCTATGCCCCCACTGACTGCAGTTCAGACGAGGTGAAAGATGAGTTTTACAGCAAGCTTACGGACCTCCTCCGAAAAGCTAGGCGCTCTGATATAGTTATAATGGCTGGTGACCTTAATGCTCAAGTAGGTAAACTAAGTGAAAATGAGAGACACTTGGGTGGTTGTTATGGTGTCACGGCTCAAAGAACAGATAATGGCGATCGTCTGTTGCAACTATGCTCAGATAACCGCCTGTTTCTAGCGAATACTAACTTTAGGCATAAGGAAAATCATCTTTTGACCTGGCGACCCCCAAAATCGTCTCAACGTTGGACCCAACTAGATCACATCGCCATCAGCCACCGATGGAGGGGTTCGATAGAGGACTGTCGCTCGTTCTGGGGCACATGTTTAGATTCAGACCATGCTTTAGTGCGAGCGCGTATTTGTTTGAGGCTTACTGGACGTAGGAAAGACATAGCAATGAAGCCTCCTAGGGATTTACTTAATGATAATAAAGCTAAGAATATATTTCAGGAACAACTAGAAAAGCAGTTAGGCGACCGTGTAAGCGATTGCCATCCGGAAGCAGGTTGGAATGATATCAAAAATGCTGTGGAAACAGCAATGATATCTGCTAGTAAGGTAAATCATAAGGCTAGGATGAAGCCGTGGATTTCAGTAGCATCCACCGAACTGATGGATGCTCGTAAACTCATCCCACCTGGCTCTGAACATAATAAAGAGCGAAGTGAGCTTAAGCGCAGGCTGATAAAAAGCCTACGCAACGACCGTGAACAGTGGTGGGTGGCGAAAGCAAAAACGATGGAAAAGGCAGCGGCGATAGGCAACAGTAGGCAACTTTTTCGACTTATTAAGGAAACTGGTATTAGGGATCCGAATGTGAGTGAGACTATCTCGGAAAGGGATGGGATTACAATTCATTCTCAGTCCAGGAGATTGGATCGATGGGCGGAACATTTTAGGGATCAGTTTAACTGGCCTTCAGCCACACTTCGGTTGCCCACGATCCCCAGTCATCCTGAATGGCAAATCGACTTAACTCCTCCTAGTCTTTATGAAATTGAGAAGGCTATAGGAAATCTGAAGCGAGGTAAAGCAGCAGGTCCTGATAGGCTTACCCCTGAAATTTTTAAGGATGGTGGTCCAGTTTTAGCAGCTAGATTGACTGAAATCTTAGGTAGAATCTGGGAACTGGGCGTAATACCATCTGACTGGTGTGGATCCCTGATTGTCCCAATTTATAAGAAAGGACAAAAGTCTTCCTGTGACAATCACAGGGGAATCAGTCTGACTAATATAGTTTCTAAGCTGTTAGCATCGATTATACTTAGACGCTTAACTAGAGCTCGTGAAGAGCAGACTAGAGAAAACCAGGCTGGATTCAGACCTGGACGTGGCTGTATAGACCACATCTTCACACTGCGACAGGTCCTGGAACACAGACACACATTTAGGCGTCCTACAATAGTTGTCTTCCTGGACCTAAAGGCGGCATTCGACTCTGTTGATCGTGAGGTTCTGTGGCAGTGTCTGTCATTGAAAGGTGTACCAAAGAAGTACATTAACCTTATACAAGCTCTCTACTCTAAAACTACAGGTCGAGTGAGAGCTTATGGCGAACTGTCATCGGAATTCCTCACTTCAAGTGGTGTCCGTCAAGGATGTCCACTTTCCCCATTTTTGTTTAATTTTGTCATAGACATGCTCCTAGATATAACCATGTCTTCGTCTGACTTTTCAGGAGTCGACTTACTACCAGGAGCCTCGCTTACTGACTTAGAGTATGCTGATGACATAGTCCTATTCGGTGAAGACGCTGACAAAATGCAGAGTCTTCTGACTACCCTGAGCAACAATGCAAGCATGTTCGGGATGCGGTTTTCCCCCTCGAAATGCAAAATGTTGCTTCAGGATTGGGTTGCATCGGCACCTGAACTAGTGATAGGGAGTGAAGTAGTCGAGCGTGTAGACCGCTTCACGTATCTGGGGAGTCTCATCAGTGCTGATGGCCTGGTGACTGACGAAATCTCAGCACGGATACAGAAAGCTCGATTGGCTTTTGCCAAGTTGCGTCACTTATGGCGCAGGCGAGATATCCGCTTGCTAACCAAAGGACGAGTGTACCGTGCAGTAGTTCGCTCTGTCCTACTATACGGTAGCGAAACATGGCCGTTAAGAGTAGAGGACATTCGTAGGTTACTGGTCTTCGATCATAGGTGTCTCCGAAGCATTGCTCGTGTATCATGGGACAACCGAGTGAGCAATGCTGTCGTTAGGAAACGGGTTCTAGGAAAGGAGGGCAAATCAATAGATGAGGTATTGAAACTTCATCAGTTGAGGTGGTTGGGACATGTGTTACGCATGTCTAACTACCGACTGCCTCGACGTGCTATGTTTTGCGGTGTAGGAATAGGTTGGAAGAAAGCTAGGGGCGGCCAAACCAAAACATGGCAGAAATCGATGAAGTCACTGACAAGTGGACTAAGTCATGTTGGTAGATGTAGGCTGCGTGGTTGGGGTCCGCGAGACGAAAGTCACCAATGGTTAGAGACCTTGAACGACATGGCTCAGAATCGTTCGCAATGGCGCAGGTGCATCCACTCTTTGTGTTCTCTCAAAATCTAACCTTCCGAATTCTCTATCTTTCTCCTTTCAAATTTATCTCACTGAATTATACTTTTCGAATCATATCTTCGCTCCCTAATTTTCTGCATTACTGCTAATACTTCTATTATCGTTATCACTCTTGGATTTGAACTGACAGTTGCGTCTCTGTGCTGATGTGGTATGGCGACCTGAACTGATGTACGTACGTACGAAGTTCTGCGTTGTGTCTGTCTGTCTGTCTGATATTGACAAGCGTCGATAGGTTACGCTTTTCAGGGACTAAGAAATTAGATAATGCAACTCACCGTTAAGATTAAATAAATTTGTCTAACGATACCTGACGGCGGGATTCAGCTATCTTAATCACACTTCATTATTAAATCATAAGAATTCGCAGTAATTAGACATTTTCTTTAAAAAAAGCCTCAATCAGTCATAGCATTTGTAAAAAACAACTTAACGAAAGTTTAAAAAACTAATTTAAAAAAGTAAATCAACATCTGTCTGTAAAAAGGGAAACAGGTACAAGAAATGCGACAACCATAACATTTAAAACAAATAACATTTATCACATCACCGAAACAATAAATAATGTATCTTTCGGGTATTTATTTGTTATTCTTCATACATGTGTGCCATAAGTGCACGCATAAATTCAGCTTGCGCCCTTAGTATAGTAGAAAAATCTTCGACTCGTTCTTCTGTAAGGAAGAAAGGTCATGTTAGACAAAGGGTATGTATATGGTGTTGAGATGTTAAAGCGTGAAATATCTAAATATGCGAAATAATAGTAAAAAGCAGCCTCCACCAAAACATAGTGCATGCGGCGTCAGGTTACTTAGACTAACAGACCGATTATAACTTAATCACCGATAAGATTCAATCTCCACTATATAAGACTGGACAACATCACATTGGTTACTACACAATGAAATACAGAGATAAAATGGAATGAAGATAGACTCCATAAACTCACCTAATTCATCGGTTTCATATAAGTCAACTATAACATCTTGAAAAGATCGAGCTAACTGGTCTAGAAACGTAGTTCTGTCTTTTTCTTTTGTCGCTTGAAATGTAGCACTGACAAGATGAATAAGTTCTGTTAATTTCGCGCGAATTTTCACCTATTGTGGATTAAAATATTATTTTTTAAGTAGTAAACCTCCAAATAGGAACGAACAATATAGTTCAACGTCTTACATAATTCAAATTATTGCTTCAGTACAGTATTTATATAGGGTATAGTTGTAACGATGCACCTCTGTTACAGAGTTAGAATGCTATGTAAATCAGCTGATGTGCACCAATATATATATATATATATATATATATATATATATATATATATATATGAACGTGTCACTGCCTTAAGTACTTATTTCACACTTTTGCTAACATGCGACTCCTGGAGTTCTTAAGCTTGAAACAACTGATTTCCCATGTAACTAAAAGATGGCTTATTGTTCATATTCATCACCCATTGATCTCAGTTCGGTACCACTGAAAACCAGTGAGTCTTAGATAGCTGGTGCTGCCTGACATAGAACTCCTCGTCTGTGCGCACCGAACCATCTCCCTGTGGATCTAATTCAAGACCTTCGGGTCTCAAGGCAACTCAGGGGAATTCGAGTGTTATTGGAAATACGAAAAATGAATGTTGACTATCTATTTGCACAGTAAAGTTTGCCATATTTTAGAAACCTGTGAAATAAGAACTTAATAATTTAACAGTTTTTAAGACCTGATAACTCAAAACAGATTTGATGCTGGTCAACTATAATTATTTCCGGAAAGTATGACTTTGTTAGCGTATTTTTGTTAGTGCGATAGTCTGTGTCTGAGATTCAAGTTTTCTGTAGGATGCACCTAATACCAGTTACACTAAGACAATTACCCATAAGACTGGTGATCTCAGTTCCTAGAATCAATATTTAAACTGCAAGAAGAAGACTTCACGGTTCTCACTATAACTGGATTTCCGAGGTCGGCACAACTTACAGTAAAAAACCGATTTTTTACCTGAACTAAACATAATGAGGTAAGAGTGACAGCGACTTCAGCAGTCTTTCCATTACTGGCTTTATTTGTAACACAAAGTAGTGCTATCTGTGGTCCTACAACAAAGAAAGACAAACACAATCGTTGGTAAAACTAAGCTTTTATTAATCAAATGAAACTGTCTCGAGACTCGACCATATGAAAAAAGAGATTTTAAATAGCACAACGTATATACACTGAAATAGTGGTTCCAGTTATAAAGAGATTTTTAAAATAGATGATTGACAGTACGAATGCAATAACAGGCTGATGAAATAATGGAGGTTTGTGTCTGAGAATGATGGTGACGAAGTGACTATGCTCTACATCTACGTGAACACTATGTAGCTGTTAAACGCCATGACAAGCTACTGCTTATATCAATATATACTAGACGTGAGTTTGGGTATAAATTAAATCCAAAGAAAACAGGAGAAATCCTAGAACCTTGACACGTCGTACATATCAATGAATAGACACATCAAAATCAACCCATTCTATCGGCCAATTAAACAAAAAATTATCAACGTCCAGGTTAGAGATCGAGTCAAGACTGTAATTAAAATAAGGATGCAACAACGGCGAAACAATAATGGACGACAAGGAATCAGATTACATGTCAACAAAAAAGGCTATTAGTCAACTGTAAAGAAGTTTAAAAGCTCACTTCACTTTAGGATATGTGCTGATGATATCTAAAAAAAACAATGGAAGCTTCAAAATGAAACTATGGAGCTCAGAAAACATTACATTTCCAAAAGTAGATGAAACTTTTAAACATCAAATATCTACGCAGTGATTGACAATACTTTTAGAAATTTATACTAATATTCCACACTTCATAATGAACTCATTTTGTTCTTAACAGTTAGGAAACCTTAAGTGAATAATTACTTGTTCGAAATAAAGCTTATTCGGATAGTTACGCTTTTATTTAAGTCCATAAACAGTAAACTTCATTGTTAATATTATGGTGATTTTAAACTGTAAACACCACATGAATATAATTGTCACTCTGAAGGCCATACAAATGTCATAATGCGTGATGAGGTTAACACCAATTATTCCAAACCTCAAAACCTGTTTTTAAGTTAAGATTATTGGAAAGTTACGAGTATAAATCTCACACCAGCTAGTTAACATTTTGCTAGAATTATACTTCAAGCCATTCCTTGTTGTTAAATGTAGAAGAGTATGAGTTTTATCCAACCAAACGTATAACTCTACCTAGAATCCCCGTAGGGTTACTGAGGGTCTGAAGCTCGGACAAAGGAGGAGGGTTGGGTATGGGGTCAGCAACACCATCCCGTAAAAACAACCTTACTAAAAAAACGCTAATCATAAAAACGTATAAATACACTAAGTATAATTGAAAGTGACGGTTGTTTAAATAAAACGAAATTAAGTCGCTGAAACATTATTAATTAGTAGGTCTCAAATATATTAAGGTATTGAGAATGTTGAGTGAATGAAGATGACTATTCGAGATTTATGGCAATAATATTAGCCAGTGTGTTAAAATGAAGAGAAAGGATTACACTGATTATAAGACAGATAATCGATTGTCTGACTTGGCTATGACTAAGTAATATGGACTCAGATATTTGACTAATCGTAGTAGAAGAAAAAAACAGTTGTTCAGCGCTCCTTGGCTTTTGGTGGCACTCAACTGAGATGAATGTGTAACGAATGGAAACAACATATTCTTCGAAATATAAAATATTCTCGTGATTACCGACTTTGTAGCTGTTCATTTTTTCGTTTCAAGGTATAATGTGATGGACATCGATACGAACATATCAATCAATAATATACAATGCAGAACTCACCACATGTTGATTAACTCAAGGTGCCATACTACATCGACGTCGTAAAATGAAAAGAACATGACGAATACCAAACGAGTTTAGGACGTAATATTAATAAAAATGACTACAAATTAAAATCATGGTTTAAGAGGAAGGAATGAAAAGGCATGTTTGCAAAATACTGAACTTAAAATCTGCTAGGAGAAATGGAACAAATATACGTGGACCAGTGAGACCGACCACGATGAATGTCACAACACTTCATACAATATTTACACTTTAATAGCGAGCCCAAAATAGATAGTCTGCGCCTATGGGTCAGATCAGACTCACAGTCAACAGCCTCAAGCACTGGTAGCACCTCTTGACTGTCCCTAGTTTACCATTATACATTAACCACCATCGTTCGTCGAGGTAGGCGGTGGGTAGACATACGTAATATATGCCCCCAACCATCACCACTGATGAATATTCACTTAATCAACTGGTTTTCTATTGTTGCATAGTACTCTGTTAAGTTAACGTACACTTTTTAAATGATATACATTTAAAATGTATTCAAAATGAGCAGAAGCTTTTCTTTAAAAAGAAAATGATAAAACAAACCTGATGTATGTAGTAAGCACGCTACATTTTCTGCTAACCAATCATCGGGTGTTATAGTAATATGATCGAGTATGTTGATGATATCTTCAGATGTCCACAAACCAGAGTTGTACATATTTGACAGGACGCTTCCAAGTTCCCCAAAGCATGCAGTTAATTGTTCAGAATCAGCAGCTGTATTTTCACACATTGTACGCCACATAAGATTCCCTGATGTTTAGTAGGTATCAAGAAACTTAAATGCAAATTATTTACATTTTCGACTGGGAAAGGCATCAATCAAAAGAAATGTTGTCTTTCGAATGTACGGGCTCACAACTATTCGTTACAGCATTGCTGTCACTGACCAAATTAATTAGGCTTACTGGAGAAATGAATGAGCTGGTTATTGTGAAAAGTGTGATAGCATACGTTTGGTCGGGATATGAAAGTAGAATTGTTGTTGCCGTAATATATTCCACAACAAAAGGTAAGTTGACTTAATATAAATAATACTGTAAGCAAACAGTTTCAACAGTAAGAGTGAATATTTTCATAAAGCCATTACTTTTCTCTATAAATAATGTACCTGTGATAAGTAATTTAAGGTGTCTTCTCGAAATAGTTTGCCTTGCAAAAGCATTACCCAGGTAGAACTTACATTTCTCTTGGTCTTTTCAGTAACAGGCTACCTGTAGCAACTTATACTTAACATTTTTAGTGACATTACCTAATGTTTACGAATATGATTCAAAGAAATATGACTTTTATTTGTCTTAGCTTAGTCTCTAACGGTAATTACACGTGTTAAACATTTCTTTAATAAACCATTCTGCTTCATACTTATATGTACTTCTGCTAACTTGCTGAATCACTCGTCTGACCCCTTACCGTTCTCTCTGAATACCATCCACTGTTTTAATTAGCACATATCCATTACGCCATGAAATTTAGCAGTTAGTCTAGAAACATATAGTAAGTCGATTTTGTATTTAAATTGTCGAATTTTATAACTACTGTTGTAAACACGCGATCTTTAATTATAAAGCTATAATAAAGTGCTATTAGAACTCCCTGGTTATCTGCAAAGGATACCGTCCTAACTATCGCATACCCGTGTATACATTTTAGTGTCTGCAATTTATGTGCGACAGTGACCTTATTTCCACACAATTCTTGAGTTTACATGAAAATAGAGAATTATTATCACAATATCAGCCCTCGAATGCAAAATACAAACAATTTCACCTACGAATTCGAGATTTATAATCGTTTTCTGACAAAATTGAACTAGCTTTCAATGAATATTTTTCAGGAAAACAATCTTTCTGTAGGGCTTCCTCATCTATAAACCATAATAAGCATTCGTTTTCCATAGTACCGCCAGTTCCTAGAAGGTATCCAGGATCTAAGACAAATATTTTGTACATGGTATGCATTTTGTTACAAACATCTACTAAAATAATCATTGGAGAAACCAAATATCGTAATCATCAATGAATTTAGTGCTTCATACGCAGATATCGATATACAAACTTTATAAATACTAGTCTTTGCTTTACTATTTTATAAAAAATAAGTGATGATATAAGTGTCACTCTATGAATTTAGTAGGCAATTAATAAATAAAATTTGTTTAGGTAGAGTGAGATTTAAGAAATAGCGTATCATACAGCAAACAACACTAAAATATGTTCTGAATTACCCCTGTGCAATGGTCCATATAATATAAATAAAATTCTAGCTTGATGCGAGTATGGATACGAATGAAGAATTCTCATCAGAGTATTGGAAGCTGGCCAAAAATAATCACTTTTCTGTTTATTTGAGGAGGAGGATGAAGTCTGCATATTCACAGTTGGAAGTGGTGAAGTCTCAACAACACTGAGGAGTAAATAATAAATCCATGTTACGTTAACGTGCAATAGAACATATTATTTCAGTGAATTCAAATATTATAAATCCTAAGTGACTAAAAGATATCCATGAGCATGTATGTTATTGACGGAAACCACCACAAAGTAAAATAGTCAATAAAAGAGTATACACACCACTACTGCTAAATGATTATATATATGAAAATACTAAAATAGTAGCTTCAGGATAGATGAAATTAGAATGATACAATGTAGTCAAGAGATTATCGTTTAAGATAGTAGGCTATCAACTTAGAACATCAAGTGAATTATTATTAAAGATAAAACCACTTTAAACATAGGAATAGATCTTTTTGTTCAATAAAATAACGTGTTTATACACAAAATATTGGAAACAAAGATAATAATAAACAAGTCAACTTAAACACGAAGGATTAGAAAATGGTAATTTCATACGTGAATTAAGTGTTGATAAGGTTAAGACCAGACTACCATGCTTGATTCCTATCCAACATATCATATATACAAACAAAAATCGTTGATTGTACCTTAATTAATTTTACAAGTAGACATAAAATAAATGGAAATTCACTTGTATCCACACAGAAACAAAGTAAACAGGTATTATATTTACACTATTTGAATACGCTACCTATTTTATTTTTGGGTAATGTTTACATACCTGTAGCCTAGAAACACGAAACAGTTTTTTCCTCATCCTTTGAGACAACTTGTGAAACGATAAAAAGAAATAACAATATATGGAGTTTTCAAAGTTTTTATTTTTACCTTGTTGTTTTTCAAGGAACCAAATAAGCAATTATATGTAAAGGTTGCTTCCATTTTAACCTAGATATTACCATCATCACATTTTAATAATGTTCAATGATGAAAACCAGTAACATACAAACACGTTATAGTATATTGTAGGCTGAGTATGCACGCTTTCCCTTACCAGTGAGTGCTAGTCTACCATTATGAAAGGATAAGATTTGTCATGTTAACAAAACTGAAAATTTAAGTTACTATGAGTATCCACCACGTGTCTAATAATAAGTAATTGTAATAACGAGTAATTCAACGGGCCACAGCAAAATATGTGTTCATTAATCTGAACTCTATATATGATAAAACATTATAAATAATAATTAGCTTGTTAATGTAGATACTGTTGGGGCAAACATTCACGAGGTTGGTATGCCATTTTAATATTAACAAGGGAAAATACGTACACTTCGATCAGTGTGGATGATCAGAATGAATTACTTTTAATAAACTTTACAGTGGCAAACTGATTATTTTCGCAAAAATACTTTCACAGGAAAGTAAATTGTGTAATTAAAAACATTACCATATGCAAATTAATCTGAACATAAAGCTCCACAAACCAAAATACACAATAATAAAACACTGATTGATCAAATTGTAGCACAATCAAACTAACCTAGATACATGTGTTACTGTGAAGTCGCCTGATGAAACAGCACTGGTAGATGGTAAGACAGCAGACAATCGATCATTAGCAGAGGAGTAACTAGACAATACATGATGACTGAACGTTTCACGTGTCCATGGAGTTTTTGAATAGATTTCAAATTGATGTAAATTTAGAAATGTATTATAGTGAATAGCTATGGGACTTGTATTTGATGCCAAACAATGATTCGTACTGGAAATTGATAAAGATGATGGATTGAATTCATCGTACATATGTGGTAAGGCAATAGGGTCTAAAAACGTCTTTCTCAGAAAAAGACGAAGCCTAAGTTCAGATTGAGGATCTACACCTAGAACAACAAAATATGTGGTAATAAATATTTCCTATAACGCTAATATAGGTAATATGAAATTACAAAATAAATGGTGTTAGTCCTTTAATTGCTTCGAACCCTTAAACCTAACCATACATATGATATCTTAATTAATAATGGGGAAAGGAGCGAACTAAATCAGTTATATCACTTTATAATTTTTTTAATTCATTCCAAAAATAATTAATTTACAGTAAGCAAAGATAACCGCCTTTTAGTGTTCTTCATGGAGACATATACATTTATTCTTCAAGTGCTTTTGACTTCAAATATTTGTTCGTTACTCTTAGCATTCAATGAAATACTTCTTGCTATTCCAACTAATAAAAATCTTACTAAATGCATTTTCTGCTAGAAAGCAATATGAATGCAGAAATGTGTTTGTTCTCCTACTGAATAGTTTTGTGTAAACACAAAAATAACTTCTTGGTCTAAGCTATCTAATACTTTTATGAAACACTCAGCGCACATTTCCAATCCATCATTAGACTATTTTCTGAAAGTGTTACACCAAAGTTTTTTTAGGTCACCTATTTAAGTATTCTCATTACTAGAAAAATAGTTATAGGTATTTAGAATACTTGTACGAATTTTGGCCTTTCGTAAAACAGTAGAAACTGTTGATGCTAAAACAGAATGAAAGTGTTATTATGTATATATGAATAACTTTTCTAACTGCCTATATACGCCGGCTGAGAGAATCGGTAAATTATCAGTTGATCAGTAAATTGTTACCAAGAAACAATATTCTTTATAACAGAAAGAGTATTTGTCCATATTGAATCAGCTCTCTGTAGATCCAGCTTCTCCTATTTCTTAGGATTCTTTGAACATTGGACAATACTCAACTAGTCATTCAAACCAAAACACGGTTTGAGCAGGTATGTGACTACACTCCAACAAACCAAGCTAAATGAAAGGGATTATGGTAATAAAAACGTAAAAGTATTTATAGTTTTTACACAAAGATATTCTCAAATCTTCTCCAACTATCCACTAGTGCTGATTGGCTAATAATGTGCCAATCGGAAGTTTTCGACATAATTCTGCATTGGACATACCTTACTTCAATCAACGTCTTGTTAACAATTCATTACAAGGGTTTAAAAAATGACAGATTTGTGATATCAGAGCTGTGATTATGGATTAAAAAAACCTTCAGCTTACTTATGATTGGAATACCTCAGAAAGATTACCTGATTTGAACTAATTAATCATCTGTAACAAAGTTAACTTTCTACTTTGCTACTGTTTATCTTACTGTAGTTTTTACTGTCAAAGGGCAAGTAGAAAATCTTGGGTAAATTAATAATAGGCAAAGAACAAACGTAAATTACTCTGTTACCTGGTCTTTGACAAATCAAACTTGATAAACGAAACCAGAAGTTCTCATTAAAGCAAATATGCACAAGTGTGTGAAAAACCCGCTGGATATTACGTTCAGGCCACCCAAAAACGAATTCTTTCAAAAAAACTCCATACAAAAATAAAGCCGAACACTTTAAAGGACCCAAACGGCAAATGCTAGAATACTCTTGTTCCTGAAGACTTGGACTAATTCGTATATGACTGTCCTTGGTCTGGCATATGCTGTAAAAAATTAGACAACTAAATTTAGAAATTTTAGATATTCAAAATATGAACATTAGCTAATGACTTAAGAAAAAATGAAGAAATCAAAATAACTATTCTGAAGATCACTATGAGTTTTAATGTTTTGTATCAAGTACTTGCGGAAGTGAGGCCATAAAATGATCCACTGACATTAACTCGCTTTAATAAGAAGATGGTGCTTTCATACATTTATCGAAAAACAATTCAATCAGTGATATAGAATACTCAGTAACCATAGTTTTCATAAATAATTAAGCAATCAGAAGTAAAACTTGGACTTGAAGGCAATTTTCGAAAATTGAATACGATAAATATATGGAAACATTGACTAAACTGTTTACATTCAAGAAATAAAAATACTGTCTCATAATTTAGAGAGTTATAGCAACTCTTATCACTTTCAATAACAGGCAATATGCAAACTGTTATGAAATAGCCACAATTATTTTTATTGAAAGATGGCAAGAACAACGAAACTAAAAACTACTAGGTAAGAGTCATGATTAAATATGGACTCGTATATCAGTCGAATAAGTTGTCGGTAGACATGACGTATACGGACGAACCTGAGCAACTATAAAATGACCTTGAAAGCTCTAATCAGAACGAACCAATCACGACTCTGTAAACCAGGATCAACGATCTCTCCCATAATCCTAGTGGTTTAATAAAGATCTTTAAACCAAAACTCATTTAAACATGCACCTTCACCTACGAAAGCCTTTGATAAAAGACAAAATATGCATCCGTTGAGAAAATATTCGGGTAATATTAGAGTCTAACCATAATCTGAGATGCAATGAGAAATCCATAATTTCTAATGAATTGTCTATAATTGGAATGTATGCAAGGTTTATTGTTTTCATTCTGCTGAAAATCTTATTCACACTATTTGAAGCATTCTTACAACATTATTTCATGTATTTTATGTAGGTATTCGTCTAGATGAAGAAATAGTAACCTTGAGATCCTACAGCACGGTTGCAAATGACATTCTCCTTGACTCCATTTCGGCTCACTATAATTGTAATTAACTCCCGATGATACATAACGAAGCATTTCTCGTGCACCTATGACCCTGTGCACGTAGCCCATATTTAAAAGTGATTTATAAGATTTTGAATTAGTTACAATATATAACTGTTCCAGGTACAATGCATTTTGTTACTAGTCTAGGCAGGATGATTAATGCGAGAATTCGCTTCAATTCTAATTTGAAATAAGCAATAAAGGAATCCGATCTGATGGAATTCTCATACTAATGTTCAGTACATTGAAGGCAATATCAGTCTCAAATTACTTGGAATTTTAAAAACTATCATTACATTTCCATAATCATAATTTAACATTAATTCATAGTTAACGAATTACAAGCTTATTGTAACTAATTAGATTCAGAAGACCCCTTAAAGTCAACACTTGATGTTTTCAGGTGTTCCTCTGTAACCTTAAAACGTTTTGGTTGTTTTTTAGCGGTTCGGCCGTCAGAGTTATGTCCACTGATATACTTTTGAAAATTTTCTCCTGGAAGAAGTTAAACGGTTTATCAGATCTAACTGATAAGAAACTAAGTCTTTAGAAGTCGAATCAAAACACTATACCAGTGGAAACTTAAATTATGCTATTAATCACAGTGCATCAACAGTAGAAAAATCTATTAGATTTAAATACAAAAATAACTTACTCGACTTAAGGTGCACTCCAAAAACTGAAGCTTGCGACTGATGGGTTTATAGTGATATATCCTACGAAACAGACTTCCTAGCATTGTCACACGCAACACAAACTCACCAGTATGTTTGTATAGCGTAACAAGCAGTCTAGGCTTACGAGACGAATGTTCTTCATGGTCATGAGGATCGTAAAAATGTGACAATTGTGGGCAACGACAATTAGTGCAGTACCTCTGAATCATCAGTTGAAAGTCTCTGCAAACTTCCCATAGGCTTATAAGATCGATGACTAAAAATATATATGGATATTTGCAGAAAAATACTTTCAACAAGTGACAGTATTTGATGTCTAATGTTAAATGGCAAAATTAAGAATCCAGCGAGACATCCAGAAGAACATGAATAATCTGATGAGCAACGTCTTAATACTTTTTCTCCAGTAGTGGACAAGTCAAATACTAGGCTTCCAGAACGCTTCATTGAGCGAAATTGTGTTACCAATTTGGAAATTGCGCGTTTTTATGAGGCCTCTTATACTGCTCAGACTAAAGTCCAATGCTTTAAGTATAGCTAAGTAGAGATTTTTTAGCCTAACTACTTTTATATTTGCTCTTCTTCAATCGCGTTTCAAAATAATAGTATTCTTCTTAGGGTAGGTGTAAAACCCAAGAAGGGCGGATTTCAACAAGTGTAGTTATAACTCAGAAACACTAATTCTTGTAGAAATTTATTGACATTATGAATGAACTAACTTTTTATAAGCATGCTTAATATTACATATTTACATATGCAGGATTTATACTGGAAAAACCACTGCAAGGATAAATACAAGTTACCTGACCTGCTATCCTCATTGTTGGGGACTGAATACAGAATATTGTACGAGCTTTTCAAGACTACGGGACGCACTAAAAACATGGATAAATATTTCTAAAGTCAAACTGCTTGAAGTTCTGGATGTAAACCCCAGGAATCAGTCGGTTTTACCAAACATTAGATGTCAATAAAAGATGCCTCCTGTATATTCTAGAGGGTTACATACATGTTTGTGAGAATGAAAGAGGAATTCTGGACCCACATAGTGTATACATACAGAATGCATCCCGATTTTCCACCATTAATAATTTGCATTTATTGGTTTTGCAGAGTTAGCTTACTCCACAAATAATTGTTTGTATAGACTTTCGTGATTGACGTCAACTATGTTTACTTTATTGGACACGATGAGCTGAGGGTTATTTGTCAAAAATCGCCATCAGCTGACGTTGCAACACAATACGGGAATTAACCTGTCTTTTAATCATCCAGAATAGACACTGATAACCCGTTCACACAAACATATCTTCGCAATTGATAACCGCTCACTGAAGTACTTTTATTCGTGTGTGTGTGTGTGTATGATCGTTAGAAGCTACCCCAGTCGTACAGAAAGTGCACCTCGGTTGTATACATATTACACTCGGGTACTGAGAAAAAGTAAGTGGCTAAAACCTCATCGATGTACCCTGCTCAGGACGTTATGCAGATTCGTAATAACAAAGGGACCCTGAATCTCCATCTTGATCGTGGGGTCGTTTGCATATATAAGGGTTTTATTCCAAGTTCAAAGGAATGTAATTTACTAACAGTAGGATGAAAGTGGTGTAAGGACTATACTGTAGCGGCTTAAGTTAACTAGCTAAAAGATGATTTCACAACTTATGTATACACGTAGATAAGAAAGCTTAAGTATTCATTTACTTCCTTATTCTTTTATAGGGATTATATTTCCTATTATCTTATATTGAATGTTGAGAGACATTGTGTGTTTGAATGATTAGCAATTCCGCTCCAACTGTCTCCTGTGCTGGCCTTAAAATAAAGACCTATTACCAAAGATTATTGTTTCTTCTGTTAAAATAAAACGGAACGTACCTAGCAATTAAACTGGTGAGCCCTGTATTGAACTTTATATTTAACTTTTTATTGTACGTTAAATAAGCCTTCTGTTTTTTGCAGTAATCTAGATTACATACATATATATATATATATTATATTTAGTATTTCATTTTAATCGTTAGGTACTACTATTAGACTCATTGTTTTCCGTTTTTATTATATTATATATTGTTTATAACATGTCAGACTCAACCCCAACTAAAAGCCTATAGGATATGTCAGCGGTAGACATAGACACCGTTATGACTACAAAAGTCCGACTTCCAGAATTCGATCGTAGTGATCCTGAGTTGTGGTTTGCTCAGCTAGAGCATTATTTCACGAGACACAATATAAAATCTGAAGGAGTTCGCTATCGAGACTTATGTTCAGTCCTACCTCCCTCAGTAGCCAAAGAAGTCCGTGACTTGATTTTAAGTCCACCAACACCACAACCATACACCATCCTAAGACGAGAAATAATGAATCGTTTATCATTATCAGATGGACAACGAATTCAAAGGCTTTTCCAGGGAGAAACATTAGGTGATAGGTCACCATCACAGTTTTTGCGTCATCTGCAAGCTTTAGTGGGTGACAACACAGTGGGTGAAGCAGTCCTAAAACAAGGATGGATACAAGCTCTCCCAAGCTACGTTCAACACTGTTTGGACGCACAAGATCCTGACACCGCTCTATCTCATTTAGCACGGATCGCGGACCGTATAATGGAAAGAGGTCCCCCGACTGCATCACGTACATTACATCACACTCAAAAAGCGGAATAAAAAAATGATCCAGTCATAGCACAACTGATTGAGAGTGTTAAAAGTCTCACAGAGGCTGTCAGTAAAATGCAAACGAGTGATAGAAATAGGTGCAGGTCACCACAACGACCGAGATCCAAATCACGGAACAGATCGCAAGGCTCCAGACAATCTGGACAATTTTGTTGGTATCACTGGAAATTCGGTGCTCGATTGACCAGATGCAACCAACCATGCACCTGGCCCAAACAGACTTCGAAGAACCAGGGAAACGAATAACCCCTCCACAGGTTGCGACAACTGAGGAGGGGTGCCTAAACAGTCGCTTATTTTACGTTAGAGACAAAAATTCAGGCTTGAACTTTTTGGTAGATACTGGTGCTGCACTTAGTATCATTCCTAAGAATAAAACCGAGCTGGGTCGAGAAACTTCCTCAGTTACACTTCAAGCTGCTAATAAGACTAAAATCGCGACGTTTGGGCAGAAAACGTTGACTCTAGATTTGGGGTTTAGAAGACAATTTCCTTGGGTTTTCACTGTAGCCGATCTAGATCTAGCAATATTAGGAATGGATTTCTTAGAGAGATATGAATTTCTAGTTGACACTAAAAAACGACGTTTGACTTTAAAAGAAACTTCGAAATTCACAAAAGGCATAGAAAGTAATATCACATCTCTAAACTTAATACAAACTCCGCCAGTAACAACGGAAAAGTTCCAAGATATACTCGCGGAATTTCCAAACCTAACAAAATCAAACCCTCAAACTTCCAAAACTAAATTAAAAGTATGTCATATGATCAAAACGGAAGGTGCACCTGCTTTTGCTAAGCCTAGGAGATTAGCACCTGATAAGCTTAAAATAGCTAGAGCCGAATTCGATTACATGCTACAGCTGGGCATAATACGTCCATCTGATAGCCAGTGGGCATCTCCTTTGCATATGGTTCCGAAGAAAAATAAAGGCGATTGGAGACCGTGCGGGGATTACAGAGCCCTTAACCGTCAAACGGTACCAGACAGGTACCCGATACCACACATACAAGACTTTACGAATGGTTTACAGGATATGAAGGTATTTACTAAAATCGACTTAGTCAGAGCATATCACAATATTCCAGTAGCTGAGGAAGATATTCCAAAGACAGCTATCACAACACCTTTTGGATTATTCGAGTTTGTACGCATGCCATTCGGCCTACGGAACGCGGCACAAACATTCCAAAGGTTTATGGATAATCTACTTCGAGATATGCCGTTTGCTCAGGGGTACATAGATGACCTACTGATTGCCAGCCCGGACTTAAAATCACATGAACAACATGTGAGAGCAGTGTTGGGACGATTAAATCAAAATGGCATGAACATTCATCAAAGTAAGTGTATTTTCGGTGTAGAAACATTAGAATTTCTCGGGCATACCATAAGCCCTGAAGGAATTACACCAATCAAACAAGAGGTAGACACTATTAAACAATACCCTATACCAAGCTCTCTGACACAACTTCGAAGTTTTCTAGGTTTAATAAACTTTTATCGCAGATTCATACCCGGTTGTGCACAACTAATGCAACCATTGACGGATTTGCTCAAAGGAAAACCGAAGGAATTCAAGTTAACCTCTGAGGCTGTCGAAGCTATTAACCAGTTAAAGGATAAACTTGCTCGAACAGCTACATTAACTTACCCAAATTCTCATTACCCATTTGCTTTGATGGTAGATGCTTCGGACAAAGCTGTAGGCGGTACTCTTAACCAACTAGTTAAAAACGCCTGGAAACCGATCGCATTCTTCTCAAAGAAACTCGCTCCAGCAGAGACGAGATATTCTACTTTCAGTCGAGAACTCCTCGCAATCTACCTAACCATCAAGCATTTCCGACACATGCTCGAAGGCAGGGAATTCACAGTTTATACGGATCATAAACCGTTAACCAATGCATTAAAAGCGAAAGCCGATAAATACTCACCTCGAGAAGTCCGACACCTCGACTACATATCACAGTTCACTAGTGATATACGTCACGTGAAAGGTCAAGACAACCAGGCGGCAGATGCATTATCAAGATTAGAAATGAATATAATACAACAGTCAACAATAAATTTCGAGACTTTAAGAGACAGCCAGGAAAATGACCTAGAACTACAAAACCTACTGTCAACTAAAAGCTCTAGTCTCAAACTTAAACAGTTTCCGTCACGTATGAAAGATGTTATGATTTATTGTGACACAACGAAGGCGGTACCCCGACCTTTCGTTCCTAAAAGTATGCGACGATTAGTATTTAGTAACTTTCATTCGTTGTCTCACCCTGGAGTGAAATCCTCGACTAAACTAATTAATGCCAGATACATATGGCCGAATCATCAGAAAGATGTACTTAAATGGGTTAGAGAGTGTTCGGCGTGTCAACAATCTAAAATTAACCGACACACAAAGTCACTCATTGGAAGTTTTCCTCAACCGGATGCACGTTTTGCACACGTCCATATCGACTTAGTAGGCCCTTTACCACGTTCAAATGGTTTTACGTATATATTTACATGTATAGATAGATTTACAAGGTTCCCTATAGCTATTCCAATCACGGACATCACAGCCGAAACGGTGGCTAAAGCCTTCATGCAGAACTGGGTGACCATTTTTGGTACACCTGTAACAATAACAACGGACAGAGGAGCGCAGTTTGAATCTGAACTATTCAACAACTTAGCTAAACTTCTAGGCTCCAACAGAATACGTTGCACGGCATATCACCCTCAGGCTAATGGGATGGTAGAACGGTTCCATCGTCAACTTAAGGCTGCTCTTATATCTCATTCAAACCCCAGTCAGTGGACAGAATTCCTACCATTAGTTATGTTGGGAATACGAACAGCTGTCAAAACTGACTCACAATGTTCAGCAGCAGAATTAGTCTTTGGGACCACTCTTAGACTACCAGGTGAGTTTATTAACCCTCACACTGACAGTAAAACACTTGATTTAGGAACTTATGCAGACCAACTAAGGGACCAAATGTCTAAGCTTAAGCCAATTAACACTCGTGAACAGTCACGAGCGACCTTTTTACCTAAGGATCTAAGCAACTGTTCACACGTCTGGATAAGATGTGACAAAGTAAAAGCACCACTTAGCCCTCCTTTTGAAGGTCCATTTAAGGTTATTGCAAGGAAACCGAAATATTTTGTAATTCAAAAGCAAGGAAACATCGATTCAGTAAGTATCGATAGGCTAAAACCGGCTTATCTAGATAGTCAACCCCCATACGTGTTGTTAGATCGCTTGCCCGACCAAACAAGGACGGAAATAAAAAGTGCAAACGTTAAGGCTGTAAAAGTGGCTAAAAGCGTTAGATGGGCACAACAGATTATCCAGGCAGGGATACCCACGTTTTTAGTTAAATCTAAAGGGTAATCACGTAATGTCTGAAATCTCGAGTTTGTAGATATATATTTAAAAATTTAGATAAAATAAACAGTAATTTTCGCTTTGCCCTATATCGACGTTGTCTAAGTAATTTTAATAATAATTAGTAATAGTCCTAAGTATTACTCTACACACTTCCATACGGATTTTGTTTTTTGATATATGAACGATATAGTCCTTTTTTTTTCGTATATATATAAAATAAATTGTACTTAAGCAATATATTCTTAAACGATCCGTTGAGTACTATAAGCCGCAAACCTATCAACAGAGGTAAGGCACTAAAAATCAGAATCTTTAATTCAGGTGAGTGTGGTGAGCAAGTTTCGCCTGCAGAACTAATCATTTTTCTAGGTTCCTTCCTATTAGTAGACAATACCATAAATAACCCAAATGAACCTCAAGAATAATGAATTCCGAAAACAATCCAGGCGAGTTTCACTGTTTCTACAAGTTGATTTACTAAACACACCACTGTTTAACATATATGCATTTTTACTTAGACTAATACTAAAACCATTTTTCACTGGAGATATGCATTTTTAATAACTTGATACGACAACATACTACTACGAAAAAGTGTGTTGTTTTTCAGGAAACATATCATATTCCATAGTGATTCGACTGTTTTTAGTTCTCATTGTTTTTGTTACAAGGTATAAATAGCACTGAGCTAACTACAGTAAGTTATTAAACGTCTACATTATTTTTAGCATTTGTCAACTGTAATAACATAAGTCATGTCTAAAATTTTAGATTTTGTTGGTACATTTTCTTTATTTTTTAATAATTTATAAAAACTTACACACTTGTAAGAATAGAATCTACTCCATTATTAGTTGATTTTAGAAGATACAGCTTCACTATGACTTTCATGCCTACCACTCATCGGGTGAGTAATCTGTAAAGCGCAGATTATTTCCTTAACCTAATAAGCTTAAGCACTCTTATATTATCGGTAATCCCTTTTCGTTCTAAGTATTTACCATAATTTTGCATCCTAACGGTTACTATCAGTACCCACCGTTACGAACCCAGTCATAAAAGGCGGTTGTCACATGTTCAAGGTAGCCTATTCGGTCTAACTCCTGGCAAGTTTAAGCACTTATATATATATATTGTTCAATTAAATTGATAAACATTTTTTTTGTAATGCATTTGCATGCACAGATATCTACACCATGTTTATTTTCTTCCAGGTTCCCAAACTAATCCGGAAACCGAACACTTACGTAGAAACGAAGACTTATCAATTATAATTGTACATTTTATTTTTGTATTTTAACTTTTTTGTACACACAGTGGAGCAATTCTTTAGGTGTGATGGAGTTTCAACAATATTTTTTGAAGTAGATTCTTCTTTCATTTTGACTTGAGGGCGACTCAAGAGGCAGGTGAGTAAACACCTGATAACCGGACAGAGCATGGGAAAATCGTACCTCACCAACATGGTGTTGGGTAGCCCGCTCGCGGTACTTCCTCAGATATTCTTGTTTCATTTTCTTACTCTTATTTTCCAATCTCTGGTCACCAATAGGAGCTTAAGTCCAAGTATCTAATTATCATTTGTAGGAGAATGTAAACCCTACATATTCGATAGCCAGTACTAAAAGTAAATGTACTCCACGTTGCATCGTCGAATACTAAAAGACTGTTTACAGTTGATCTAATATCAAGTGCTGAATGTGCTAGTAATTATCTATTGAGTTACAGTAGCAGAACTACGATAATTTTATTAGTAAAGTTGATCGAACTGACGTTCCTACGGAAGTCAATTCTAGGAGGAAGCTAATGTAGCGGCTTAAGTTAACTAGCTAAAAGATGATTTCACAACTTATGTATACACGTAGATAAGAAAGCTTAAGTATTCATTTACTTCCTTATTCTTTTATAGGGATTATATTTCCTATTATCTTATATTGAATGTTGAGAGACATTGTGTGTTTGAATGATTAGCAATTCCGCTCCAACTGTCTCCTGTGCTGGCCTTAAAATAAAGACCTATTACCAAAGATTATTGTTTCTTCTATTAAAATAAAACGGAACGTACCTAGCAATTAAAATACTTTATCGCACGCCGTTAAGTATTCTAGGCCAATTAAACAAATTCGAGCCAACTCTAGCTCCTAGATATTTTCTGTCAGTAACCTAACCAATCCATCAAACATTCAATTGTATTAATGAATCGCAATTTCCTGCGGAGAATTCGATAGTCTACTCTGTGTATTACTTCGGAGAAAACCAAGAAAATGATCTGGATAGGGCAATTATACTTTGTTAAAAAATTAATTATTCCATGCTTTGCACACTACATCCGGTGTGTAGTGTAGGTTACATCAAGGGAAAGGCACTTCGGCTGCAAACAAGCTCCTGGAAGGCTAACCACCATTTTACGTGGATAAATTGATTGGAAATATTCTTGTTTTGTTTTGTTGTATCGTTTAGTTTCGTTGTTTGTTGAACGCTACGGTGTGAAATTCCGGTGCAATGTCATTAGCGCCAAAATTTTCAATGACTATTTTCAGAGGAGGCCTTTCTTATTACTCTAACTTGATTTTCTGCCAAATATAGGCTATTCTCTCGTTGATCCTAATCATTTTGAAAAGCATGAGATTTACTTCATTATTTATGCGGTAGAGCGATTACCATTTCTTGATTGTCTAGGGTTACTAGTATTGACGTAGTTTAAATTAGGAAGTTACGAATGTGACAGTTTCTTCAAAGTCTCTATTTTATTTCCAGGTTACGTCTGTGGTAACGAGTCTTCTCGTAAAGTTACTCCACTGATAGATGTCATGAACTAGCCTGTTGTTTATGCAGTGTATACATAAAGACAGCTGCTTAGAGGCAACCTCATTTCCTTTCTTTTGTTCAAAGACATTGTGGATAGTAATAGGAGCACTTAGTTTCTCCTGTTTACTGTTCCTCGTTATTCTGAAACGACTCACTTGTTGTCCATGATCTAACCTGTCTCGTTCTGATGTTGGTGAATTTCTCCCCAGTCTTTTATAAGAAAACCCTGGGTAGTGTCTATTACAACTCCTTTATGTTGTCTGGAGTATCCAGTTTAGAGGCTTCGAAGTTCCACTATAAGATAGGTGGCTTGGATCTAATGGTTTGATTGTGAGATGGCATGAGCCGTAGTTTAGGGGTCTACAAATTGCCTGCTATAAGGAATGGCTATGGTTATCTCTATCTGACTTGTGACGAGGACTCGTCTTCCTCGAAGTCAAACAGGACAATAGGTTTTATGTTAAGGTGTAGGCTTAAGTGAGGGAAGTTATAGCTTGGACCTTAAGGGGATTTTTAAGGGAGTTTTTGAGTTTAAGACATATTTCTGGGTACTAATGTGTTTCGAAGAGGATAATACCTGGACATCTTCGTTTACCAATGGTAATTGTTCCTGAAATACTACGTTGCACATTTTTTTAAAGCATTTATCATTCCTTGATCTTGAAAGCTGCAGGTTGTTCGTAGGGATTTTTGTTGATATACGAGCAGCTTGAAGGTATTTTTGGTTTATTTAAGCGGTGCGGATAAGCTGTCAGTGCTGAGGTAGGTTTTTGCTTCCTTGAGTTTAACACAGCATGCACAGGAGCCGCTGAAGTTGTATTGTTAGCAGATAGCGTTGTGTTCCGGCCAGTGTTGTCTAGGCCCACCAGCAATTCCTTTAACTTCAGAAGGAGCTGTACAAGTAGTATTTCACTCTTACTAAACCTTTAAACAAGGTCAAAATTCCGAATTCTGTAACATTTAATTACTATATCTAAATATTCATAAACCTTTCCATTTCCGGTCATCATCCACACAACCGAATGTTTCACTATATTACTAGACAATTTAACGATGGATATTTATTTATCGTAGTCTAACTTGTTTGAGCAACCATTTAATTTTGTTATGGTTTGATATGTTTTTGTTGAACTTGCCTGTAAAAATGGCGTGCTCCTGATATTAGGAAATAAGAAATTATTATAATTTTTTCCATCATAGGTTTGATGGGAGCCAATTTAGTCTAACTAACAGCAGTTGTTAAGGTTTTAGAGATTATAAAGAAGGCATTACTTAAGTATTTAAACAAAAATCTGCTGCTCTCTGAAAAGCAGCATGGTTTCCGAACAGGTTTTTTCATGTCTCACAAACTTATCATTAGATCGATAAGCTAGCCTAATATGAAAGATCTAAAGATCCACATTGGTGTAGCCTATAACAACTTTAGTAGGACTTTTGACAAGTTTGTGTAATCTTGGTTGCTGCATAAAGTACACAACATCGGGATTATGGGTAACTTACTCCTGTGGATAACTGATTTCTTAGTTAGGCGGAAAACAAAGTGTTCCTGACTAGTTCCAAAATGTCTGGCCGTAAAACAGTGCTTAATGGGATGCCTAAAGTAACGCGTTTGTGTACAGTGTTATTCTTCTTGTTTGTAAATGACCTTCATAATCTGTTATCATCAGTTTTGTTTTGTACTAACGATATCAAGATGTGGAGAGCTATAAACAACGAAAGTTAAAGCTCAGAGTTGTAACAGGATCTACAGATACTATAGAAATGGTCTGACGGTTTGGTAACTGTCGGTGAATGCCTCAGAGATGCGTTATGATTCATACTTGAACAACAAGGTTACAAATACAAAACACTATGAATTAAGTTAAACTTTTCACCTTTCAGACTCATATTGATTTGAGGGCCTACCATCAACAGGGATATAAAACCTACTACACGTTGTTGTGCTAAGGTTGATTAAAGCTCCCGAACTCTTTGCTCAATGTGTAGAGACTTTAAGTATATAGTGATAATAGGGGGTTTCCAACTTTTCACACGTGCAATTATAGAGACCAAAACCTGAACGCTGGTAACATGCGAACAAATATCGAGTTGTTGGAAAAGCTTCAAAAAACGGCAATAAATGTAATCTATGAAATCCCGTGGCTTCCATATAACGAGAGGTAGACTATATTAAATTTATTTTCACTGTCATATAGAAAGTCTAGGAGCAACTTATTACAGTATTCGAAACATTTAATAATAAATTTGGCTTAGATATGCTCTTATTTTACTTGCCTTTCAGGATAGAAAATTCAATCGGGCACTACGAAATTCATAGGTCTGTAACAAATTATCTGAAAGCTTACTGCCAACTCTCTTACAGAATAATCAACAAGTAGAACTTTCTACCTAAACATGTTGCAGTTTCTTTATCGGTCTACACATTTAATAAGTTGAATCAACTGAAGAGATTCTTATCATGAGGAATAACACAAGCCATTCTAACAAACTGAAACTAGATGTTCCGAGTTAGCATAGTACTGACTTGTTGCATAGTGATAATTGGCTTCAACATCATATATTTTATCTTTTCGTTACATTTGGGAATAGTCATTTAAGGGCATTCTTAGAAGGTTCACAACTAGGACCAATTCACTTAGTCTAGCGTTTCGTCGCAGGTATCAAATAGTGAATTGCTGAGATTATCTGCTAGAAAGCATAGTATTAGCGCTCTATGTCGATAATTTTAGAACGAAATTGGATGCACACAATACTGCAGATTCACGACTCTTACAAAAAGTCATGAGGCCACATTTCAATATCCATGCGAATTAAAATATCAAGGACAGTGGTAAGGCAAATTTTAAATAAGTGTGTTTGGCGCTTCATATGTTTACTTTACACTTATTATGAATATGAAAGAGTCTCTCAAAAAACTAAAGGAAGCTGAGAAAGTTTTCGAATTAGTGCAGAAACTTTCTTCAACAGATAGTGAAGTAGTTGATTTAGCTTGCAAGGAAGCCGATAGTTTTCTGAAACAAAAGTGCAGAGATGGTATGTACTGGTCGTAATTTTCTCCAAATGGCACTCTTAGGTTTTGATAGATCTGTTATAAACAAAATGGACAATCCGAAAATCTCAGGTATTAATGATCCGCTCATATTTCGTATTAAGTATTCCCCCTCGTTTTTTCTACGTATTTAAGAAGCTATTATTAGCTAGTAGTTTCCTTATTAATTATCTATTCGGCATTGGTTTTGTTTGTGATGATGATCCTGTTGCCTATTAATACTATCTAGGACGAGTACAAACCTAATGGATGTCGTTACGCTTCAGTTCTAATATATTTTAGAGAGACAAATTAGCTCCTATTGTTTTCGGCATAACCATGTGCTTTGTGTTTTACATATCCTGCATCCGAAGTTAAGATAAGTGGGGAGTGTCGTAAGTAAGCGGCAATAGTATTTTATCTCGACTCCTGTTTTTAAAGAAGATTCTACATGGTGCCGCATGACAAGATTTTCGGATGAATGACTGCTTAAACAGTTCTCTGTGCATGTTAATGAAGTAATCGAATAATGATGACATTAATCGTAACGAGTAGTTTGGGTTTTAGAAGGCGATAAGTGGTCAAATAACTATTGACCTTAAAATCAGTGATTCACCCACGTATTTATAAGTACTAAATCAAGGACAATTAAATGTCTTTTGCATAATGAAGTGAAAATTCGTGACTGATCGATGTTATTCACGGATTATCAGGCTCATTACAGTCCAGAATTATTTTTTATGTGAATGTGTTCGATGTAAAAGTAGAATGAGATTACTAGGCTCAATATTACCTAACTCATACCACGTTTTGACTACTTTCAGTAAAATAGCACGCGTGAGATTAATCTTTAAAACTGAATGCTTGTAATTACTCGTCTAACGAGGAATTAAAATTTACCAGACATAATTAGTCATTTTCACGTCTGCCTGGCTTTTATGAATCAATCAATCACTAGTTCTCAGTATTAAACCTGGCTTCTTTCCTAAAGTCATTATTAGTTTACTCTTAGTCTGTCTTTAAAGAAAACTGATGTACTTTTATAATTACATGTAGATTCGAAATAGGACCTGTCTAGCATTCTGATCCTGTTTCTGAGACTAAGTTTTAGTAGCAATTAATTCAATATTTCGTTTTATATTTTTATCACCACTTATCAATCTCATAACATTTACTGATCAATCCATCAAGCAACTGTCGATCCTATTATATGAAGAGTACTCGCTGAATTAATTAGTAGGAATTTAATAGAACCTTTTAGTTTGTTCATCTTAATCAACCAAAGATCAAATGATTTCAGTTAGTAACTCAGTCGTTACTTCCTCAGTACTGTTTTTGGCTTTTGTGTAGTTTAAATGTCCGATAAGATGGTTAGTGATGATACATAAATAAACATTACGTATCTACTTCTTTCATACCACATGCTCTCAGTTAAGCCTGTATACAACTTTTATTTTTGCAAACAAATTTTATAGTAATCATTCATAAGTCTAGTATTTGCAATTTTGTTGCTGAGGTGATTTATTGGCCAAAGAGAATTAAGTTATTGAGTAGGTGTAGGCTAGTCGACATCCCCTTCAGTGTTCGTATGAAAACACTTCTAGAAATTCCAAATAAATAGGTGTGCATTTATACTTAATGCTGTGAAATGATAATATCTTGTGTTACGTAGTTATTTGTTCTGGAAATTTTTTTTATGCAGATGCAAATAGTAAAACAGATGATGTGAATACATTTATGACTGCAGTTGCACAAGATGCTCAAGAACGCGCCCAGCGACGAGCTAGACAACGAGAACGTGCAGATAAGCTCAAAGATCGTGCAAATGCGTTTTTCAAGGCTGGAAACTGTAAAAAGGCTATTGAGTTATATTCACAAGCGATCACTGTGGCAAAGGATTACGATATTTTGTATACCAATAGAGCTCAAGTAAGCTCCAACTAAAGCTGGAGGCATTTGTAGATAAAGTATACTTTATAATATATTCAAACGTTTACACAATACTTGTTTCGTATGTTATTCAAATCGGATGCATCCTTAAATAAACTCAATAAACACAATTTTTCCATTTCCCACTATGAGATAGACTCATTTACTTACTTTTCCCGTATTTCTTCCTCTCTAAACAAAACAGTTTGTTTTCGTTGCAACTGGTTTGGTTAGGCTTGTCCTATTTTCTTAAACTATTGCACTCGCTTCAGCTATTTTTGCTCTCACCAGGGAATTTGTGTCGATTTCACGCAAAATTGCGCCATGGATTCTACAACATTAATAGCATTTCTGTATAGAAGATTATGACCTTTTTAATAATTTAGAATATATATTACTGTGTTACGTACTTATCATTTTCGCTCCGTTGTGGGAATCGTATAATATATCACTATATCTTATCGCAGATAGTTTGATCACATTGAATTCTTAAAATATATAACAAGATACAAAATAATGGAGACCATACAAACACCTGAGATAATAGGGTGTTAATATTATGGACATTACCCGTAATATTAAGGTTGCAGTCAATATTATCAAAGTAAATTTGGTGTGATTACGGACGTTCTCCAAATACATTATGAAGGTTTTAATTTTTGTATGCTTATAGTTTCATTGCTGGCGATTTTAGACCAGCCTAATACTAGTTTTTATAATATGGTTTGTGACTGGCAATACTGTTTGGAATGTTTTTGTACCTTAAATTCATAGTACATTTGTTTTCATAACCATAAAGCTGCATGTTTAACCGCCATATAGAAAGAACAGCATGCCTTCCAAATCCCACCCAGTTCCATACCAACGTGGTTTGGCACATGTGTTTTTAATGAGATCAAACAAATATGTGCAGATATGAAGGAAAAAAAACTGCACTAAATTAAACGTACTTTACACCTTGTCATTGCACTAATTTTATGTTTTTTCTTGCTTACATTCTACGAAGGGATTGTCATACACTTTATGTAGCAATGCTGTTATGAAGTGAGTGCTTGTAAACAGCACTCACCTCGTAAATAATCTTGACATTCGTCCCTTTATTTTATTTCGTTGTGTATTTTGAGTCTAAATAGTGCTAGTCCGGAAATTGATTTTTAGATTACTTTTTTGTCAATTGAAACACAAAAGTTTGGTACAAATAAGTACCAAATATTTATGCTTTATATAGATGGTAGAGGTTTTTAGCCGAGAATGACAAGGAAAGCTCATCAAGCTAATCATTCAATTCAGAGAACACAGTTTAATCAAAATGCTTTACACAATTAGGAACATAATATTGTAAACAAATAAAAGGAGTGAATTTTAATAAGATAACAAATACATTCAAGGGGAACTATTTGGCTAAGAGTTCCTCTCATTCGATAGAGAACGTGGAAGAAAACCACACCGAAGTCGCCACTGGTTTCTATTCTCGACTGTATTCAACGTTTCAGTTCATTCGGTTGCCTTCTCAACCCAAGTGATAGTCATTGTCACATTAATACATACTTTTTAATTTTATATCCCTTTCTATTCCATTTTCGCTTACTTTGTTCTCACTACCTATTCATTTCACTCAGCAGCTCGTCCCTGGTGAAAATTCTGTTCTATCAGATGGTCTGAAGTCACTGCGCGATAGACATTCTGATCGTTGCTACCGAAATCTGATACAGCCTTTCTGAAGCTGCACGTGTCATTTAAACTGGCTTCCTTCAACATTCACACATTGATACAGACCAGACAACATATAGATGTGCTATATCTTTGGAAGGTCTTGGCGTGAATGTTTGTTTTATATAGGACACCAATATTCGGAAACAGAAATTCTTTCTTCATCTGTTGATTTGAAAAGTATGTTTCATATGCTGTTATCCATTAACCCTGTAGCATCAAAGTCCGCTTCCACTGGCGTTTGTGTTGTCAGATCAAAGGCAGTACTAATTAGTTGGGTTGCTATTAACAGTCGCTTATGTGCTTCTGTTAGATTAAGCTTCATCAAAATGAGTAAAAGCTGAAGTGAGAATCTCCGCCAACTCACCGGCATATTGTAGTCCGGAGTCTATCAACTAGATGATCTCAAGAAAGCATGTTTGATAAATAATATAGTGATACAGAAAATTTTTAGCTTATGAGGATAGTTTTGGCTATACTGCGTTTTCTTATTTGGATGGTAAAATTGCGGAGCTTTTGTCGATTTTCCGGACGATATCATCGCCGTAAACTTCTAGTAGAAGTGGGTGTTCGAGATTTTCTCCACAAGTAATTGTCAACTCATTCTGTTGGTCTTGAATTCGATAGGTTGTTGTTGACATTTGTCCTGTCGATTTTTGCACATTTATTTTGATTCTCTTCCCCCTTGACCTGATTCATATTATTGTAGTTGTTTATCAGTTTTCTAATTGGCTGATAGATGACATCTGTTTCAATCTGTTTATTGATTGCTGATTGACCTGGATGCCAAGCTTCTAAAGATTCTTTTTTTATTTATAATTATTTCCTTTGCCTAAAATTGCCACGTTATCTCAGCCAATTCTGTGTCCACAATTATCTATATGTCTTGATGCAAAAAACGATGTGTCGTAACACTTGACTACTAATTTATGTTTTTGTAGGCGGAAATGAAGAATATGGCCACTTCTTCCGATGTAATGTTTACCACAATTGGTGCAGTGTTTGTAGATGACCTTTCTCTTGTTTTATTTTGTCATCCTGTCTTTTGGTTTGCATAGGATTGATTATAGTGAATTCGAATGAAGCAAGAATAATACTTGACGCAGAATAATATAAGTTCATTTTTAATTTCGTTGATTCTCATCGGCTCCATTACAGCCGCAATTTCTTAGTCAATTATAATACAATAATAGTCGGCTTGTGAATGACATCCCTTTCTGGAGATCTCAATAGTCTGGTTGTGATTTCTGATGTCTTTCATATGTGGTAGGGTGATCCAGTTGTTAGTGCTATTGAGTGACATTTCTCAATGAAGCTGTGTGAATAACCGTTCTTTTGGAAGACGTTCATTAAATATTTTTCTTCATGTATTAGATATGCCGTAGTGTGTTTTCGCCATTTGGAGTAGAGTTAGGACCCAGTTGGTTTTGTGAGTTCTTGGATTATTACTAGTGTAATCGAGAATCTGGTCTATGTGTTTTGGTTTTCGGAGTACATGTGTCATCCGTTTTCCCGTATTAGTTATGGTGATAAGTACACCCAAAAATGGTTCATTTTTATTTGATTCCTTCTCTAATGTAAATTTTATGTCTTTAAAAATATTGTCAATCAAACTATAGACACGTTCCAATTATTTCTTGTTGATGGTAAAAAAGGTGTCTACATAACGGATCTAGAGTTTTGGTCTTAGCATTGGTAATACAGTGGTTTCTGATCCCCGCATCATTGCTCCTTCAATAAGTCTAGATATTCGTGATCACATGGGTGTTCCTTCCGTTTGTTTGTTTATTATATTATTGAGTTAAAAGTATATTAAATACATCTCGATAGGTTCCAACAGTCTCTGATTTTCAAGCTTTGTGTTTTGGAAGATTAGGACCATTGTTGAGGACAAAGGATACAGTGTCATGTGCCAGCTTTGGCTTGATTGAAGTGAAGAGAACCATGATATCTAAGGAAACCATCAATTTGTTGTTGTTGATTTGAATGTCTTTAATCCTATCCAGGAATCGTGTTGAAGGTTTGGTAGAATGATCGCTTGAATCTACTAAGTACTTCAATATCCATGTAATTTCTGACGACAGGTTATACGTTGGAGTCCCTGGAAGTGAGATAATTGGTTGTAATCGGAAGCTTGGTTAATGTAGCATTGGTCTGTTGTTGAATCAACGGAGAGTTGGATTATCTAGTCTCATTTGAAATCCCTCGTGTTATGTTATTTGTCTTACTCTGACAAGCTTGTTTAGAGTTTTGGAGGTCTGGTTGTTCAATGTTTTGATTAGATTTGTGTTCCTTGGTTGGTATATGTCTGCATTGTTGGTCCTCATGTTTCTTAGTATACTTCTCTTTGTTTATAACTACTGTAGTGCGTCCTTTGTCAGTTTGCAGTATGACATTGTCTTGTATCTTTCTTAGTTTCTTCAAAGCCTTTTATTTCTGAGCAGTGGGTTGAGTGTAACTTATCTTCCGTCTTGTTAGTAGTATTACAATTTTTCCTATTCCCTGTTGAGTTTCCTCGTTCATTCCTGATGTTTTGAGTGGTGACTCAATTTTAGCAAAGAATTCCAGTTTTTAATCGTCTCTTGTGTTGTAGATCAATCATTTTTAAAGCTGTTCTACCTTCATCAATAGTCGTTTTGATAGATTGACTAGTGACTATAAGATGTTGGCAAGATATTGCTTGGAGATCTTTCTTCTCTGTTCTCTTAATTCATTTTCTAGAAACAGCTCTGGACAAAATGGGTGTTGGTGGTGTAGACCTGCGATCTGACGAAATACCTATCGACCTCGAGTATGCAAATAATGTTGTCTTAATGTATAGTAACATACAAGTTTTTCCAAATCATAGATATACAGTTTTTAATTAGTATCGTAGGTATAGCCATACACTTTGCACCTTTTGAATGCAAAGTACTTCTGCAAAACTTGCAAAAATGTGTGCCTGCTCTCACTCTGGAAAGTCGTTGGAAGTAGTCGAAAGTTCGTGTATCTGGATAGTTGTGTGGGTGCTAATGGTAGTGTTAGATGAGATCAGTCTATGCCTAATGAAAGCCAGATCGACTTTTCCCAATATGGCGCCGTTGTGATATGACTCCGACTGTAAAGGGTCGGATTTATGACACTAGTGAGAACAGTTCTGCCGTGCAATTGGGAAGCCTGGTCTCTCTGAAATGAGTGTTCGGCTTCTGACTGTGTTCGATTGCCGTTATCTCTGAAGAACTACTTGCATCTGGTAACACCACCTATGTTGCTTAGGTGTGACAACTCAATTAATATCACTACCTTGATCAGGTTTCGGTCATGTTTTACGAATGTTATCCTAGTGGCTTCCATATCGTTCGTTATTTACCGACTCGGACTTGTTGAAAAGATCAAAGAAAGTCAGTTTATTATATGGCACCACTAGAAAAAAGAAATCTGCACAGAACTGATCTCTGTCAGTCCATCCAAAATCCCCGGTTGGATTCCTAGAGATGATGCAGCTCAGTGAGTTGAAAGCTTATCAAGTGCAGCCCTAGAATAGAAGCCAGTGGCAATCTCGTTTCAGTTTTCTATCGAAATCTTCATGAAAGTGTGATGACTTTTTTCAGTTAAATGAGTTTTTGTTTGTATTTGTATACTATCTGTATCACTTACCCTGTGATTTTTCTATCTTATCAATTTTCACCTTTCTTTTCTGTGATAGCCTCCCTTCTTTATTTCTTGACGATATTATTTTTGTACTTGTGTGGCGCGTATTTTATTGTTTCTCAACTTGTATCAAATTTTATGTGTATGTAAATAGATAGATTTTACGTGTTGTTATTATTTATTTTTCATTCTTTCCTTGGAAGTTTATTAATAGGGTCAGCTCAACTCAGTTATTACACAATTTCATTGTTTGATTTAACTGCACTATTCAATACTGTAACCTTTTAATCATCACTGCCCACTTAGTGAATCCACCGTGCACAGACAATGCACATTTTTAGATCATTACCAAGTTTATACTTAATAATTTCATATATATTCAGCATTCGGGTAGGTCGTCTATAGAAATAAACATTATTGTAATATTCCACATTTTTAACTAAATTCCCTTTATCATATTTTCCGATTGCATTAGATATTCTTCATAGTCTTAGGGTAGTAGAGAATTGCCGCACTTATCGTTAGAATGTTCTGTTTAGATTCTCGGCAATTAAATAATAAATATCGACGTTTTCTTCACAGATATTATACTCTAAGCTTCACTATGATTACTACACCTTGGTTGCTATTGTTAAACTAAACATAGACGTAGATTATTCTGAAAGTAGCATTTTATATTTTGATGGTAATAACTATTTACAGTATTTTTAAATTACCACCTAATGTGTTCGAGGAAATTATATTATATTAAACTGATTATATCATGAAACTCTAATGTCAATCAGCTGTGGAAAGTAATTCACGTGGAATTCATATAGTTTCTTACGGTACTAGCGGGTCCTAACAACGTAAAGTCTAATTATGTATGATGTGATATATCTAGCAATGTTTTCCTTGTGTGGTTCAACTTGCTGCAAGATTGTTCTCATCATAATAAATCTATCTATTGATTTGAAACTCCGGGAAGGTTGCTTCAGTGAAACAGTCAACTAGTCAGTCATAGTCAACATAAAGCCTAGCATGAAGTGTGTGGCAAATGTCATGAAAATCCTCGACCTGCTTTACTTCATAGTGAGATTGAAATAATAGACTGACATCAGGCGGTAGACAGTTTTTCGACTTTCTTACCCTACAGATATATTGTTTTGTTTTATGCAATCGTGTCCTTTATAATAGTGCTCACTACTTATTAAATGTATTTTATGTAATTTGTAGTAAAACCAGTTTGCAGTTGTTTCTTAAAACTTGTCATATGTTGTAAGTATTTTGTTTATTTTCAAACGAAGTAATCATCCACTTCTTAATTTACTATGGAGCTGCTTTTATTGTACTGTGATCCTAGAGTAATTTAAGTGTTACCTATAGTTGATGGATAAATGTTAAATGTGTTGAGCAAAATACCCTTTTCTCCATTATTTAATTCTATATGATAGTCATCGTAGCAACTGTAAAATAGTTCGTTGAATAGAGTAGCAATAAAACAACAATCGATGCAGAATAATATGAATATATTCTTATTTCGTTGGTCCTCATCAGCCACATTCCAACAGTAATTTTTCATTGAATTATAACATTATCAAAGTGAGCATTGGTAATGAAAAACATAAACGTTTAATCTACACGGGCTATCCGTCCAATATGTATGTTTATGTATTTGTAAGGTCACTTAAAATGTCGATATTGAAAATGTGGTGATTGTGTGATTCTTTAAAGTTCGAAAACCGATGCGACGAAGTGTATGTTAACCGTAGTTTATTTCAATAACGTAAAAGATTTCATTCAGACATTCAATGAAAGCACCTATATATATGATCATAAAGTGAATGGAAGATAATAAGTGCATAACAATACAATCCAAGGTGTTGGAAGTGGAAATTTTTATTATTTTCATATGCCGTCGTGTATGTCCCATCCACTCATCTACAGTAAGATGTTGTTGCTTGCTGTAGTCTCTACTGTCATTAGTAAATATACTGGCTAAAATTAGGCTCAAGCGGTTACTAATGGCGCCTCTATCAATTTAGCTATATATTATGTTGATGAACTGTAATTGTGTGCTATTAGCACACATGAGTGAAAGCTTTTTGAATTGATTGATTGGTAAAGGAAGGTCAGGATACTGATGCATAACATCAATGGTTTCTTGCAAAGGAATCTTTGTAAAAAGTGGAAAGATATCAAAGTATGCCATAAATTTGTCAGAAACATTTATGCCTGCTTTATTCTTCAGTGTTGCTGGAAAGAAACCTGCAAGTTTAGGATTTAGTGGTGACTTCATAGCTACACCATCTGATTATCTTGTCTGATCGGATTGGCGGCGGACATTTATCATACATCTGAAAATTTACTTATCGTATAAACAGAAATTCTTTTTCCTATAAGTCTCTTTGTAAGTTTATTTCGAATAAAATCTTGTCATGGGATGTTAGTAAAGATGATACATCCAATGATATCTTGAAGTTGTTTTTGATTACCTAATGTTTTATATTATCAATAACTTCATAAGGATTCTGTGATATGATATATTATTTCCTTATAAAACAGTTTTACAATCAATGCAAATCATTTTGCTGTGGCGTGATAAGTAGAGTTATTTGTATCCATAATCGGTTGGGTAGGGTACACTAACACTTTTCTAAACTTAAATAATAAGAAGAAAAAGTCATTTCGTCCAACACATTTAGTAACATTCATCCATCATCTACATTCACTGTAAAACACGAATAAAATAATATCATCTCGTTGTTAGATGTTCGATTAACAATACAATTCTATAAAAGATCAAAGCGAAGCAAGGTTAGAAAATCATCCAAACATTCAATATCTTCATTTCTATAGCTGTGTACCACTTGAATATTAAAAAAAACTTTGTGACAATCAGACTCATCAGATAAATGTAATTTATTCTGATATCATTATTGATGAGGGATTTCACTTTATGCTACTTCCGGTCTCCCGAAATATTTTTTTTGTGATAGACAGCTGTCATAGTTGATTGTACTCAGCTACGTATATTCCTACTATCACCCAAGTTAAGCTTTCAGACATGTTTCTCACTGATCAGATACTTTATAGTGTCTAGTACTAGCTTCAGGAACCATTTAAGTCAATTGTAGCTAATAGGATACAGGATACGTGTTTAGTCGTGTTCGAAAGTGGTCTCTTAGATGCACCTAAATTATTATAGTGTTACTGCTTACATTGAAACTCAAATTTGGTATCTGTCTATGATAATACCGGCAAGCTGACTAATGAGCTACTAAATCCAGATAGCCATTAATTTGTGTGATTTGAAATGCTTGTATTTTTCTTAAAAAATTGTTACTTATACCAACTATCACTTTATTATTATTCTGGTTTGCTGTTTCTTTTAAATAATATTCAGGCATATCTTCGTCTTGGTCAACCTGATTTATCACTGAAAGATTGCGACACTGCCTTATTACTGTTTCCAGAAGCTCAAAATTTAAACTCTGATACGAAATTAACGACGAATAATCATGTTTCTAATCCTCGTTTGGCTAAAGTTCACTTACATCGAGGCAAAGCATTAATGTCACTAAACCGACCATCCGAAGCACTTTCCGCCTATTCACTTTCTCGTTATTATTCAGCATCAAAAAGCGATCAATACACATCCACTAAAATAAATGAAGAGAAGTGGCCTAATTATTTAGTTGAATATGTTTCTCAAGCTGAAGCTGCCTTTCTTGCACAAGAAGCTGATGCAAAAGCTGAAGCGAATTTTGCTGAGTCTGCTATCGGTTTTTCATCAAATATGAATAATGAAAATTCGGAAAATATTTCATCTGGGTTAGTTTTTGTCTAATTTATTATTATTATTATTATTATTATTATTATTATTATTATTATTATTATTATTATTATTATTTATGCACAGGTTATCAGTTCATGTAGTCACTAATTGTTGGTCTCAGTTTTGTTGGTTTGTTTAGACTATTTGTTTGGGGTTTGCATAATTATAGTAACAAATGGCTTGAGACTCTGAATGACATAGCTCAAAATCAGTCGTAATGGTTGGATACTAGTGTATGCTGTTTACGTTCCTTTTAATCCTGAGCTTTGTATTTTTTAAGTATATTTTTTTAAGAAACAACTATTTCTTCTGAACTTATAATCTCTATGTTAGATCTCTTACTGTCACTGATATTATTACAACTACAACTTTTGTATTCATCTTACTATGACAATAAGGTGTGAAGACTTTTACCAATGCATGCATATTCCATGTCGCACGTTGTCGAATATTAGTATTAACTCAGTGGTTCTTTTACTTCTAATTGTTTTCAATTTCTTATCTTTTATTACTGGTAGAATTTATTGCATATCTATTTGTTTTTTCTTCTCCACTCTAAGGCAGAGGTTTTGCGCAACATTCTCAATGTATCCAATAGTTTCAGTTATTTTTCCATTTATATAGCAAGTGAATGCACACTATAAAAGTGTAGCTTTTGCCTAAAGATTTCATTTCAATTAGCTTTTGTTATTTGCAGCTAACGTGTCATTATAGCACATTCCGACATGCTAAATAAAGACCATACATATTTTATAAAGTTAGAGTTTATAGTGAAATCTTTAATTAAAATTATACTGGGATATATAATGTTGTTTTCGCAAAATAAATGGAAAAACGATAGTACATAAATTAAGCATTACAAGCATTTCAGATAAACTCAGACCACTCAACGTATACATCGACAGGTTTCATCAGCTACAACTGTATACGATAAGCAATCTATCGCTTACACAGAGCACCTATTCATCGGAAGAGATAAAAATAGTAATAGTCTCTTGGATATTAGTTGATTGGTGAAACAGTATTTACCATCCTTATTTGTGTGCATAGTTTGCTCTATTATTGTATTTTTGTTTGCATTAGAATGGTAAAATTTTAATAGTCACATTGTAGAAAACTAAAAAAATTCAAAACAACTGGTTAATCAATTATATTTTTAGACATTTTAATGATTCATTGAATTTATAGTAGTATGTGCATTGTGAAACAATCCAATTAAACAATAAAAACACTAAGATAATCAAGTTAGTTTTCTTACCTGGCGATCAGCCGGTGTCTAGTAGATAAACCTTTCCACATACTGCATTATTGAAACTTTAAAAAATCATGTGATTATTCATATTCATGAAATTGTAAGACTGCAATGTATCGTAAGTAATAAATCACATGTTCAAAACCAGAGCATTTATGATACCGAGTTTAAGCAAAGTAGATTGACAATTAATTGACAGTAATTTTTGAACGAAAAGAGATACGACAACAGTTAATACGTCAAGCAAAAGCTTAACATTAGAACAATCCCAAAATGTCATTGATGTGTATGAACGCTTGATTAGTTACTAGTGCAACATTGTTTGGACCAATACAGTGCTAGATAGCAATAGGATTGTTACTCGTTTCCCGTAAGTTAAAAGCTGACCGACATCACCACCACCTCAAGGTAACCTTAAGTGCTTCTAGAAATACATGAATTGTTATCACTTCCCTGTTGCCAACATCATGGAAGGGTCCTTTTTGAAATAACCACGCAGTTTTTATTTGTTATGAGTGGCAAATTAAAGATACACTACTAAACATTTGGTTAGGATGCGAAGGTTTATCAACTTGGTAACTGACATTCCCTTACAAGACTAAATCTATTAACCTGTTACAGTCACAGTTACATTACAGTTACTAACCAAACTATAGCAAAAAATACTAACCGACCATCAACATCTTGTGACTACGGGTCATTATTACTCAGCCACCCATAACCAACATAGAGCCTGGTCGATTTGTGATATCAAATCCTAATTAAGGTATATACTTAACAACTGGTTATATTGTTAACGCAGAAACTTAGTTTTACAGCTTCACATAATTGAAATTTCGTTATAAATAACTGGTAATCTTCTAACTCAGTTCATTTATTGGCATAGTGTGCTTCAGCCCTTAGTCTTAATGCGATCCTATCAAAGTCAGTCATAATCAATGTAAGGCTTGGTGAATATTTACGTTAGATGTGTCATACAATATAGTCGCAATAAGATGAAATTTATGAGATGGATTGCAAATGCTTCAAAATCGTATAACAACAATCATATTAAGAAAAAGTAGAAGAGAGATGCGGTTTGAAGAGAAGGGACTAGAGAGAAATGCACATGATGGATTCTTGCAACTGACGATGTAAAGGAAGATAAGGAGTGAATGCATCTGTGGTGTTATGTCTAAGCCTAAACCATGTTACCCAAACTTATTACACCTGGTAAGCAATTTTACTGATAGTACTATTTTTTTAGTATTTTGATCAAGAGAATCTCTTCGATTACAATTAGGATGATTGCCAACTACTATTTTTCTTAAAACTATGTTGAATTTATTCATCTCTGTACACTCTTATTTGATTTGCTCTGATTTGTGTATAAGGGTTAATAGCAATTCTACGATCCTGTTACTCCAATAAAATTATTTTGATAGACTTAGAACCTGAGACATATCGGTTTGAAGATCAGATGCTTTTACCAATAAACAAAAATGATTAAACAAGTCTCTTGATGCGAATTCATACTTTCTACTTTCAGATATTACTATTATATCCTCTAAATCATCAGTAACAAAATTGTTTATACTTTCATTTTTCAGTCAACAACTTTTGTGCCTCTTAGCTCAGTTAGCTAGAAAAAACCAAAATTCAAAATATTACAGTGCTGGATTACGTTATTTGAATCGTCTATTTATTAATGCTCCAAAAGTTAAATCTACAGCAATCATGGAATTAAATAATAATGGTACAAGCTCATGTTTCACAATTTGAGTCGTCAGAATCTTTAAAACATACTTCAGAAATGATAAAATCTAACAAGAAAAGCAAAGGTGTAAATCAAAAACCAGTTTCTGAACATTCTGATGTTGTTAAAGGTGATAATCATTCCACGGAAACTTTATCTGAGCTGCAGTCGATTTTTCGTATCAAAAGTGGATTTAGTCTACTTGACAAAGAAGTGAATGTAAGCTTCAGTTCTAGTAGTGTTGTAATTTTATAAGCAGTTGTTTTGTTTACACATACACATTATAATTCATGAAGGGCTCTTACTGTGAAGTGTGTTTTAGGAAGTACGTTTTTTTTAATTTGGGGCGCATTATCTGAGTGTTCCTGCATGACAATATTGATACTGAGTTTCAGTGTAATTACCACTGAAACTGTCGTTAGGAAACGGGTTCTAGGAAAGGAGGGCAAGTCAATAGATGAGGTATTGAAACTTCATCAGTTGAGGTGGTTGGGACATGTGTTACGCATGTCTAACTACCGACTGCCTCGACGTGCTATGTTTTGCGGTGTAGGAATAGGTTGGAAGAAAGCTAGGGGCGGCCAAACCAAAACATGGCAGAAATCGATGAAGTCACTGACAAGTGGACTAAGTCATGTTGGTAGATGTAGGCTGCGTGGTTGGGGTCCGCGAGACGAAAGTCACCAATGGTTAGAGACCTTGAACGACATGGCTCAGAATCGTTCGCAATGGCGCAGGTGCATCCACTCTTTGTGTTCTCTCAAAATCTAACCTTCCGAATTCTCTATCTTTCTCCTTTCAAATTTATCTCACTGAATTATACTTTTCGAATCATATCTTCGCTCCCTAATTTTCTGCATTACTGCTAATACTTCTATTATCGTTATCACTCTTGGATTTGAACTGACAGTTGCGTCTCTGTGCTGATGTGGTATGGCGACCTGAACTGATGTACTTACGTACGAAGTTCTGCGTTGTATCTGTCTGTCTGTCTGTGTAATTACCAACACAGGGATTCAGGTAAATTCAGCTAACATGACCCAAATATGACCATACTTGTGAACTAACTTCCTATCGAAGCATTCTGCTTAGAATACATTTATATCAAATTGGACTGATCAGATTGAGGCCTTGATATCATCAACGGAAAGATACGAACACATGCGAATTCCACACGCTAGTTATGGACCAATCTCAAGTATACGGTTCATTAGTTCTATGCAATCTCATACTGTTGTGATTCATCTCAACACTGAGTTATTGAGTGCTACCTACCAGTGATTTACATTATTACTAAATTCCCAGTCTATAAACTAATACTGCCTAGATCCCCTTAACCTAATTAGATGACATGAGGTTTCGAAGCTGTGGCTTACCAGTCCGAATTCGAGCCCCTTTATCACTAATAACTACCTCTCCATCTTCTCGTAGTATCATCATGGTAGGCGAATATCAACTTTTACTTTTATAAATTATCCGTAATAAAGACTAAAATGTCAGATTTTCTGATTTAGAGAAGGAATACCATGTACATTCTGTTGAGATTCAGTTATGTTTATTATGTAACTTTCTCACCACACATTAAGCTTCATTTAATATTCGATAATTGGTGCCAGTTAGCAGTAAACTCTGCTTGATTTAATACTCTCTACAGAGCTAGTGTCACTTAGCTACACAGTCTAAGATGTCAGTAGTGAGTTGTTGGGCTTCTACTTTTCTCCTGTTGCCTCCAACCACTTCACATCATAGGATGGTGTCACTGATGTCGAATCATTTAGAATAGTAGTCATATTTCAACTTATTGCATATAATTCGACTAGCACCAAGCACTCGTCAAACATAACATTTATCACTACTTAGTGATCAATCAAAGTAAATTTTATTTGGCATTTTAACGTATTTCATTATCGATTTAATCGTGGATTATACTGTGTTGGAGACATTTTGTAGTTTGGGTTCATTTTATTTATACCACAGAAGTGAATCTCAATGGTATATAATCAAATTAAAACAAAATGGGGAGGTGTATTTGGTTAAGATTTATTTACACTGTACAACTGCTATCTATTTAAATGTCTCAGGAATCATAGCACTTCAACCGTTACAAGATATAGTTGACAGTCAAAATCAATTGTGATCTTGCGGTTAGTTTTTCTTTTGACTTTTACTTAAAAAATAGATATTTAAAATAAATAAACTGTGGTTAGTGATGGAATCAAGGATATCTGTTTCGTCCTGTTTGAGTCTTATCGGCTGCTGTATCCCATTATCGGTATTCACATTAACTTATGAACCCAGTACATTTTCGCCTGAATGGAGAAACAGGTTATCCACTGGACTTCCATGTTCAGGTAACGGTCACTAACTTGTTCAATCGGTGTATCATGTCTAATGTTTGGAGAGTTTGAGTTGTCCCATTCTTGAAATACAGGATTAAATTGTTGATCCATATTTGTTAGTATGTGTGTAAATAACCTGAGTGAATTTTCTTGATATTGCCATTTCACCCGAATAGTTTGAAATATAAGAAATAAAACAACGGGAAATTGAATTTTTCTTATGATTGTACTTGATTTTACCCCAAATGTTTAAAAATGTAGTATGTTGTTGTACACTACTTGTTAGTAGGTAGACATTTTAGACAAATGATTTTGTATGCATTTGAATAAATCCCAAAAATTGAAACAATCTTTGTTCATATTTTACAAGTTGATTTTAAATTATCACTGATTATTTATAATCTTCATAGTTCTCATTAATGAGATTCGCTCTGGTATAATATGATATAAAGTGCGTACAACTTTTCGATTTTAGAATAATTAATACAACTAAGTTGAAGCGGGTTTATGGAGATTAGTTGTAATAATTTGTTGATATTCGTTTCAGACTGATTTTGGCTTAGTACCATCGAAAACTAGGCAACACTAGATAACTGTATTGTCTTAGTGTAGATCTCAGTGGCTTATACCTACTATCCTCAGTTTAGGATAAGATCCAGGACTTTCAAGTTTCACGGGGAGCTCCGTATTATCAGTATTATTGCATCTGTGCTTTATGAAAAGTGAATTGAAGTGAGAATTCTACCACCGAGCACCGGCCGATCCGGTAGTCCTTGAGCATTAGTACAGTATGAGAGATGCAGTTAACAATGACCAATAGAGTTCATCCATGTCGAATGTGAGGTAGTTACCCACTGTCGGAAATAGATGACATAAGGCGAATAAATTGCGAATTGACAAGTTGGAAATATTAATTGTCAAATTCCGGCCCAGTGCTCTAAAGTTGAGTGCTCACAGCAGTAACATAAAGTTCCTGGACTCGATTCCTTATTAGTGTTGTAGATGAACACTCCTGAGAAAGTCCTATGGTAGAACAAAACAGTTGTCTAGTGGTTCCTGGTTTTCAAATGTCCAAGTCAATCTGGTGTGCGATATCGAATTTATATTCAACAATCTCCATAACACCTAGTAACAATGTGATTGTTTTAGTATATTCAAGTTAGTTGTAGAGCTGAATAATGCATGTCACCAAATGTTTTGTTGTATCACATATGAAAGTTGTGGATTTCTCTAATTCTGAGTTTTACTTTTATTTAATTTTTCAGGCAATCTATGAAATTTTTAATCCTGATAACATTTGCGAAAAGATAATTCAGTCAAATGATTCATGTACTATGAGTAATAATGATATAAATGAAAAAGATTTAGGTTGTAAATCATTAAATTATTCAGTACTTGATGAATCCGAGAGAATGCTTGCCTTGCTTAATTTAGCTGATCATCTAACAACGAATTGTGCTGAGAATCAACGATTACTTATTGAACGCCAACCAAATTTAATTAAAATTGCTCTCGCTTGTATAAATTTATCACCGGATTTTGTCCAAAGAATAACTCATTCAACATCAACATCGTCAAAAAATCTTAAGTATGTTGATATTCTGTGTTTATCGTATTAGAATGTATTTAGAACTATTTTTTCTGGTCTATGCTTTGTGTGATACATTCGAAGATGCGTAAATTAATCTTCTTTTCTATTTTATCATTACATGTTTTTTAAGTACCGATTAAAAATGCATACGATTAAGGCTAAATAGCGGGTCTTAAATTTTCTTTTTATTGTCATTTAACTTCCATATTAATCAAGCCATCTGAAATATGAAAAACTAACCTGAAGGCTAATTACGTTCTTTTTATTACGTTTCTAGTAATTTTATCATCACTTTCCTTCCTTTATCGTTTACTTCGATTAGTACAAATCTAACCGTACTGTTTACCTGTAAAAACCTTTACTATGATTAAAGCTTGATTATAACTGGGAAGTTGGATTTAGGTTGAGTGTTTCATCTTACTTGGGACTCTTCGGCTGTGTGTACTTGCATGCATCAATCTCCACACAAGCATTAAACATAATAATCAGTCTACTGGCCACCTTCAATACTCACTGGCAATCCTAGTGCGAAGTCGTGACTTTTGGAGTTCAAACAGGCGGGAGTTAGATAGTTCCTACCCATGGGACGGAATAACTATATTGACTAAAGAGGGAATCCTAATAAAAGGCCGGCTCAGTAGTGCTGATGCTTAGGCGTTCGCCACAAAATCCAGATGTCCTGTCTGCGATTGTTAATAGGGTTATGTATACGCACTGACACTCCGAAGTCCTATACTATGATGAAAATGCTGTTCATCCCGAATAAGTTGATTATCAAAAACAAGAACTCTAGCCAATTGAATAAGTTCTTTTATCTCAAATCAACAGATCACTTTAGCGGTTTAAAGGTTAAATGTTCACTACAAAGCCCACTTTTTATGGACATTGTTTGGATCACCAGGTATGTACTGTCGAAGAGTATAACACTAGGATAAAACGTTGAGTGGGACAACTTGGAGTAATCCTTATATATGTTAATTTATGTCATGAGAGATTGCAAGTCATTCGGTCGCCAGCTAATTGAGATACTTAATTCTTACCCTTTATATCATTTGCATTAACTTAGTCCTCAATGTAGAAAATAATACAGCTGCGTAGACTACTAGATAACTAATCCAAAAATGTTTTTATCAATTGACAGTGTAACCATAGAAAAACAACGAAGTTACCATATTCTCGGTTCGCTTCGATTAGCAGCTTGTAACTTATTGATGAATTTGACATCGTTACCAAGTGGTCGACAATCCTTACTGGATATGTATGGACCTGGTCCTATTCTTACTAGTTTAGCAAGTTGTTTGTCCGCTTCAATGCCTTCACGTCCAGTGAATGCGCCAACCTCACCGTCAACAATAACCCCACCAACTTTGGCAGATGCAGCTCGTGGATTAGTGGCACGGGTCTCATCATCATCTGGATGTGCAAGTGCAGGCTCATTAAATGCAGCAAATAATAACCTAGAGTCTGCCAAAGCGATTTCTCTAATTCCATCTGCAGTAGCTTCAGTGTGTGCTGCAAAAGCTGCACAAATATTGGAGTTTTTAACTGAAAGTTCAAGATTCCTTGTAAGTATTTCGTATTATATACATATATATTTTTGGTTACTATCAATTAATTTCGTCCTTCTCTCTGGATTTAAGTAAATACAACTGACTGAAGTTATTCACAACGTTTTAATTATGCAATAATTTATCCATATTCAGTACTTTCGGTCACTTTCGTGTTCATTTCGTAGGCGAATATTCCATCTCAATGTATGATTTTCATCAAAAATTTAATTTCAGTTACCTGGGATTGTCGGTAACTACTGCAGGTATGTCCAGTGTACTGCAGTTAAAAGTGTAATTTACAGTTTAATTAGATGTCTGGGATTGCCTTTAGGAGTAAATCCTTTTATGAGATACAAATGAATTTTCTTAGACTGGTTGACGTCAAACCAGCAACCATCACTCCAACAACGTCAATCTGCTCGGCTGGCGTATTGAGCCAAAAATAAAAAAATTTCTAAATCAACATTGTCTTTAGCCTACTTTCACCTATGTCACTCTGCTATCCCCTCCTTTAAACGTCATACGCAATAACTCAATTACTACTTCAACTAGTAATGAGACCAAACGAGATTATTTCTTTGTAGTCTAGTGATTGCTCCAGCAAGTTAGTTTTCTGATTTCAACCATACTTCTCCTTGTTGTCATGGTACCCTCTAGACCTTTCTGTTATAATACTCCTGTTCCACCCTCACCCCATGAGCTATATTGTGATACCTTGATATATCCTTTCTCAGAGATTTATAACCATCTATGATACTAACGAGAGGTCTTTGTTCATCATTGGCTGCAACAACTCATTGTTGAATTTCATGTAAGTTTTTGTCCAAAATAAATGGAGAGTGTTTCTAGTTGACGTTAATATGATTCATAAGCAAACTTTTATTTATGGCTAGGTTCTATGGTCTAACTTCTTCTTAGTCAATAAACGCTTTTGATGGGTTTTTAAGCATTCGGCTTATCTGTTTAGTATGCTCATTTTCTTTTTGCTGGTAAGCAGTTGTTCGTGTTTTGAATATTCCTAACTTGACATAAGTCTTTAAAAAACACATTTAAAATTATACCCGCTATATATAATTAAACCAAAGCACCCAAGCAAGTAACCCGAATTTCATATTACTACTCTTGCCCACATATTGGCATTTATCCCCTCCAAAGGTACTACTTGACACCACCATTTATTAATGAAATACACTGAATAGTTTGACAAAAATATAGTAGAATCTAGGTGATTGAATAACATCTTTGGTGAATGCACTTTTCCGAATACACTGAACTTAGTGAATATTAAAACTGTTACGAACAATATTAGCATTATGTAGTTTTAAACGTGATTTTAGAACAAAACTTTTATGATTTGTCCCGACTTTTGCCAAGTTTGAAGCTTTTAAAAATGATTTCATTTGCACATGATAATACGATTTAACTATTCAGCTAGACACCATAATCATGATGAAATTTACTTCACGTAGTCTAACGTGTCTCTGATTAGTGTTTAATGCTTTCAGTGATGCTAAATAAAATAGTTGAACTGGCTGACCACTTTGCTTATCCTGGAAGTTTAATCAGCTATAGTAGATTAGTGTCTAACAAAACTTCACACGGATTGATTTACACCATCCTTCATCATTTATTGACTAGGCAAGATATCCAATCACTAACGATTAGGCGAGTGTACTCCCAAATAATTCATCTTATTTTATTTTCCATATATGAAGCATGACCTTCAATATTAGAGGAAATTCGTTGCTTATTAGCACTCAATCATAACTGTTTTCTAAGCATATCTCGTGTATTATGACAACGCCAACTGAGAATGTCAAGGTTCGGTCATATTACTTTACCCCATCACCCCACCGCTACGAAATTGTAGCAATATCAGTGGTAGTGGTTAGATATAGAGAAAGTGGTTCTAGAAGAAAAAAGTGATTTATGAAAAGAAAGTTATAAAATGATTTTAAGCTCAGCATCTAAGGGAAGATAAAGAGTGAATGCACCTGTACCACTCTATCTGATTCTGACATTTCTCCGCAGTTATCGCAGAGACACCAACCGGATCCTTTACACCTACCAACACGGCTCAGACCAATAATCAACGACTTTATGGATTGATATCGCATTTTGGTTTGGCAATCCATAGTTCTGTAGCATTCTACTCCTACACCATCTAACATCGCGAGTCGTGACATGGTGTAGTTGGGCATACGTAATACATGTCATAACCACCTGATTCATAAATCCACAAACCAGCCAGTTGATTTACCATTTTTATCTAGTACCCTACAGCTAACCAATGTTAATATGAAACACATAGTACAAAGTAAATATGTCGAGCCGTTTGGTAAGATTATGAATTTTCACCAACTTTTATAGTTAAGATGTATATTGTGTACGCCCAACCACCACTTACTAAGGCATATGATGTTAACTATCGTAAGATTAGAATGGAGCAGAGCTAGAGACAGCGAAACTAAGACAGCTCCGGTTCATGAGGTCGTTCACTATTGGTCTCGGCCATGAAAGTAAGAACAGACCACAATTAAAAATCAGTCTGTCATGCATTCACTCTTTGTTTATTCCTGTATTCGGAGTTTCAAAATTATTTTATACCTATTGGATCAGGGAAATATTTTTTTTCCAGAGTCATACTTTATGTCCTATTATTAATATTACTACGTGTACTACTTTAAAATTCATTTCTCTGTAGTGATGTAGTGTAACAGCTTGTACAAATGTACACATTTCCCGGGTTTCACGTTATTTATGACCAAGTGACACTGAATGTTTACATCTCAGTTAGGAAGACTTTTACTTAATCCATACTAAATGTCATTTGGATCTAATTTCTAAAACATATTTTCTTAATCCATCCAAAATATTGGTGATCAATTTCTTTGCTCAGGCTATTTCTATAGAGGTTGATTAAAAGTTATTTGAACTACTTATTATTATTATTGTTAATTCTACGTATATGTTATTGATTGACACTAGATTGAACTGAATGACCTAAGTGGCTTTGGAATATCAACCTATACATTTTTATTGACTCCGTCGGTTTTTCAGCTTTTCTTAGTGATCATGCCAACAGTGTATTTACCTTATTTGAAGTGTTAACGTTTAAAAATTAATCAATTGTTTTCTGAGATTTGATGTTGCTATGAATGCATATTTATGTCAATATACCCATTCTGTAAACTGTCCGATAAATAAGTTTTATCTGATAGCCTAATTGTAGGTTACGGTTTATTTATATGAGAGTGATGTGTTTCTTTCATTGAGAATAGTTCATTTGTCTGATAAGTTTGGAGATTAATTTATTAATAGGCTTGTTCAGTTATAAAAATTTTCCAGAGTAATCACCTCGTACGCTAATTGTTGGCTACTTTCTTGATGCTATGGTCAACCTTACCTATCTTGATGGCTTATCTGAATCATATCGTACCTTTGCATCTTACCATCTCAAGTAAGTCGATTGTTAAGTGATATGACTTGAAGGAGTAACTAAGAACCCGAAGATGAAGTCTCATTACAAACGCATTAGGATGTAAGGGTAGTAAGATGCTCCCACCTGTACATGCAACCAGCATTTTCCACCATTTCAACAGGAAAGGTTAGATAAGGTTGGTGCTACAGATAACATATCTCACTTTGTCCCACACTTTTTCAACGCTAGTGATTACTCAAAATAATGCGTTGCACAATATTACACTAAACATATAGGTTTGAATAAGTAGTTGGATGTTTTTACCAACTAATTATTATGTTGATTAAAAATATCTTCCTTAAATCATTTTTATGTATAATCCATTGAGTAGATTACTTCACACTACTATTAGTAACCAACATTTTAACAAGTGGTAAGTAGTTAATTGTAACATGTATATCATGCTTATTAGTTGAAGAATGAAATGAACATAACATTGATTTAATACGCCCACTTAAGGCAACATATTTGTCGTCATTTTGTAAATGCGTATTACTGTATACTTCTGTGTTTAAAAGCAATGGCTTTATGGTTATGTTTAAAAGACAGGACAAAAGCCTTGCGATAACCAAAGTGGAATCAGTTTGTATAATGTAATATCTAAGAATATTAGCCTCTCTAATCTGAAGCTATGGATGAGAGTGCATTGATCAAATATCCACCCTTCGTCAGGCTATAGAATATCACCGTCAGACAGTTGTAGTGTTTCTTGGCTTAAAAGTAGCACATCACAGAATTACATAAATCTTATGAAAGGTTTCTGTCCAAATTGTTAGTTTTAGTCGGTTTTCTTCAGTACTCCCTGTTTTTTCATTGAATGGATTAATCTTTCACCAGGATAGTCACTTATCGACTTAGAATACGCAGATAAAATCCCTATATTCTGTTAGTATGTAATAAAACTACAGATAGCTAAGCCAGAAAATGTAATCATTTCATGAAATTGTTATTTGTCGACCTGAACATCCACTCTGTATCTTCTGAATTTTAAGTTGTGGTATTCTATCCTATCTACCTCTCCATTCCTTTTTGTTGAACTGTGTTTTTACACTAACCTTATTACTTTGACCTCGGCGTGCCAATGTAATATGTTTTTTAGAAAATGCAAATGTATGCCAGGCTTTATGTTTTTTAACTAACTTTTGTCGTTAGATTGTTTGGCTTATGGTCTAAAAGTGTTCAGAAAGTAAGTCGTAAGCTTTAGCAAGAAGATATGACTGGCGGGGTTTGAATGAAGTTGTGTATGGTATCGTTTACTTCGATGCCATTGGATGAAGTCACATGATATATTACAATTTGAACATGTAGATGCTGACTCAGTAAACTAAAGGTCAAACTTTCACCGTGAAGCCCGAAGGTTTTTGGTAGTTAATTGTTAGTACCCATTGGTGAATAGGCCTATACTAGGATGAAACGGCTGTGCAGCTTCTTCCTCGACTTTTAAATAAGGTCAGTTCGCGGTGTCAAATTTGAAATTCAACACTTCCCAAAATAATTATTCGAAACAAATCTTTTCCATTTTAGATACTGGCGCGATCATCTGCTGAAGGTTTGCAAGGGTTGTTGTTGATAATAGAATCTGCTTTAAGTTCATCATCTTCAAATACTACTACCACATGTCAACCTTCATCAACAACATGCCATTGTCTAGCAACATTGTTAGACAGTTTAGGGAAATGCTTGTCAAGATCGTACTTTTCAGAAGACCGTTCTGCAAAGTCGTAAGGCTCTATTATATGGACTAGCTGATTGTCTTTACACATCATGTACCACTGTTAAATGATACAAGGTTTGTCCTTATTATTTCTTGTAATTGAAGCTTCCTTGCAATTTATTTGTATTTTGTCAATCAAAGTGTTTCGTACTTTTTTGAGTATCACCACTGACTTAGTTATGGGTAGCGTGGTACATTAAAGAAAAGAAGAGAAGTGTTCTACGATGACTCCAGAGAATGATCGACTAATTTTTTGCAGTAACTTACCTGTAGTAATGGAAGATAAATAGATTGAAATTTCTCCACTCTTTTAGTCTATGCAGGAGAGTTCGGCTAAAAAACAATCAACAAGAACATTTGGTAACTACTAAATAAGACGCAGAAGGACAACAGTCATTTAGAAACATGTTATCAGAACAGATCGACTTTATAACTTGAAGAATATGTTGTTTATATCCGTCACACGTTGGTCTCTTTAAATACCATTGAAAACCTAAGAAGCACTAAACATCATCTTCGTTCCAGTATTAGACTTCTCAGTAGTAATGCACACCCACGACCCTACAAGGGATTGACCACAGGACATCTAGGTCTTGCGGCGAACTTCTTACCACCAGGACTACTGAGCAGGCCTCTCATGATGGGATACCTATGTCAGTCAATTAGTGATATAGTACGACGATCATGTGATTCTATTAGTGATAACTATTATATTCAGGTTGTTTAACATTCCATTAGTAATTACCTGTCTCGGTCTTGAAGCTTGGGCAGTGTCTCAGCCTACAATAATAATGATGAAAACGAATTACTCGTCTTCCTATATTACTAAAGCAAATGGTATTTACACTTTGGTTGAGTCAAATGAGTTTGTTTTGTTCTTTCATCTTTCTATTCCGTTCTGCTTTCGTTTTTATTTGCGCTTATTATTCATCGTCCCTGTCTAAAGTTCTGTTCTATCTACAGTCTCCCAGGTCACTGAGGGTCGATTATATGAATGCCATCACCGACTACGAAAGCTGATACAACTTTTCTAAAACTGAGTGTGCTATCAAAAATGATCCTTCAACGTATGCACATTATTGCAGATTGAACAACAGATAGGTTGTATGTGTATTTGAGAAACCTTAACGTCGATGTATGCTGCATATTTGACTCGAGTGATGTACAACAAATTTATCCTCTATCTGTTAATTCAAAGTGTATGTTTCGCATACGCTTATCCAGAGACCCTGTGGGCCGGACATCGGTGTCCTCACTAAGCTCCAGAGCAGAGGTAGAATTAATCGATTGAATCCTTACTAATGGTTGCTTCTGTGCTGTTGGATTAGGTTTCATCAAAGTGAATAAAAGCTGGAGTGCGGAACGATGTATTTTCATAATCTCCGCCTATGCACCGGCTGATTATTACCCGCGTGCAAACTTGGGTGTGTCATACCACAAACTAAATGATCTCAATAAAGCACGCTCGACAGATATCGTAGTGATAATTGGAGATTTAAATACCTACATTAAATATCTAGGTACAGAGGAAAGTCTTTCGAGTGGGCGGCGGGAACTGGATGGTACCAAGTTGGATAACAGTGGTTGTTTTCTACAGCTTTGTGGAGACGACGTATTTCTAACCAGCACCAACTTTCGGACAGCTATCACTGATGTGCTATCTGGCATCCTCATTCCGAAACTTGAGCCTGGATTTAGCTTGATCACACTACGATCAATTATCACTGACATGGAGGTGTACAACATTGCCACTTCTTTTAAATTACCTGCCTGGACTCATCGCACTTCGATATAGGCCAATCTTATTTCATGTTTTCAGTGTCCAACAAGTAATCGTCCTAAGTAGATAGTCACTAGCTAACTACCTGGACCTTCAGTCGCAATCAAATATTAAACCAAGCTCGGTTCTTTTCAGCTACCAGTACACTGAAAAGTATAAATGACCATTGGATGCGCTTGCATGATTCAATTAGATCCACTAGTGGCTTTGCGAAACGTCTCGCTTAGAAGAATTAGGTTTTTCCTAATTATCTACAACTTGAAACGTTCCGGTCTACTCCTTAAGATCAGGAAAATCTCCTGCATACTTTTGAAACCCGGTCTTTTTGAGATGAGGATGTTAGATGATTCTGTGTTCGACCACCATTATTTCCGATAAATGAATAACACACAGTACCAACATCATGCTAATAATATCGAGGTTTGACAGTGTATGTTTGAGTCCATTAATGATTATTCAGTTTGTTTCACCATCTTCGAACAGCTGCTTCGTTGACTTGGTTATCTTCTACAAATTTCAGATAAGGTGAATCTCATATTGTGAAAATCATTGCATGTTATGCCAATCTAAGCTACCTTTAATGTTGTCTTGTGGTGAGTGTGGATGTAAAATATTGAGTGTCATCCCACCGACTCAACATTGATCCTTATTTACTGACGTTAGGACTAGCTAAACAGCGGTGAAGTGATCAGTTTAAGACATGGTTTAGTGATAATGTAGATAATTATACAAGACTTGTATCAGTTAGTCCATCACGAATCTCCGTTATGGGTCGGAAGATTGCACAATTCAGTAGATTAAAACGTTTTAATTAAGCATATAGTCCAGTGCAATTCTACTATCGTTTTCTACAACACTCTTCATTAAGAAAGGTGAATTTTCTTAACTGCAAGAAATCTTGATTTCTGTCAACGGAGTTGTACTCATCATCAAATACTGTTTGTATCGACTTCCGTCTTGAATGTACTACTCTTAATTCCTTCACAATATCACTTTATTTGTGCAGCACATCTTAAATTTTAGCGTCATATTGTATCAGGGATTGTGTGCTTCAACAAATGGAAAATACCTTATTCCATTTCTTTTCGCCAGCTCACTTAAAGCATCTGCAAATAATAAGCATCCATAAATATGTTACATTAGCCTTTATTGAAATTGTATTGGAATCCATCAGGTAACATTAGTATCAGTAAGACTGCAATGTATGATTTGCTTATGAGTATTAAATATTAAGGAATCTAACTCTAGGATTTCCTGTCGAACACAACTCCAAGCACCTTAAATCAAAACATAATTCACACAATAGCTAGTCACTTATTAATTAAAATTAATGACCACATTAAAATTTCATTCACTGCATTCGGTCAGCGATAAACGAGGCTAGTCACTACACAGTAATCAATCAATGTACTTTTTATTACATATAGATATCTGGCATGTTGTCAAGTAATTTAAATATAATTAGAATTCATTCTTGACTCATTACTTAGTAACATGCCGGTTAACCAACCTATGTTAGCACAAAATACAAAGCATTCATTCAGGTGTCTGTTATGTGGCATATCACCACGTAATTCAAACGTAATTGGAATTCACACTGACTGGAATTTAATCATTTTCGATTCATTTCATTTGAATAGCTTAGCAACACACTGGATAACTAAAGCTTTAATGCTATGCTTTCGACTGGTCAAATTATACGTCGCATCATTAATTCCATTATTGTATACAAACATTATTTATTTCATGCTATAACAAAGTTATTTATTTTATAACTACATTTTATCAATCGTAATAACAACAGTATTTAATTATAAGCTAATATATAACCAATATGATTAAATCAATACATTAAATGTTGTTCACAGTATGTCTATGGTAACCTACAACCTAGATTAATTCTCACTGAAGTTGTATTAATAAATAGAGAGTGAGAGAGTATGTTATCAGAAGTGTCGATCTAATCCCTTGTGCTGGTTAAGCGGTTGATGCGCTCGACTTTAGGTCACTATGTTGTGGGTTAGACCCATAGCTGGTTGTATCACTAGCCTATCATACTTAAAATGTATCTTGAAGTCAAGTTCATTGATCTGTACCTGTTTAATAAGTTTTACACAAAGTGATTCTTAAAGGTATCGTGACTACAGAACAGTATAAAGACAATCACAGCGAGGTTCCACTGACATTTTATGTATAATCATTTACAGCTAGAGGGAAAACGAAAACACTGCACAGAACAACGAAAATATCTCAGGAGTAACGAATTTAGTAAGCAGAATTTGAGCATACTCAGGCATTACCTATACTAAAGTTAGGTGATGAGAATATTTTCATGAAACGAAGTTAGTTAAATGTTCACATATTCGATCTCCATAATTCTAAGTAGTAGAAGGGAACATTTTGACACAGTATTAGTGGGAGCGGAAATTACCAGTGTGTTATACTAATAGTCATAGTCAATCTATTTCACGAAGACATTGTGACACCTCTCCAGATTCTTGAAAATTCACCTGTAGGGTAATCCATGTAAACAGTGAATTTAGAATAAGTAATAGTTTACTTTCAAAACTGAGTTACTTATACTGTAGCACAGCGATTCTACAAATTCGATTGCTCTAGTAAATGTAACGGATCATATCTTTGGTATCTTGCAGATAACTATTAGAATCATGTTTTAGCTTCATGCATCTAGTTTTTTTTGGTTGATAGTACAAGTAGTTTTTAAGAGTACAAAGGGTCAAGAGATATTGAACAGATTTCGACCTAAAGTCTATCTTCAATCTGGAGACTTTCTCCGGATAAAAAATACAGTATTACAGGTAACAATCAAGTACATACTTTACGCAGTAGATTAAAGGAGATACGTAATGCATCACGCAGTAACATTCGGTGTTACTTAGAAACTGCATTGTAATGTACTTTGAAAATGACAAATCGAACGAATACATATATCTTTTTATTTTCAAATAGTCATGCTCGCCTAATTGCTTCAATCTGTCGATTATTACATAATATTTACGTTGGGCAATTGGATCAGTCAGTGCATAACAATAATTTTAGTCTGACAGAGATAACAACAAATAACGATTGTTCAACATTTTGTTTAACTTCAAACAAATTAGTGAATTCTATTCTGAATGGAATTGGTGCTATTTTAGATCAAATTGGTCCATGGACCAGAATTAAGAGCTGTAGTGATTGCTTTAGCTGGGAGATTATTGCCGATATGTCATGATATTGATCAAGTAAGTAAATCACAATTCCTTCGTTTAGTTTTATTTCTTAGTGAATATTTTATTTAATTAGCTTATCGTATGTTAAGTAATCTTTACCAATAAATTACAAAGAAATTCACAAAAGTATATAACGATCCAACTAGTTAAAATTTACATACTCGCAACGAGAGTGTTAATGAATAAACTGTAATAGGTATAATAAATTGTCAGTTGGTAAAATAAAAGCAATGCAGGATTACACATATATGTATAGTGGTCCAAGTTGTCAAACTGTATTACGATTGCAGAAGGAACGTCAGAGTAGTCATGATATTAGTGGCAGTAAAGGAGATTGAACATACAGAATATGATTTCAAGAGAAAGAAGCAATTTTTAGAGAGAAACGTATAAAGCTCAGGATCTAAGAAATGACATTAAGTGCTAGACAGAAGTTGCTTATTCTTGCCCTTTCTATTGGTAGTTGATTGGATTATGAAAACTGCAACACCTCGAGGTAAGCGCAGAATACAGTGGACAGCAAGGAATGCGGTTAGACGATTTGGACTTTGCAGATGACCTAGCTCTACTATCCTACACACAGCAACGGCTGCAGATGAACACGGACGGTGTAGCAACAGCCTCTGCAACCAGCAGTAGACCTCAACATACACAAAGAGAAAAGCAAAATCCTTAGATACAAAACAACGAGCACCAAGCCAGTTACACTTGACAGGAGAAACTCTGGAAGATGTAGAAACTTCTACATACTTGGGAAGTGCTATCGATAGACAAGGAGGATTTGATGAAGATATGAAGGCACTGGATTATCAAAGGCAGCATTTCTACAATTGAAAAGCATCTGCAACTCAAACTAGCTGTCAGCCAACATCAAAGTCAGTATTGTCAATACAAACGTCAAGACAGTTCTATTGTATGGAGCTTAAACTCCGAGAACTGTGAAAAGCATCCTTCCAAAAATACAATCATTTACAAATAGCTGTTTGCGCAAGATACTTCGGATCCGTTGGCCAAGTAGTATCAGCGATAACCTTCTGTAGTAGAGAACAAACCAATCAAAATCCAAGTGAGGAAGAAATGAGGAAAATACACTGAAGATGGCTGGAGCACACACACATTGAGGGAATTGTCAAACTGCTTCATAAAACAAGCATTAGCTTGGAATCCTGAAAGCCGAAGGAGAAGAGGAAGACCTAAGAACACATTGTTCTGGGAATTGGAGACAGACATGAAAAGAATGAACAGCACTTGTGAGGAACTGGGAAGGAAATCCCTAGGGCAGAGTTGGTTGGAAAATGCTGGTCAGCGGTCTATGTCCTACATACGGTAACATAATGATTGATTGAGTTGATTGTGCGCCTTACTTCTCCAATGATCAGTTACAACAATCCTGCGGAGCCTAACCATATAGTTTACACCTATTAACATGCCTCAAATAAACAGTCAGTGACCTCATGAAATGGTGTCACGTTTCAGTTAGGTCGAGATCAAAGTAAGCGGCATTTAGATGGGTACATCATTTCTCACCTACTTCTGCCGGTGAACATTCACCTCATCAATTGATTCAATGTATTTCCTTAGAATTGTTGGCTTGGTGATCACAACAAACACATGCAGTGTTTCGAAGACGCCTATAGTCAAACACTAGTTGCCTAGGAATGTTTTCTACTTTTTCTGAAGACTACGTTCAACATTCATTAAATTGCAACAAAGCTGATTTCTGTGCTGTTCACTTATCCTTTGGTTGACAGAAGAACATCTCGTGTACTCTATAGTTAACAGTAGTCGACACATGCTACTAAATAAAAAGATTCTAACTAATTTACACTATTTTATATGTTCTGTTTTTTTTTAACAGCTTTCATCTTGGTTCGGTGAACAGACTACAGAATCAATTGGTGATTTGCCATCGAGAACTCGTTTACTTCTTGCAATTTTAGATAGTTGGTAAGTCTTAAGATCAATTTATTTGGATTACCTCCGCGTTAATTATTCGAATCCCATTATCGTTACTGTTATGAATTAAGGTTTGTTGTGGATAGACCAGTTTTAGATTGGTAAAATGTGAAAAATGCTGCAAACCTGATCGATAAACGTAAAGCTACTTATGAGTCCAGATTATTGACGTGAGGCCTTTTTCCCATCCAGATGAACAGATATCAAGCGACTACTGGCTAGGAAGAATAGAATATTAACACAATAATAAAAATAACTAGTTGTCATCAGTCAGTCAGTTTTTTTAGGTCATTCACTCTTTTAATGCATCAAGACATTCCCCATCATATAACATGTTAGTGTATTGTATTTCGTTTTTTGACCTAATAGTAACTGAAAACCGTTAAATAACTGGAACCAAAGTTTTAATTTGAAACCGGTTTACGTCATGGCTATCTTATCTTATGAAATCTCAACATTAATACGAAACGACAGTTTTCAATATGCACTACAATCAGTAATGAAAATAAAAAAATCAATTACATGTCCATAGATCGACCAAGCCTAACAATCAACAGCAACTGTAAAAACACATGACGATTATAAAACCTGTCTAAAAAACTATTCCACTTTTTCAGCATTGTTCTAGTTAAAAAAAAACAAATGTGCTTCATTCATTCGATTAACTGAACCTTTTCCCATTCAGTACTATTGAGTACTTGTCACTGTGAATGGAATTTCTAGGGTCGTTTAAATTCTTTCTTATGTATGTTAATCTTTATTGTTATACTTAATGAAACACGTACATGTCTTGCCTATACACACGTTGTAACCTAATTTAAATCTATGTTGGCACTCGTAACATTTTTTACGATCTACTAAGTATATATAGTAAGTAATAATACTTCACAACACGATTACTTGTTTAGTCAGTACAGTGCCAAACTGTGTTGGTAGCTGCAGGCTACCTGGTTAGAGTACGTGCGATTGTCATAACCAATGTTTGGAGACGTCTTCAGTGATTCAAAATCGGTTGCATGGCACAAGTGTATTCACTCTCTAACTTCCTCTAGATCTTTAGCTTAAAATTACTTTATAACTTCCTAGGAATCGCTTCTCTATTCTTAAACCGTGTACTCTATGTCTAATCACTTTAGTGACCTTTGGTAGCACTGTTACTTTGTCATTCATTTTGAATCCACTCCCAACGGTTTCCTGACGCTAGGATGACATTCATGAGGCATGACCAAGTCCTAAAACCGGTGTTTCAATATGATGCTAGTTGAGCTTTCATCAATTCGTCCGAACACATTGTTGGACCTTAGTATTGCTAACATAGTGTTGCCACTGAATGTCACTGTTCCTTCGAAGACGATGATGATCAAACAGCAAGGTACCGAACACCCTCACCAGGAAAGAGTGATCTTGCTTTAATTATGCGTAGATGGATCTCATGTACGATGCTAACACAAGCACTCAGAACTACCCATATATACGAACTTTCCGACAACCTCTTATCGCTCGTCACGGAATGAGAGCTGAGACAGGCTTCTATCAATCTTGGAGAAGTGCTTTATATTTAGACGGTGCAAAATACATGTTATACTTATTGTTGGCACGAAACAAGCCTGATTAAAGCACGCTCAAAACATGCTCACGAAGCTGTGCTGTGATTGGTCCATTCTTAGCCAACTAGAGCCAATGACCAATCGGGAAGTTTCTAGAAAACTCGATACCATTGTTTATAAAAACCCTAGTGTAAATCATTTGCTTGACTTTGCCTTTTGCCTCCTGCCGTTATTTTCTCAATATATCTTGCTACCTGTTCTACTCTTGTTCTGATTTGGGATCCAGTCGCGGTCGTTGTCGAATCGTAGAATACGAAGCGTGTAGGACAATATATAACACTTATTAACATTAATTGCCGACTAGGTACGATTAAGATGGCCTGTGCATCGTCATTATATAATCGTAGGGGTTATTGTCAGCGTCTACAATATTCATTCAGTGTTTTGTATTGAGCATTTTCTATCATTTAGTGGGCGATTGCTTCTTATTTGAGTGCAATTCTTACAAAAGATTTCATTTCATGTGACTAGGTTTATCTGCAGTTATCGGTTATAAGCATGTCTATTGTAAAACAACCCAACATACCGGATGAAAAACAGAAACATAGTAGACGTCACTTCTTGAGATGAAATCTTTGGTCAAAACTTCACTCGACTTTGCAGCACCCATCCAGTAATTGAAGAGTATGATGGCTGAAGTTTTATGGTGCGTTCCCCATATCCTCAGGCAATATATTAGAACTCGTTTCAACTATTGAATGTAGAAGCTAATTAAGCAATATATTTTTATTCTTAATTTGTTTCGCAGTTTCACGCTATTATCGTTGTTATTCCGTTTTTACTTTTTCATATGCATGTATAGCTCATTAGATTCTTGTTCTAAACGTAATCTACCTTTTAATACATCATCAATATGTAATCAACCATCCAATGAAAATGTATCACAATCAAATGGAACAAACAATGTATCATCTCATCATTTAATAACTGGATGTATACGTTGTTTAGCCTCTGGTACCAGTCATTCAGTTGGTTTACGTTACGCAATTGGTGATGATAGACGCCGTGTCAGGCGTTTAGCACGTCTTATCCGTACGCGATTATGTGAAGGCATACTCCAGTCTAGGTGTAAATCGAGTACCTCTTCTTTACATCCTCCATCAACACCTAGAGATGAACCGTTAGCAGGAAATGTTTGCTTAATTTTGCAACACTGTGCTTCAGATACACCGTTGGCGGAGCATCTTCAGGGCACTTCAGTAATATATGATTTACTATCACTTATACAAGTGAGTAGAAAGATGGGATCATTAACATAGTTATATTGTTCTTTTTTAATGTTTATTTATGTACTAGGTTAACGACTCCGTTAGTTCTCATCTTTATTGGTAACCCAATCAAGCTATATTGTTTGGAAGATTCCTTTTCAGGTAGATCGCTTGGAGAACGGTATGACTGCGAGAAGAAACTGAAGTCTTAAAGCCAAATTTGTCCAGGTAATACTGGGATGTGACACAATGAAAGAAGTTAGTTACAAAGCAGCACTCCTCATCTGGCTGACTTCCTTTGCAGGCAGTAAACACTGTAAAGATAGATAACACAAATATCTTTCACAAGAAAAGTTGTCCCTTGGACTATTACGCTCCCAAATTCTAAAAATTACTACTAACTTGTATTTGTTTTTATATTCATCAAGAAAAATCCTTCCATATTATTGGAAAGTTCAAAAAATGCTTTCCATTCTCTGACGCCGTTAAACATTATTTTATTCAGGTGTAGATGTTTTGTCATTTCAGAATCATTTTTGTGTGAAACTCTAAATACATTTACCGGCTCAACAGCTTCTTTTCCTCTTGTATTTTAGGAAAGTCAAAGGTTAGATACCAAAAGGAATGCAGCAATTCTTATCGGCAAATTAGCTCAATCGAGTCAAGTACACCGTGATGAGCTTTCACGTTTGGACGGTTACAGTGTACTGACGCCGTTTAATTCATGGACTGCAGCGTTGGAACGTTACTAATATATATATATATATATATATATATATATATATATATATATATATATATATATATATATATATATATATATATATATAATGCTTTAGACGTCTTTCATCACAGTTGAAATCATTTTAGGTTATAAGTTTTGTTCCCGGTCAAATAATCAATTAAACGGACAGTACACAAGAGCGTTCGCAAGGAAACTATTTGTTTCACTTCGTTTTTCTCTTCGTTACTGTTTCTGTGTCTATGATTATGTAAAGTGTGACGTTTTCCATCTTTAGCACCAAAAATATTGTAGGATCCACGTTTTTTGAGTGAAATAGTAAAAATATAATGCAACCTTGCAGACAATTGTTTTTAATAAGTACACACTGAGTGAAATTCCTCAAGACAGAAATAACTAAAACGTTTCAATAACTATCATCATTATTATGATTACTACTTTTGTTGACTTTAAAAGACCTTTTTGGGAATTAACCAGCAAGTTAAAAGACTTTTTTTTCAAGATATTTTTTAAATACAAAACTTAATTGTTTTAATTTTCGTCAAATCGTATATACATCATGTTATTTTTACACTGAAAACCTAATTTCTCATAAAATCCGACTTTTTCATGACTGCAGTCAAGTGAAATTTTATAACAGCCCATGTGTTTTCCTATACAAATCAAAGTATCGACAAGTCTGAAACAATAATAGATAAACCGATTAAGTATCTCATCTTTGTATCCCTGTAATTAAAATATAAACATCCAACAGTTATAAGTAAATAACTTACATAACTAGTATCCGATGTAAACAACGTAGAACCTTGAACATATATTTATCAGTTCAAAGTTGCAATACCATAATAATATATCACGTTGGAATTATTAAGATTAATAACAAACAAGTAAAAATAGTAATGATATCGGTGGTAGTGATAGATTCTAGGTAGAAAAATGATTCGAGAAAAACGAATCCAGAGGATAGAAAGTACAAATTAATTTCGGAAATCATGATCTATACCATTACGTCTTCAACCACTTATTACGATGTTTTGCGAACTTTAACCTGATAATTCACATCTCTAAATACATGGCTCAGGTCAACAGCCAATGAGTGGTTAATATCATCATTCACTAATGTTCGAGCATTCTAGACTTATTAATTTTTCCATTGATAGGTTATTTGTTGCGAAATTTCTGTTCACAATAAGACTAAATGGAAATCAATATAAAAAGGTAAAGTTTTCGCTATAGAAATGGACAATACGCAAAGCGCAGTTGGTGTGCATTTGTTTAATAAATCATAGTTACTCATTTCCGCCATACTTTACTAAAAAACGATAGCTTAGGTTGCTTATTGCAGTGAAACAATTAGGTTATTCTCTTTAAAATTCTTGTTTTTATCATTTTAAGAAGTTTGTTTGTACAGTGGTACTAGGGTTAGATGTAACTAATATTTCACTATAAATAAATTTCATTTCTATAAGGGTCAAAAATAATGAATTGTAATACGTCCGATAGGCTTGTCATAGTAGAAAGGATTTTTCTTTGACTCAATAATATCGTAAGATACGTTGTTCTACAGTTATGTGGAAAAGAAAGCTTTAGGATTTATTCATTCCATCAGTGACAACGATATTGTAATGACAGGCTAATATGTTAAGTCTCATGAAACCAGCTCAAGTATATCATACAGTGGCACACTAATACTATCTCTCATGTCCCGAAACATCTACTTTTCCAAAATGAACATGTGACAAATACTATTTCGTACACTTCCTCTAACATAAAGATATGTTAGTAATTTTGTTTTTCTTAGCATGTAACTGACGAACAGTTATTTGACCTACTTACATCGACTGATGTTCATTAAAACTGGTCACTTTCAACATTATTATTTGACTTTGAGGTTCAAGTTTCTTTAGAGATAAGCTTTCTTCGTTTACCTTTGCTGGAATAATTCTACCACCCTTATATCCACTTACGGGCTTGAAGTGTGCAGGTGATGTAGCTCGATTTGGTGAAGATCCTAACAATGCAGCCTCCTGAATGCATTAAGTGACAGTGTATGCATATCTGAGATATATTTATTTCCCTCTAGGTGGAGACTTACTTCAAAACTGACCTGCATGAACGCCTAGTGTGTGGTATTTATGTTAGACGTAGGGTATCAAGAACAAATGGAGAACTAGTCGGTCAGACAATGATTCTTTGGTAACTGAGGTGGCTGAGATACAAGTTGTGTGTGCTCACCTTCCTCGTCGTGTAATACTGACTAATATATGAGTACGTTGGAAGAAAACTGATAACAGTTAAACTGAGACTTGACATTAGTCTACAGATCAATGCCGTGTTGGTAGATGAAACGACCCTATTGAGATCTGCGAGATAATCCTAACTAATCTTGAGCTTGAAGTCTTTCCTTAAATCTTTTTTGAATATTATTTCTGGCGCTTTATCCACTGATTAAGTTTGTTCTTCACAGACTTTATATTTTATGCTTATTCTTACCTTTGTGGACACTTGTTATTTTGCATTTTTCGAGATTTACTTTACTATTTTTTTTCGCTGAACAAACTTGGAATAGTGCCTTGCCTGATGTACATTTCTAAAAGATTCTAAAATTATTGTGAATAACTGACAAGATTTTTGTAAGATGTGGTCTTTTACCAATAATTTTTCACATATTACGGTATCTTTTGAAAAGTATGCACTTCTAGTAAATGTCGGATTTTTCTACATCGAATAGGAATTCTTTGCACAATTTAAATTTAACCACTTTATTATGGATACATGAAAATCAGACATAAACATTATGGGACAGTACCTAGAACTAATGTAAGACGCGAAGAGGTAACCGAAATATTGAAGGAATCTTAATCTTAAAATGAATGTGCTTTGTATGTAAATATGTTAACATTTCTAGAAATATCTTATTTAGATTTTCAGCAATCGCAGTACATATAAGAGCAACGGATGGGATATTAAAATGACTACTCAATCGTGATTGTGAGTTTATGTTAGCAATATTTTAAGAAGGATAGAATTAGTATAAAAAAACATAAATAGGAAACTCAAACTGTGGCTTTAATTCCTGAAGATATAAATTATATAAAAAGGGACCAGATATACTACATTAATATTGTCGGTGGTTGTTTCTAAATTTAGCTAATCAATGAGTCAATTTTAGCGGATTTTGATATATACTGCATTCTGTATATTTCGAAACTACGACTTTCAGTAGGGTCAGAATGTATACCTCATTACTATGCTAAGACAAATAGAAACCTGATTTGAAAATAAGCTTTCACAAAATAAGTGGTGATGCAGGGGAGACAGCTAATCCATAGATGTGGAAGAAAACATACTGTTTTCAGAAATGGTGATGTCAACAAGTACTTCGACATGCCGATTCACTCACCAGATTTAGCTTCGAAACCTATCTAGAAAAACACGTTGGGTTTTAACGATGAGATATACATTATATATATATATGTATATATAGATAAATATATTAAAGGTAAAGTAGGACTTACAATTTCCCAAAATTCATTCCACGAAATCTCGAATCGACTATGACATCCTCAATGTGACCGCGCTACAAGCATATACTAGAAATTTTCATCTACCTTTGAACAGCAGTGAATGAACTTTAATTCTATAAAAAGAGTTGCAGCTCCAACGATGTTACATGTTGTCTCGTCTTCTAAAATTACAATAAAGTAAGTATCTGAGCAAGAGGCCATTAGAGAAAATCTTTCTAACAAAGGATATTAATTACAAAATTCATTACTGTCAAATTCTGTCTTATCTATTTTTCCAACTATAGTTAACTGTTTTAATAAGTTAAGGTAACCTAGCTGTTAATAGCTAAAATCATGAAGCTACCATAATCAGATGATAACAAAGGACGCATTTTTAAAGTCATTTCTGGAATTTTAACATTTGTTTGCCCTACATGTTTCTCTATCAACCCCGAACAATTGATATCTTCTAATATCAGAGGATCAAACAACGACAAATCAGCCATATCTCAAATAAGCGCCTGTACGAAGATCTCGTCATCTGAAGTCACCTTGCAAAACGAGAACTGATAAACAAAAGCCTACCTCTAAGAGAAATATCAGCCTAATGCAGCTGTAAGATTCTGCCATTAGTTTATTTTTATTTAAAAAAAACGAACTACAAAATTATGCATAATCAGTCTGAACATGCGATGAATTCCTGTCCAAATATCTGACAAAGTTTGTTTTAAACCGAAATATTCGTTTCGTCAGTGGGTTTTTAGATAAACACATTTTACTCTGCAGCCTATGGGATGAAGTACGTCAAGAAAACTGGACATGGCTCATTCCACTGTTCTGATAAAATTAGTTACATTTTTGGCAACATAATGTTGTGTACTCTCCTCACGTTCCTGGGGAGATGATGTGATCTGAGATATGTGGAAACTAGATAATGTCCTTTCTGTCTTCATAGGAAATAGAGGTTGAAACTCTAAAAAACTATCGACAGATAAATTCTTAGTACTCACCAAAGTTATGGAATTTCTAGACCATGATTATCATAAAATTCTTCTGGCGAATATGGAGTAGTGTTCATTTCTTCAGATCAGCATGCAGGTAGTAAGTAAGCTTTAATGGTTAAAGGGAAACACAGTACCTAATGAATGCATTTTTGATTTTTAGATTGGAATTACAAAAGTGAAGTACCAAGTAGACTGTTTTTCAGTTCGTCCAAATTTTGACAACAAACAGTCTTTAAGAGCTTTTATCAAGGCTTTTTCGTGTCTTATTTTAAAATAACGTCCTCTTAAAGTTATATTTTAATTCTGCCTTATGAACCATCTGTTAGTATGATAAGAGTTGTGAGTTATGTAATGCACTATAACCATATCCGGAATAATCATTTTTTACTTCACTAAATCTAAGGTTCACTGCCAGCAACATTTTGATAGCTCTCATTAAAACATTTTTAAAAGAGTAGCATACTTTCAGTGTAGGGCGAGTACACTGTCAGAGTTTTTGATTTTATAGTCTCAGGTGTGTACTAAAACCAGTATTAAATAATTCTGGAGTCGATTTACTTAAAGTTATGTAGAAAAATCCACAGGACTAGGTTTGCTTTGATTAAAAAAACGCCATTAAACAGACTTCTGAAGTATTTTAAAGGATAACGCCACGGTACTTTACTGGGATTTAAGTGAAATTCTTAATACATTAGTAACATTGCTTCATGTGATTACAGGATCTGAATTGACTTTAACCAGTAAGCAAAACTAGCCTTATTGTGTGGTTATCCAGTTTAGCCGATTCTTTTTAAAGAATAGTGAAGTGGAACAACTGCTTAACTTCCGTATTATTCCCAAATACTCCCTTAGTATGATCTACCTTAACCATCGTGTCCGGCGAGGCTGGTTGTTGGTTAAGGTGGATGTAAATAATAGTTGTGCATAAATCAAAGTTAAGTACCCAAGTTCACTACGACAAATACATTCCCCGACTTAACGGATATGTTATTTAACCCCCTATCCCTAACTCTCGATAACTAGCTGCTTTTAAACAAACTGACGACAAAATGTCAATATAACATCATTTCATCAGTTTCATATAGGCTCATCTTCGTATCGCTAGACTACTTCAAGTAGCTAATATGAAGCAACTTAGGTTGATTAGTTAAGAGTTGACTTTAAACCTTAAGCATGCAACAAAACAACGAAGCTCAGGCGTTTATTTACTTCCTTATTCCGCTTAGGGAATATGTTTCCTACTATCTTATATTTAATGTTGAGAAGCATTGTGTATTGAAATCATAAGATTGCGCTCCACTGTCTCCTGCCCATGATAATAAAATAAAATCCTATTCTCTAATAGTCTGGTTTTTCTATTAAATAGAACGGGACGTACCAATGTGTCAAAGATACCTGGGCTTACACTTCTGCTACATTTTAGACCTAAGAAAGGAATGTATCATGTAAATTATGTTTGCTCTGTCAGCGAACTCGAGCAAGGAGGCGTCAAGCAGATTAAAGCGCTAACTTTTTCTGGAAATAATGCCCCATTTAAGCTTTTTAATATTTCTACAGACATCAGACTTGTGTCGGGGTTTATATGAATAATTTAGACAGTAGTAGCGAATTCAACGCATGCTGACTATCGATTCAAATAATATTTTTTTATAATCCCATTATTCTTTTTATTGGTATGTAGGCAACGGCATTTATGATTACAGTTCTTATGATATATTAAATACTTACGTTATGGAATCCCACTTTCATGAAAACACCTGCAATTTTTGACTCCTTCTCCCAAATATGCATCCCCTTTTGAGGACTTTTTATTTTCTCAAATATTCATAAGATCAAGCTCTCAAATGACCAGGCTTAAAGAAAACGCGTCTGCCGAATTTACTGAGCTGTTCACTAGACCGAGCTGATGCTACAGTTTCAGAATATGTTATTATTTTTTATATCGACCAGAGGTTTTTACTGATAAGATCACTGACAATGGCTATTGTCTAAAAATCCTATGACAGAGTAATAATAAATTCTTATAAAGGGGGTTTTTCACCTCAAGAATGTCCACAAGAGAACACTGAGGCAAGAGAACTGACTTTAAATTTAAGTGCGCACATAGAGGACGATAGAGTGTATAGTCTAAGTGAAATGAAAAATAACCTAACAGCATCTATCGTCATCTTCATAATCAGTGAACTTCAAATCGTTTAGAATCAACCAATCAATCTAAATCAAAGACGGATTCGATACCTCGTGAGAGACGTTGAAATCGGACTTCGAACAAATATCTTCTTGCATGTTACCTGGTGACTAGGAGGCTCAATCTTAGTTAAAAGCTTAGTTTCTGTTGCTAGGGAAGTCTTCTCATGACAGCCTTTGAAAAGCGTAACTTGAAAATTAAATTACATTGGTTGTGCAGTTGCCCCACTATATAATAATAATTGGGTTATCAAATGACTAGTGGAAGTAAGAAAACTAAGCCCAGAGACTGTTTTGTTTCGTCTAAAAATAGCCTTGTGATCATTTTTTTATGGAGATTAAGTAAATTTCAGCATATTTTTTGATGATTTGGAAAGGAGAGGAACGTTTTTTTACACAGTGTAATGACCGGGCTAGTGATTTTCTAAAAGAAGCTGGTTAATCAGATTTATGAGATGACTTACCTGAATGTGAAAACTTAAAACCCTTTAACGTTAGAAAACCAACATTATCTCTGTGCAGGGCAGACAGTTTATTGGAACCAAGCACAAACACGAATAGGAAAACCAATAACAGTTTATTGGTGCAGACGTTGGACTATATTTAACAACAGACAAATTTAGTATACAAACCCCAATAGTTTCCGCCCTTATACAGCCAAAGAAACTTCAGCCATCTGCACAATTATTCTCTAACGCAACAAATGGGTAGGTGAAAAATTTACGTTTAGCCTCTTGTCCATAAGGAACCTACATTTCCGACAAATAAACGAACCAGATTATTCCTACAACAACCAACAGTGTTAGCAACTCAGGTTGAAATAACTAAAACCATATACCAATATGGCTTGCAGCAAACCCTGAAGTACAATAAAGTGATGCTGGATATATCAGCTGAAACATTATATAACAATAAAACTACATACTAGAAGCAATTCGCCGGCAAGAACTCAACAACCGTTTTGGTAAAGATACAAACAAACTGAAGTAAGTTTTACAGAGATAGGCAATAATAATAGAGCCCGAAAAACAAGTTAAGGAAGACTGCCTAACGGTAAAATTGATGGATTTTCAAACCAGAGAAATAGATTTTACACTGGAAGACCTAAAACACTGTTATTGTCTAGCACTTTACCTATGCAAACAATGCCCAGCTCAGAGAAATGGATAAAGGAAACAAGTTCCAACTAATTAGCGTCAGAGATCAAGTATTTTTTTTAATAAAAACAATCTCTTTTATACCATATACTGGACCAAACAGTAACAGAATATACAAAACACATTAAAGACTAGATTACGAGAGTTGTGTACAGAGATCGGGATAATAAGGTTACAATGACTAGAGGAATAAAGCAGATATGACAGCGGTCACTGAGTCTGAGAATTGCTTACAGCATAGTAAATACAAATAGCATAGTCACTAGATGTTTAACGAATGCAAATAGCAGTAAGGGACCCGAAACCAAAATGAATAAACTCTAGCAGAATGTAATTCCCTTTCCACACCCTCTTATAAAAAACAGTTGATCAATTCTCACCACAAGATAATTTTCAAAAGATTTTTGTCGGAGCTTTTTCGTGTTCTGTTTCCAAAGAATCTCCTGAAAAGTTATATTTCAAGTGCCATCTTATGAGTGATTTGTTAATGTGATGAGAATTATAAGTAATATAGTGCTTTACACTCATATCCCATCTAATCCTTTCTTCTGCACTAGGTATAAATTCGCTGTCACAAGACACGCTGTTCAAGGTTTGTTTCAGGCCAATTACACTTTTTATTCTTCGATAACACATTCCAGGTGAGCAACATCCTTTTTATAATGTTTATTCTTGAATTTTATGTTTCGGCGAAAAGTGTGATACTTGTACCATTATGAACTTACTTTGTAGTTGTATCACTACTGCCTACCGTTAACATCCTCCGTTCACTAGTGTTACATGGTAGAATGTTACCAACATCCAAATCCTTTTCTTTATTCCAAAGCCTTTTGCGGAATAAATATATCAGAGTGACCTTTATCTCTTTCTAATCATTGAGGTCATCCATGTATGTAGTTGTGTGGCTGTGAGGTTAAAGGTAGATTATATTTACACAGTAAGTTAAAGAGTGGTTTAAATATGAAGAACTGTGGGACTTTACTAGTTGCTAGAAATACGTCAGAAAGAAAAGAGTAGACTCTAATTGCTAAAGGAATCGCTCTTAAATAGTCCCATATCCACTCCATCAGACATCTAAATATGCCAATTGATCCTAGCTTCCGTTAATAAATTTATTGATTAGCTGTATCAAGTACTATAAAGATGTCTTGAAAGTCTGTTTGAGCAGGGTTACTGTGATTTATTAAGTGTCCAACTTTTTCATCCGGTCAACAGATTAAATTAACAGAAAACGGCCTTGAAGAGACAGTTCTGACAAACTAATAGAAGAGAGTTATTGATAACATAGTTATAAAAATATTCATTAATGTTCTCTTCTGTAACCTTCGCTACATTGAGGTTCAATGGAATTGCATGTAAACTCGTACCGTCTACTTTGCAACCTTCCTCCCCGTTTGTGTATAACTACACACTTTTCCAACTAGAGGGCAGCTTGTTCGCAGAAAAATTCAAAATAGGTAGGTCGGCATAATACACAAAAACTTTGTGACAGATTCCATCTAAACCAGTGAAGTTATATGAGTTTTAGTGCATCGAATATACAATACCAGTACTAAGGGATATTCCGATTCGTTGATAGTAACCCAAGGAAAGGAGAAAGAGCTCGGTTAACTAAGTTTGCACGATCTTTTGATTCATCTTCTGGTATGCGTAGGTATTGAGTTTCTTAAAAATATATCTCCATTAATTCATATAACGAGTTAAAGTGTCGTCTATATGGTCGAATCCTGAGACTAGAGAGTCTGCTTCTCTATTGTTAATATTTCATACTCTCTTCCTACCTACATGTTTACATTCAGACGAATAATTTTAAAATTATTACGAGATATATGCTAATAGATATAGTTAGGTCTTTATAATACCTAAAGATATATATTGAAAATATACTTTGGTATCCAATGCCTTGTTTAGAACGTTGGTGATATAAACTTACTCCTTTGAAATGGGTTGAACCTGATGATTATGACAGACCCAGATAATAGTCTGACCGCCATAGATTGGCTTCCTAATCTTAGTATCAGCATGTTGACAGCTTCTATTGAAAGCGAAATCTTTTTTGAAATGGATAGTTGGGACTCCGTGAGTGTGGATGATAATAAAACGGAGTCTGACTGTGGGTCCACGCCCTACCAACCAGACAGCAAACCACCTTATAGCTATGCCAGCTTAATAACATGTGCTATACAAAGTACGGTTGAAAAGAAAATGACATTAAGTGAAATCTACCAGTGGATATGTGACAATTTTCCTTATTACTGTGAAGCCGGGAGTGGCTGGAAGGTATAGATTCATTTTGATAACTGATTTCTTATAGAACTCGATTCGTCATAATTTGTCGCTTAATAAGTCTTTCACTAAGATTCCACGCTCTCGAGATGAACCAGGTAAAGGCTCATATTGGTGTCTGTCCAATCAATGTGACGATCAGGAATATATGCCTTCAGCACCGAAGCGACAAGTATGTGGAAAGATTCACAATCAGTAGCTGTTTTTCGTATTATTCTAAAGCAAAAGCTTTCTTATATTTCAACCAGTATCATACTAGTAATTAGTTTTTTCGGGAGATATATGCGTCTGTGTACTTATATGAGTAAGCATAATGTCCAAATATGAACTAGTAGCTATCTTTTAGGGACTTATCTATGAAGATTTATAAAGATCACGGACTCTGGACCTACACCCGGCAATCGTTTTGATCATCACCCAACTAATCACTATATGTCTACTTATCTTATATTTCTGTTACAAATATCATTGTTTATCGATGGCTATCATTCGTCTGTCTTACCCCCTCCGCCAGTTTCGTGTAAACTATTAATCCTATATTTATCCTATCTTAACAATTCGGTTTATTGTCTCTTCATATGATTTTTAATGTCTCCTTTCACTTTTCTGCTCTACAGAACGAGCTGCTGGTCACTTTTGGAGAAATTCATTGTATGCCTCGCAATCTTTCCATATTCAAATACAAGTAGTCATTGTTCCTAGTCTAAATTGTAATCAACACTATCCCTTCGTCTTTTATGGGGTGAGATGGCCTTAATTCAGTTGTTTATGGACTACATTTAGAGTTTGAAAAATTTTAGGTCAACATTGGGTTTTTTTTCTTCGTTGCCCTTTACTAATTCGTCGGTATTCATAAAACTTGTATTGTTTACTTTGTGCTATTTCTTTCATTATTATCAAAGGCAATTCCTATATTGAAATAGCTTTGACAGGCCCTAAGTCGTTTACTCGGTAGTATTTTGAAATAAACCTTATCACTTATTAGACCTTCACTTTATTTATTATAAAGCTAGTTTTTAACATGAACGTTATAGCCTTCCTAATTTTATCTCTTTACTGCAATGAAGCCATATGTTCATACCTTGATATTACCCATGTGATATTTTGTTCAACTAAATGGCATTGTTATTTATTCTTTAATGAACACAGAATCATTGAAAAAAATAATATGGCGTTAAGTAAAGGAAATTAAATGTGCTATAGCATTTGAAAATACCTTCTTTTTGCGGTTGATTCTAATTGATGAATCTGTTGTAACCAAATGTTAAATGTAGTGATGTTTATTTGAAATGCTTCCTCTATGTCTGCTGCCAACTGTTCTGAAACATCAGAAACTAGTGTTCCTGAGTAGTTTTAGATAAAATAGACTAATATATTTGGTTCCGTAAAACTAGATAGATTGTTACACACATACATTTAAAAAGTTTAACATTCACGTGTTTGTCTTTTTGTTATTCAGAGTCATTAGTTAACGAAAGCACACTCATGGTTTGCATTCTGTAGCCAAATTTATTATGGGCAAGGTGTTTTTAGAAGAGTTTGATGCATATAAATGTAACTGACTTATATATTATTTGATAAACATTTAGTGAAACTTTCAAGACTATGATCAAACAGACTTATAAATATATAGGCTAGTACTAGACACCTGCAAAAAACCAATCTTGAGCCCTACCTACCATTATTGTTTTTTTCTGCCCCTTGTCAGGCCATATGTTCCGACCAAAGTCTACGTTGTACATCACAGTTACAAAAAACATCATGTGCACAGGCTGTGATTACATCTGAATGCACTCACAATAATAACAATAACCTTCAATCTGCAAACAACCTTTGTAATCTAGGAGTTCAGGTTATTCACGTTAGCCATAATAACGATCGCAGTATACCAACCTTAAAAGTTCGTCGGCCTAATCTTACACGTTTGTTAAATTCGATGTATAATGAATATGCTTCAGAAGACAAAAATATAAATGGCAATGATATTACTACAACCTCTACATCCAACATGTCTAATAATTCTAACAAATCAACTTCTCATGTGGCAAGCAATAATGGATTTCCAAATATGCCAACTACTATACCAACAAAATGTGATAATTCTGATGTACATATCAAGCATGACAATGATGACAGAATTAGCAACAGTGGCAATCATAACGTAACGTTACATATCGATCAAAGCAACACATTAACTATACCAGATAATTATTTAGTAACTTGTAATCCTCAGCTTAGCGATAGATTTTCAATGGATTCAAATATACCATACTTTTTTCATACAGGATCATTAGTTTCAAATCAGTGTACTTCTGTTACAACAACAATTGACGACATCAGACTATACAACGGCCATACTATTAATAGTGATGAAGTTTCTGTTGCTTGTAATATTCCTGATATCACTGTTACTTCCAAATCAACTTCCAATACTTTGGGTCTAAATCCTATCAACAGAGATAGTAGACGTTATTTGCATAGATTAAATGATTACGGAAATGTATTAAATCATACATATAGAAAGGTATCTTTACAATTAGATCCACAGATTAACTCTGTCTGCTATGCATCTAGTGATCAGATGAATTTAGAAATAAATGATAATAAGTTACTAGTACCTCAACAATCAAATATAAGGCATTATCTACCTGGAGTTCCTCAAGATTTGTTAACTAAAACTATTGATACATCATCTAACGTAGCAAGTACTACTTCAAATGAGTTAATAAATACAACGAATAGTGGCTTTCTACATAGCTATCAGAATAATCTACAGAAAAATAAAGCCCACAACAATAAGAGCAGTGTACATCAAATGTTAAATTTTATCAATGAGGATAATAATCCAATTGGACCATTACTTTCTTCAACATCGCCTTCATCATCAGTTGCTGACTTTTACATGATTCGAGCAGATACTAGTCGTCACGCAACAAATTCGCAGCAAGAAAATGCAGTAGCAACATTAGGAGGGGATGGTGATGATGAAGATGAGGAACAATGTGACGACCAATCATTACGATCAAGTTTCTCAACAGGTGAATTAGATTTAAGTGCATCATTTCGACATTTATATCATGCATTATTTGATGGTTCTGGTAAGTCTAAATTTTATGTACTTTGTGTTAACATGATGTTTCTGACAACTTGCTGATGTGTGAATCGATTGGTGAATTGCTGAATCTTTATCAGCTGAGGTGGTTAGGACATCCGTCACGCATGCAAAACCACCGCCCATCTCGACGAGCAATGCTGTCTGTTGTAGGCTGGAAAAAGCTGGGAGTGGCCAAACCAAAGCATTGCACCAGTCCTTGAAGTCACTGACAATTGGGTTGAACCATGTTGATAGATGCAGACTACCTGACTGGGATCCGAGAGATAATCGTAACGATTGGTTAGTGACTTTGTGTGGCATTACTTGAAATCGCTCACAATCGTGCAAGTGCATCCATTCCTTGTCTTCCTCCAAAGTCTAAGCTTTTAAATTCATCATAATTTTCTGTTTACTGAATTATAGTTTCTTAAATCATATTTTCGATCGCTAACTCTATTAATGCTAACTCTGTTACTACCTCCACTACTCTGGGAATCGGCCCGACAATTTGATCTCTTTATACTAATTGGGGTATGGCAAATTGAACTGATGTACTCACGTACTAAGTTCTACTTTGTCACTAACTGACTGTTGTACACTAACAGTTGCACATCTGATATTTAAGGTTTTCCAATCAGTATCGTCGACATATCGTCTTGTAAGACAAAGTGACAGTGACCACATTACTTTCGTTAGAGTTTGATCAACACATAAACTTTGATTAAATTGTTGGTTACCATCCGTCAACTCTTTAGCACAAAAGAATAATTCTGGGATAGTAGTGGTTAAGATGTCTAATTTTTAGCCATGAATTGTCACATCTGAACCCAGTTAGACCTGATTTAGTTTGGAAAATTGGATAGTAGAGTTATTAATATGACACTTAGAGTAATACTCGAATCCAAGTACGAAAATCTTAACCTTAACAATCAATTGAATATTATGCATTATTTATTGTTTGGTCGTTTAAATAAAATGAATAAATTAGGCTAATTCATAATCAGACCTAAAAATTTCCCTCAAATATACACCTACTTACGGTTTATTACACGGATAGTATCAAAATATTTTGTTTAAAGTTAAAATTGTGTTTCCTTGATGTCTTATAAGCTGGAAAAGACACTCGTTTTCTTTCAGTTCTATAAATATTTTACGTAAACAAAATACTGTTAAATATTGTAGTGTACTTTTTCAGGTATGGTCGGAACTTTGTCCACCAAAATTAGTGCGTCTCCATGTTTTTCTATTGTACTACAGAGCTAAAGATTCCTATTTATATCAGAGTTATTGAAGAGGTAATCTAGTAGTCAAAGCTCTCGGCTTTCAACTGGTTGGCCGTAAATTGGAACCATGATTCGTTTATTTCGGCTTGGGCAACTAAGTAATATCGCTACCCCTCAAAAAACTAAAATGGAACTCATAGTTAATCCCATAAATCTATGCTTCACACCTGAATAAATCAAACTATATAAGATATTACCTGATAATGTTGCTGCTGATGAAATTTACGCAACATTCTTATTATTTATCTAAATAATTAATACATAAACCCGTTATATAGCGACAATGACTAGATACATTTACTGATGTTCTGTATATAAGTAACTAGCTTGTTGTATGCAAAATTTGAACTTATTTTATAGACTGAATTAGATTATTTTCCTCACAATAATACACCAGTTTTTGTTACTTACCCATCGTTTTGATTACAACTTTGTTTGATAATTCATTAAATAAAATATTCATCCTTAAATTATTATGTCGTAGACAGAAGACAGCTAACTTATCGAGTTTATTCATCTACAGTCTATCACTTTCTATTGTATATGTACATCTGACTAAAGCCGATTGAATTTGAATTAACTTAGTTGTTTGTAGTTATAGTATATAATTGAAAGGAATAGCTAAGTTTTACTGTAGCTTTGATTATAGTTTAGACTATCTTCAGTTATATAAATTAACTTTGAAATGGTAACGTATATTGAATGTATAACTGAAAGAATAAAATAATCTGGATTCTCAGAAGTTAATTTACACTGATGTCGATGATAAATAGTTTATAGTATTTTGTTCAATTAATTTTTAGTTTCTAATCATGCTTATCAAGACAATACTATAATAATACTTAGAAGCTCATTACACTAGTTGATCTACATTGATCAGAACTGAAGCCAATAAAAATTTTTGCATGTTTTCTGTGTTTTATGTAAATGCAACATAGGTGTGATGATAAGATTTCCATGTAACTGTTTCTTTATACCTGAGGATTGTTTGATCACAAAGTAACATAGATTTTTTCGAGGGGAGGGGGAAGTACTTCCTAAATTTTTGGTGAAATGTTTTCATCATGAACTAACGCTTACTGTAGTACTGTTTATGATGCAACTCAGGTGTAAAGTGCAGACTTATGTACTCTATTTTGAACCGTAATTTATACTTGATGGTTTTCGATACTCCCTAAGCTAGGTAGAATAGAATTTAGATCTGTAGCCTGGTGGTTTTGAGTTGAATGTCCTGACTACTGCTTCACAATTGTTGAAAATAAAGAATGATAGCATATCAGTTACATTCAAGCTGTAGGTTCTTTAATAATCATTACCTACTAATTTAAATTAAGGTCGAAGTTTCGATCTTCTAGGCTTTTCTTACTCTCACTTATCAGAGATCATTTATTGAAATATAACATTTTCCTCTTAAGTTTTAAACCCATACAGTGCTACTTAAATGCTCCAGAATGAATTAGAGGACAGACATTGTTGAAAAGTTTCCAAATTGTAACCAAACAGTTACTTCAAATTTCTCGGTTCTCTACCTTGTTTTTTCATTTGCTTATCAACTATTTTTATGCCTTTCATAACCTCAAACACATTTTCGCTAACTGCGATATATCTACTCAAATGTTATGATATCTATTTTCAAACTGTGCAAATAATGCAGTTAACTTTCTTGTTTTAGATTTATTTAAAAGGAATGATTACATATATTACCTGTATGTATTTAGGGGATATTATTAACAGTTTACAGAAAACTACTGTGTTTTATACTGCAATACATAAACAAAAACACTACAGTTTTTTCCATACTTCCCTCATCCTCCTCGAGTATCCTTTGAAAAAAGAAATCAACAGAAGAATAGATTAAAATGCATGTATCTTTTCTGTGGTGGATGAACAAAATAAGCATAGCATTTTAATTTGTAGAAAACTAGCGTGATTGATAATGGATGACAGTTACTGATTATTAAAACTAATTATCAAAATGTACTTTTTTTTCGTCATTGACACTTTGTATGTTAAACGAAAATTTATTGGCATATTACATAATCGGTATTGGGGATTCCTTACGGTATCAAACTTAGTTGTGTTTAAGGAGAGCTATTATTATTACTATCATGTATGTGTGATAATAACTTGAGAAATTTTTATGCATGCTTTACATAATTAATATGAGTAACTTGATTCATAGGTGTTACTTTATTTATACGATTACAAGTAGACTAGTTGGAAAATCTTATTTTCATGGCAACTCTGATTTATGAAGTAACAAAGTTACAAAAAGACTTATTTACCTTATCTTTTGTTTAAAAATTACCTTTAACTGTAAAGTTATAATAATGTACACCCTTCTCGAACTACATCAATAATTGAGATTAGGACCTTCGGTTAACGCGGATTGTATGATAGAAATACATGTAGACTAGTGATTTGATATTCAATGTTTCACTTATTATTAACTTCACTATCAGAGCCTTATGCGGAGGGGGCAACAAAGTGATGTCTAAAACTCTCTCTAGTTTCTTAATATTTCTGCAGTTGAAGCCAATCAATGCATGGTAACATGTATTAATATCAAGCTAACCTATCGCAATACCCCCCTCCTATTGTAATGATAATATTTTAATAGTCTTACACCATGAATTGTTTGACGTTAGAAATATTAATCATCCAATTTCAATCCAATGATTGTAAATGTACACTCTTGTATCATTCCTATACTAACACGAAACTAATTATCTAGTGCTCCTCCTTAGTTTTTGATAGTTATTTAATTAAAAAAAGTGATTTTATGATAGTCAACTACAGAACTCAATAATCTTCATCAGCTTCCTCTACTAAAAAAGATAACTTTTTAATTGAATATATTGTAGAATTATCACATCCAATTATGGATCTTCAAAATAGTACATCTGAGCAATCCAATCTATTTTTATCCAGTAAATTAAATGAAGCTTCAGTTAAGAATATTACAACAACGACACGAGCTATACCGATGACTACGAATGATCTTACTGTTATGGCAAATAAAGAAAATATTGTTGATTCTGGTAATTCACACTTTTCGATTACTACCACTACTAATACTGCTACCACCACTACTACTACTAATAATAATAGTAATAATAATAATAATAATAGTATGATGAATTCAAATAACTTAATGTGGGATTTATCAACAGATCATCAACACTACATGTCATCATGTATTCCTGCTTCTTCGTGTTATTCAGCTTCATCATTATCACCATCATCGTCGTTATATCATTCCGTTTATTCACATGATCATAATCATCAGTTGAATAAATCATCAAATTTCATAAAGTCCTCAAATGAATCGTTGAATAATAATAATAACAATAATAGTAATAATAGATACAATGATAATTCGTTCAATTTAAATTATGTATTACAGAAAACTTTACAAGCTGCTACAAATTTTGATTGGAGTAGTATAAATCTAGATGAATATCCAGGTTGGTATTTTTTTTTCTATTTGTTTAATCTGAATGTTATTTTTGACATGATAACAACTGATAATTTGTTTATCGTAGTTCATGAAATGAAAATGTTAGAAACAACTATTTGTTATCAATCACAAATACAGCTGCTGATACCTTGATGTAGTTATTGTGATTAATTCGAATCAAGCTATATATTGCTTGAATCATTCATTCCTTGTAGGACCTACTGCTGCATGGATAGCCAGGTTAGTTAAAGAGCTAAATCATACATATACCGTTGAATCATATTCGTCAGTGTTTAGTTTCTGTCATAATTATTTTAATTCGTTTATTAATCACTATCTCGTACTGATACGTTTTATGGTAACCTGAACTAAAGCATATTTATGCTAGACTTAACGACAATGATAATTAGCTATCATGTAGTCGACTTTAAGCTACAATTTAGCTACTTGTGTTCATAATCAACATATAAACAGGTAGAGATATTCGACAGCCAAAGTAATGCTACCATATTAACGTGTAGTTAACAAAATGAATAACAAACGAATTACAGAATAATAACTCAGTGATAGTGTTAAAGACTAGATATCGGAATTGTATACTTCTTAAAGAAGGGATTAATTCAGAAAGGGGCAGGGAGTATAAACATATGTAAAATGATGAATGAAGTTCAGTACTTATGGGATGATAAAGGGTGCATACATCTATATCACTATTAATGATTATAAGCCATGCCATCAATCGAATCTAACGATTAATCTCGGTTAACATGTGGACCACAACACAGAGTAGTTCAGCACTCGAATGACTACATGTATTCATTTTATACTTTGATTTGTTCACTCCCTCTTTCATTCCAGTGTATTCCAACTACAAAATAAACATTAAGTGTAGGAATGAATAATAATTAGGAATACTGCAGCTACAATTTATGTATTACGGTCTGTAATAAATACTATATTACTGCTGAAACTAAAAGTGTTTATCTGGAATACATAGCTACAACTCCCACGATTAGAAGTTGAATATTTAAACCACTCAATAATTGTATACATATAGATCCCTATGTATAATATCATTTTGTCAGCAAGTTAAGAATAAGCTAGAGAGGAAAGTTTAATGCAGTAACATAATAATAAGGAATTTCTATAAAGAGATCATCTATTGATGAATTTTGTAAGTGTTTTTGAGTGGTTATTTACAATCATCTCGATAATGATACCGTGCAGCAGTTCGCTCTGTCCTACTATACGGGAGCGAAACATGGCCGTTAAGAGTAGAGGACATTCATAGGTTACTGGTCTTCGATCATAGGTGTCTCCGAAGCATTGCTCGAGTATCGTGGGACAACCGAGTGAGCAATGCTGTCGTTAGGAAACGGGTTCTAGGAAAGGAGGGCAAATCAATAGATGAAGTATTGAAACTTCATCAGTTGAGGTGGTTGGGACATGTGTTACGCTTGTCTAACTACCGACTGCCTCGGCGAGCTATGTTTAGCGGTGTAGGAATAGGTTGAAAGAAAGCTAGAGGCGGCCAAACCAAAACATGGCAGAAATCGATGAAGTCACTGACAAGTGGACTGAGTCATGTTGGTAGATGTAGGCTGCATGGTTGGGGTCCGCGAGACGAAAGTCACCAATGGTTAGAGACCTTGAATGACATGGCTCAGAATCGTTCGCAATGGCGCAGGTGTATCCACTCTTTGTGTTCTCTCAAAATCTAACCTTCTGAATTCTCTATCTTTCTCCTTTCAAATTTATCTCACTGAATTATACTTTACGAATCATATCTTCGCTCCCTAATTTTCTGCATTACTGCTAATACTTCTACTATCGCTATCACTCTTGGATTTGAACTGACAGTTGCGTCTCTGTGCTGATGTGGTATGGCAACCTGAACTGATGTACGTACGTACGAAGTTCTACGTTGTATCTGTCTGTCTGTCTGTCTGCGTTTCGCTGATCCCGAGCACAGGCTAGAGTCAAGCAAAGGACATAAGTTCTACTAATATTCCAGGTACGCCATGTTAACTAGTACCGACAGGCAAAAAATTTAAGCCACCCTGCAGACAACCTTCGTATAAAATACAGACAATTAGACTGCAATATACAAATGTGGAACCACCAAACAACTGGGAAAGCTTTGAGTGTAGAACCGTCTCGATAATATTTATTTTCGATGACATTGATTTTTCAGTTACTTTTATAAACTGCGGATCAAACTGCCGGGTGAGCTGTCGAAATTCTTCATTTAGTTTTTAACACTACAGATGTATCAAAATGTAACTATCTATCTAATATTTTCTTCTAGCGCTTGAATTCCTTCCATAAAATTCTTTTGATGAGTATTATACAAGACGTAAACCACCCAACCAACAAAGCCGTGATTTTTCACCTAAAAATAAGGTACTATATGCAGGGAGATATATACCGCACTTTTTTGCACCTGAACCAGGAATAGAAAACTATCGTGACTCAGCTGTAGGTACTAAGAAAATATCAATCATCTATTTTACCTCCAATGATTTCTACACGTTATGAAGATTGTTGAATTTGAATTATCCACCATAGACTCACTTTAGATAGACAACCAACAAAGCCAGAAAATAATGAATGGGCGTTTCATTCTAGTTTAGGAATCCTCAGTGACAATATAAATGCACAACTACCAGGAATCGTGTTGTACGCCTAATTTTAGATAACTGAGGTCTCATTAACTGATCCTTATTTCTAACTTCCGCCAATCCATAATGTTTTGTGCAGCTTCATCTACTTTTTTTGGTAATTAACTACATCATACTGGATATAATTGAACTCTATTGGTCACAGTTTCTCATCTGAACTCCGGAATTACCTTCTTAACTCAGTCACCAGTAGGCACATATTAATTGTTATAGAGTATTGGAAAATAATCGAATTTTAAATTTCACACCACCAACTGACTATAGTTAGATAACTATTTTAACTCAGGAAGCATTAGTCATTTGTTTCGTCCAAGTATAGTACTCCTCGATAGTAGTGAGCATCCACAACCCTATCTACATGTTTCTTTTAATCACACTCTGACTTAGCCAGCACTGAGATGTCATAACATTTTTGTTATGGCCAACCATTATCAATCACCTTTGAATTAAACTGTTGTAAGTAATAAATATTATTCATTTTTCTACTAATGACTGACTTGGAAAGATGATTTTGAGGCTATAGTAATAAAACATGAACAGTGAAGTTCTACCATATAAGGTGTGATGAAGTTAATTACGACACTAAATAGGGCCACACAATGTATATCGCGAGTTAACCAAAATTAGATATTTCAAGTGTCGGATACCGACTAGAAGAAAAGTCCTCTCCACGAAACCTGAACTCCTAAGGTTTCATCCTTGGTGATGAAGTAAGTACATGGTTACTGTCACTGAAAAAAGTCGCATATTAGTATGAAACATCATTCCAATGCTTTCTAACTTTCATTGGTTGTAGAAAGTTAATCGGTAATGAAAGATTTAAATTCAACAGTCCTCACACTATTCAATAGTAGTATTAATAAACATTTAAAAAAGAAAATATGATTTTTCTTATGGCAACTAAAGTCTTTTGTGTTAAGGCGTCCATTGTTTTTTTCTTCTTTCTTTTCCTTCAAAATTTCTTTTCATATAAATAATTAATGATGATGATAATGAGGAGGATGATAACAATACCAATGATAAGCAGTAACATTAATTCAGTTTTAAAGTTGCGTAATACATAGAAAAAAAATACAATTTCATTATTTTAAAACATACCAAACACCAGTTAAGTTATTATGGTTGATGAACATAATACGGATATTGATAAAGTTCCTTTCTTTGTTTATTGGTAATTTTGGTGTTCCCCTTTAAATAATGTCATCGATAATCAAGATAACAATCAAGATGGCAATTAGATGTCTTTGTAAAGAACAACTGACTTCTTATGGGTTTTGATTACTTTAATTGGGAAGTAGTAGTATAAACGATAACAGTTTTCATATGAGTTAAATCAATATATCTATGTACATATATATGCTGATCAAGTAAATGTAGGTATAACTTTGTTTATTCATGCATAGTTAAAAACTATTGCCACACCCATATATATGCATATAACATATATCCATGCTTACTGATTGTCTACTTATATATCTTATAACAGTATATATATATATATATATATATATATATATATTATATATATATTATATATATATATATATGTACTGAGGCTAAACTCACTGGATTGATGTGGAATGCTATCAATTTTCGACAGTTTGTCTTCAATGATTGTATGATATGCGGAAAACTTTTGCTGACTGATGTTTATATCATAGAATAGGCCTGTGCAAACAATTTTAAGATAACAATTATCATGTTTGTTTGACTGTACCATGGGTGAATATTTAAAAAAAACATCCAGGAAGAATTAGGTAATTGTTTTTCCTAATCTGAGACTATATTCACTTCATCGTACCATCACCAAGGATTAAACTTAGTAATGTAATGCTTTGCAATATAAGCTTCAAATTAGAAAATAAAACTGTGCAACGTTGATGTCATGCTTATCAAATTAGTTCAACTCACTCCATATATCCTGAAGTTATTGAGTCTGACCTCTAGGGTGAAGTAGGTCGTAGATAGCTGATCGCTACATATACTCTTTACTAGCACAAAACAGATGTCCATTACCAATTTGTACATATTTTTACAAGTTTCTATACTCTAAAAGTCGCATTTTGTGAACTGAGCTAACTTTGAAAAGCTTCGTTTTCTCCGTTTGTTCGAATCTGAAGTAAAGAAGATCTTTAGGGTACTAAAAAATTAGTTAGCAAGTCATTGTTTGTATATTCAAGCACCAAACTTATTAATAAGTATGATAATTTAACCAAGACGGTTTGTGGAGAATGGTATTAAGTTTAGTTGATTGAATTAGTCACAGTGGTGTTGATACGGTACCACTGAAAACCATGGAAGACTGAACATTTTGTTTCACCCCAGTATGGAACTCCCAGCATTGCTTACCCTAGATTCGACCCTAGAGGACTTCAGGTTGGCGAACTGCTAGCGTTTTATACCACTGAACTGGCATCCAATGGTAAAATTCTCACTTCTATCAATTTGCGATGTATTACAACGAAACATCTGCCCATTTTCTCCCTAGTTTTCAGTGGTACCCTGCCAACATCGATCCTGATACGAATTCAGTCAAATACTATATGATAATTTTGTAATTCGTTAATTAAATTAATTATTTACACGTATTTTACTGTTTTTGTTTTTGTTTACAAAGAATTATTATCTAAAATACGGAATGTTAGTCAAAATCCAAATAGTCTTACAATTGAACAATTAATGGAGTTGAATCTAACACTCGATCAATTATTCAATCATATTCAACATAATATCCCTAGTGTTATTGATCCTGTAATCTCTTGTTCTACGTCTACATCAAGTTCTAAATCTGCATCCGATGGTATTAGTCATGTTAATAATTATTCAGTAAAATTACTACATCCTATGTTCTCATCATTTGAACAACAAGCTAACACAATTCATGATAGTCAGTGGAAAATATCACAACAGAATATACGTCGAACAGAAACTCAATCAGATATAACTGACACAATGACGTTGACTGTTGATACTGTTGTTCCATCTATAACGATACCTAGTACTAGTGTTACTAGAAATTATTGTTATCAAATTAATGAATTAAATCACCTATCAAATTATTCCAAATCAGTTTGTACTACTAATAATTCTACCCCCACTATTATGACATCGAACGGACTAACATCGACAGACGATGATAATAGTAATAATAATAATTTATTAATGTCTCATCGTAATGCCTCCACTGTTACCTCTACTACTAATACTACTTATGCAAATGATTCTGATGAGTTTTTGCATACATACATTCCCTGTAAAAATATCAATCATAGTTTGATTATGGATAACGATAATAATAGTAATAATAATATCGGAACTATTAGTGCTAATACTATTGTTACTACTAGTAGTACCCCTACTGCTAGCAGTTTAGTTAATAATCAACATTCACGTGATGAATCAATAACCCATCAACAAAATCTTATTTGGACTTCAATGAAACTTGACAATGAAATGGATGCTCCGAAAACATCAAGTTAGTTATGTGCATTCACGATATGTTTACTTGTTTGTCTCGTTTTTCTTCTACACGTGTGTTATGAATGTGTTAAATGCCTTATGTATTTTTTGCATATAGATCTTGAGACTTAACACAGGACCTGTAAGTCTGTCAACTGACACTTAGTCACCTGCACCACTAGGCTGGCTGATGTTCAGTGATGGGATTCTAGTTTCGATCAATTTGTGATATGGCGTGATAACCAACTAGTGATATTTAAGTTAACTGTCTCGTTTCAGGCTAATCTGAACTTCACTAGTTACGACATCTCTTTGAGACTTACGAAAAAGTTTTGAATTGGTTCACTGGTAGGCTGATTATTATAGTTAAGTTAGATATTTGCAGCGAGATCTGAAAATCTTTGCCTGTTCCTTAGTGGGTTTGTGATTGGACACTGCTGAGGAGTCCTGTGCTAAGAGGAAACAACCCTGTAATGTTTTTGGTTTTTTATGGTATACAACCGAGTACAACCTGTAGAGATAATAATGAAAATTCAATCAGCACAAATTCACCTCATCTATGCATATATTATACAAATCAGTTCTGAATGAATTTTATTAAACAACGGTTATGATATAGTCGTGAAGTTTCACGAAGCGAACTGACTTTGAAGGGACAATAATTGAAAACCAAAAAGTCGAAGACAACTGTTTCATTTTAGAACAAGACTTCTCATCAGGGTTTAATACCTGTGTAAGTTATAGATAAGAACTAATACTGAAAATTCCCATACCGGGATGAAATAACTGCTCACTGCTCCCTGGTTTTCACTAGTTGTTTAACCTAAAAATAGTCTGAAACGTAAAACTTCAAATTCAACATTCTCCGCAATACAATATAATGAAATGCGTAATGTATGTCACATAGTGGATCTTGAGATAAGCTTTCAGGGAATTCATAAAATTCTGATGGTTACTTATCAATATAATACATTTTGAGAAAGACAGCTCTTTCACAGTTAATTAAGCGTTTCAGTAAGGTTTATTCAAATTTCAAAGATAATACATGTCAACAGTGTGTATACTTATTCATCAATGATTATTTGCGATTTACTGGTTTGCTATTTCGTCACCAAATTAGATAATTATATCTACTTACCAGATTGTAATCCCCAGAGGTCACATTTTGCCAAATGAAATTGACAATTGTAGAGGTGATGTAAAGGTGAAACTATCTTATTGTTTGGGATCAACACGTTCAGGAATTTGTTAAACTAATTAGTTGTGTATGGAAGTTTCTGCATTGTTTCAATGTATTTTTTATTACGAACTGAAAGAACCATTTAGTCAGCCATAGTCAACTTAGACCATGGTATGAATGGCCGTTGTTCTAAGTTTTTGTGTCTTGATGAGATGAAATCGACAAACTGAAATATTCGTAGTTTGGATGATAGTATGTAAAAGAAGAATGATCCATGTCAAATCTGCAGTCTTTAACCATTGGTCATGAATATCACTTAGATTTTAACTAGGTGTCTGGACCTTCCAATATGAAAAACCATCTGAAGATATGAAGCACCGTTTATTTGCAACATCTTTCATGATTCACCTTAAAATCCTAAGATCTTTTTAAAAATATGATAAATACAAGGCATTCAGTCCCCATTCCTTTCTTATTATTCTGATTAATTTGCAAAACTGAAGCATTTGCTTATCGATAAGGGATTGGATGATAGTCCAGCGTAATTTGGTTTGACGGTTCACCAATCAATGTGATTTGAATCACTTTCAAATATTAAAAAGTTTTTATCTTCTCACCGTTCGTTTATATTATCTTTCTCAGTTCATTATGTTATCATTCTATGTAACGGAGGAAGTGGATGATATTTGTGTTACTAAATCCTCTGATCTAGGTAGTTTGACCTTTTTGAAGCTTTGATTTTCCTATATAGCCAAAATCACCAGCTCTGAACTTTATAGTTATTTCACATCTTATTGACGACCGAGTCTAACAGTGACTATTAGCTAATGATATTTGATTGTAAAATTGTTTTCTTTTTTTCTTTCTGGTGGGATGGAAATGGGTGAATTCAGCTTATACAGATAACTATACGACATATGATGGAATGCATAATTCATTTTCAAGTTCAAATTATCCTGAAAATCAACTACATACAGTACTTCAATCATCACATTCACAAATTCAACAATCATCTAATCAAAATTCATTAAATGAATCTACTAATTCTCTTTCAATATCATCAAGAAATCATCATTCACATCATTTTGAACAAAATATAAAATCTGATATAAATACTAACAATAATAATAATAATCCTGTATCGTTTTATTTTACACCTGTTCAGTCAGATATTTTCTTAGATTCCACATTGAATATAAATGAAAACAATTTAATTTATCCAGAATTACATAATATGAGCAATACACATAATCATAGTAATACTTCTATGAAACTAATGATGAATACAACTTCTGATTCACAAAATTTCATTAATCTAGTCAATGTCCTACCACAATCAACTATGACAACAACATTATCTGATTTAAATCAAAATGAATCATCTAATCAATTCTTTCAATCAGATCATCATCATCACCATCATCATCATCATCATCAACAGCAACATCATCGTCATCATCATGAATGCATTGAAGATAATAATCCACCTCAACAGCATTTATCACCGAATAACAATAATAATAGTACTAATGATAATTCAACGTTTAAAATGTGCATGACTAATGATCATTCAACAGTGTTCTCTAATAATAATTTTGAACAATTTCAAATAGCTCATAATAACAACAGTAGTAGTTGTTCTTCATATCACTTAAACAATAATTCTAATTTATTGAATATTGAACAACAGAAATTCCCATTGAATACAACACAACATTGTACAACAACAGATTTTAGATTTCCTGTTACAACAAATTTTATAAATAGTAATATGTCTTCTTGTACTAATTCTGCTAATACGTTTCGTTCATTATCATCATCTTCATCTTCATTGTCTACTAATTATACTGTTGATTCATCATCGCCTCTATTTATGCATAATCAACATAGATTATTATTATTAGACGATATACAATATACAAGTCAGTCTATACCAACTACTACTACTAATAATATGTCAGTCAATCGTCAACATTTATTGGAACATCCCTCAATTCATATTATTAATTCATTTAATAATCACAACACTATTACTAGTACTAATAATATAAACAGTAGTAATTGTTCAACTATGAATGATAATGGACCTGAAGCATTCAATTGGGATACTATTGTTTAGTGTTTTCTTAACTTCTTGTGTATGCTGTGATTGTTTTATGTAAGTGTGTCTAGTGTATGAATTACTTAAATGTCTACTATATGGATACATTGAACACTATGATACTCAACATATTTTCTTCTTCTTTAATTGTATGCTATTGAAATAAATTTTACTTTCTAATTTAATAGTATTACTAATAGTTGAATAGTTACAACTTTCCATATCTACATATCATCACTTTCTTGTTTATTACTTTGTTTTGGTTTCTTTTTCTATTATAGATAAATAATACACTATACTCAATCAAATTTCGCATTTATAGAAGAAATGACTTATTTTACAGTTTCTTCTCATCTTTCATTTATATTTTTATTCTCTTTCTTTCTCTTTCTATTTTTTTTTATCTTCTGTTATTGTGGCATTTATATTGACGTGTTTATTGAAATAATTTTTGGTTTTTCAAGCTGTGCTTTCATTTGTGTCATAAGTTTTTGGTTCAGTTATAAAGGGAAAATATTTAATCGTTTAACAATCAACTATCATCATATCATTCCTCCATTTCCTACTCAAAAAGGGTTGATGGATAAGTGTGGGGAAGGGGAAGTGAATCAAGTAACTATGCAGTACATATCTTAAGTTATATCATATTGAAGATTGTTGTTCTTCATTTCAATCAAAACCTTATAATGCACACATATCTGAATAATGTATTTTTGTTTCAGTAATATTTTTTAATTTTTATTCCTTGAATATTTTCAGTTTTTACAGGTGTTTTTTTTTGTTTCTTTTTGTTTTCATTAATCTAATTTACTTCATATAACAGTGAATAATAAGTACGCATACATATAAACAACCAAGTTGCCTTGCGTTTGTTTTTCTTTTTTCCTTTTCAATTTTATTTTTGAGGGTAACAGTCCTTCAGTTTATTTCACCGTACACAAGATCATGCTGTTATGGCTACACATTTCAATATTTGAGAATAGATCTACTTATAAGTAGTTTAGATCTCTTATCAAAATATTTTATGTCTGTATCATTTTACAGGTAAATAGTTTCTTGATTTACTGTTAGCAGAATAAATAAAGAGAGGGGAGGTTGTGTAACTTGGCAATAATGAATATATCTTTTCTGGGATGAGGAGGGAAATGATAGTGTAATTTCGTAAACATATCATCATCATCATCAATGAAGTATACCCTTGATAACGGATTATTCACTTACTTATTGAGCAGCAAAATATTAATTATCTATGTTTATTTTGTTTTCTATTGTACTTTTTTTCTCTCTAATAGTCTTTTTTTGTCCTTGTGTACTACTCACCTGTTGTCAGTAGTACAAAATGTCATTTAATTTTTCTATTTTAACTTGGATATACATATAGATATAGATGTATATTAGAAAAGCATTTATAGAATGTGCCAATATTCTATTCATTTATTTATGTTTTACAAATTAAACGACTGTATAGAATTTCATGTTATTCATTAAGAAAAAAAATGGAAGTTTTACTTTCTGAGAAAAAAAAAAAGATTGAATTTTTTATTGTTTCATGTTGTTTTCTATTGAATGCATTAGAGTAAAATGTAGGAATGTTGATTGATTGTTTGTTTGTTTATTTTTTATCGTTTTCTGATTTAATTATGTGAAAGGGAGGTGGGAGGGGTTAAAGAAGGAAGTTACTACAACAGGTTACATTGGAACTATAGACAGACAGACAGATACAACGCAGAACTTCGTACGTACGTACATCAGTTCAGGTTGCCACACCACATCAGCACAGAGACGCAACTGTCAGTTCAAATCAAAGAGTGATAGCGATAGTAGAAGTATTAGCAGTAATGCAGAAAGTTAGGGAGCGAAGATATGATTCGTAAAGTATAATTCAGTGAGATAAATTTGAAAGGAGAAAGATAGAGAATTCAGAAGGTTAGATTTTGAGAGAACACAAAGAGTGGATACACCTGCGCCATTGCGAACGATTCTGAGCCATGTCATTCAAGGTCTCTAACCATTGGTGACTTTCGTCTCGCGGACCCCAACCATGCAGCCTACATCTACCAACATGACTCAGTCCACTTGTCAGTGACTTCATCGATTTCTGCCATGTTTTGGTTTGGCCGCCTCTAGCTTTCTTTCAACCTATTCCTACACCGCTAAACATAGCTCGTCTAGGCAGTCGGTAGTTAGACATGCCATTGATACAGAGAGCATGTTATGGAGCCGAATGCATGAATATGTACCTGATAAACAAACAAATTAAATTAAAACTTGATGCATAATTTTTCTGATTTACTTTATAACCCGAAAAGAAGAAAACATCAAAACTGCTTGTTTCACCTTCTAAGCAACATTAGACATTCACTACATTAGGATGAACCGGACTTTTAATCATCAAGCCATATGATGAACACTTGAATTTTTAACTACTAAGGCAGTATGCAGCAGTTTTGACTTTAGTCAATTCACATTTATTTGAAGTCAACTAATTATAAAATTGGACAATCTTCAAATGTATGCAGTACATGGTATGAGTACATGTGTCTTCATGAGGTTACTCAATTATATTGAGACCTGTAAGTGAATAATATTGAAATCAAACGTAGGGTTCTTAAAAAATATAAATTAGTTGTTAAGTTCATGAACGTTCATTATTTATGGTGATTGAGACATCACTTACATGTCTTCAACTATTGCATACTCCGACGTAGGATGTTTATTAGAGTATGTTAGAAGAGTATTAAAGGTAGACAAACCAAAACATAACGTTAGTTAACAAACTTACTGACTATTGTATTAACTCACATTGGTAAATTTTGATTACTTGGTTAATTTCCTTGAGATGATCATAAACAATAGTTAACAATGTTAAGTGAAAAGTTTCCGAGTAATTTGTATCAATAAAAACTCTTTTGTCTTTCCTACTGTTTAATTACATGAATTTATTCAATTCACCAGAAATGAAATATTCTTGACTAAATCCTTCTACTAATACTATTACTACTACTACTAACAATAATAATATTAATACTACCACTAACATAACTATTAATACTACTAATAGTAATGATACTAATAATAATACCACCACTACCATAACTACTACTAGTACTACTATTAATAGTAATATTACCACTATTATTACTAGTAATAATACTACGTTTGTTGCTCACCTTGATCTTAATACTTTTTTTCTTAACTAACAGCATTATCCTACCTCAGTTCTTAATAAGTTAATCATTAAAATTCACTATTGATAACATTGCTAGTGTATTGGTTCTATTCATTATACACAATAGAAATTTTTACATGGGAATTCTTTGTAATTGGAAGAAGAAACAGTGAAGTAAACAAACGACATAAACTTGTTTATTGTTTTTCCTTTCACAATTGAACAATAATAAATAAATAAAATAAATGAGAACAATACTTTTTTTTGAATAAAGAAAATATAGTTGTATAGGATTTATAGTATTGTGGTATCGTAGTAGTAGTAGTAGTAGTAGTAGTAGTAGTAGTATATTGATTTCCCTTCATTATTATTCCTATTATTATTTATCCCATTCATTTATTGAAGGATATTAATTGGAATGAAAGAGAGTAGATACTACTAAGAGGGCAATAATAACAGTGGTAGGTGTTGTTGTAGTTATGCGTTTATACTTCTACCGATTGACTAACACGATTAAAGTACAATTAAACAATACTGTTAACCTAATAATTGTAAACAATAGTTGATCTCCATCAATATAAATTACGGCTTGTGTATAAGAATAATCAAGTGATGGACAGAAATAGAAGAGAGGAAATGGACTGTTTGGTTTTTGAGAAAGAAAATAACAGTGTCATAAAGTGATATTAATTAGATAAGGATAACAAACCTTAGAAATTCCGAACTACTTACTGATTAATACACTTAATTGTTTGTGTTTGTCACAGAATGATGTTAGTTAGTGTACCAGTGAAAACCAAGGAACAATAGACAGTTGTTTTATGTTAATGTTCAAGTCTTCAGCAGTGTTCACACCCGATTGTGTTAGGTGACGAAATTCAGGACCTTAAATTTAATTACATTTGAAACTATATTATAGGCTTTCAATGTTCACTGAACATATTGTATTCACTTAATGCATAAGTGGTGCATACACATTCATTGGCGTATGTCGTTGTGAGATCGAAATTTATGAATAATTCTTAATCGACAACAATGAATCATAACCGTTGATTTCAATCCCACAAAAATTATTGGCTAATGTACTGTATAGGAACGAGCAACTGTAATACTTTAATGACTGTGAGTAATTTCCTAAGCAGCCAATGACAGACACATTAGAGGAACTAAGGTTCCCTCAAATTTGAATTAAAATAACATAATATGTCATAGCTCGGATTAGTATTTTAACTAAACAATAAGAGTTTGAGTAAAAATAGTCTTTTCGTGTTGGAAATATGATTTCATGTCAGATTTCAGGGTATGAAACATGTTTTGAAGTAAAAGTAGTCAATGAGTGGAACTCGCTATCACAGCGCGTTATTGTAGTTTTCTTTGTCGACATATTCAGAATGAAGTTGGATTAACTGAGAGACGTTTATCACCAAAACTAACATACGCAATTCAGTCTTCATTTCTAATCATACTAAAACAGACACTAACCAAATGAGATAAGAGGTTTAGTACCGAAATCGCGTAAGGTTGAGAAAGTCAATGTTTATAAGTCTGGGGAAAATGTGCGAAAAACTTGGAGTCTTGCGACACTGTCCAACGTTTGTAACAACCTCACATTAGTGCTTTGCTCAGTCTTATAGCATCAATGAACTCAAGTAATGCTGTAAGACTGGATAAAACCCAATGTGATTCCCAAAATAGTTTGTAGGGTTATGAATTTGTTTTAAGGTTAGAATTTGAAGTGAAAATCAAGATTATAATCTAATTAATACAGTTAACAGTATTTATGAATGGTTGCATTGCAATTAGGTAATAGGTTCTTGGTTCTTTAATGAAGTAGGACTAATTATATTAGAATATAATCATCGAAACCTTGGGTAAAACAAAATTTATAATTATAACCACACATATTATGCTTATGCCTGGAGCCAACATGGCGTGGATCCATCACTGGATAAATTGTCGTCTGATCTGACTTCTTGTAAGTCATATAAATGATGTTTTTCATCGTTATTTCAGTGGCATAAGAGTGACAACGCCACCACAGAAACTACGATTCCTTTATTTATCATAAAAATATCCATATCCCCCTGCAATATAGTTGTAGTGTTCCCGAAAAACGATTCAGTCATAAATACTGTCCTCATTATTAGCTTAAAAGTGGTTATTGATTTAAAGAGATGATTAGCTTACTTGTAAACTAAGTTTAGAAGTTTCAAGTATCTCGTTTGATCGTTCTTATGCTGTACCCTTGCCAATTTCTTTCTCGTATTATAGCATTAGAACCCTCATTGAATTAAACCCAAAAATCTAAATTCCTGCGCAAATCCAGCAACTTTAATCTACTGATTGAAAATTCAGACGGTATGTATTTTCAACAACAGCTAATCTGTGATGTCGTAGGATTCTCAGTTGATATCATCGATGAACATTTAGTATCACTATGAACTTGATTAACTTTCAGTGGCTATACTTTTTCTACTAAAATTTTAGAGGATATCCATCTCCAAATCCGTCGCTAGTGAAAACTTTATGACAAAACCATCCAATTGATTAATGTATTATAGGTGACGATTTGTATTCTATAACATCTTTTGTTGTTACTATGCCCATTTATTCATTGTTACTATGATACATTGGTTATCATTATGAAGCCAAATGCATATATTCCTAATTGCACAGAGTTTAAAATAAATTCAGTAAAAAAAGGAACCTTCTCGCCTGAAATATGCAAACTTGATGTTATAATGCAATGGGTATTTTTCGTTCAATCACAAATACATACTGGTTACACAAACTGTGATTATTTGAACTACCAGGGTTAGTGGTGAACAAGGTGGCGTTTACACTAATGGAATAAAATTGACTCTAAGTGTAAACAATATCAAGATAATAGATGTCATTACCAAGGATAGGACTTGATAATTTGAAATAAAACAAGCTTTAGTTTAAACAGGTTCATAATTAGTAGTAGTTTGTACAATTTCCACTGAACAGAAAATTTTAATTTTCTGACGTTTCACAGTTTTAATTTAAGTCAGCTTCTTCAGAGAGTGAATAACTTGATCAAATTAACAGTAGTTTAAATAGTACAGAGAGATAAATCAAATCAAATCGTTTACTTGCTTGACTAACTACAAAGACCTGTCTGGTCTTGCGAATATCAAAACAAGATGTGTCAGGTACATTCAAGTGATAGGTCTCATACTGGACAAAAGTATATACTGGATTCCATTAATCAAATATAATCCAGTTTCAATCAATCATTAAAACATTTGAAATGATTTTAGTCTTGTCATCTTTTGTGTTACGTATTTTTAATGAAGATTCATTCTGTCAACTTCATATCTTGTTGCTACGACCGTGTATTCGAGACTAATTGAAACGATAAAATTGATACCCATTACATACTCACTATTTAGTGATATGGATAGCGGCAAGTAATTGTTATCGCTCTGTGTATAAACTCGAGACAAACAATTAAGTAACAGTTATAGTGAGGTATATTTTGATGGGCTAATATTATTTCAAGTGCCAGAAACATTTCTGTCTTCAATAAACCTTAATATAAGCATACACTTACAGATGACGTAGTTTTATTACAGTGGAGACTCTGACAAGTATGTACAGTCCTCTAAACATATTAGCTATCAGTAGGAAAATAGCTAAGCTTATACTCCATGTTTCTGATCACAGCCCCCTTCTAAGCACAGCCTTTGTATCCTGAAACTATCGAATGATCATTTGTTAAGTTAGGAGTAGAGTGCTAGGCGACTATGGTAGATCATATACAAATGCTCATTATCTAAGGTGGTTGTGGCATGAATTATGTTTATCGAATCCCGGCTTACCTTGACATACGATTGTGGCTGTTGTAGGAGAAAGACATAATAAAACTAGAGGTGGAAAAAACGAAACATGGTATCACTTCATGAGGTCAATAATTGTTGATCTGAGTCGATATGTTAGATGGCAATTACCTGATTAAGGATTTCTGATTAATTGCAATCAGTGTTAGGGATCATTGGGTGACATGACTGTGAATCTATCACAGTGGAAAGTAGTACTTCACTCCTTACTTCGATCTCTAGATTTTAAGTTTCACGTGTTCCTTAGTACATACCATCTCATTTCGTTTCACCGAACAATATTCCGGTATTTATTCTGTCAATTTGACGTTTACGGACTAATGTGGTATGGGGAATTTATCCAAAGCACATTATCACATCCCCCAGTCTTTACGTCGTTTATAAGTGAGAAAAATTGTGAATCCCATACAAAAAATTCCAAATCTAGTTACACAATATTTATAGTCCTAATGACCAGTCAACAAGGAGTCAGGTCAATAAGTTAGAACTACAAAACTTTCCAATTAGTGAAGTATTCTTTAACTATCAGTAACAAAAATTAAAAGTAGATATATAGGGTTAACTTCAAAGTCCTCAATGGTGAATAAGATTTTAGCCATAATGCTATTCGTCTAGTGAATGACTGCTGCATATCACAATGTACAATAATTTCAATGATCACTAAGGGATCAAAGTGTGTCAAATCAACTTCAAAATTGGTAACTGCTGATTGCCCATTTCAGTTGGTTACATAACAAATTATAGAAAGCCGGTTTTTCTCCAAAATTTAAAGAGTTTCTTTTAACTGGCACAATGTGTAAGCAGGTGAAATGAACTAAATGTATGTACTATGCAATAACTAGTTAATTCAATGGAATGATTTTTTCAGCTTTCTCTTTAAACACTGATTATGCTACTTATAAGTAGTTAAAAATCTAACTTAAAGATATTTCACTTCAATAATGATAATAGTGCTGCCTTAAACATGACTTGCACAAATGATAGGAATTGAGAAATTAAACTAAACCAAAATATGATTTGGTTTTACATTCATAGATACCCAATAAAATAAAGTGATATTAAAAGTGTTGGTTGGAAATCACTAATTACCAAGTGGATGGAAAATAACTAGGGAATGAAAAATTGTAAAGTTGATATCAAGTATTGGCTTGAGTTTGAAAACCATTGAAAATCCAAGGGAGCACTAGAGAGATGTTCCCTTCCTGCATGGAATTCCTTAGTAGTGCATACTCACAGTCACTCGATGGAATAGGACCCAATACCTTCAGGTTTGAACGTGAGGTAGAATTCAAATTTAACAATCACACAACATCTAGTTACAGCCAGTATCAGGTCACTACTGACATGATCCTGGAGGAAATTCCTGAATTTCTAATTTGAAGAAGTGACTAGTCGAGTTCTACTACGTTGGATACTAAGCAGCTGCCAACTGATTGTAGTGAGTAAGGTTGCTCAAATATATTGCACATTGACTGAGGTCTTATGAATGTCAACCACTGGTTAAGTGTTCATCATGAAGCTTAAAAGTCCCAGTTTTGATTATTTGATATGGTAAGGACGCGAACCTGTAAAACGTTTTGTGTTAAGAGAAAGAAGCTGTGCAAAGCTTTCTGGTTTATATCAGTTACCAGATCAAAATCAAATCATGATATCAAATTCAAGATCAATTATGGTTGAATTTGCATGATATATTCCATTCTGTAAGGTGAATTATGTGTGATCGATCTAAGAAAGTTAGCCGTATAGTGAGATATAACTTACTCACGATTTCATAATCTGTAGTATTGACGATAAAGTCTGTGTAGAATAAACTGAGAATATCTCAACTCTTTATTGAAAATGTTGGAACGATGAGATTCAAACATAATTTAGAAATTTACTATCACTTCAAGCAAAACATTAAGTCACCTTACATATATTGAGAGTGACTTTTGGATAAATTACACTTTTCTAATTCGTTATACAAACTGTCTTTCTAAGTTACAGGTAACAAAATCAGCCATGTTACGAGTTAAACACTAACTCAACGTCAACACTACCCTATCATCATTAGCGTATTTACGTATAAGCCTGACTAAAGCTTAGCTTGTGAACCTATTGAGTTTCAGTTCAATGGTTAGGATTTATCATCTTAGTGACTTCAACTTCAATCATGTGTATAAGCAGGCTTTGAGTGAAAATAACTCCCATAAGTATCAAACGATGGAAAAAGATTTCCCAGTTCAGCAACGCCGATTGACTTTATTTAGACAACCATTGAAACCAGGAAATATTGGAGAGGTGTTCCATCCTGGTGAAATCTCCTCATTAGTATACAACCATGAAATAAAACACTTATAATATGCTTACTAGTTGCTAACGTCAAGTAATTGTTTTCAGAGTTCTAATGAAAACCCGTGATGAGTGAAGTCCAACTGTACGATTGTTGATATTCATTATTACAAGTATTCAGTCTATGTTGTGAAATTTACATCCTCAATGGATATTTCAATTAACAGACTTTTGAAATGCACTGTGACAGACTTTTATGCGTTTTCTTAATGTCTATGATTTTTTGATACAAAAATCTGGGTCTACATCAGCACAACTAGAGTGATACGTATAATTAGGTAAACTGATTCATATGACCTCATATACACTACCACAACCATTGATTGAGAACTGGGTTACTAATGTACAGCATTATATTGACGTTAATTAGAAAACCGTCTCACATAAAAGTACAATGAAATAACACATAAAATGGAAAAGAAGAAAGATACACGTTGCAATTCTCTATTCAATTAGATGTGATACATCGCCTGCCTGAATATACTCTCAGCAGCCTCTAATGGCTTACTTAAAGTGGTCATATTAGTCTTAGTATATTTAGATTATGACTAACGGTAACATGTAGGAGGTTCGTTTTAGTTACAACTAATGCTCTTCAGATGCAAGTACTTACGCTGAAGTGCTTATGTTTTCCGTTAGATGCAAGTCTTAATGTGAACATAAACACAAGGATATACGTAAATGTTTTAGTCGTTTCTGCTGTCTAATTTAGCTGCTGGGAAACATTCAAATTTGTAAAAGGACATTTACTAATACTCTGGATTGAACCTGTTTAGTAAACGACGAAATAGATTAGGCTTCGTCTGAATTTAGGATTATTATTCCGTTTGTGACTAGTTAGATTAAACCGATGATTTTCAAACTCAAGCTATTTGATACTATTAAACTTGATGGTGAGCAACTGAAAATCTGATTGGTCCTGATATAGCCAGTATTTCTATGGTAACTCCTGTAATGATCAAACTTAAAGAAAAGTATAAGAAACTAAGGTGATTTTGACTACACAACATGCAGTCGACCTACTGCAGCTCTTTAACATGGAATCTAAAACCAATAAGTGCCGCCTATATATATATACCTAAACAGTTCAATTGTTAAAACAGAAAAAAGGGCATATTTCTAAAAGTGTTCTATCATGCACATCAAAACTCCGAGGAGTACTATTTCAAGGTGATTAATAAGCTAGGAATTTCTAACCTTTTTTAATGTACCAAGAGATTACAATCAAGCGTTTCAAGTGAGAAGTATGCACTTAAAACGAAACAGTGATAAATCACTCGTCACCATGGCAACGTTTCGCTTTTTCTATTGCATTATTTTAATTCCTAACGGATAAACAAACAAACGGGTAAGCAAATAAACTAAATGTAATCAATAAATACTGTTATCTTGATGAACTTCTAGTGATTATGTTTTGCTATTCAAATCAACAAATCATGGTTTTAGTCAATTGTTTATTTTGATGGTTATGTATCATAAATTGATGGGAGTGGGTATCCTATCATTGGATGCCGACTCAGTGATGCAGAAGATTAGGCATTCGCCGTCAACCTCAAGTCTCTGGTGTGAAATGTGAGGTACGTACTCCTGAGGAATTCGACACTAGAACGAAACAGCTGTCCATTACCCCTTGGTTTTCAATGGTACCCTGCCAACATTAATCTGTGACATATTCAATCAATTGTTTATTTGTTTGTGCTTTAACTAAGCCATTTTTCATTCTGTATTCATAAATAAAGTTAAATTACGTCTGTCATCATTGTTTACTTATTGATTATAATGCATTATTATTATTATTATTATTATTATTATTATTATTATTATTATTATTATTATTGTAATCATAACAACAATCTATATTTGATGGATATGCAGGTACATGTGTATACTTTAAACCCAACGTAATATTTATTTATAGGATTAAGAACAGGTGGATCATAACTTTCGGCAGAAAATATGATGAACATTTCATCCTGTTTGTTATTTATAAGTTGAATAATGCATTTAAGTGTTTGAAAGAGAAGGTAATAAGCATCAGTTTCAACATGAATATCATGACACTTGAGTAGATGAATATTGATCTGACGAGTTTTAAAACGTATGAAACATACTTCATGAACTTCATTACTAACCATTAACTATCTATCGCCTTTTGAATTTATCACACAATGACTGCATCAAGTCATTCTCATTAGTATAGACTAGTTAAAATCCAGTCCTGAATATAAAAAGTTGAGTGGCACCAACAGTTATTAGTAAAATAAGTCATTTTTAAGCTGTTATTTTGAGTAGAATAACTATTTTCCACATTGTACACCATAAATGTTTCATCATCATTCGTCCCAATATGTAATTATAATTAGTAATAGTCTATATTAATTATTACGAATTTGAACTTCTGTAGTACATTTGTCGATTCCTGGAGAGTGAACTGTATTAGTATTTCATGATGATGACCAAAGTCTACTGATTAATGACTAAACAATCAAAAAAGCATTGATCACCACCCGAAGATCATTCAATATTTACTTTTGAGGCCTACTGATGAATCATTCGCAGCCTGAATAGTTCAGTGGTCAAAGATCTGATGATTCGAGATGCAGTCAGCCATAAAATCAGTTCCCGCCAATATTCCAGCTGTGGCATACTAACAAGTGCCAAATAATGTGAAAACTAAATCCAGAGTTTCTTACCCTACTACCCTCAGAAATCTGTAATTCCTGATATTGTAAGATCTTTGTTACACTTATGATATTTTTAAATACAACTGTGCTAATTTGAATATGATGACATGGTATCTATATAACAATTTATCTATCTATCACTGACCTATCTACCTGTCTATCCTTTACTGATCTATATATATATATATATATATATATATATATATATATATATATATATATATATATATATATATATATTCGAAGTACCCATAGAAACAACTGTTTATCTTTTAACCTTATCTAAATAAACAAACCGTTTTGCTTAATAGAATTATTTAATACACGTTAGATTGAATAGTAAATGTAATTTCTTGATTCGCAAACAAGCCTCAAACGTACTACTATAAAAATACTAATTTCCATATTTTTACTTGTTCATGTTTTAAATAGTAAATCAACAACTGAGACTTTGTTATATTTCTCACTATGGAAGATGATATCGTCTTCAAGGAGCTGGAAAAAATAAAACTAAGTTCATAAAGAAAGCCATTTTGATATAGAAGTATTACCACAGTGTCGAATAGACAACTACTTCAGACTAATCATACAAAACCATGTAGGTAACGAAGGAAAACAATGTTTTTTTCAACAAACCAGTTGTATTTTCAAACTTCTGATAAACCGAATTATGCATGGATTTCAAAAAAATGGAGACCACTGATTTGCGTCTTGATAATAGTTAAATAAAATCTAAATACATTGAATTCTTAAGATGCCCTTAAATTGTATCGGGAAGATCGTTTATGCGTTCAGCACCCTTAACACCGTTTAGAGTACAGACAAGTGTCTTTTATGGTGTCACCTTGATAGTCTTAGAACATCATAATCTAACCAGTAGACGAGATTATTTAGAATTTTTCTGGTTTTCTGATTGGTTACTACATGAATAGAGCTCCTCACTTATAATTTTTTGAGAAATTCAATGTCATCAGTTAAATTCATTACACCGTAATTTGTTATTTCCTTAGTATTAATTGAATACTAGTGGAACTTTATTACTGATATGATGAATTACAGAAATATTAGAAAGTGTGTTTGAAATTAAACCATGCGAAAGATTGTACATCAGTTAAATTTTGCGACATTGTTTTCTTAATTGTTTATTATTAACATGAATATTTAGAAGTGAAACGTTCATATACTACTAATGAGTATCGTCTCCAAAAGGCTAAATGGTTTTTTGCTATATTCATTCTAGTTCCAGATGTCCTTTTGTTAGTTGGATCCATTAGTATTAATTATGTGAATAGCGCTAATTATGAATAACAGACTAATCAAATGGTGAATGGTAAGTAAGTTGTTATTCCGTCGTGTATAGGTACATTGTCATCATATTAAAAAATCTATGGACACATTTATGGGTAATTCTATAATTAATTCGGTTGTGCTTAGCAGTTCATACTAGCCAGTACAGTCTGTATTATTAATAACATGGACTTAATAAATAGGATTTGACAAATGTGCTTATGATCACATAAATGTCAACAACAATGTCAATTACAATCGTACTAAATTTTATGGATGAAGTGTCATTCAGTTAACATAGGTTAGACAATAGTGTGAATTCAATTCCAAAATTTAATGTATTAGTCAGTTCAGTGACTAATGCTTTGAGACCACTCCTACGAGCTAATCAAAATGTTTTTATTATAATTCCTGTGAAAGGTAATTTGAAGGCAGTCGGGAAGAGACCGTGGATCCAGGTTTTGTGCAACTTTATATTGATAGTAAGGTGTACCTGCAATCTTAGGGAGGAATGGCTTGATTGTTACCACCGATCTGTTTACTATTCAAAGACTCTATGTAGGACTGATATAAATAGATTGGTTGATCATTGAGTAGTCTTTAATGTGATATTTGTTTGGCTCTTTGTTTTATTGATTAAATTCAGTCTGTCAAGTTACAGTATCCCGACTAATCTAAATGACTTGAGATGGCAAGTAGTATGTTAAGATGAAAGGTGGTTTGGGGCTAGTTAGCAAGAAACACCACTCAACCTACATTTTGTGTTGCTTGACACTTGTCAAAAAAGTTACCTGTGTTTTCCTTAAAACAGTACATTAATTACCACTTCATGATCAGTTAATCGATTTTAAAATTACGTTGATTGATCACTGTGTAACAACCAGTTAGATGTTCATCAAGTCTTTTATGGTGCTGATCGAATTCTGCCGATCAAGTTGTAATGTTGCCACTAGTCTTGAAACTCAACATTACTGGTACTAAGTTGAGGTTGAAAGTGTTTTGATGAGATTTGGCAGGAAAAACTGGACCTAGGGTCTCGTGCTGTATAGCACTCTTCAGTAATCCGTACATTCACATTTAAGGGGGGGGCGGAACTTATCAACCCTTGCTGTATTAGCACTATGTGCCACGAATGTTGAGTCAGTTAAATTACAGGTCACATTACAACTCATTCGATAGAATTCGATCAGTACTATATAGAACTTGATGAATAATTAAATTGGTTACTATACAGTGATCAACTAATATATACATCTCAGGCCTACATAGAGCCAATCACAGCTCGAATAACTCATTGATAACAGGTCGTAGACTGTGAAACTGAGTGGTCTAGAATTAAATTCTTAGAAAAGCATGAGTTTGCTCAAAGACTGAAAGTAATGCTTTGCAAATGAGTGTTAAATAGCATGATACCTAGATCCGGGGTTTCTTTTGACTGCCCTCAAACCACTTTCATTACTATTATTATTATTATGTGAACAAAGATGAGAACTTCACTTACTAGTTTAATGTTCATAAAATATTCGATAAAATTCTTTTTCTTTTCACTTAGAACTAATCAATAAAGCGTAAAGGTGGAGAAATCTACAGTTTGTTTAATGTTTCAACTTCATCAGCAGCTTCACCTGAATAAACAAGATAAAATACAATTGAACGGAATAATATATTAAGTAATATATTATGGAATTTATTGAAGTTACCTACAAAATTTTCGTCTCTACTACTTTCATTTCATTTAGTAGATGAGTACTGTATAATTCAATGAGAATTTCAACACAAAGTTATTGTTCATTTTCGTTGATGTTACTTCACAAGGTGAAATGAGCAGATAACTGTCCTCTCCTTGCCTTTCCAAACTGCTGATTGATATTCTACATTATTTTTATGTATAATATATTTCGGCAAGAATGAGGGAAAGGGTGAGAGTATAGAATCCATATAAATCAAGCTAAATTAATAAGCGTTTCATAATTAGAAGCCACTTGATATTTGTTTTGTCTATGTATGAGAGTAATAGGAAGTATGAATCTATAACTTCATTGTATTCATCACTCTAATGAATTACTTATTAACACTTTTCGTCATTTATTTATGGAAAAACTGAACCGAATATGTTTCACAATAATGTTTATGTTGACTGTTTCTTATGTCTCCTACTCCAAAGGATTCATTTTACTTCATTAAGTTGTTTATATTGTTTTGGCGACAAAAAAGAGGGTGTTATGGCCATGTGTATGACCAGTTGGTTAATGTAACCTTGTGTGGACGAATTTACAATAACAACGCCAATGACAGTGTCTAGCTGATCCCTTCAGGTATGCCCGATGCACACAGTCCCAAGCCAGAAATGAGAAGTACACAAGATTGATGAACAATCAGATAGAATCAAATAATATTTCATATAATCCTTTATCTATACATAAAACCTGATTATTTAGTCAACCAATCAGGGAACTAACATTAATACAAATAGGGGTACAGTAACCGGTGAACTGGAGTAAACGTATACACAACTGACTAGCCATAGTTCATAAATGAAAAGTGATATACTGACAGGTAATGCGATAAACGGGAGGATAGGGAAATGGCAACATGATAATAATAGAAATAAAATGTTCATCAAAATCAACAAAATAGTCTGCCGAAAATAGCATTCCTCGGAGATAATCGATCTTCTTTAGGCGTCCAACATACCAATATTTTGACATGTCATTTTGTGACTGTGTTTCTAAGAACACTTGTAGTGTATTTATGTGCAAGAGTTGTATACTTCATCTATTCACTCTTCTGATTATTTGTCAAATGAAATACTTTATGAGAACTGAACTTCTATCTGGGTTTATTCGGAAGTAGGTTATGAATTCCATACATTACAGTCAGTTTCTAGTGATTACGAACTACTTTCATTATCTAGTAATGGTTAATTATTTGTTCATCTCGAGTTTTTTTTTCATTTTTGTTTCCACTTGTCTTTGATGAAGTATTCACATGAAATTAATCTTTAATATACTTGGAGAAAATTATTGGTTCCAAATATTCAATATGTGTAACTAAGTAAACGTCTAATTAAGTACTCACTGAAGTATAAAAGAGTTATTACTTCCAGGCAGCCCACACTAGGAAAGGGGTTCTTCTTCTTGGAGTACTTGAAAAGAGGGTGGAATAGAGGTAGACTTATCTACCTGAGAGTATAATCACAGTATTCAAGGGACAACTGATTTAGGCTAGTTACAAACAACCATTTCGGTGTGCTTTTGGTTCGTGCTTGAAAATGGCTTACCATCAGAGACGGAAATCCATGGAGTAAAATGTGATGTGCATATTTAGAATCAACGTTTTTTATCCTTACCCTAAGTACGATGATGACAACACTATCATGCTGTTTGTCTGAAGGAAACAACCTACTACTGTCAAATCTCTGTACAGTCGGTTGAAAGACTTTGTCCTTGGGCCGTAGGTTTACCGCTTTAGTCTTACCGCTCATCAACATCAAATTAGTTTACATCTTTTTCGTTATTTATGTTGATTTTATCATCTTTCTATTGTTATAATATGATCAGTAATGACTGATCGAATTAGTCTGTCGAAAACAAGTCCACTATATCTACTTTAATAGAATATATTATGATAATCTCGGGTATTACTAAACTAATTGAATGCTCCAACTTTGATTTTCTTCAAAAATGCTAGTAAAACGTATTTATAAGTGTTTATAATTTCACTAAAGGAAAAACAACAGCTAACATAGAATAGTATAAATTCACGCTTATTTCGTTAGGTATAATCATTTCCATGACGACTGTAGTTTTTATTGAACTATGTTCTTATAATAAGTACAGGACAAGCCTTTGAAGTTGAACCTTGTTAACATAGGATATCCATTTTATATGATTATGTATATTGCATGTATTAGGTCACTTGAAGTCGGACATTGAAAACTAAAAGGTGATGTAAGTGTAATCATTTAGCATTTGAAAATCCATAAGATAGATAGGATAGTACCTTTTAAAGAATTAGGTTAGTGAAATTCATGAATGATTAGAAGAATAGTTACAACGTCGATGAAATAACAATAAGTTAATCGTAGATAATATTACTCAATATAAACGAAACAATAATACTGAACTGAATAATAATAATAATAACATGTGATGATTTAATAGAAATAATAGTTGTGAGAAGATTCATACTACGATGAAGCAGCTCACAAGTTTACCCTTTCCTCCTGGTTTTAATGCTATAGAAAGGCAAATAAGTGCCGACGAATATAGACTAATCAAGATGAATCTCTATATACTACATCAGCTCAATCGTAATAATAAGTTAGGATTTAATGAGGATTGTCAAATTTCCCATCGTAGTAAATGTTATATCCTGCGCCTTATCAAGTGCAACATAAGGAAAGAAGATGACCACCTTGCTAAGACCAATCTACACAAACTTTAAGCACGTAACTGTTCTCTTATAATAAAAGGTCAGCACGAACGGAATAGAGCAAGAATATAAGACTCGAATTCGCCAGTCCAAAGACAGTTTTATTATATTTCAAACACTTTTACATACATGCATAACCTGACCACATGACAGACGAATCAGAAATAATAATATCAATCCACGACGATAAGATTTAGAATAGAAAAAGGAAAAAATGGTCCACAAATAATAGTTTCTAGTGTCTCTGTGGAAAAAGCTCCTGATTCAAGTAAAAAATGCAAGCTAACACAAAGATAATAATAGTAGAATAGTAAATAGTCGTACAATCCGTATATGTAAATGATACCTTTGTAAAATATTTCGGAATTGTTTTACCCCTTACATTAATTGTTTCTCACAAAAGTGATAAATCGACAACTATCTCTTTTTATGCACACATTTGTTTTCAGGTTTTGATTACTAGTACTTCAGCGAAATGTAAATATTTTGTATCCTTTCGTCTGTTAACTTTAAAAGACTGAAGAATGTTGATGGTGTAAAAGGCTATGCCAAGCTGTCGCACCATTTAATCTCAAACTCTTTGATGGCGTGCTCAGAAATACAGACATGTACTCTTCTCTCTGTTCTTTGGATATATATGCTCTGACATATAGATGCAAATTATTAAATAAATTCAAACTTAATGAGAAAAAGAACTTGTTGATTTTTGTCTGGTTTAAGAAGAGTTTATTTTAGTCAGCATGATAAACCTTACTGTTTGATAAGTAAACTCTCCTACAGGATTGACTAGTTACATATAATTATCTGCATTGAAGTATAGGCGTATAAAACAAGGTTTATTTTTAACTGTTAGATCTGTGGTTTTGAGCACCTTTTAGTAAATCAACCTAAGTAACAATTTTCAATGGCCTTACATGTGAACTTATATATATATATATATATATATATATATATATATATATATATTGATAGATAGATATACCCCATATAGCTTTAGTTTCTGTTCTCTTGATTTCATTGAGTTATTCGAATTCATAAAAGCTTAACGTTTTTCTCTTATTAGTGTTAAAGATGGAAACTAATCAGTCGTTATTAATATATGTGTATTTTGACAGAATCGACTCATTAATTCATTTATTCACAAATTCTAGTAAAGTTAATTAGGATAAGTTCAGATCTTCCAGTTGATTAAACATGGGCTTAAATATTACTTGTAATTTATAGCTATATCTGGGAAATCTCCCTGGGATGTACATATGGCAACAGAGGGTGACCAGTTTCAGTCCATGACTAACTGATGGTAAGATATGAACTCATCTTAATTAAATATATAGCCTTTGCAAAAGTATGATTGTCAATATTCAGTACCCTAGTGGTGGGTGTGATAGCGTTTGGTACGAAGTGGACTAAAATAGAATTCCAATGTGAACATTAACACTGAAATGCAGATAAATCTAGATGATGAGTCCAAAATAGGACGAAATGAGCTATCTGGATTCCACTTGCCAGTCAAAATCGAACTTAAGCATTCTAGTAAAGTTAGATTAAAACTAGGACCAGAATGCAGCTTGATTGATTTGAGACCCGTCAACTAAATACACCTGGATCACTGTGTTTGCAATTAATTTTTTAATCCAGTACCTTTTAAACGCGACAGCATTATCCACTAAGCTACTGAGTTCAATTAATATCTGTTTAGGAAGACACCTGTTTCTCATACTTTAAAGTATAACAGACAATACGGTTTTTGAAACCTATTTAACTGATTAGCAGCAGACAATGAGAAAATACCCAACAGTCACAAATCCACATTACTGGCACTTGTAAAACTTCATAATTTCGGTTTAATTGTCAACTAAGAAAAATAGGAAAATCTGAATTGTTTTCTACGTTATATTTATCATGTGAGTTTTATACTACTCATTAGTAACTGAATTAACTGTTTGGTGATTATAATATATATGTAATTTGTTTAATAAATTTCTGCATAGAATTTAGTCAAAAGATCAATCAATCAATGCCTGTAACCCTATATCATATATCATATACCGCCGATCATCATTCTTCAGCCAACTCTGTCCTGAGCTTTCCTTTCCAGCTCTTTACAAGTGATCTTCATTCTCGCCATATCTGTCACCGATTCTCGACGCAATGTGTTCTTGGGTGTTTCACTTCTCCACTGGCCTTGATTTCCTCAATGTATCTGTGTCCTATCCACCTCTGGAATCTTTTTCTAGTTTTTTTTTTCTCGAATGGATTTTAGTTGATTTGTTCTCGATCACAGATGGTTATTGTTGATGGTATCTGGCCAACGGATCCGAAGTATTTTACACAGAAAGTTGTTTATAAATACTTGTATCTTTTGGATGATGCTTTTCGTAGTTCTCCAAGTTTCAGCTCCATACAACAGGACTGTCTTCACATTTGTATTGAAAATTCTAACTTTAATGTTGATTGACAGTTGGCTTGAGTTCCAGATGTTTTTCAGTTGTAGAAATGCTGCTCATGCTTTGCCAATCTGCGCCTTCACATCTGCATCTAACCCTCGTTGTTTATCGATGGTGCTACCCAAGCATGTAAATGATTCTACATGTTCCAGAATTTTTCCATCGAATGAAATAGGGTTAGGGTTGGTTGTATTGTATAGGAGGGTCTTGCTTTACCCTTTGTGTATGTTGAGGCCTACTGCTACCGTGGCTGTCGCTATCTTATCCGTCTTCATCTGCATTTGTTGCTTTGTGTGAAAATAGTAGAGCTAGATCATCTGCGAAGTACAAGTCATCTAGTTGCATCGATATTGTCCACTGTATTCCGAGATTGCTTTGAGATGTTCCGGTCTTCATGATCCAGTCAACCACCAGTAGGGAAGAGGAAGGGCGAGAGTAAGCAGCTTTGCCTAACGCCGGTCTTCACTTTGAATGAATTAGTGAGTTGACCTCCATGCATGATTTTACAGTGTAGTCCGTCATTGAAGTTTCGTATGATTTTGATTATTTTTTTTCAGGTACGCCACAGTGTCGTAGAAGACTCCATAATATTCTTCTATACACGCTGTCATATGCTTTTTCGCATTTAATGTGAAGGGGTGAATTTTCATTCAATTGACTGCTCAACAATGAACCGTAGAGTAGCGATTCGGTCAATACACGATCTGTCCTTACGAAATCTGGCCTGTTGGTCTCAAAGTTGGGCGTCGACTGGGTCTTTCATTCAGTTCAATAACACTCTGTTGAAGACTTTTCTTAGTATCGAAAGAAGAGTGATGCCTCTGTAGTTCTCGCTGTTGCTGAGAGCTCCTTTATTAGGTATCTTGATGAGATATCCTTCTTTCCAGTCTGCTGGCACTTGTTCTTCCACTCAAATCTCACTGAAGAGAATGTGGAGTATCTTTGCAGTTACTTCCATATCTGCCTTTAGTGCCTCAGCTGATATGTTGTCTGGTCCTGCTGACTTGCCACTCTGGATTTATCGGATGGCCATTTTGATTTCTTCGACTGTTGGTGGGTTGGTGTTTATGAGGGGAGATCTGTGGCTGCTGCTTCGATGACTATTGAGTTAAGTGGGGCTGGTCTATTTGACAGCTCCTTGAAGTGTTCTTACCCACCTGTCTCGTTGTTCATTCACTTCAGTTGTTGGTTTGCCATCCTTGTTCTTGATTGGGTGTTCTGGTTCACTTAAATTTATCAGCTAGCTTACTTTGTAGTATCTCATAGGTGCCTCATGTTTTCTTCTCTTGCATTTTTTTACGCAGTCATTTCTAAGTCCTCAACATATTTCCGCTTATCCAACCTGATGCTCCTCTTCCCTTGTTTGTTGACTTCTGCGTATTCGGCCTGTGCCTTACTTTTATCTGTTCTTGTCCGGCTGTTATTAATTGCTAACATTTTGCTGCTCTTTACTCTGATCTTGTCCAGAGTACCGACAAAAATCCATTCTCCATGATGTTTTTTCTTGTGACTCGAAACCTTCTGACATTTTGAAGTTATTGTTTCCTTAAACTCTTCCAATTGTCCTCCATATTAGTTCCACCTTTTTCGTAGTAGATCTTAAAATGCTTGAAATTTATTATTGAGAGTTATTTTGAATTCATTGTGTTTGTTAGTATCCCGGACAAGGACTGTGTTCAACTTTTATAATACTGCTGCTTCCAGTTGTCCAGTGCTTCTTCAGCTTCATTTTAGCCACCACCAGATGGTGATCTGAAGCTATGTCAGCTCCTCTCCATGCTCTTACCTCTTCCATGATCCCTCCACACTTTTCATTGATGCAGAAATGGTTGGTTTGGTTCTCCGTAATGTGGTCCGGTGAAACCGATATAGTTTTGTGTATGCGTTTGTGAGAGAATACGATGCCACCTATAATCATTTTGTTGAAGGCACATAAGTTTGCAGACTTCTCACCGTTTCTTTATTTTATCCTAGTCTATGTCGTCCCATGATGTCTTCATATTTGTCGTTGTCCATTCCAACCTTGGCGTTTAGGTCTCTCATCAGAATGGTCATGTTCTTGACTGGAGAATTCTCTATGATTAACTACAGCCTTACGTAGAACTGATCTTTGTCGTCTTTGTGGCTGTCGTTGGTGGGTGCATATCACTGGATGCCATTCATTGTAATCCCCATCCTTCTTTGTCTTGAATGGATGCTTTAATGATCCTAGGTCCATGAGGTTCCCATTCTGTAAGGGCTTTCCCGTGCTTCTTGGGACAACATCAGTGCCACTCCTTGTGTGTGTGAGGCGTTTTCTTCTTTGTGACCAGAGTATAAAAGCACTTGTCGTGGTGCGGATAAACCTCTGCTGTCCAGCCTCAAGTGAATGGGTTTTGTTTATTCCAAGTATCTTCAGGTTGTATCTTTTCATTTCTTCAGTTATTTGCATGTTTCTGGCTGTCTCCCACATCGTACGAACATTTCATGTACCTATATTGATGGTTGCTCTGGTTGTCAGAAGGGGGAAACGGCCTCGTGATTTCCGAAGAAGCTCGGTTCTCATAATGTGGTGTTATAACTCTTTGAAATAAAGACCTTCTAACTCCAAGGGTAGAGTTAAAATGATTGAAAAGGTTTTTTCTTCCGTCTAGCAATTTTTATGATATGGTTGCTAACCCATGATCAACCCTCCTCTTATATCCCGGCTTGGGATTAGCAGCGACTCTAGGGAAATTTCAGGCAGAGTTTAAGTCAGAAGTTATCCTTCACTATTTTAATTGTTTACTAAGTGTATCACCTTCAATACTTCTGGTCAGTTTTACTTTCGTTGAGTAAATTACTTTTTTGAATATTAAAGTAGTATTTGCACAAAGGTTTATCATTTCAGTGAAATGAAACTGTCTTTCCTGAACATATCAGAGTAGTGCAGCCAGACGTATAAGATAGAAAAAATACATATAGATAAGTTATTTATTGGAGAGGAATCTGTTAATGTATAGTACGCTCGTGAAAACGAAATGGAAATAACCGAAAAATGCTTTAGACAATAGATTTATTTAACATCAAACCATTGTAGTTAGCCTACACTGAAATTTGATCCCCCCCCCCCTCCAACATCCTCCGCGCTCCAACATTTAAATAAATATTTTTATTGTTATTTTATCATCGTCTAGGCTACAAAACGTAATGACAATTATTCATCCAATAGTGAAATTTACAAACATACGAGCAAACATCTACACATAGATACTTATACCCATAGTATATGAAATGTGTAGACATGGACATATTTAGAAAAGATTTGTATTGAACGATAAGTGCTACGATTATTATTTCATAATCGCATACACATGAATACAACATTGAAATAGTGATATTATTAGTAATATGTATACGTTAATAAATGAAAGGAATTTTATGATCGTATTAATGAATGGATATGTGAAAATTTGCATTTTTCAGTTATAACTTCTAGGAATTTATTATGAATAGTTCTTGTAGTAAGCAAATGAAGAAAAGCGATTTTGAACAAAGCAAATGGGAAATAAATCCTTATTTGATCATCACAAAGTTTCTATAAGGTTCTGTACGATGAATAGATATCAGCTAGATAACCTATTAAAACTATGAAGCACAGAACATTTATCGAGCCTTAGTACGGGAAGTCTTATTAAGTGAGCATTACGATCACACAACTAAGAATCGAACTCGGTATTATCGAGTACTACAACTTACACCAAGTTTTCAAACTATTAAGTTAGTATCCGATGATATTTACTGTTATGACGTGAAAAAAATGGTGGGTTTATCGAACGCCGACTGGGCATGTCTAGTCGACATATGCACGTCTTTCCTATGCCCCCTCTGTTCCGAAATGTATGTAGAAAAACACAAGCCGATAGACCAACCAGACAGAATCCTATTATAATTCAAGCATTCCTTTATATATACACAAAATCAAACCGCACAGCAAACTAATTAGGAATCTAACATTAATATAGAACAAATGAGATAGTGGTAATGAATAGGGACAACCTGTACATAACCAGCTAACTGTAGTTCATAGTAAGAAACAATATACTAAGAGTAAATTTATTAAATGGGAGGATAGGATAAGAAGAACATAACAATCATAAAAATGAAATGTTTACACTACCCACAACCAAAATAATTGAAATAGTCCTCCAAAACACAGTTCTGAAAGTTTGTTACTCTTCTTTAATCGTCCGACATAACACATACGCTTTTGTACGAGATCTGAATGTCTTGGGGTTCGATTCTTCATGAATTCACCTTTCTGAGGGGTCTCATGCAAACAGAATAGTCCAAAGCCATCTAGTTTTCAATTACTGTCTTTGGTCAATTTCCTACGTGACCCGTTATTGTTTAGGCACATATGTCGGGTTTAATCTGTATTTATAGTTGCACTTTAATATCGTAAAACGGTACCAAGAACGAAATAAATATTCATGAACGATTTGAGTTATATCTGTTCATTCAATCATACTAGACCAAACGTAATATAATGAGGGGGAATGATTGGTTGTTGCTATACAAGCTTAATATTTGTTATTAGTTACCAACTCTACATTGGAGAAGAATTCTTTTATATTATATAATATATATACTCAGTGGTCCTGTTTACACTTTGAGTCGGTCAATTTAAAATCGCAAATTGCTTGAACAAAATATATGGTCATTTTAACCATCTTAAACATTTCATTACTTTATCATTGATCATAAACTTTTAAGAAATTAACATGGACTGACAGAAGTTTCACATTCTGTAATAAATAGTCTGTTAGGAATAATATTTTGCCGTAACCAAGTTTAAATTAGTATCAATCAGTCAATAATAACGTGGAACGTGACATGTATGAGCATCAGTTCAAGTTGTTAAGCAACCGTAGGATAATGACAAGAAATTACGAAGATGGACATGAGAGTCGTGTCAGTGATAGTAAAATATTGTTTAAGCGTTCGTCGTGAAGCCTAGATGTCTAGTTTCAATTCTTCGGTAGTGTCGTGGATGCACACTGTTGAGGAGTTCCATGTTAGGATAAAACAGCTGACCAGTGCTTCCTGGTTTCCAATGGTTATCTAACTCAGGCCAACTTTTAATATCAAATTAAACGTAGTTGTACTGTTAAACCAACTATAATAAATGGAGCAGAGTGGATGATAAACATATTGTTATGTAATTAGTTAGTGGGGGGGGTGGGGATGGAATTAAGTTGCCATCAATTTTACTCACCGTAAGTCTATTGTTTATTCCTTACTTTTCGAATTTCCTAAGTTAATTTTGCATCTCAATGGATTTAACATAATACATAACTAAGAGGGTCGAAATATCGACAAATAGTCAATTACAATCCCTTACCATTAATCACCTATTTATTGTGCAGATTAGTAGCTATAATTAAATGAAGTTTCCAACTCAATGAAAACAATGATGTAATAGATTGAGTCTGTTATTTATTGTTGAATCTAACTCATGTAATTATGTCATCATTTCACACTTTAAATTTAATTACTGAGCTTAATTTACATCATTTACAAGTGTTATCAACTATTTCTTAATCATTCCTATCATGTAATCACCTATACTTTGACCACTATTTTGTTTCCTGCTTATGGTACAGTCTTTTGTACAGGATATATGTTTCCAACATTCTAATTATGTTTACATGTCTACCTTGTTAAATAATTAAGATTTCAAGCAGTTTCAATCATCCTCGTAAGTATGTTAAACTTTGTTTCCAATATTATTCCAGGTCATATGCAGCTGATGAGAAGGCAACGAGATAAAATCAACTCATCTTATTTTGCGAAAATAGTTGTTCATGCTCTTTTGAAAATAATAAGGGGACTAATGTGTCTGAAAATGCGGATAACTCCAACACCCCTAAAATAAAATTACTATTGAAATCACTCAATGACTTTATAGTCTTGACCAGATTGAATGGGTGGAAAATTGATCTAAATTAATGGATGAAACATAATAAGCTCTGTAAACGTTGCAGATAACCTCCACTTTCTGTTTTATTGATTACTTCTTAGATAACATAATCAAATAATCTGATTCGTTCCAATTAATTGTATCACCATTTACATTCAAAGTATTGTCAAGTAAAAAATTATTGAATCATGTGGTCATCAACTAAATAAGTAATGCCTAAGTCATCCATAAACAAAACACTTTATTGAACTGGATACTGTTTAAATTGTATTAGTATGCCATGCATACATTGATTTGTTAAGGGGGGCTGTTAACTGAACAGTAAATCAATTCTGAAACAACAACAACAACACTAGTAGTCACAATACTAATAACCAGTTAGTCAAATTAATCATAATTTTCACTCTAGTAAGTGAAAAATGTAGTCTGATTAGTGTAACTAAGTGACTATATTCGGTCATATGATTCAGTGTGATTACTGTTTAATGTCTTGTGTTTGCTTGACCCAGAACATGTGTCTATGCCTCCAACAATATGCGATTGATGACAATGAAATCTTCAGTTTTTGTTATCATTATTAATAATGATTATACTCACTTTATTCAATATTATAACTTTGGTGATAGTTGTAAAATATTATCAACACCAAATAAGGAAGGTCACATGATTTTTGTTTTATAGACAATGCAATGTTAGGAAAAGTCCAAACAATAAGATGTACGAATTGTTCAAACAGTGATTAGCTGGCATTCATATTCATCTGTAAATAGCCTAAGTATCGACTTTGTCCCATCTGATATCTGTTATCTTCAGATTGCTACTTTAATGTATGGGTTATCAAGTGATTTCTGGTTTCACATTTCTCTCAAAGGACAAACAAGGAATATTAGGAATCATTGTATTGGTACCTGCTTCTAGAATTTTTTTTCCTGTAATTAGCTTTATGATAAGGTGTAAAACATTTTACTTGCAGTGGTGTAGACTCAGCTGATAGACATAATATAATTAGTTAATCTGAAATCAATCTAAAACAGGAAAAGTTATGACAGTAAACACATGTTTGGAGAAGTGACGTGACCTAAAGGCTACAGTAGACTGTTATATCATGTATCAAAATTAAAACAGAGGTGATTTTTTTCATTTCTCTTTCTGAATATTTTGATTACAGCTGTAGTTCTTGTTAACTATTAACAGTCGAATTCAGGTGGTTTGAATTCATCACAGATTGATGTTGGTACAGTACCACTGAAAAGCTGGAAGCATTTGACAGTTGTTTGTTCCTAGTATGAGACTATTGATATTCTGTCTTAGTTTGGGATTTGTAAAATATACGCGCTCATAAGGCATTCAGTGACTAAAACAAAGACTATCAGCTCTCGTTGTAAATACAGTATATTTAGACTAAAATGTTAGAATCATACTTCAACCATTTTTTGATTTAATGTAACATAATGCAATGTAAGTGCTAAGTGTCTAACTTCTGATACAAGTTGACTACTTGAGTTACAACTTAGCACTAATTCTTTAAAAATTCATATTGTAGCCAGTCTTTAGTCAGTACATTGATTAATATGTACTCGAAAGGTTTGTGAAGATGAATGAAGCCGGATGATGCCATTATATATAGAAGGGTGCTGGATAACGGTTTTCTCGGAGTATTAGATTTAGAGCCAGTTAGCATATCAATCCTTGTTAAACATAAAAACGTAGGAGGAGGTGGAGGCCACACATGAAGATGTATATTGTACAAAATATGCATAAGAGGGAATACCTGAATGCACTTATAAAGTTTCACTCCTACTCATTAATAACTACATAGTTAATCTATCAAAACGATCACGTACGACGATAGTAAAATAACCTCTTTCAAAAAGGATTGAACCTACAATACGATAGACGCTTCGAAATTAGAATTATTTACAGAAGTGAAGTCATTACTTGAAACATCAGGAATGGATAAAGAAACTCAACAGGAAATACGAAACACCATAGTACTTCTAATACGACTGGAGAAAAGTCGTAATCAACCTAGAGTTTGACCAACAACATCTTTGAAGACAAAATCTATGTTGGAAAAAGAATCATATAACAGTGAATCATTCCTGGATGTGCTGATCACCAGAACCAAGCACAGGAAAATGGGTGACACAAGTATGCCGCGAACCAAATCTCACAGACTAGATTCAGAATTACAATGGTAATAATCCCAGAAATCTAAAACCCGGTTAGCGTGCAAACTCTATTTCAAAAGTTGAAGACATACCACAGCATACCTGTCACAAAGAAGTGAAGATAAATACTGAATGGCCTTCTTCCCTAAGGACTACCGTCCACACAAATTCATCAAGAAATGTCTCTCAAAATCACCAACAAACATAAAACCAGACGTGGAAACCTGACAAACGGACCATCCTACTATATATGAAAGTTGTATCAGCAGTAGCAACCAGACTATGAGGTTGTTAGAAATGAGTATCGTACACAAACAAACAAATCCATTTTTATCGATTCCACTTAAACCGAAGGACAGGATAACAAAAGAAGATAAACCTTACTTTATTTGCAAAAACTGCACCATTGTGATAAACACCATATTTAGATAAAGGTTCCGACCTCTTCCTCACTTGCTGTATGGGCATCAGTTAGTAACCAAAAGCCAGGATCTGGACAGACTTGAATAATGAAAGCTAGACGACCGTGCACTGCTGATAAACTTGACGATGAAATTACAGTCATGAAAGAATGTCTTCGACAAAATGTGTACCCTGAAACATTTATTGAGAAGCATAGTAAGTTTTAATAAAAAAAATTCGAACCTAAAAAACCGAAAATAAAAGAGTATTTATTAAATTAGCAGCATTCTTCGCTGCCAAACTACTGACCCTCTATAAAATACAATGTTTAATAAGTCAAACAAAAGTTGACAAATATCTGTCTCATGTCACGTCCAATTGTATTTGCCAGTTCACATGTACTTGCAAAAGCAGGTACATCAGAAAAACAGAAAGACGGGTCATTTTACGATTTATTGAACATTTTCCGAAGAGATTATGCTTGAGAGACGCAATCACTTTTAGAGGCTCAATTACGCGTCACTTGACAGACACGAGACATGAAATAGATATAATAAATGCTATTGAAATTACCAATAAACGACACAAATCGATTCTATTAAAGTGTGCTGAGGCCATTACAATTAGAAGATTAAAACCTGACCTTTATATTCAGAAAGAGTGGGTAGGTTAATCTTCAATTGCCCCGGTAGCATTAGAGTGATGACCCAGTTACCTCTTCCAGCTATAGATAACAGGAAGTCGGTGAGTTATGCTCTCACACTTCTGTTTAATTCCTTTTTTTCACATATTCACAACAATAGAGTATTCACTAATTACATAATCGAACTCTGTCAAATATTCACCTAGAACTCTCATTCTTACGTGATCCTTTGGGTTATTTACGAATATTTTTTTTCATATTGAAGTAAGTTAAATTCTAGAATATTCATCTAATCTATTTATAAATACTCAAAATTCAACCTGTTTACAGTTTCACTATTTAGACAACCTTATGTTATCTGATAAACAATTCAGTTGACAAAATCACCATGTGTTTAATAATTTTACTTATCTAAAATCAACAGCATGTATGTAGCTGATGAGAATACAACGAAACATATTGAATTCAAAGTATTCTGCAAATGTTGTCATTCTTTAACTATTCAAATTTTTGAAAGGAACAAATTATATGGACAGATTTGACGGGGAAAACGTGGTGATTTAAAGAGATGGCAATACAAACAAAACTAGAGAATGTTTGGAAGTTTGACTCTCTGGTCAGTCGCCAGTCAATAAACAAACTAAAACAGGTGCAATTTAGCAACCAATAAGAAATCTAATAAAATCTACAATATTATAAATCAGGTCACGAGGGAAGAGAAACAAAATAAATTACACAAATATGAAAGGACAAGTGTCAACATCAACCAATCAGATTCAAGGCCAACCGAACGGGCTCTATTCACTTGAGAAAAATATCTCGAATAGGCCACTTCTAGCAGTAGTTTACGCAGATTAAGTCGTCCGAAATGTCGACTAAAGCTCCTTAGTTTTACCATCCAGCTCAGAGAAACCAATGAAACCAGATGATTAATACTCAGTTTTTGAGTAAAATGACCTAGCAGCACTTTCTATTGATTAATAAATAATACAATATATGATCACGACATACAATATTATATATATATATATATATATATATATATATATATATATATATATATATATATAACTATAATTTAATGAGTTGCACAAATCATTATCCTATCTTAACAATAACTTCTAATTTGTAGGTTGACTGATGAGTTAAAATAAACAACATTTGTATGTTTAGAATTAATGATAAACAATGAGGTTGCTTAACTTAATTTCAGTTTATTTAGAAAAACAGCAGTGAATCAAATAAATTTCAAATATAAAGGATTCAACGAATCATCTAATTTCATAGAATTTATTGTGTATTTGATTAATAAGACCAGCATCAAATTGATAATGATGTTTTGAATTATTAACCCACTTGATATTCTTGTTGGATTAATATAATACTAATTTCTTACTTAAAGAAACAAAAGTGATGCTATCTATCTATCTATCTATCTATCTATCTATCTATCTATCTATCTATCTATCTATCTATCTATCTATCTATCTATCTATCTATCTATCTATCTATCTATCTATCTATCTATCTATCTATCTATCTATCTATCTATCTATCTATCTATCTATCTATCTATCTATCTATCTATCTATCTATCTATCTATCTATCTATCTATCTATCTATCTATCTATCTATCTATCTATCTATCTATCTATCTATCTATCTATCTATCTATCTATCTATCTATCTATCTATCTATCTATCTATCTATCTATCTATCTATCTATCTATCTATCTATCTATCTATCTATCTATCTATCTATCTATCTATCTATCTATCTATCTATCTATCTATCTATCTATCTATCTATCTATCTATCTATCTATCTATCTATCTATCTATCTATCTATCTATCTATCTATCTATCTATCTATCTATCTATCTATCTATCTATCTATCTATCTATCTATCTATCTATCTATCTATCTATCTATCTATCTATCTATCTACTATCTATCTATCTATCTATCTATCTATCTATCTATCTATCTATCTATCTATCTATCTATCTATCTATCTATCTATCTATCTATCTATCTATCTATCTATCTATCTATCTATCTATCTATCTATCTATCTATCTATCTATCTATCTATCTATCTATCTATCTATCTATCTATCTATCTATCTATCTAGCTATCTATCTATCTATCTATCTATCTATCTATCTATCTATCTATCTATCTATCTATCTATCTATCTATCTATCTATCTATCTATCTATCGATCTATCTATCTATCTATCTATCTATCTATCTATCTATCTATCTATCTATCTATCTATCTATCTATCTATCTATCTATCTATCTATCTATCTATCTATCTATCTATCTATCTATCTATCTATCTATCTATCTATCTATCTATCTATCTATCTATCTATCTATCTATCTATCTATCTATCTATCTATCTATCTATCTATCTATCTATCTATCTATCTATCTATCTATCTATCTATCTATCTATCTTCTATCTATCTATCTATCTATCTATCTATCTATCTATCTATCTATCTATCTATCTATCTATCTATCTATCTATCTATCTATCTATCTATCTATCTATCTATCTATCTATCTATCTATCTATCTATCTATCTATCTATCTATCTATCTATCTATCTATCTATCTATCTATCTATCTATCTATCTATCTATCTATCTATCTATCTATCTATCTATCTATCTATCTATCTATCTATCTATCTATCTATCTATCTATCTATCTATCTATCTATCTATCTATCTATCTATCTATCTATCTATCTATCTATCTATCTATCTATCTATCTATCTATCTATCTATCTATCTATCTATCTATCTATCTATCTATCTATCTATCTATCTATCTATCTATCTATCTATCTATCTATCTATCTATCTATCTATCTATCTATCTATCTATCTATCTATCTATCTATCTATCTATCTATCTATCTATCTATCTATCTATCTATCTATCTATCTATCTATCTATCTATCTATCTATCTATCTATCTATCTATCTATCTATCTATCTATCTATCTATCTATCTATCTATCTATCTATCTATCTATCTATCTATCTATCTATCTCTATCTATCTATCTATCTATCTATCTATCTATCTATCTATCTATCTATCTATCTATCTATCTATCTATCTATCTTCTATCTATCTATCTATCTATCTATCTATCTATCTATCTATCTATCTATCTATCTATCTATCTATCTATCTATCTATCTACTATCTATCTATCTATCTATCTATCTATCTTCTATCTATCTATCTATCTATCTATCTATCTATCTATCTATCTATCTATCTATCTATATCTATCTATCTCTATCTATCTATCTATCTATCTATCTATCTATCTATCTATCTATCTATCTATCTATCTATCTATCTATCTATCCATCTATCTATATCTATCTATCTAGCCTATCTATCTATCTACTATCTATCTTCTATCCGGTGCATAGCTCAACTTTTCTTTCTCTCTTCCTCGATACATATATACTTATCCATGTATATTTATACATGTTTAGTTACTTATATGTGCATACGTTTACATGTATACATATGGATATATGTTCTTTGAAATAACATCTTGACTCAATCCCTTTTTTAATGGTGTGATTTTCGTACAACTGAAACAATTTATCTTTGCGTATTGAAAGGGAATTTAGAGATTTCTAGTTTTAATTGACATACAATAAAATGTGAGTTGAAGGTGGTACATAGTTGTCATTTACTTTAAAAAAGGTTGAATATCAGTGACTTTAGTTGGTGAAAACTGAAGAAAGTTATTTAAGAATGATTCGTAAACATTTAGATAACTGCAAATTTCTGATGGGATTTTTCATGAGACAGTCATGTCTTATGGGTAGTAACACAGGGTTAGTCTATTAAGTCGAGTTTTAAGAATCAAATTGCAATCTACATATTAGTTGGAAAAGTAACGGTTTTATATGTTATGATTTAACGCAGAGTAGCTGGTAATTGATATGATACCCTGGAAAACCATGGTTTTATGCCAGCTGGGACTCGTTATCAGATGGAATGCCCAGAATCTTAAGGTAACAGATGCTTTTTATGGGATTCAGGTGGCAAAGAGAACGAAGCATATGAAAAGTAGAAATTCCTACAGCTATATATATAAAGAGGAAGAGAGAGGAATAGACATTTTTGAAGCAGTAGTGAAAATAATTTTGATAAAAGAATGGTAATATAATGTATGCTTTATTACAGAATGCACCTATCATGACAACACTCCGGCGACATTATTTGTGCATATCTCACTCTCAAATTAAAATACACTGAAGCAGTACTCATTTGGGATTTACACGACCAGGTTTAATTCCGAATGACAGAAATGATTTGGTAATTTTCTGAATATGTAATAGGATCTATGTACACTAAGTAAATTGCATTCTTGATAGCATAGCAAGTAGCTAACAATAATAAATCTACACTCGAATCAAAGAAGATAAAAATTTCTTGTGAGCATTTAGTATTAAAAATGATGAATATAAACTGATGAACGTCTGAATTAATTAGTTCAAAATGACTATCATATATTTAATATTCATCAAGTATGCACAATAACAAATGCGTCTAATTTACTTGTCAGTAATAAGAATAACCGAATAAAACATGGTCTGTATATGAGAATGTAATCGACAGAATAATTCTTATTACGGGTACATTGATTTATCCTAGATTCTTATAAATGTAAAAGGTATAAGATTATAACATACTTTGAATGTAGAAACTAAGGATATCACTTTGAATTCACATTGCTTCCTTAATGTATTGAAAACAAATTATGTTGAAATGACACGATAGGATACGAGTAAAGGACATAACCATCTAATTCATTTATTCAGTACACTGTATTTCTGAAAAAATATGAAAAATTCTAACTTCGAATTGATGCTCCTGCCTTCTAACCATAAAGATCAATACTCAACAAACTGTGACATACACAGAAATAGCTAATAGGGTGAATACACATTTAAGTGAAATCAATCTGCAATTTGTCGTTTCTTTTCCGTGCAATAACAGTCGATCAACTGGAAAATAGTAAATCTGATAGTAGCTACATAAAATGATATTTTGTAGGCAATAATAGTCTTTATCATAGGATTCAATCGATCAATTGATGTCTGCTACCCCTAGTATGGCATAGGAAGCCGATCGGCACTCGCCAACCAAATTTGTCCTCAAATCTTCTTTTCAGTTCTTCCTAAGTGCTCTTCATTTTTTTTCATGTCTGTCTTCGATTCCCATCACAATGTGTCCTTTGGTTTTACTATTTTCCTCTGGCCTTGACGATTCGAAGTTAGTGCTTATCTTGTGATGTAATCTGATGATTTCCTCAATATGTGTCCTATCTACCAAGTATTTTGAAGGAGGAGAGTAAACAACCATGTTTGATACCGGTCTTCACTTGGGATAAATCTGTGAGCTACCCTGCACGAACAATTTTACAGGATGTATATATGTATATTTATATACATTTAAATATATACAGCATTTAATTTATGTGAAACTTTTCACCCTAATCTTGGCAAATATCTATCAACAATTAATGTGATCAAGTTAAAGAACTGATTACTTCAAGACTGAATTAATTATTGATATGAGCTCGCATAATCGAACCTACTTCGCTTTAAACATCGATTGATTCGAATCACCAAAGAAACTAATGTTAGATGTGATGTAAAAATCATTAAGTGTCATGTCGCCAAACTGTTGTGACGAGAACGTACTACTAATTGCTCGATATAACTTCGTGTGCACGTTTATTACAGCGACTAATCACAAATACGATAATCTAGTCAATATCTAACGACCGCCCGATACCAACTCATCCCCAGAATATAAGTGAGAAAGAACACAAGCTTATGAACCGATTGGACAAATTGAACTGTATTTCAAGCACTCTATTATGTATACATAAAACCTAATCACTCAATTAACCAATTAAAAATTTGGCATTAATACAAAATTAGAGAGATAGTGGTAGTGAACTGAAGCAATGTACACACAATGAAGTAACTGCAGTTCACGAATTTGAAATCATATATTAACGGTCAATAGTTCAAACGGGAGGATAGGATGAGAGAAACATAATAATGACAAAAATAATATGTTTACACACAACTAAAGCAATTGAAATGATCTTCTAAAGCACATTTACGAAAGTGTGTTGTTCTTCATGAATCGCCCAATATAATAAAAATAATTTGATAATCCACCAAAGATGACTGTATATTATCTCCATAACCCCATTCCTATGATTATACTCAGCCTGTAATTATTTCAGTATACACTATTTTGGCTAATTATACCTTATACTGTGATTTCATATTTTAACTTTTAGGTTATTTGTTTCAGTTAATCTGGCATACTGAAATCTAGGACGATTTATAACAGAATTAGGTCAAACATGGAACATCCTGTTTAATTTACTAGTTACTACTTGGTCGAAACAGGTCAAGATTCAGACGCAGTTTAGAAAAGCCTTGGATATCCGGTGTGTTACCTAGGGAATTTAATGTAATTGTAATATATTCGTATTAGAGTTCATATATTCTCTGCTCAACACATTCAAATAGCTCAGCAACATAACCGGATAACCATAGTTTCTAAAACATCCGAACGGTGTGACAAGATTACGAATAGAATAAGAACAGTGTTTTTAAAACATTTCTGTTTTAAAACCATATGAATTAAATTACTTTTAAGCGTTTACTTAGGTTGGCTAATATCAAAATATAAGAGGCAACAAAAGATTGCATAATGAGATGAAACAGCTGTCTATTGTTTTCTAGTTTTCGATAGTGCACATATAGAGATCGATTTTTAGGAAATATCACCTAAATTCAGAATAGGCTTGTATCTTCCCGTTGATTTGTAATGGACTGCAACTGGTCAGCCTCTGTTGCCATATGTGCATCCTGAGCAGGATTGCCTCAACGGGAAGATACAAGCCTATTCTGAATTACATATGTACCCGTTGCACAAGTGTGACTGTCTGGACACAGTAGCCTAGTAGTGAACGCGGTGGCGTTTGACACGAAGCGGACTGAGTTCGAATCCCAGTGTGAACATCAACATTGGGATGCAGGTACATCCAACCGATGAGTCCCAAATAGAACGAAACGCGCGTCCTGGATTCCACTTGCCAGTCACAATCCAACTTAAATATCACCTAAAGTTAAAATAATGAACAGTTGAGTTCAAGTATGCCTGAAGTAAAACAGTAGTCACCAGTAAAATTAACTGTGTATCGAATAACATCGCAAATTGAATGAAGTTGAGAATATGCTTCGCTAGCCATCAATAAACCCAAGAATTTTAATGGCTAGGCGTTTACCGAACGACATGGATGTTTTTGATTCAAATCGTAATGAAGGTAGTGAATCCTTACTTCTGAGAAATCTTATAATACTACGAAATAATTGTCTAGTGTTTCCTGATGGTCATTGGTTATCTAACTACAATCATTTCGTGATGCGAACTACAAAATATAAGTCAATGGTATTTAATACAGTTTGAAAAAGATTAGGTACAATAGGAAATATGTATTCAATAACGATGATTCGTATACTATGCAGACAGTGTTTCAGAAGTCATAAGCAATCTGATGTTGTAAAATATTTTATACCGCCAAGTTGTAACTATAATTATCTTTTATACGACCGTTTGTGCAATGAGTAATGCTATCAGTAATCATGATTTTGAGGTACTTCTGATATTTGCCTACTCAATATTCTAACATAATACGTACACATATAGAGCTTATGTGGAGAATTATCACGTCCTTCTTTAAAGCGTTCTTACAGAAACGATTGTGTATCCTTTAAATTGCAAGGACTTAATGTGACGAAAGACTAATTGAATAGAATTTATTTATCTCATAATGCAGAAAAAAAGGATTTGACGTAGCCTGAATGTAGCTTTGAATTATAGTTTTTTTTTCAATTTACCATCATTTTCTAATTCTATAGATGAGTAAACTCATGAGGAGGCCAAACAAAATCATCATTCTCAGAATTACTTGTCAGGAATGTATCAATCTCCTTATTCAGTTATCAAAAACTGTAACTCTGTTACTCAAAACACGAAAGGACCTTGTCTATAGAAACGTTTAATAAAAGGTTTAATAAACTGAAGAAACTTCATCAGTGTCAAGACCAACGCAATTCGTCTTTCAATATACTGACCATATCATCTGAAACAACTTAAATTCATTTCATACGGTACTGAATGACAGTTGTGCGATTTTATGAATTGATTAGAACCATAAATAGAAACTATTAACTGCTAGTTCAGTGGTAAGAATATTGAAGGAAAGTGTTTGTGATCGTGAGTTCGATCTCCGGTGGAGTCAAGGGTGAGCAATACCACTGAAAAGTCTCACGGTAGCAATCATATGTTTCTTCGTCTCCATTGATTTTTTAAATGAGGTTAGTCCGTGACGTGGAATGTCACAATTCAACAACCTTTACAATGTATCGCTTAATAATCAGTGAAATCAATTTAGTTTTTTTCTGAAAAGGTAAATCGATAATGAATAATATAATTCAACAATTACATCCAGATTTGTAACATAATCAGTTGATTATCAAGTCACTTTTTATTGTTGTTATAGAGATTATTGACGTGTGTGTGTGCATATATAGATATGTATATCGTCATATTTCAGTCTATGTATACATAAACGTATAATTTATGCGTTTTAACTATAGTTTACATATACCCTGTAACATTAGTAATTACAGATTCATCTTTCTTAATTCATACTAATCTCTTATTGTTCTTACTACTAATTTGACATAAACTTTCTTAATTCACATGAATTTTTTTCTTTATTGTCATAACTACCCTGATACAATTGTTACATTGAGTATTGCATTAACTCGAATTCATTATTTTATGATTCCTATTATCACTCAACCATCATTTAAAAGATACAGGTTTTCATAAACAGTTATTTGCGTGAAATACTTTGGAATCCGTTAGCCAAGTACCATCAGTAATAACCTACTGTAGCAGATAACATACCAACTTCTAACTAAGGTGGATAGGTCACACATTGGGGAAACGACCAAACTAAGTCAAATGGAACGGACTAATTTATAATCCTCAAGGCCGAAGGAAAAGAGGAAGATCAAAGAACACAATAAGGCAGGAATTAATGGCAGACATAAGAATGGATAACACTTTGGAACAAGCGGAAAGAAGAGCTCAGAAGAGGCTTAGATGTAAAACCATAGTCGGCGACCTATGTCCCACTAGGGGTAGCAAACTAGTGGATGAATAATCACCCAACATAACATTTCTCACTATATTCACTATGGTTTATTAATTTTATTATTTAATGTAACTCGTCAACTTATAAAAATTTTATCCAATGTATTTTAAATGACGTTTCGTCTTCCTAAGGGTCCATCCTCAAGAAATCAACCGACCGTAAAGTAGACAAATTGTTTGGCTATATTATGGTCACTGTCTAGTATATACATGCTATTATAAGTTCTCTAAAATATTAAAATATCTTCAATGTAAGAAATTAATGCATCTCTAGTGACATTTTTTGTTTTCTACAGGTTTCAACTGATATTTTTCTGATACAACATCAGGACCTTTACATTTCACGGCCAATGTTTAACTTTTAGACTATTATACAATTATTTAGTGATCAATATCTCCAAAATTTTAGTTTATTTAAAATAAGTTAGGAGTATTAACTGTTTATTGTCTTCTAAGTGATCTAAAGGCTAAATGTTCACCGAGAAACCTAAAAGTCCAGGGTCTGATTTCCATTAGAAAAATGGGTATGCATTATTGAGAATCTCCAAACTAGGACATGATACCAGTCCTTACCTTAATGAATTACCACGATAGCCAAAATCATCGTCACTTATTTGCTGAAAACGTAAAGATTTAGAGAACAATATGCAGTGATACTGACCAGCTCGATCTTCAATCTGACTTGGACAAATCGGTTCAATGATCTGAAGTTGGGGAGCTAGAGATTTATTGCTGTAGGAGTGCGCTGATGCACATCGGCCACCCTAATGGCCAGCAATATGCCCTAAATAATGTACAACTTCTACTAGTAGAAGAATTTGAAGGACATACGAATAACTGTAAATCATGACTTGAAAACCATTGCATACTACTACACAGTAGCAGCTAAAGTGCTTCGAGTATTATGGTCACTTTGTAAAGCATCTAAATGTTTTGATTAATATGTTCTGGATTTTACATTCCACGTACCTGAAACCTCATTTTGAATTACTATCCAAGGAGATGCGGATCTTTTCTACCATTTCAAGCGGCAAGTCCAGATCTTATTAAAGACGTTAACACGCCTGATCAGTTTCAACGAGTAGGTGCTAAGATACTAACAGACATTTCAAACCTCATAAGATATGCGTGTAAAACTCTTGAATATTTCTACCCTTATCTCCTCGTAGAACATAAGGTAACCTATGTTATATCAGGGGATTCAAGAAAGGCGACTAACTTTCCGAATTATTTTTCAGAAGACTATCCCATTTATTGTCAGTATATGTAGATGAGTTATTGTCATGTTCTCATTACTCTAACCTCCCATTTGAATAATAAACTATTATCATATCTTTTGTTATTCAGGAACTGTAATCAATTAATTATGCATCTGTTCTCCTCCGGAAGTCCTTAGTCATTATTGTTTCGTTTTGTATAAATGTTATTCTTCATATTGGTACTCTGTATCGCCAGGCTTTGTTTGTGTATAAATGGATGAGTGAAGTAACATTTGCACTATCTAGGTGATTGGTTTGGTTATCTTGTGTTTTTCATCCCAGTTTGGTGACTAGTAGTCACGGGAGTAGATGTTTGAGTGCACTGATTGGTGATATCAGCTCCATCAGTAAACTCTGTCAAGAAGAAGCTGAATCTACACTTTTAAAGAAACCGCTGCAAGGATTAATACAGGTCACCAGACCTACTATACTTATTCCGGTAGATTAATGATTCTTGATTTACAATAATTGTTTAACTCTTAGATCCTATAGTAATATTAAATTCTTCCATGATAAATCAGATAGATTATCTAATTTCGGATTCATCAGTTTGATTTATATATTTATTTGTGTGTCAGTATATCGTATTGGCATGTGTGTGTATGTGTATAGGCATCTAAATTGAATAATAATAATTGCAGACAGACACACACATATGTTCACATAGACAGACATATGTATAATATTCATTCATAACTACAGTAATCGATACATTGAAAAAAAAAAGCAAACAAAAAAAAACAATGTATTGATTAATTTTGATTCATTTTTCATTCTAATTTCAAATTAATTAGATTCAATGCATAAATGACCTCCGATTAAATGATATGAAGTGTATCATTGAATAATAATGAAATTTTTTATTGTTTATCACAGAATAGATCTAAATGGAGTATCATCGAAATCGATGACATATTGAACAGTTGTTTTGTTCTAGTGTAAATCTCCACAGTAATAACTATACTCGATTTCATTAAGTAATATCATTCTCAATTTCGATAAACCATTACAACTTAACGATACTGATGAAATTCAATTATTAATTTCTATGTAAATGTAACTTTACTAATAAGAAAAAAGTATGTAACATGAAGAGAAAAACAGTTACATCTAATTAAAATGTAAATCAATAATTCAAAAAAAAGGTTCAGTTATTTATAACATTCTTGAATGTTGACTTATTGGTTTAACTTTTAAGTATTCACTATGATACCTAAATTGTTTTCAGCTTCGGTAATTGTTTACCTTATGGATGAGTACTACTGAGGAGTTCTATACTAGAATGAAATCGTTGTCCAATTCGTCGCAGTTTTCAATTGTTGTCTAACCTGAAAGGTTAATCAATTCAACAACAATCTCTATGAGATCTTAGTTATGAAAAATATATTTATTGTACGATTTTATTTATAGAGTTTTTTTGTATAGTTAGAATGAGTTCTGTAATTTCCGATTATTGATATACTAAACAATAAACTAATCAATATCTATTAACATGTATTAAATCATGCATCGAATTGTTTAAATATTGTCATATAAGTTACAAGTTTTTATACATTTAGATACAGACCAGTAGTCGAATTAAACATTCCATTATTAATGTTTACACTGTAACCGAAACCAAATACTTTTCATGTTGAACACTAACATGTTATCTACTGAGTTAATAAGTATATGATTTAAGTCTAAATTTAAAATAAGGTACCTTCAATATATGATGACATCATAATGAATAAGGCATTAGTATAGGAAATGAAAGGTAATAAGTTTCTGTTTAAATGTAGATAGACAATAAGACCATTGGATGCAAGTAAATCTAGCGATAACTATGGTTTAGATTTCACTGTATATCAAATTTACTAAAAGATATAATAAATGTTGGAATAGTTGGTAGATGACATTAACAACCTGGAAGTCAATATTTCTTACTATTGTTAATATTGTATATCAGTAGTAGGTTTCAATAGAAACTGAGAGCGAGAAATTCATTATCTACACTGTCAATTTACATTTGTAAACTGTCATAAAAAGAAAATAACCTGTTATATAATAAACAAACAAATCGAATAAACATTTTTATTACTTAAGAAGTCATCTTCAACTTTACTGAATGTATGAATAATCGGTGGCCTGAATAAACATCTTAATCAACTATTTTCCAACTGAACAAGTAATTTGAATAACACAAGAAGAACAAGATTTGCAGAATAGAATGAATGTATCAGTTTATTTTGAGGCTTCTTATCAACTACAAGTAACTTAGAATTACAACGAGTTACAAATGAATTAAGTATTTAATATACTCTATCTGTTGAGGTCCTCACAAGTGCAATCTCCTAATACCTTTTTTAACAGTGGACATAAATGTTCACAGAAGCATTCAAAATTGTACACCAACAGGCAATTACCATTATTACTACATTTTACAAAAGCAACTTGCTATTGGAAGTTCTAAACTTAACCTCTATATATAGAAAGATAACGTGATTAGGCTTTCATTACTGTGGTGAGTATAAGCAACTTTCTCTTAAGCAGTTGCTCAAATATTTACAAGCCAAAATGACCTTCGTTCAAAATCCATCTAATAATTATGCAAACATCCATTTCGATCTTTTTTTTACTTTCATATAATACTTTCTTTCCCTTACTTTTTCAACGATTACTTTATCCTCCTACTCCTCCTTTCCATTCTGAAATTCGTAGTATATAAATACTCGTTAAATTTAAGTACAATTATTAGTACTTCATTGTATCTTCTTCTTGTAACAGGATTTCTATTTTCGTTTAGAACACTCATCCTTAAAAACTCCATCAAATAAAGTATGTCATACATTGAATCTTATATAACTCCTTTTAATGTCAGGCTGTTTGCAGTTGATAAAAAGCCTCAAAATAAATAAACACATTCATTTCTGTAAATCTTATTCTTCTTGCATTATTCCAATTTTTAAAGGGATCTGGTTGTACAAATACTTCATGGAAGTAACAATTTAATTTTGTTTAAAGTGAAAAATTATGTATATTTGAACTTTTTCTTACAAAATAGTTCAATGTTAAATAATGAGAAACTTAAGTAGAAAAAACTTTAATTCATAATATGAAGTCTTTGTTGTCAACTATCTTTTTTAAAAAAAAAAGAAAAAGTAGATGAATACATTGAAATTTATGATTAATGGAAGAAAAGTTGTAATAAATAAATTGATAGAAGACTTTCATGAATAAAGATTAATTACATTCAATGAATTTTATTCAGATTCTCTCAGAAACCAATTCAATTACTGTTGATGAGACTTTCAAAAGGTCTGTGGTGGTCAGTTCATTTAAAAACAATAGTAATGACTCAAATATTCGGCATTGGAATCAATATTTGAGGCACATTGAAGATACTTTTGAATTACTATTCGATGAGTTCAAAATATTTTTCTATTACTCTTCATCCTTTTTATTAAACAGAATCGTATAATTTACATACTGCACGTTGGAAGAAATTATTCAGACAGACTATCTATTTCTGGATAATTCGTACTTAAAATAAGGTGTAAAAAGAAGAGAAATGTACTTAATTAGTCAGCACTACTTTTTTGTAGATATTCTAAATGGTGTTCTGACTAAAATTTGATTATCGGTTAACAGTGAAATCCATGACCCACATAACAACAAAGAAACATAATAGATTTAATTTACAATGCTGAAGAACAGTTGCATACTGGTTTGAAGAAAAGTTAATTTATCCTTGTGAACTGATTGCCATTAGTCAATATTTAATGATGTGTGTCTAACACCTGAGTAATTCAACAGTGCTTCACCCTAACTAGGTTCCATTAACTAGATACATGGGATTCCTATTGTAGATATCCACACAAAGACTTGAGCATAATGCCTTTAACCGAGAAGAATAATGCGTTATTCGCTAAGGTATTGGATTCCAACAGTTATTGGTGTAAAAGAGTGGGGAAGTATCATTAATGATTTGTAACTTCGCAACCAATCAATTAATTCCATCAATTACTGCCTGTTATCCTAAGTGGAGCATAAGACTGCCGACCAACATTCGGCCAACCAACTCTGTCCTCAAATCTAATTCCCACTACTTTCAATGTGCTGTTCATTCTCTTCATGTTTATCTTCCATTCCCCTAATTAATGTGTCCTTTAGTCTTCCTCATTTCCTTCGGCCTTGATGATTCCAAGTTATCGCTTGTCTTATGATACAATTTAGTGATTTCCTCAATGTGTATTCCCAGTCACCTTCAGTGTCGTTTCCTAATTTCTTCCTCAGCTGGATTTCGGTCGGTTTGTTCTCTGTCACATAAACTTTACTTTTCAGCAATTACTAAACACTGAATCCAAATCTATTGATTTATATTTTTAATATCAGTGTTATACATTATTCCAACTTTGTCATTGCCATCGACAGGTAAGTGTCACACCCAACATAGTTGAACGGCACTGATTCTATCTTTTCTATGAAGCTTTGGAATTAAGTTTCTCAAGTTAGTTTTGATCATAGTGATTATGAAGATTGATAAATATAAGTTGGATTAGTGTGAAGACTTGATGTAGAGTTCGACCATGTGTGAATTATTTCATGACGAATAAAAAAAAAGAAGTCTGATGAAGGATGCACATTTTTAAATATAACTACAGTCTGAAAAAAAAAGGCTTATTATTGTCCCGTCGGGTTATTTTCTGTGAATTAAATTCTCTTTATTGATTGATTACTATGTAGCAACCAATATCACGCTTGTCTGTTCCTGTTTTAATGCCAGTGGAATTCTACTGAACGAGCTAGCAATATGTTCACTAGTCTACGTGACTCTAAATCACAAATACTTTTTTGCTTACGTTCACTTTAAGGTAGTCGCTTCGAAACGCTGGTTGATCAAGATTTCATGCTAGTAATCGTTTATCGAGATGGCTAATTTTGAAACAAAAACGTGCAGTATATTTGTCTGTGGTTGGACATTTCAGTACAATTCAGTAGTGCTTAATCTAAACCCCTCCACCAGGGACCGAACATTTGATAAAAAGGCCTTACTCATAATATTCACTTCATTGACTTATCAAACGCTTGTTTGCACTTTGAACTCCAGTCAGTATACAACGATGACCGATCATCATTCACTGAATGACGTTAGTAATATTTTTTACTCTCCGGGCATTGCTAAATTTCAATGATTAGGATTTTTTATCAGAATCCAAGAGAATTACTCATCAAAGTTAGTCATTATTATTCACACTGTTGTCAAACTTATCACCAAAAACGAAATAATGAGAATGCAAATTTACTGCTTCTTTTTATTAATAATTCAGAGACGCATCCACTGTCCCTTTTTGTCTTCGTGATGTGTTATATTACTGATATTGTGAGTGTTTTGAGCAGGTTCAAAAATTTCCCGTTTACTAATCACAACCAACACTAGCTATCCTACAATTTTATTACTTTAAAGCATTTGTAATGGTTTATATTTCCTCAGTTTTTTGTATTAAGTACTGGAGTTAATTATTTTCAATTAACATATATACCTGTTAGGCAGATTGCCTCGACAGTGCCATTAAATCTTAAGCTTTTAGTATATTCGTGTAATGTCTAACTATGAAATACTTAAGGACAGCTTTATCTTCTTCTTAAGTCGTATTTTATATATTTCACCATCTTACTTTTGATGTTTTTACTGTTATTCGAACCTAACGCTTATCGCTTCAAGCGTCAATACTACCTTTACTAAGCCACTGAAATGCATGTCATTCATTCAACCGGTAGGTATAATCCAACTTTACAACTTTATAATTATTTGGTAAGTATAATAGATACTTTTATCCCTAATGATTCAATCAATTCTCAACTATAATCGTATATCAACAATCTATGCTGTAATAATAAATATAATTTACCCATTGGTAAAGTATATTACAATTTTCACTTAGATTATTATTTTAGACTATTTACAATTATCACGTGATGTAAATTCTCTGCTTGTTTTACTGCCATATTTAGCTTTTTTTAAAATGTAGAAGATTATTTTCACTTAACTCTATAATAAAGCAACAAATTTATACAGGATTACATAATTGAATATTGTAGGTTTATTTATGGATAATATAGTATACCCAGCTTCGGTTTATATATACATATATATATATATATATATATATATATATATATACGCAGTGACGGAGAGGGGACGAATAAAACTACTAAAGATGAGATAAAAGTCATATTAATGACTGGTTAACGGGCCACTTAGGGGTTACTAGTCAAATGAAGAACATAATTTGATGTTGAAGAGAACTAAGGTACCTAAATGTTTCTGTACTAGTGATATATATATATATATATATATATATATATATATATATAATAGGATCATTTGAATTGGATGTATAATTTGCATTAGGTCTCATATGGCCTACTTTACAGTTTTTAATCAAAGCTCAATCCATTCTCATTTACCTAGTTTTGACGTAAAATCACAGCAGAAAAAAGCAAAAAGATTTTAAAATGCGTACGATCAGTGTCATAAAGTTATTTCGTGGTCTTAAATGGAAGTCATACAAAAAATGCCTGAAATCATTTAATTTGTGCTACCCCGCAGACACATACACACCGAAATATAAATGACTATATAATGATGTATAACATCTTAATTACTTCTAAGTTTCCACCAAAGCACTTATTTAAGTTCGATTTTGTCACTAACTTTAAAGTGAATACTAAGATATTAATATTGTAGCATAGGACTTTGGAATGAGGGTACAGATTTTTATGTCTACGAATAGTTAAGTTTTTGAATTCTTTACGTGTCGAAAAGGTCTTAATAAATTCTTTGAAGTTTTTCATAAAGAAACTTATTATATCCTAAAGAACTCATCAGTTTCTTTTATTTTCTTATTAATATGCCTTTTATTTCAATTTTTTATATTCCTAAGATTTTGTATACTGGGATCAATGATTCTTTGGTGCCAGACAATAAGTTTTCATGTTTACCGTCAACAATCATGTGAGGTTAAATGTTAACCACCTTCCATTTCATTTCTATGCATATCTTTTTAATTTACCCTGGAAAATATGTCTTTGAACTAATGGTTTCATTAAACTTAGTAAAGATGATAATCAGCTAATATGTGCTAAAACAAATCAATATTATTGACACAAATGGACACTCATTGATATATTTTAATAGATCTATATTCTTGTTAAATAATCAATGTAAATTATTTATAGAAACAAAAGTACAATCAATGAATTTCTTCTTTGTGCACATATATTACAATTAATCAATCTGTATAGAAATCAATATTTATTTAGACTGTTTTGCCTCAGACTATTAAACTGGGTGTTTGGAGATCATATTTGCTATACAGAAGTAGTACCCTCAATACTTTAGGTACACCTTGTTGACAAGTACCTACTAATACACCACACAGAGTTAGGCCTTATTGTCTACCAACCCTTCCCCCCCCCCGCCCACATACCACCATAAATAAGGAATTTTATTTATTGATTACCAACAAGTAGAATAGTTCTATTTCATTTACATCTAATAAAAACTGGACACCTTAATGAGAACCTATGATCTACATCACTCATTACTATAAGACTAAAATGACATTTAAATTCCTAACGAGATATGACACAATAACAATTGAAATGTCATTTGTAAGGTTGACTATTTATTATACAGTTTTAAGTTTACCCAGAAAAGGTCATAATTATTACTAATTGGCCTAATTTATTCTGACTGATAATAATAACAATAATATATTCTGAAATTATTTACAGAATACACACCAATTTACAAATGTGTTCATGTTTGTTAAATTGATTAGAGCGCATTATTCGTAAATATGTAGTTCAATCAATGCATCAATTGAATATTTAATACAAAGTTGTCAAACACTACAAAAGATAAGATGTTATTAAAATGCATAATCATAGGTGATGGTGTAATTGTTGCATAATTATTGCTATACGAAATATTTTTTTGGTACGTAATTTGTCATAAAGTTAATATTCACATAATGAGCTTCAGTGAGAGTGAACGATGTCTCATAGGATGCATTATGTTTCATTAGCATTTAAAGAATACTATACTGATTAATCACTGAGTAATAGCCATCTTTTGTCTAGTCCTTCATAATGTTAATCTAATTCTATCAATCAAATTACAATATAGACATTATTCCAAATGTTAAAATATTGTAGGCACTATTAGTTTAAGGTAGCTGATAGTCAAAAAACCTGAGCCACTAAAAGCATCAATTGGCCCTATAATGTAGATACTGTTTATTGACAATCTTCGAATAAAATGAAATCCTGTATCTAAACAAGTCTTCAGCCAATTGAAACAAACCACCTATTACCTTAAAAAAGCAAAATAATCAACAGTATAATATCATTGTTAATTGTTATATATATATATATATATATATATATATATATATATATATATATATATATATATATATATAGTATCTAACTGCTTGGTGAGTTTTCATTACAAAATGTAAAGAATTTAAAATTACAAATAAATGAACTTTGAGCAACTTTAACAACATACAGTTAGAAAAAGAAAACTGATTAAAACAACTGGGAGAAATCGAGATTTAACAGTACAACTAAATTTGTCAAAAAAAATTGCATCCGCTTTTTAGTAAGGTCATAAAAACTGTAATTTAGCATAAAACAATGTTATCTCATTCATGGTATTAAAAAAGACAAGGTAATAAGTTTCGTTTATTTGTATTCAAATTCTTTAAAACATCTTTGTAAGTACTCATAAGTCGATATCTTTTTTTACATCGTGTCATTAGCATTTATTCAGTCAGTGAATCGGCTAGAGATGGAACAAATTTGATAGTATCATTAACATAGTAGGTTGGCTTGCATCTTATCCTACTTTTAAACTTTCAGTTTTTATTATGCACATAGAAGGGTTTGATTTACTTGGAAGGATCAACGCTTTTCAATTATGTATCTTTATAAACAGCCTCTAGTATTTCATAAATTTTCTTAAAGTTTAGTGGTGTCTTTAATTAACATTACTGGCAGATCTCTTCACTTACTGAATTGTTGTTTAACTTTCTCCTAATGCATATCATATGAACCGGTTTTGTAATGGGATCGATCAATCACTATTTAGATCGAAATACAGAAATATATGTGAATTGGTTTGCTTGAGGATATTTACCACCTACAGCATCATCAAAATCATGTAACCTTAAGTAAAGACGGTATGTAGTTTAACAGGTGGAATATAGGAATCTCGTTTCGCCCTATTTTAGAGTCACCAGATAGATGTATATGCTATATATCGGTGTGCTGATGTTTACAAAATGGGGTTTAGACTGATAACCTTTCACTTTAAAAAAGTTAATTTATTATCCACTGAGCTATAAATTAGTTTAAGGAGTGTGAAGGAGGTAACTGTAATGGTTTGTAGTTTCCTGTCGACTAATATTTAGGACTGTAATTAGATTCAATAAAATACAAATAACACCGGATAAACAACATTATTAGAAACAAATTAATTTATTATGTTTCCAGGCATCTTATCAACTGCAAAAGAAAGCTTAAATTCATAACAATATACTTAGAATTTCGGACTTTTGACAAACTTTATCCAGTAAGAATGAGATGCATGTTTGAAACGGAAATAAAAATTAATCAGTCAAGAAGAGCAAGACCCAAGAAAACATTAGTTCGGGAATTAGAGACAGATATGAAGAGAATGAACAGCGCTTAGGAAGAACTGGAAATGAAAACCTAGGACAGAGTTTGTTGTAGAGTGCTGGTTGGTGGCCTATGTTTCACGTGGGATAACAATCATCAATGCTGTTGACTAGCACTCTACAACCAACTCTGTCCTGGGCTTCCGTTTCTAGCTCTTCCCAAGTGCACTTCATACTCTTCATATCTGTCTTTAATTCCCAAAGGAATGTGTTCTTGGATCTTTCTCTTCACCTTTGGTCTCCAGGATTTTAAGTTAGTGCTTGACTTGTGACACAGTTTGGTGATTTCCTCAGTGTGTATCCCATCCACCTCCAGCGTCATTTCCTAATTTCTTTCTCGGCTGGATTTCGATTGACTAGTTCTCTGCCATTGACTGAAGTTGTTTTGATGGTATCTGGTCAACGGATCCGAAGTATCTTATTCAGATAGCTGTTTATAAATACTTATATCTTTTGAATGATGCATTTCATAGTTCTCGAAGTTTCAGCTCCACACAATAGAACAATAAGCTAAATAAAATACAAGATATGGTATTAAGCATAGTTAAGATGAAACTATGAAAAATAAAATTATATATGTAGTGCTGAGGGTGGAAGCTGTAGCTTTCAATAAGCATTAAAGAAAACTCCGAGAGATTGTATAACTGTTAAAAAAATTTGTATGATTACTTGATTAAATAATACAAATAGAGGGAAAGTTAGTTCCATCTGTAAGCATTACTGAGATAACATAAGTAAAGAAAAATCATATACAGTATGGCACTGTAAAGTTAATCAAACTTTCCTTATGAACGCACATAGTCACATCGGAGACATATGCTTTGTGATTGTTAGTTAACTAGTTTGAGTGTTTCAGAAATGCCTACTTAATGTCCACTGTCAAAAAGATTCCTGGTGACTGTATTTTATGAAATGTTTAATGTCTTTTAGGTAAGAACTTCTAAAGATATGTTCAAAATATTCAGTAAATGACATTTACTTTATCCATTCTGTATATTGGGTACCACAGGTAAATGTAAATTTGTAAACAGAATTTGAAGTGATAACAAATGAGTATTGATCCAACTGTGAACGGTGCATTTAATGGTCTTGTCATGATACTTTTATCAACTACTCCTTTTTATTGATCATCTATTTGAAGCTGTTTTCAGTTAAAGCAATGCCTTGAAATAAAAAGGAATTCATTCTATTCTTCAAATTTTGTTTATCTCGTGTTATTCAAATTTATAAAAACGAATAAGTTATATGAAGTAAATGATTTATTAATTTAAGTTATGACTATGGAACATTGTTATGTATCAAGTAGACGATAACAGAAGTTATTTTGTGATGATCGGTATTTAATTTGTTGTTTGTATTCCCTATAGATTGATCTCGGATGAATACCACCAAAAACCAGGGAATACTAGGTTTTAATTTCTTAGTCGAATTGAGAATTAGCCTAATTGAGCTGTCCCATAATAGGACGGAACATATATAATGTTTCCTCTGGTTTTCAATGGTATCCAAATAAGATTAGTCAGTGATAAATACTAGAAACATATTAAATAATAGATAGTAAAATTAAGTGATATATATATTTGCAATAATCCAATTAATAGAAATTGGGATTTCTGACGTTTCGTAACTTCATTTACGCCAATTCTTCAGAATCACTTATAGCACTAAACAATATTTTATGATAATAAATGCAGATTTAGAATTCTATCTGTCACTATCACCTTAAAGAACTAGTATTCTTACTGTTAGCTAAACAGATTGACTTATTTATTAGGTACAGATTCGGTATACTTGAATTATTTGGACATATCATTTGCATTGTACACATACTATTATAATATTTATTTTAATTAGAACATAAAATAAAGTATATAAAGCAATACTACCCACATAAATCTATCGATTTATTGATTTGTTGATCTGAAATACGAATAAAATTAAACTGACTATTGAAAACCATGATAATAATGACAAAAATCAATGTTTATTTAAATAAATCAATTACGAAGAACTTAAAAGAAAAACATGAAAAAAAAATTTACTTTATAGATTGTCTCCAGCTGATACTTACAACCTAGCAACTAATATGAAAATTTTAGAAAGAAAAAACGTAATTTTAGAATGCATGGAAACAAGAGTTTTTCTAGTAAATGAAAATAATTGTTAAAAATCATATCAGTATTTTTCATAATAAAAACAATTAAATCATTATAACAACATGGATAAATCACAAAAAACCTACATAAGAATGAAGATAAATTGATAATTAAAAGTGTGAGAAGAGTAGAGAAGATTTGTATCTTAGGAAGATAGTTTTGATTATACTGAATTCTATGAGTTGAATGGTTTGATTGTGGAGCTTTCGTTGTCATTCTGTAAGATAAAACAAGCTGTTAGTCACTTGCGGAAAAAATTCATAGTTTACTTCTGTCTGAAGGTTGTACAGATAAAGTTGTGCAGGATAATGATAAAAGTTCCTTAATTAAACCATCCAGCTTAGAGAGTGCAGTATACTTAAAAAGGTATGAAATAAGATGATGAAAACTTAAATGTTTTAAACTAAAGTTACTAGGGTAATACTAGATTGATAACTATCTCATTGATTACATGCGCTTAATTACATCCTTTTCATCACAATGTCTTTGATAAAACGTATTACATTTGAAACCTTTGTAAATAGGTTATTTCTGAAGTTTTTAAGATAACAATAATCCACTACCGTGTGAATAGAGGCCGACCCACTGAAAAATTATCGGTTCACTCAAGATTGCAAATACGTTATGTTATCGAGTGTTAACTTTCACGAAGCGAAGGTCTAGTTTCGCCTACCTACAACCAACTTAGAATCATTAATATAGCGTCCGCCATTTAGAGTTGCTGGAACCATTAGCAACATAACAACCTGACCTATAGAATCGGATTAACACTAAACAAGACCAAAAAATATGATAGTGTTTATTATCCAGCGGTCATATAGTGCAATAGTTTATTTGATACATTAACAAAATACAGACGTTTTTATGGTTTGTAAACATAAACTAAAGTGAGTTCACTAGACGTAAATAAATTCATATTTTTCCATCTGCTACATTTTATTTCTTTTTTTTAATTAAAGTTTACGAGTCATAGAACTGTATAAATCTATTGTATAAATCATATTTTGTTGTTTGTATTCATCTCAGATTGAACTCCGTTGAGTATCAGTAAAAACTACTGAGTATAATATAACTATTTCGTTGTAGTATGGAACTTCTCAGAAGTATGCACCATCGATTAAACCATGGAACCAAACTCAAGGCTTTCATGTCTCGCAATTAAAGTTTAATAGTAAGCACCACCAGATTAGTGTTCAATGGTAGAAGTACCATTATTCAGTTTGTAAAGAAGAGAAGCGATCAGTCAGTGATTACCATTACTTTTACTCCCAACATGTTTAAAATAAATACCAATCTCTAAAAATCCACTCCAACTCGAATAAATTATGTTGATCATTGAAAAAATCAATAAAATCAATGTAACCGATTTTTGTACCTGATTCTTTTGATAATAAATAGTCAGTTAGTTAATCAATAGTGAAACATGTTTATATATAAATGAAAATGTATTATTTATTGATAGATAAGTTTTTTATTAAAATGAAATAAAGAAATTCATTGAATTCATTAAAATCAAAGGATACAGTATAAAGTCCACTATTATGTTTTTTACACTAAATCAATAAGATCATAGAACATTCAATGATAATGATAATTATTATTGGTGTTTTAGGAGAATGTTGACTTTTTACGTTACATCATGGACTTAACGTAATTCACCAACGATGTAAATCTACGAAGTATTGAAAGATGTATTGCACTTATATGAGAATGCAACAGATTAATTCATAGAATTTCAAACTTCTTGATAAGTGTTCCTACTTTAGACTAGATAAGAGAGTATCCAAGAGTTTATTTTATGCGATCTCATCAAATGCTATCAATTAATAACCGTCTGAACTCTTCTCAAAATGTACTAATTTTTTTAATGCTAGTCAAATTATTTTAATGAAGTTTCAATGTGACCATTAGTCCTAAGTAACACAATCCCATTTGCACTTAGTTTTGATATAAAAGTTACTTGATATAGGTTTCGTTTCAATTGGTTAACAGCCTGGAAAAATGAGGGTTGTGTATCAGGTAACTTCGTATTTTGATATTCATAGTCAGTTAAACTAGCATGAACTTTGAAATGAACACTATGAATAGTCACAACTCACTGATGAATCAGTGTAAAGGTTTATTTTTACAAAATATCATTCATAATTTAAGTAGTTCAGTAGTTAAGTCTCAGATTATGGAACTATGTGATTTGCGTTTTGGTTCAAAAATGAACATCATTTCTCTGAAGATTCTATGTACGCCATACTTAAGAGCACTAACTAGCAAAAGCCGAAATATTTTGAATACTACCTCTAACTACCTAACAATGGAATTATAGATAGGACAGCTATATTACCATAAATAAGAAAAATGTTGACGAATTTTAAAATGTATGTAGATTTATTATCATAAAATAAGGTTTTGATAACACTAGCTGAATTATACGTCGAAGAGACTACGAAGGCTATATTTGCCAAATTGTTTAGTTATTAAAATGTGCATAGTTGTCTCATTGTCAATTTTTGATCTTATCGAAAACATATTACTAAAAAATGAACTGATTTGCAATAATCTGCCTATTTAAATCTTAACTAAGTTTTATATAAAATGCTCATCCCTGACTACTTGTTTTAAATTTTATACGATCCTTCTTAAAACTGTTAAATAAACTTGGTATTTTGGTAAGCTTGTAAATGTGCACAACCACTGAGGAGCCCTGTACAATGACGAAACATTAGTTTATAATTTTTTTTGTCCTCAGTGTTTGTGAAGTCAAAGTCAGACCAATATATAACACGTTATATTCAACAGCCTCTACAATATCTCTTATTATCAGTTTAAATGAAGTGATGTATTTTGTGGAGGTCGGTATTAAGTTTTAGTAAATTGAATTCGTCACAGATAGATCTCGGTAGGTTAACATTAAAAACCGGGGAGAGCTGGGCAGTTGTTTCGTCCTAGAATGGTGTTTGTCTGTGGTAACAATGGATGATCATCGCATTATGTCGCAAATTAATTGAAGCGGGAACTCTACTATTGTTGCGTTCGCCAACCTGATCCCTCTGGGAAGGAATCTAGGGCGCACACTGCTAACGAGTCCAAAGCTAGAACGAAACAATTGTCTATTGTTCCTTGGTTTTCAATGGTACCCCACTAACACCAGTATTTAACAAATTCAATCAACTAAAAATATCAGTTTTGTTAGTTTATTTATGTAAATGTGTATAATTTTGCTCAGTTCGAGCTCAATTTTCATCACAAATCGATAACAGTTTGCAATGAAAGTTCGTCTTCTTTTTAGATGACTGTTCATTCATAACATCATCATTTAAGTAATATCTATTGTTTTTAATGAAAAACAAATAAATTTACATAGTTATCTAAATTATAAGACAATACAGTTCAAAGTGTATCTAGGCCATGACCACATTTTGATAAATAGAATGTGGTAAAGTCACATATTCATGTAAATGTGATCACACATTAATTGAATGTATTCAAATTAATTTTTTGATGTTATATTAGTTTGTTATCATAAAATACTAAATGAAATTACATAACTTTAACAAAGTATAATTAGTAATCGTTTGTAATATCACTGGCTTATATTTAAGTTTGGGACTGATCAATCTCTGTTACTGTATGTATATTCTGACAGTAAATGTCTCCATCTGAATAATTTTATCACACTTAGTACATAGTAAATAATGAGCAGTGGAATCTATGACTTATTGTTTCGTTCTTTTTATTACTCATCAGTTGCGTGCAGTGTCTACATCTAATTAATGATATTCCTACATTAAAATTCGAATCTGATATGTTTTACTTTAAGTCATTTAAATTTTATCCATTGTGATTCAGATTTCAGATATCGCACTTTTACAATCAGTGATTATTACGAAAAATATTAGGGTCGATTCTCAGTATAAAAATCAACAGTGAGATTCATTTAAATTTAACTAACAAGTCACTAAAAGGATTCCATTGCAAGCCAAATGCCAACTGTAACAAGGCATAGTACACAGTACAAAAAACAGTACTAGCAAACGTTTGTATTATCTCATTGTTGTATTCAAGACTAACTTTCGACTAATCTTTGTATGTATTCATGTGCAGCCTTAATGAATTGTCTTAAAAAAAAGCTTTCATTACACGTTTTAGGTATATTTTGATTAAAAGATAACAGTGAAATGTAAGATCAGAGTGTCATCTTCTTCAAAACTTATTATCCAGATTCTACTACTGGTATCTACAATGCATAAACTCTAAAACTTGTTATAAAACAGAAATACTTAATCGTAATCTAAATAGGAATCATTTTGTGAGATTCAAACTCTATTCACCTTGTTTCATAATCTGAGACGTTACAATGGAGTGCAAAATAACTCCTTTAAGACTGGATTAGTTAAATTTCTCTTAATGAATTAAGCTTTTTCCTGCCGAATCATATTCTTCACGCCCAGTCTATTTTATTATCGTTTCTACTTCTTTAGCATTCATTCTAAGATATTCATCTCGTTGTGCTGACATAGTTAAAGTTGGTAAATTAAATAGATGCTGTCGAATTCTACACAACTCATGATTAAGTGACCGAGTTGTTCAATTTGAAATTAATTTCATAGAAGTAAGGGCATAAATAAAGATTTAAAACAAACGTCATCGATTCTAATGACGATATATATACAACCTATCTGTCTACCTGCATTCCTTACCTAGATACATGTAAAACCTATTAAGCCATACATATCAGGGAATTATAGGAATTCAAAAACTATTCAATAATCGAGTATAAAATGTGATTGTGTTTTTGACTAGTTTATATGCAAGTAAATTGTTTTATAGGTAGGGTGATGGCACAAAAATTAATATTTTAACGCAATATATATTCTATTATAGTAGATAAAGATCCTTATCGTTGTAAACATTTTTAGTGTCATGACGACTACAATTCTCTGTCACTGTTCCTATTTTCACCATCCAATAGAAATAATACAACTGTAGTATGTTCTTTTTGATGTAATGATAATGGAAAAACTGAGGAAGGGATAAATCTTTTTTGAGGGAACGGGTTGATTTACCACTAAGTATGCATACATATATAAGCTTGAAAATATGACCGATTCAATCTGGTATCTATTTAGTTATTCATATGGTTTTATCTAAACATGAATTCACACACACTTGAAAATTTATTTTATAAACAAATGAATATTAGATACAGGGTGGTAACGTGTTACATGAATTATGTGTGGTTATAACCAAATTCGATTACAATAAGGCAATAAATCAACTTATTACACTGTCTTCCGATTAATTACAACCAACGATCTTAATGTCAATAACAGAACAATGTGACGTCATATTGCTTTGTTTAACAGTCCCACTGCAGCTTGACAGGTAAGGTTCATTCAGCACTAGGGATTAGTCAAACATGACATTGCCTACTCGTTATTCACCAAACAGTGTCGACTTCTTAGTTATACATGTAGTTAGTTTCGAGTTAACTAATTCCCTAATTCACGTCTTAAACCTAGATATTTAGCGATGGGCGTTCCAAGGTTCATATCAGTCGATCTACAACTTTTATGATATAGTGAAGTATGTATACCTTAAACCTAGTAAAGAAAAAATCTTAACCAGTTAAGTATGGGTAGACTATAGAGTTGGGGTGAGTGCGATCCAGTAAATTTAATGGAATCACTCACGACTAGTGTAATACTTCTTTTAAGTACTAATTCTTTCATTGAAGTGGCTTCTTTGATTTCATATTTATATGTTTATTGTTGCAGAGTTTTAAAATTTTCTAAGATAGTCGAACGTTTTCTACCTTAAAGTTAACACTTCTTCTTAGATTGGCTTAACCTTTTATCAGTGTTAAGTTACATATGGTGCAAATATAGGCTTTATTTATGAACGCTAAATGTTATAACTGTGGACATTAGAATAATTAACTATATACATAAAAATATGGAATTTGTGTATCTCGTTCAATAAACAATAAACGGTCACAGTATGTCAGCGGAAAGAAAAATTGCAACACACAAAGTGTCCGCTTAGATTTAAAGAATAAACTGATCACTTTCTTGATTCGTTAACAGTGATGCTTATGACTGAACAGTTTATTGAAAACAATGCAATAATATTACAGGGGATATAAGGATTTTACATAGTAAATGGAAAACGGTACTGACCTTGTGCATATGGTTCTCACCATAGATCACGTTTTACTAAATATTTTCATGGTCGAGGTATAATATAGTTGGTTATATTTCACTTAAAATGTACACAATTTATTCCCAAATAAAAACATAACCATCTCTAATTACTATTCTCAAATAAATCGGCTTATAACCCTGATTCTTGTATTAAACCCTAACCTTATAACAAATTCTTAACCCTAGATACTAAAGCTACTCCATATTCCCAAAAAGTATTCCTATTACTAACTAGACATTTTGAATGATAGTGCTGATTTTTATTCATATTGTAAATGCTATTTTTGGTTTGAAGTCGTATTAACACTATTGGACTTAGTACTAATTCTTACTATAAATTCCATGTTTAACCTTACATCGTATGATTCTACACATTTTAAGATAGAATGATATTCTTTTAAACAACAGACATGCCTGATGTTGATACATATTTTCAATTTAAATTCACCGTAACCTTTATACTAATAGGGTATGTATAATTGGTTCTTTTGGCAAATTTGCACTGTCCTTTGTGTCATTTTTGCTCGCTACTGCAATACACTGTAGCCCAAAGGACTTATTCTTGATTTTATTGGAGTAACCAGGTAAATAAAATCTACCTTAAATGATAGTTGCCAACAATATCAATAACGTAGATATTGCTTCACTAGAACTCTAAGAATTATCACTTAAAATTAATCAATTAGGGCATGTGAATGTCATTAGCAGGAAGAGTTTTGTAAAAATTATTGAATTTCAAATTATGTTAACATAAAGGATTTCCTACTGACAAACTGTACAATATGCGAACTAATTGAAACTGTTCACTGTACTTGCGTTTACTTATGAATAGCATGAAAAGAGTTATTCAAGATTTTTATGAGAAATAATGGCTCATCATAATAAGATGCTGCATTATTCATTGAATTTGACATTACAAATAGATTTGAGTTAGGTGGCAGCATTAGCATACATTTGCTGAAAAGGTCTACATTTAAAAGAAACAATTGTTCAATGCTTCATAGTTTTCAGTGGTTATTTAACCCGAATCAACTGGTTATATCAAATAATTTGTGTCATTATAATGAATTACAGTGAAAATAACATGTATCGTATGCATAGATGAATGTCATTTATGTATCACGAATTGATTTTGTTCAAATAATAATAACCTTCTAATTATACTGACATTTTGTAACTGTAACAAATTCAAAACATAAAGATACAATAATACAATGAATTCCTGTTTAAATATCCGCTTAATTTCACTTCAAATGGATGAATCTGTGAGCTGTCATCCATACACGATTTTACAGTGTAGTCTGAAATTTATTACCTTCTCTGGTACACCATATTATCGAAGGAGGCTCCATACTGTTCGCCTGTTTACGTTGTCAAGTGTTTTATTAAAGTCAAGGAGGTTGATGTGATGAGTTTTATTCAATCGATTGTTTAACAATGATCCGCAGTATCACGATTTGATCAGTACACAATCGGTGCTTGTGGAATCCGGCCTGTTACTGTAAACGTTTGGCATCGACGGGATTCCGCATTCGCTTCAACAACATTCTGTTGAAGATTTCTTCTAGAACTGAAAATAGAGTAAGTTTCTTGTAGTTCTCACACCCGTTATGATCTCATGTATTTGGTATCCTGATAATGTATTATTGTTTCCGATCTGTTGGCACTTGTTATTCCACCCGAATTCTCTTGAAGTGAATGTGGAGCATGTTTGCAGTTACTTATGTATGTAACTTCAGTGCCTCGTTAGGTTGGTGGTGTGTTGTCTGATCCCGCTGATTCGCTACTCTTGATTTGTTGGATGACCATGTTGATTTCTCGGATTGTTGGAGGGTCGACATTTATAAGGAGATTGTTAGATGGTGGTTTTGTGACTGGTGGTGTGTTTATTGAGGCTGGTCTATTCAATAGTTTATCGAAGTGCTCTACCCACCTGTTTCTCTGTTGTTGGGTCTCAGTGGTTGGTTTGGTTTGTTTGTTTTTGGTTGGTCGTTCGGGTTGATTGTAGTTTCCAGACAGTTTCTTCGTTGTGTCATATGGGTGTCTCAAGTTTCCTTCTCTTGCAGTTTTTTCCTCTATCTTTTTTAGGATCAATAAAATGTGTTTTTAGATATATTCTAAAGAAAGTTAAAGAATAAACAGCAATTTGAAGGTTTATCCAGGTTAATAACAAAGATAAGGATGAAAATTATTCAAAAAGTGGACTAATTTTGATTATTTTAGTTGATAGGTAAATTTAAAGTTATTAATAACTGTAGATGATAAGATGCTGACAAAATATAAGTTTCTAGTTGATAATATATTAATTACATAGTTACTACTATGAGTAGAATTCTGTTAGTTCATAATTTGTCTATAACAACTCATGCCAGGAATTGGAAGTTTGCATTGCAGAATGTCATAAATACATCAACATTTGTTTTTATGAGCTATCTATGTCGTATATGATACAGACTCTTTTACTGACTAGGAACCTAAAATGTCATCCATAGACAGTGTAGAACAAACAAATTTCATGCATATTTTGTAAGTTATCATCTACAATTACGGTTAAAACAAAGACAGTGTCTCAAGAACAGAAAACAAAAATATCATGGCAGTAATGAAATGAGTTAGTTGAGTTATTTAGTCAGACATTGAAAAAGACGATTTAAAACATAATTATGAATATTAATAATAAATTAATAAAATAACTTAGACATTTAACTGTTGATATTTTGTTAGTAGTACGGTGTCAAAATACTTGATGACATAAAGAAAGATTTTACTTATAAACTGACTTGTTTCTTTGTATGAGACTTATAGCTAATCAAGAACAGAAAGCCTATTATTATTATTATTCACCACACATCTGCAAATTTGTAACTCCTTAAAACACCCGCTTAAATCGTACTACTTATTTAATATCCTCCTTAATAGATTCAATATTATTATTTAAGTTGGATTGTGACTGGCAAGTGGAATCCAGGAAGCGTGTTTTGTCCCATTCGGGACTCGTATGCTGAGTGTACCTGCATCCTAATGTTGATATTTACACTGGGATTCGAATTCAGTCCGTTTCGTGTCTAATACCACCACTAGACTACTGAATCCAGACAGTCACACTTGTGCAATGAACTTATAAGTATTAGGATGAATTTGTATATTTCCATTGATTTGCTTTAGACTGAAGTTGGTCAAACTTTGTCGCTATATGTGCATCATGGATTTCACATGACAGTCACAATCCAACTTAAATAATACTTGTGAATAATCGCTACATTGAGGCAATCCACTCAGGATGCATATATAGTAAAAGAGATTGACCAGCTTCAGTCTACAACAAATCAGTGGGAATATACAAATTCATCCTAATAGATTTAATATTAATTTAGCTTATTAACCGAGAAATTAATGTATATTTAATTCTGAGGAACAGTGATAGTACGTAAGTAGGCTGAAGTTAGTATATTGTACATAATGTTTTTAGTTGTTTTTCTGTTCAATTAGTACTACAATAATCACTGAACACACAGAGAAATGTTCATCTGGTTAAGTTTCATCATGGTTTGTCTTTAAAACTGTCGAGTAAAACATGAGTTGATTGAAGAATCATTTAAACTGAACATCATGATAGACAGAAAAATAATGGAAACTTTACATAGTTATAATTACTATTAATTTTTGCTGGTTGATTAGAAGGAGTTGGTAGGAAAAGTCTTCCTTGGCTTACATTACATACTAGTTGACATTTGTGAGAAAGGAATTCATTGTATTTCGAAAAAAACTTATGCTTTTTAGGCGTTTCAATTGACTGCTGTCATGAGATCCAAGTATAGTTATACTTAGGCTAGCAATCATATAACTACTTGTTTATCGAAAAAATTCTATTATCAGTAGAGGTTAGATAATACTCAGTGATAATTCAATATAATTATTGATTAGTCTGTTAAACAGGGCTATACAGTCCTATTTATAGGATACTCAGTAATAATGTCAACAATCTAATGATAATATCATCATCTTTTGCTATTTACAAATGATTCTCTCCATTAAAGTATTCAATAAATGAATTTATTTTATTTTATATTAATCAACTAGAGATTCGATTGTTTTATTTGCATGTGAACAAACCAGTCAAGCATATCACTTTAATAAAACAGTGTATAAAGCCTTTCGAGTATTTTGAACGGAAAAATTATTTTGTAACCGATTTAATTATTGACTAGTGAACATTAACATTTAAGTGAGTTGGAAATAAGTTTACATTGATGGAAATAACTTAAAGGATTGAACAGGAATTGTGATGTGGTATGCAACTGTTCGTTGTAATAAAAGATGATTAGGCTAAAGAGTATAACTCTTTGGAATTATCTTCGAGTTATTATTGCAAATCATTTGATCGAATATTTCTTATTATTTACTTATTCTACACGTTATCAGCAATATCCTACTAGTTGACTTCAGTCGTTATCACCTAGTGAATAGGGTTAGATAGATTTAGACCAGACTGAAAAATATCAACTCGTTGTTGAATGTCATTAGATCACTTTGTCACATATTATAGTATGTGAATCCCTGATAGTTGAGATTCATTATTAATAATTGTCTTATTCAAAGACAAGATTTATCGGCGAGCAAACACAACCTCGTTAAAATCAGACCCGGAATTGGCAGCCACTGTATTACTTCCAGGCTACTGAGGTCTATATATGTTGCTGAAACTCATCGAGAACAATGAAGGTTGGACCGATAGAACTGGATAAAGAAAATGGAACATCAAAAATTGACTGAAGTTAAGAATGTGAAACACTCATCCACCGATGTGCGTAACTTGTTACATTAGACTAAATCAACCAGTAAATAACAATATATCTGTCATGTTACAGTATGTACATAAACATAGCCAAGTACCAGCAGATACATCATTGGATATAATTTATGTTGAAAACGACTAAATATCGGTACAGTAATGCACCAAAAATATATGCAATAAAAAATAATGGAACAGACGGAAGTACAGAAAAAAATATAAGTGAACGAGAAAGTATCTAATGAGAGACTCTGTTTAGCTAAGAATATAGGCAACAGTGATTTCTTACAGTTCATTTGATTTTTGTAAATGCAATATAAAACTACATCAGAAGCCACACTGACTTCGTCCAGCCTAATGTCTTATAATGTTTCGAAGCATTAAGTTCACAATCCCTTGAACCCCAACTAATAAGTTGTGACATACCAACAGAAAATAGTCCTATACACATTTCCTTCATATGAAAATTATGATAATTAAGAAAAAATAATATTCGTCATGTTTTATTTGCATATTAAACGATTTATGCAATCCATTCACTTTATGTTTGCATTCTGATTTACATTGAGGTTTATTATTTCGGCAACTTTAGCCGCCATTTTTTGGTCAAATATTCTACCCATACCATACATTCACAAATTTCTGAATACTGTAGTTCTATGGTAGTAAGGTAGTGGATATACACTGAGAAGTTGTATATATACTAAGAAGAAATTAGCATTAAGGTCACAAAATTATCAGACCAAAGTCAGTTTGTGATATGAAACTGTAATGTACAAATATCAGTTTATCTATTGTCTTAATTTACTGGTGAAATTATAGAAACGTTAATTGTATGGACTCTGTTATTACTATGAACACTAAACAACGCTGTTTCGTGATATTTTATACTTTTGACCTTATTAAAAGCTTATGTTATGAATCGCCATGGTGAGCTTAAACTTTTTCCTGCTCAATTTTTACTGTATTAGTACTAAAGTATTTTTATTTATAATCACTACTCTTTGTTCCAGTTTTTTTTCTCACTTTACTTTTAGATGATTGACTATAAAATGTGAATGGAATCACTCGCCACTACATTTTATATTTCATTTCAACAAATATGACGTCTTAGTTCCCATTACTAATGAAACATTAGTTTAAATTGTCTGTCTCCTATACAATCATTGACTGCTCTAGAACATTTTTAAAGATGCATCATAGTCATTGTCTATTTGAACTCCCTTACACAGTCTATTATAGACAATTATGTACGTATAGGACTATTTCTGATAGTAATAACGGATCGGCTACGAAAAATAGGATAGGGAGTTGGATTGAAAAACTTTTCTACCCATTGAAATCTGCTCATCTGATTATTCTGGTGTTTATTTGCTGAACCTAGACTATTCTGACAATTAAACGAATGTGATTGTCCTATTCATAATAAATGAAATTTCAGAAAATTTACTGATCACAAAAGTAACTTTCTTTAGTTAAAGCTCTATTATAATGCTTGTTTATTAAACATAGTATTGTTCGTGATTATAGATTATAAATCAATTGTAGTGAATAAGTTTCTATCATTATAATCCATATTATTAGATATTAAATAATTGGACGGACTCATTTTTGCGATGGTGTAAGTCGCTATCAATGCCAATTCATCCTGCACACTTATTTATTATAAAAATTACTCACTATACAATGAAAATTACGAATAATGAAATGACAGGTTTCATTTTCATACACTATTAATTGTCTAACAAATTCTTCTTCTCTTCGATACCCGACAGCCGCAAACATCTTAAAAATATTACAAGCCTCACTGTTCAAGATTGACAAATAAGACGATATTACTACGATAAAGTTGATAACAATACCATCCTCTTTATTGAGTTATAATCAAGCTATCCACTAGTAGTTTGTAACTAAGTTTCTGATTGAATAGAGGGGGGGGGGAGTATTGAGTAAATTTCATACCTTTAAAAATTTAATTTCAGCAGGCTTCATGATACTTATAACAATTATGTAACTGTAATACTATCATGTATAACTATAAATGTTACCGACATCCATATCCCTCACAGTTTTTTTTAATGCAAGCTTTAAACGTACAGTTCGAATAATTAATGAACCATATCTTTTAAAATAATGACCTTTTATTTATGTTAACAACCTAAACAATCTTGTAAATCGGTAATGTATTATGTAATTTGTTTCACAACAAATTTATGAATATCATTATATATATACATGTGCATATTTTCATATGAAGTAAGCTTCGATGATGCTAACCAGAAAGAAAGTGAAAGTTTCTCAATTAAACTAACCAGCTCATAGAATACAACATTACCAGAACAAGTATATTATTTGTCTCGATAAATACATTCAAATTAATGGTCTATTCATCGTTAGATATCAGTTATCTAAATATTCAGTCGGTATGTGACTATCTCAAAAATTATCAGCCTACGTACAAATTCATCTACAAAATTATATAATGACATACATATACGCATATAAACAGAATTAACTCTAAAATGGTAAGTTTCAGAATGTTGTATTTCATTAAAAGGTCAATCAAATTGTAGAAACAAACAAACAAATACGATTTACAGTCACATGACCAATTAACTATTTATACATTCTGTCATTCGATCGATGGATACATGAGTTAATAAATGAACCATCGAAAGTGGATACTGTCATATTCAACGAGAGAAAATGATTGATCTTAGTTATTTTGAATGTTATGATTCAGTTAACTGACTGACTTACTATTGCGGTTATGATTATTGATTTTTTCAAAAGTTATGGCAATATGAATGTATCTAGAGATATGGTAATTTGATATCACGGATTGGTTTGTATAAAATAATCGGTGATCACCAGGAAGCACTGGACAGCTGTTTTGTCGTAGTATGGGACGCTTCGGCAGTGTGCATCCACTACCTCATCAAGGATTGAACCCAGGACCCTCTGGTTCTGCGGCTAATGTCTTGACATTAGACCACTGAGTCCGCTCACAACAGTCGCTACATCTAAATCAGTCAATTCGCGATACGTTTACGTGACCTGTAGTCGTGGATGCGCACGGCTAAAATTCCTACTTGAACAGAAGAGCTGTCCAGGGCTTCCTGGTGATAAGTCAATCAATGCCTGTTACCTCATGAGGAGTATAGGGTGAATTAGAAATATCAATTGTTGTGAGCTGACTCAGTGGTCCTGGTGATTAATGGTTGTCTAATTCAAACCAATTTATGACAACTTAACATTCAACAATCTCCACAATACCTAGTTACAATGTCCAGAGACTATCTACCTTCAGTGGTAGAGCAACATTTTCAATGTTAACTTAGTGTAGGTTGCATGTAGCAGTTCTGATTCATCTTCCACTGATTTAGTTAGTGATTGCTGCATATTAGAACGAAGTATTCATGTTACAATGTTTACCATACTTTTGTTTGAAATACAGGATGTTGGATTCCATTACCCTATGTTCGTAAGTAACAGTTGTAGATAAATCTAAGAGCTCTGAATAGAACCTTTAACGAAAATTACACTTTAGAAGCAGTCAACACTCATCAAATGAACAAAAAAGAATGACAATGTTGGGTATGAAAATGTCTACCTTGTGATTATCTTTAGAAATGGTATTACTTAACTATCAAATAAAAATTCATGTAAATTTTTAATAGTATATAATTTAAATGTGTAAGTGTGGGTGGGTAAGACTATGAGGCAGTAGCGCAGTTGTTACAGGTTTCAACTTTTAAGCTATCAGTTACAATTTCAAACTCAACTCTATCTAGGTTTGCGCAACCAAATAGAATATCACTGGCCGTTACATTGAGTGTGGATAAACGACCGGTACATGAATTTATATTTCACAAATCAATCGTCCAGTAAGTGATAACATTGTGTAGTATGTATAGATGTGTAGACAATAGAATTCAAAACTTTCCTTCACTATTAAAAAAATTTGATGCAAAATAATGAAGTAAGTTTCAACCAAATGTTAAACACCACTATTGATTAATGTCTTAGGTAACTTATTCTAATTAACTTGATGTTGTAAGTATCAATATCCTGTTGTATTCATTTCATGAAATAATTTATCTTGAGTCAGTGCGATTACTGTGGACAATTGTATTATTAGTTGAGTGACGTGAATAAGTATTGGTTACGATGGTGTGAAATTCTATCCATTTTCTTCCCTTCGATTCTAAGTTTCAAAATTATTTTATACCTTTAATTCCTTGAATTCATTTTCCACTAATCATCTTAACTACACTGGATCGTTTTTACTACCAATCATATTACTACATGGTATTCATTTTGTTGGTCTATTTTCTGCACTAAAGGTAATGTGACACCTTAGATAGGTGAATATGAAGAACTCTAGGCACTTGAACTGACGTAGACAATCTCATAATTAATGCTTTTTACTGACTTCTAATCTAAGGTATGTGTAAGTCATCTTCAGAGACATCACTCTCAGTGGGATAAACTGGAATGTTGGTAGACGTTAGTCGAACAATGAAGACAACTCTTATACGCTATCAGACACACTGTTGGTTACGGTGGATCTACACTTGATTGCCTGATGAGAACTTGAATACGCACTGCTGAGGAGTCCCCAGCTCTCCAGTGATTAATAGTTGTCTAACCTTGACCGATTTGTGATACCAAATTCCAGATTATTTCCAATAGTAATAATTATGTAACTAATATGTTATCAGCTATGACTAAGCATGTCGTCAACATCTTAATCGGAAAATTTCCCCTTATATTTGATGGCAACTTGGATAAGCTTGCAAACTGGTGTATAATCTGCAGTCGATTTTGGAATATATATATATAACAATTTCTATGTTATGTAAATGATGTATAAATCTACATTTGGTCATCTATAAAGTGAAATAAACAAGAGAAATTAGGCAATTCAATTCTGAAATACAAGTGATATAGGAAGATCGCTGTATTTCTCAGGAGTGATTTTTACCTGTGTAAGACAGGTAGCAGTAACTGAAAAATGATAAATTCGCATGAAAACTGTTTCATAAAAGGCACATCACTTTGAGAACATTAAGAATAAAGTGGAAAAAACTAAGATTCGTGGGAGAAACTTATACTGCTAACTGTAACGGGATATCACAGAGGTAAGGTATCTCCCATGGACAACCAGAAACTACAACAATGTCGCCTTTCTACATAATAGAGTTAGAGAGTCGATCCAAAAAATACAACACCTCATATTATCCTACAAATCGCGGTCGCTAATTGAAGGAACATGAGTATCAAGCTATCAGTGGTCATTCTTGCGAGTCATCAAGATCACCAGGTTTCCTTAAAGAGCCAATTGATATATTTCCGTATTAAGTTGTCTCTGTTGCCCAACAATATTATGCACTGATCCTGTTTAGTATTTTACAGTTTAACAACGACAGCGACTTGGTCCCGAATCAGAAGAGTAGAGGAGATAGCAAAATGTATTGAGAAAATAACAGCAGAAGGCAAAAGCAAAGCAAATAATTATACTATAGATTATATAAACATCGATATAGAATATTCCAGAAACTTCCCAATCGTTCGTTAGTTTTGATTGGTTAAGGATGGACCAATCACAACACAGCTTCGTGAGCATGTTTTAAGCACACTCTAATCAAGATCGTTTCTAGCTAACAATCCAATAGTAGAGTGAACCAGAAAATGACAAGTGTTCTTATGTTATTAACAGAACACAATGCCACCCTGGTTAACCTGGACACTAGCAAAAAACGTTTCACTTGCCCACATATTAGATTCGAAATACTTTAGATAGGTTTCATCAAAATAGCTGTTGAGAAACATTGATTTGATAAACATATTATCATAAGTCCTCATACAAGATTCAAAGAAAGCTATTAAGGGCTACAACGAAATTTAGCGCAGACATAGTCAATCATGTACAACGTAGAAACCTGCATATGCATGCACCAGTCGAAGTTGCTAAATCTCATTAGCACAGCAAGGTGGATACCAAAGTAGTAGATGCAGTAAGTGGTGGTAAAAAATGAAGTATAGGAAACTTGATTTTGAAAGAAAGAATTAATTCGTGAGATGAAATGTATAAAATAATTTTAAGCTAAGGACTTAAGGGGAGAGTAAATGCATCTGCTCATAAATGCAAATTTTTGAAAAGATTCTGCTTATTTTAGAACTTTCAAGTAATAATTTAATCAGTGAAAAGACTGAAATAAAAATGTGAAATTAGTATACACTTGATGATCAAGGAGAAACAAATTCTGAGGATAAATCCAATGCCTTCGAATTCAGCTCACTTTTGCCAGGTACTGAATTCATGAGTTACACCTTGTGTGTGGGAGCTAAAGAAATTATCCAGGATACTAAGATATGTAGATAAACTGGAATAAGAAACCCTTAATGCCTAACAATCAATTCCCGATAATGAAGATCTTCATAGACCTTTTGTTTAAAAGGAGGCAATAAAATTGGTTGTTGAGTGTACAAACTACTTGTTCCACGAGATGGGAATTGGTTGTGGAGAAGATGGAGCTGAGTATTTCTAGCCATCATCACTTCTAGGTTGTTATCATAATAGTCATAAGGCCTTATCACTAGGAACGATATTTTAATATTGGACGTTACGTAATTATTTGTCTGTTGCCAAGAGATAGCGTCACTGAAGATGTTAGTTACCTATGACAAAAACTTTACTATCAGCACATTAGAGTATGAATTACACCCCACCTAAACTTTCCAGTTTATATGATTCAGATCAACACTTAATTATTTCCAGATAAGTACAAACGATACAACTAATCAAAATAGTAAGTCAATTAATTTAAGGAAAATTTATGATGCAAGCCCCCCAAGCCATAACTATCTTAGCAGGGTAAATAGGTAATTAATGAGAAAAAGAATATGAATAAACACCAAATATGATGATATAACTTATATGTTTCATAATACTTATTACTCAACATCGAGACCAAAATAAGCGGTGTAGATTTAAACCTGTAACCAGAAACAAATAATAACTGACCTGCATGATAGTATTCAGTTGTATTATAAATGAGTACACAAGAGAGGTAATTTACAAATCCCACAAGAGAATGCAAGGGAAAAAAGAAAAACAAACAACAATACAGTGGGACTAATTGACATGTTAAATTTTCAGGAATTAAGATGTATTTTATAATATATCTTCGTGACATCACACTAAACAAAATCAAGTCCCCAAAAAAGTTATGATTATGAATGAAAATCGAATATATATATATATATATATATATATATATATATATATATATGCATGAGATACACACACAGAGAATATGTGTAAGAATGAAAGAGAAAGAGAGGGATGAAGCAGAACTGTAAATGTAATGTCATTAAAACTTCGAAACTATTTAACAATAACCTAGAAGAAATAAAACTAGAAATGATTATTTTTAAGATAATAGAGTAGTCAATCAACTATAAGTAAATACGCGTAAATATACACACAAGTATAACTTTAACCCATAAAATTTGTAACAACGATGAATCTCTACACTGTGATTAGAAAAGACATTCCAAAAATGAGAGATGAAGAGTATATGTCAAACTTTAAATATTAGTGTGTATATGATTTGAAACTTAATGATATTACATACATACATACATCAGACAGTAATACTGCTAGCAGGGCATCCTGGGAGGGAGACCTTGCTACACAGGTACACATATTGTTGTACAATTTAAAGTACAAACATTTATGTAAACAAATCCATGTTTTTTTTTATACAAGACAGCGCACAAACTATATCGTAGAGTAGCAATTAGTATGTGTGCAATGAATGCGATTAAATTGTGATTACACGTAATTTATGAATGTAGATGAATAAACGAATGAGAAGTGTACAAATTGTAAAGTGATGTAAATATATATATTTAGTATTGTCAGAAAGAACCAAAATGAAGGGAACAGAGCGGTGCAAAACAATATTTTTTTCAAAATCCGTGTACAAAAGGCCCTCCTCTCATCCCACCTCCGAAAAAAAAACATGAAACTGTCACATATACAATAGATTATACACACAATCCTTCATACATAATTAATTACAACAGAGATATACATATGTATAATCCAGGCGAATCCCATCATTATCTAACAATGAGTACTATACATTCATGTATCACCAAGTTAGTTAAATCATACTGAATGAGAATGCAGAAACAGATAGACAGAAGGGAGTAATTATATAATAGAATAAATATGTATATGTATATATATATATATAAGTACAAAGTGGTTGTTACGACTAGGTACGTAAGCAATATGAAAAAGGTACTGAATCAAAGCCTCAAAATGAAAGCTAAGACTATGGATGCAATGTTCATATCACAATGAAGCAAATGATGCACACTACTGATATCCACGAAAATACATTTACACAAAAGTACAAAAGGGAGGAAGGCTGTAAGCTACTAATTCCTATTTTAAGCATGAACACAAAGAAAAAGCAGTTGCATAAACGTACGTAATTAGTATTATTATAAATGACAAGAAGCGAGCTTTATTTTTACAAAAGAAACAATAATAAAGAGAGAGCTACTGTGTACACGCACAAACAGACAGATAGACAAAGATGAAACATTGGTTGAAGTAAATACACAACGAGAGTATGTGAAGAAATAAAACTAAACTATTACGAAATGAATAATGTATGTTTTGGAATACATGAATATGTATATATATGCAGTAAATGTTGTTCCACTTCACTTATGTATACACTGTATATCATAGTAAGTTATGTGCGATGGCTAGATTTCTCATTCAATGATGCCGATTTGTGAGGGGTATTTCCAGAATCATTGTGTTGCCCCACTGACATACCATTACTATCATTGTTCGATCCAGACTTACTAACTACCGGAGCCCCATTATTATTATTGTTATTACAATTGCTGGCATTACTGTTATTATTGGGAGTTGTTTTAGAAACATGATTCGTTGAAGAATTGTTATTGGAAACAGATAAACTAGTATTATTACTATTTGGTGAAGATCCTTTTCCCGTATTATTATTATTATTATTATTATTATTATTATTATTATTATTATTATTATTATTTCCTGTAACATTGTTATATTTTTCCAATTTCGCAATAATATGCTTGCCATAGTTGAATTTCCTTAAAACATTTTGCATAGGACGAATACGATTAATTAATACACGACGTTGCTCAGTGTCGGCTAACTCTAACATACGTTGAACAACATAATTTGCATACTGATCTTTCATCATATCAACAAGAGACGAAGAGTTACTTGTCGTAAGTGAAGAAGTATCCCCAGCACCAGCGCTACCACTACCATTGATATTCACATTTGCGACTGGATGCAGAATTTCTTCAATCAGAATAGCTCTTTCGGATGGTGCAGCGTTGGCGATCGCTTTTTCCATTACATTGGATGCAAATTTATGCGAACTTAAAGCGCATACTCGACCGCGTAGATTTTGAATAATACGTGATTTATCTTCATTGGAACCATGCTCTAAAACATGCTATCAAATGAGCAAAAACACATATATACACTACTAGATACAAATAAGAGACTTAAATGCATTTATACATATATATAAAACTCTGTCTAGGATCCCCCCTAGGGTCACTGTCGATCCTAAGCCCAGATAAACAAGTAGGGTTAGGCATGGCGTTAGTAATTCCATCCTGTAAACAACAATAACTATAAAAACCCTTTTTATCCATTTCAATTCAATCCTGAGAGTTGGAAGGTCTTCAGTTCGAAGAGTTACGACGCCTCATGATGAAAGCCGAGTTCCTTCGAAAGTCATGTGGCCGATTCTCCGTCTGACACCAGAACAACAATTAGTATAAGCAGATGGAATGTTTGCACAATGTAGAAGACAGGGAGAAACATCCAAACAGATGAGGAAACGAAAAGATACAACAATGATACATGGAATGCGTGGAACAAATTAGTTACAAGTTGGACAGCAAAGATTAACTTCAGGAGAGGTACTGTCGTACACCGAGTACGAAGAAAAAAGCACCTCGCACATACAAGGAGTGGCATTAATGCTGTCCCAAGAAGCACGGGAAGCACTTATAGAATGAGAACCTCAAGGACATAAGATCGTCAAAGTATCCTTTGAGATAAAGACGGAGGGGATCACAACGAACGTCATCCAGTGATATGTACCCACCAACGACAGCCACGAAGACGATAAAGACTAGTTCTGTGAGACACTGCAGTCAATCGTTGAGAAATGCTCAGTCAAGGAGCTGACCATTTTGATAGGAGACCTAAACGCCAATATTGGAGTGACTAACACTGTATATAAATATATCATGGGACGACATGAACTGGGAGGAAGGAACGAAAATAGTGAGAGGTTTGTAAACTTATGTGCCTTCAACAAAAAGTCTATAGGTGGCACCATATTCTCACACAAATGAGTACACAAAGTTACATGGGTTTTACTGGATAATACTACGGAGAACCAAATCGACCACATCGGCAACATCAAGAAGTACCATGGAAGACGTGATAGCGAAAACAGATGACGTAGCTTCAGACCATCATCTGGTAGTGGCCAAAATGAAACTGAAGCTAATGAAAAACGGGACAATTTAGGCAACTAAATTATAGAAGTATAATACAACTATTCTTTGGAATACTAACAAATTCAGTGAATTTAAGATAACTCTTAACAATAAGTTCTAGCCCTTTGACGATCTACTAAAAGAAGATGAAACTAATATGGAGGACAAATGGGAAGGAATTAAGGAAGCGAAAACTTCAACATGTCAGGGAGCTTTCGGTTGCAAGGAGCGCCAGAATAAGGAATGGAGCTCTGCTGATACAACTGATAAGATCCATAAAATAAGAAACAAGAAGGCGACATTTAACAGTAGCCGAACAAGAACAGAGAAAACCAAGGCACAAATCAAATACGTAGAAACACACAAGCAGATGAAGAGGAGCAATAGATTGTATAGACGAAAATACGTGGGAGACCTAGCAATTGCAGTGGGAAAAGCTGCGGGGGAAGGAAACTTCAGACACCCATATGACACAACGAAGAAACTGTCTGGAAACTACAATCAACCCGAACGACCAATCAAAAACAAACAAACCAAACCAACCACTGAGACCCAACAAAAGAGAAACAGGTGGGTAGAGCACTTCGATAAACTCTTGAATAGACCAGCCTCAATAAACACACCACCAGTCACAAAACCACCATCTAACAATCTCCTTATAAATGTCGACCCTCCAACAATCCGAGAAATCAACATGGTCATCCAACAAATCAAGAGTAGCGAATCAGCGGGATCAGACAACACACCACCAACCTAACGAGGCACTGAAGTTACATACATAAGTAACTGCAAACATGCTCCACATTCACTTCAAGAGAATTCGGGTGGAATAACAAGTGCCAACAGATCGGAAACAATAATACATTATCAGGATACCAAATACATGAGATCATAACGGGTGTGAGAACTACAAGAAACTTACTCTATTTTCAGTTCTAGAAGAAATCTTCAACAGAATGTTGTTGAAGCGAATGCGAAATCCCGTCGATGCCAAACGTTTACAGTAACAGGCCGGATTCCACAAGCACCGATTGTGTACTGATCAAATCGTGATACTGCGGATCATTGTTAAACAATCGATTGAATAAAACTCATCACATCAACCTCCTTGACTTTAATAAAACACTTGACAACGTAAACAGGCGAACAGTATGGAGCCTTCTTCGATAATATGGTGTACCAGAGAAGGTAATAAATTTCAAACTACACTGTAAAATCGTGTATGGATGACAGCTCACAGATTCGTTCATTCGAAGTGTAGACCGATGGCTAACAAGGTTGTTTACTATCGCTCATCTCTCTTGCCCCTCCCTCCATTCATTTCGTGATTGACTGGATTCTGGAAACTGAAACATCTCAAGGTAAGCATGGAATACAGTGGACAACATGGATGCAACTTGACTTGAACTTTGCAGATGACTAACCTATCTCTTCTATCCCACAAACAGCAGTAAATGTAGGTGATGACGTACAGTGCAGCAACAGCTTCTACAGCTGTCAGTAGACCACAACATACACAAAAGGATAAGCAAGAACCTTAGATATAAAACAACAAGCATCAACTTAATTAGATTTGAAGGGGAACTTAAGATGATGTGGAAGCTTTTACATACCTCGGCAGCATCATCACCGATAAACATGGTGGATCTGAAGATGTGAAGACACGGATTGGTAAGGTAAGACAATAGGAGTATTTCTACAGTTGGAAAACATCAGGAACTCAAAACAGCTAACATCAATGTCACAAGTTTCAACACAAACGTCAAGACGGTTCTATTGTATGGCACTGGAACTTGGAGAATTATGAAAGGCATCATTCAAAAGATACAGTTACTTATAAACAGCTGTTTGTGCAAGATACTTCGGCCAGATACCATCAGTAACAACCTACTGAGATAGAAAACAAACCAATCAAAATCCAGCTGAGGAAGAAATTAGCAAAAGACGTTGGAGGAGGATAGGATACAATTTGAGAAAGTTACGAAGCTGCACCATACGACAAGAAATAACTTGGAATCGTTAGAACTAAAGGAAAACAGGAAGACCAAAGAACACAATGGTTCGGGAGTCGGAGGCAAACATGAAAAGAATGAATAGCTTTTGGGAACTGGGGAGGAGAGCTTGTAAGAGTGAAGGCTAGAGAATGCTGGTCAGTGGTTTTTGCCCCTAATTGGTTAACAGGCAGTAATATATACAAATATATATATATAACTCGCACACTGCAAGATCATGCTCACTTGAATTACATAGTTGCCATATTGATCTTTGACTAAATGTTCCACTCCTTTGTGCAATTCATCGAGAATAGGACGTGTTTGTTCCGGCAAGCAATGTTCCAAAATACGCTGAATAACTCGACAACCATATGGATGTGATGAAAGTAGAACCACCTTGAAAAGAATAAGAAGAAAAAATAATCACAAACAATCGTTTTAGAAAGCTAAAACTTTCACTGAAAATACTGTTTTTCTTGGCTGAATAGTTGATTTAAAAAGGTTGTTCATAATATTTATCAATAAAATTCTTTTAAACAAAAGTCAACAGAAATAAGAAAGTGCATTTTGCAGTTATGTGAAGTATCTATGATCAAAAACTTAAGTGCATTACCGCTTCCCAGTTCTCCACACTGTGAAAGGGATCTTTTCGATGGGATATCTGAAGAGGAAGCTATATAAGATGTAATCGTGATGACCCAGGGGCGTGACCACAAAGTCGGAGTAACGACTGCTTGAGATCAATCACACACGACCGTTCTAAGAAGTAGCTTTAGAAACGCCAGCTCTGTACCTTTAAATGTCTTACCACTAAAGATGGGAACCTATGGATTTAAGTGACGTCTGAACATTTGGTGCCGACTTTTCTAACCAGGTCATTTTGTTGTAGGAAAGTATTATAGCTAAATTGCTGGTCTTTTACGGACGTTCTTCACGTTTAAAGACCATATTTAATAATCATAAAGTAAAGTGCAGTGTACAACTGTACAGAATACTCGCATTTCAGTAGCTAGATGAATATTTCGATAATGTTATAAATTCCAGAATCACTGAAAAAGTAGGGCGATTGTTTTGGATAGGCAGTAACCTACTAGAGGTGATGGAAATTCCGAGAGAAGTGAAAAGGTCAATGAATTATACTAAATTACTTCCTGTGGTCAGACCAAGAGCAGACGAAGATCAGTCTTAAAGCAGCATACTGAGAGACGTGCTAAGGTTTCGCGAGTTTATGGTGACACCGAGATAACCGCTAACGAACGTAAGACCAGCGACACAGTAACAGGAAGCTAAGCTACTGCGCAGCGCCCCAGCTAACTAGAGTAAGAAGTCCAAAGACAGCAAGAAGCGTTTATTCCACAGGCAGCCTGTCAGACGACATCATCACACACAACTCATGCGTATATATACAAAAATAGAGAGCGTCCTTGGAATGTTACAAATAGCGTACTAAAATAAACAACGAACCAATAAGATTTAGCGTCTTACCAAGTGGGAAACACGAACTGAAGGTGAGAAGGGGAATTTTTGGCGCGAAAACAGGAAATTCAAATTTACACAATAAAATCACAAAAATAACCGGTTTGCCAAGTGAGTTTTGGGGATCTAACATCCCCAACAAGACGCGTCTCAAACATTTCTGCATTGTTATAGATACATTTGAGTGAGTACGCATCAGTTGGTAATCAAGGCAAGACATATTACAAAGCCCTTTCCTGCATTATATAAAACAGATAAACAACGAAAACTAGCATAAAAAAATACGTACTTGACCACGAAAAGCTGAGATAATAAAATCAAGCTCCGAGGGTGAAACACATTCAATGCATTTCTGAATAACGTGATTTCCATTCTGATCTTTCACACACCGTGTTACAAATGGTCGTAGTTCACCAACTATGTGTATTTTTGCCTCGGCTGGTACAGATTCTAACGCCTTTTGTATAACACGACAACCATACATTTGAGTAGCAAACTCGACAACATGACCTTGCAAACGTTGAGACAGAAGCTAAAATAAAAAATATTCTGTATAAGAATAATATAATAATGGCAATAAGCAAAATTAAAAATTAGAACAATTCACCTTAATTCATGTTTATGATCTAAAAAGTAGCTTTATTGCAGACGTTCTGCAGATAATGAACTAAGATCAAGGACAGGTTTGCGATTACACATGTGTGTTAACTCAAGTTCCGATACAAAATTAGCGCGATAACATCAAATTAACAAGACGAATACCAGAACATAATTCAACGAGAAGGAATGAAAACAGCACGTATGATACTGTAGTAGAACATATGATCTAGAGAAAGACAAAGAGTGAATCTACTTTTATCGCTATGACTGATTCTCAGTTATGTCACCCACTGTCTCTAACCACTGACTATGATTATCGCGTTGACCACAACCAGATAATCTGTACCTACCAACACAGCTCAGACTAGAAGTCGACGATTTCATGGAACGATGACACATCTCGGTTTGACCGACTTCGTTTCTCATTCCTCATACTTCTGTAGCAAGTAACATCGTCTGTCGAGAGAGGCAGTGGTTGGGCATATCCTAGCAACATTAGGCGACGAAGATCCAAAACTTCGCCAATCGACTTATTATCTCTGTTTAACTTCAGAGTTACTTACTCTGTCGTTTTAGAATACACGAGCAGCTATTCGAAGACTAATATGATCAAAGACCTGCAACCTACGCATATCAACGCATGTTTCACAACCATATGTTAATATATGGTAGATTTCTGCACAGTATAATCACCATTTGTTTGGTAGGCAGGTACTTTGCCTGCTCCATAAGCGACAAAGATTGGAAAAAGCCAAACGAGCTTTCCGAATTCGCCTCGGGATTGCGTCACATGAACTAAACATTAAACCATCACTATTTTCATTACATTTTAAGGCAAAAATGAAGTAAAAACAACAGTCACGGTAGCTGTTTTTCACCTAAAACACCAAGATCACATTGTTTGAAAAATTTAGAGCGTAAATATTGACTATAGTGCTTACAAAAAACGATTTGCAGACGACATAAAGAGGTAGACTAATGAAGGATAAATGATGCAAAATAATTTGAAGAATCATTCAGATGATTAATAATTAGTAGGTTAGGTGATTATGTTAATCGCGTGTAACTCAAATAATATGCATGAAAGTGGATATCCAAATTAATTTTATTACATGAAGTGTGAAGTAAGATGTGTGGTAATAAAACAAATGTGTTTAATGCAGACATTTTATACTAGGCCAAAATATTGGTTTGGAGATGAGTGCTAGTCAAGAGTCGACTCCTGGCAAGGATGTGACAGCACACTAATGAGAAGTTCCATATTACAAGGAAACAACTGGCCAGTTCATCCTTGCTTTTCAAAAATGACTTTCTAAGTTAGTTCGTAATGAAACTATGAAAATCAGCAGTATTCACAAACCTCTTTAAGTTTCGTATAAGCACTGAACCTAAAATTATCTTGAAAGTAAGTAGCTTAAATAAAGAATCTGATCAAGAAAATTGCAAAAACTGAAAATAATCATACTTCTTTTTGCTCCTTTGTTCCAAATTCAAAGAATTTCTGTATCACATAATTCCCAAATACATCAGTCATTAGTTTACCAGAATGTGGTAGTATTTCATTAAAAACGGAATTTTTCTCTGCTGTAGTAGCTGTTTCCAATTTTTGTTGTATAAATCGAGATCCATGCTGGTCACGAGCGAATTCAACCATATGATCACGTAACTCAGACAGATGCATATGCTGAAATCGAGCGCTTGAATTACGAAAATCTTCTAAAAGTTGACTACGGCTGGACACAGTTGTGACAACTAGTGGAGTAGATGTTGTAATATTCACACCTAAAACAAACAATTTCAAAGGTCTTACATATGTGACAAAATAGGAATATTGACCTTCATACTACATAATACAGTCAATACTGATAAGCTATGAAATACAGTAAATAACTACAAAGGTGCTCTATATGTGCTTTCATGATCGAACTTACCGACGACCGAACTAGGTCTTGAGGAGATAGTACCAGGTAAAGTTAAAGGAAGTGGTGAAAGTAAAGGGGCTGGAAGTCGCTGGTTGATATTTTGATGTGATTGAAGAGCGGCAGCATAATTGGGGCTTTGTTGAACAGTTTGAGAATGTACAGCGGATAGTAAACCAGGACTACGACCAGTAGCAACAGGCATAAGAGGCGGTGGAACTGGAGCTCTATTTCCTAATAAAGCTGGATGGTTCACTCCAGCAGGTCGGAGATTAGGGTTAGGACCCATGCCAGGTGGTGGAGTAGCAGTAACGGCAACACCCGATGCAGCGGCAAATGCGGCAGCAAAAGCACGATTTTTATGCAATGATGCTATAAAATAAATGATCAACATATAGAATTAACTCGGCGAAGATGAGAAATCTTCACTAAAGTGCGGTTTAGGACACTACAAAAATTTGCCAAATTAAACGGGTTTAAGCCATTTATATGGAGCCAGTAAAGGACATGCAGGTTTATGTAATAGGCCCGGGTTAATGATGAGTGAGTCAAATATCTATCTATCTATCTACTAACTAACTAACTAACTAACTAACTAACTAACTAACTACTACTAACTAACTAACTAACTAACTAACTAACTAACTAACTAACTAACTAACTAACTAACTAACTAACTAACTAACTAACTAACTAACTAACTAACTAACTACTAACTAACTAACTACTAACTAACTAACTAACTAACTAACTAACTAACTAACTAACTAACTAACTAACTAACTAACTATCTATCTATCTATCTATCTATCTATCTATCTATCTATCTATCTATCTATCTATCTATCTATCTATCTATCTATCTATCTATCTATCTATCTATCTATCTATCTATCTATCTATCTATCTAATCTATCTATCTATCTATCTATCTATCTATCTATCTATCTATCTATCTATCTATCTATCTATCTATCTATCTATCTATCTATCTATCTATCTATCTATCTATCTATCTATCTATCTATCTATCTAGCTATCTATCTATCTATCTATCTATCTATCTATCTATCTATCTATCTATCTATCTATCTATCTATCTATCTATCTATCTATCTATCTATCTATCTATCTTCTATCTATCTATCTATCTATCTATCTATCTATCTATCTATCTATCTATCTATCTATCTATCTATCTATCTATCTATCTATCTATCTATCTATCTATCTATCTATCTATCTATCTATCTATCTATCTATCTATCTATCCGTGCATAGCTCAACTTTTCTTTCTATCTTCCTCGATACATATATACTTATCCATGTAAGTTTATACATGTTTAGTTACTTATATATACATACATTTACATATATACACATCGGAAACTTAATGCGAGGGAGAGCGGCAGGACCTGATGGATTGACCCCCGAGATATTTAAGGAAGGTGGACCAGTCTTAGCAGCCAGATTAACTCAGATCTTGGATAGAATTTGGGAACTAGACGTAATCCCATCTGACTGGTCTCGAACACTAACCATTCCGGTATTTAAGAAAGGACAGAAGTCCTCGTGTGACAATTACTGAGGAATCAGTTTAACGAATATAGTGTCTAAAATATTAGCTTTAATAATACTTAGACGTTTGACTTAAGCTCGTGAAGAGCAAACCCGAGAAAACCAAGGTGGCTTCAGACCTGGACGTGGTTGTATAGACCAAATATTCACACTTAGGCAGATTCTGGAACACAGGCACACTTTCAGACGCCCAACAATAGCTGTATTCTTTGACCTTAAGGCGGCGTTTGACTCTATTGATCGTAAGGTTATGTGGCAATGTCTGTCATTGAAAGGCGTACCGGAGAAGTACATTGACCTTATACAAGCTCTCTACTCGAACAGCACATGTCGTGTTAGAGCTTATGGTAGATTTCCTTCGGAATTGATCACTTCTAGTGGTGTTCGTCAAGGTTGTCCGCTATCTCCATTTTTATTTAATTTTATCATGGACATACTTTAAGAGTTAACATTGTCATCGTCTGATTTCTCTGGGGTTGACCTCCTTCCAGGAGATAAACTTACTGACTTAGAATATGCCGATGATATAGTTCTACTGAGTGAAGATGCTGATAAAATGCAGAATTTTTCGACTACCTTAAATATGAACGTAAGCATGTTTGGGATTCGATTCTCCCCATCCAAATGCAAAATGCTACTTCAGGACTGGCTTAATTCGACACCAAAGTTAGTGATAGAAAGTGAAACCATTGAATGTGTTAACCGTTTTACTTATCTCGGGAGCCTCATCAGTCCTAACGGTCTGGTGTCCGATGAAATCTCGGCCCGTATACATAAGGCCCGATCAGCTTTTGACAACCTGCGTCACTTGTGGCGTAGGCGAGACATTCGTTTAATGACGAAAGGACGCGTTTACTGTGCAGCAGTCAGATCCGTTTTACTTTATGGATGTGAAACATGGCCTTTAAGGATAGAGGATATTCGTAGGCTCCTAGTATTCGATCATAGATGTCTCCGAAACATTGCTCGTGTTTGCTGGGACAACCGAGTAAGTAATGCATGGGTTAGGAATAGAGTACTAGGTAAATACGATAAGTCTATTGATGAAGTAGTGAATCTTCACCGGCTGAGGTGGTTAGGACACGTGTTGCGTATGCCTGACCACTGTCTACCGAAACGAGCAATGTTGTCTGGTGTGGGAGTAGGCTGGAAGAAAGCTAGGGGTGGCCAAACGAAAACATGGCACCAATCCATAAAGTCATTGACAATTGGGCTGAGCCATGTTAATAGATGTAGACTACCTGGTTGGGGCCCACACGATGATCGTAACAAATGGTTAGAGACCTTAGGTGACATGACTCAAAATCGATTGCAATGGCGCAGGTGCATCCACTCCTTGTCTTCCTCCAAATTCTAATTTTTGAGCTTATTATAATTTTCTCTTTACTGAATCACTTTTTATCTCAAATCTTATCTATGATCCCGTTGATACTTACTCTGTTACTACCTTCCCCTACTCTGGGATTTGGTCTGACAATTAAATCTCTATCTGCTAATTGAGGCATGGCAACTTGAACTGATGTACGCATGTACCAAGTTCTACGTTGTAACTGACTGACTGAGCTAATATATCGGTCAACCTGCTTACGAAACTGCACCAGCGTCCTTAAAAATATCTGGGATTAACTTGTCGGGACCTGTTGCGTTCCCTCGCCCCAAATTACTTATACCCTTTTTGATCTCACTAAAACTTAGGGGGCATATGTCAATTTCCCACTCAGGTAATTTGTGAGTAATCGGAAACGGGAGAGTAGCTGGAGGCTAGTTGAATTGTTTATGAGTGTTCGGTTTATCAGTCTAATCTTCTAAACTAAAAGTGGATCATGAACCTAACTTTTCCGAAATAGTCTCACTAAGGGCCGACTTCCAGTTTCCTTGAGTCGGAGTAGTTGTCTAGTATTACTTATCGCCACAGCCGTTTCTATCGCTTTTGCTTTTGTCACCTACCACTGCTTATGATTCTTGCGTAGGCTTTTTGTTAGTCTATGTCTAAGTAGTCATTGTTCTTCAACATTCTCTGAACTCACAGGAATGAGTTTTCGGGCCTCCATCAGTGCAGCAAAGGTTTACGAAATCCGCTAGTCTTTCCAAAACTTTGTATTTAGGTTGGAAGCAGATAGAACTGCTACATTTATAAGTGCTTTTAAATTGTCCTAAGCTTTTTTCAGATGATCGGCTGTGTCTAGCTAACTTTTCTATTAATGCGTTCTTGGATTTTTCGTTCACCAACTGGCAACTGATGAGTTTTCCAGTTGTCACCTTCCTGGGTCCGGTAAAACTTATGTGATTCTTTGTTAATCATATCGAAGTCCTGTATGTTTTCTTATCAATGATATTAATACTGCTTTCACTACATTCGTACGTAACCAGCTACGCTGATGTGTTGGCAATTTAGATTGATGAGAGAGAGACACACATTTAGATATGATTTGGAATGAATAGGTGAAGTAAAAAGTTTGTGAAACTCAACATGTAAAAGAATATGAAAAGTAGACAAACTCGTGTCACTACGACTCGTCATGGGCCATGTCACTATATCATGTCAATCAATCATGAGTAACATAGAACCTGGTCACATAACGTCAGCGAAGCAAGATGAACAGAAAGTAACGGTAACATCAGTGGTAATTAAAATACACAGAGATTTAGAATCAACAAGAAAGAATTAATTAATGGAAACAAAGGTATAAAGTAATTTCAATGCTCAGGATCTAGGGAAAGATAGAGTGATCAAAGCTTAGTAAAAACGTCCCCTGAGTCCAGCCGTTGATTATGATAATGTCGCAGACCAAATGATTGATTTGTATCAAACTACATGAATTAGACTGATTATCAACAACCTCGATGTTGACACAAATAGTACTCATCGCGATAGGTAACATTAGACAACTCTCCACAATAATAAAAAAAGACGGGATAAAAAAAGGTCATGTTACTGAGACTATTTCTGAAAAAAAAAGAACATTTATCTGCTCTCAGCCTAGACGTTTAGAACGATAAGTGGAACACCTCAAAGAGTAATTTAGTTGGTCCTCAGCTACATTACGACTACCCACTTTTAAAACTACCTGCATGGAAAATCGATATTCCCTTCTCGACACATAAAATGTAGTTTTTAGATAGCTATAAACAACATGGAAAGCATATTTATGATGCGTTTTTTCCTATCTAAATGCAAATTGTTGCTTCACGAATGATCACTGTTAGCACGAATTGAAGATAGGTAGATAAGTAGTTGAGCATATTGACCACTTCATTTATCTTGGAAATTTAATCTGCCCTGAACGGTAGGTATCTGACGAGATCTTGGAAAAAAGAATTCAAGAAGTACGTTTGGCTTTTGCAAACTTACTTCACCTATAGCATACACGAGATATCCGTCTATCAATCAAAGAACGAGTATACTAAGCAGTAGTCTGTTCTGTATTACTACATAAATGAAAAACGTCGCCACCAAGAGTAGATGACATTCATAAACTGTTGGATTCCGATCATCGATGTCTTCAAAACATTACTCACGTTTGTTGTGACTACTGGATAAGTAAGGATGAGGTTAAGTGTAGTGTAGTGGAGGAAGTAGGTAAGTCAGTTAGTGAGGTTGTGAATCTTCATCGATTGAGGTAGTTGGGACATGTGTTACGTATGGCTAACCATCGCCTACACATACCTATGCGTGTGATGTTGGCTGATATTGGAGTTGGATGGAAGAAATCCAGGAGCAGCCAAACTGAAACGTTACGTCAGTTTATTAAGTTACTAACTGTTTGAGCCACGTTGATAGATGCAGACTACTTGGTTGGGGTTCGCAAATATACCGTAACTAATGGCTAGAAACCTCAGGTAACATGTCTGAAAATTGGTCACAGTGGTGCATGCGCATTGACTCTTTGTCTTCCCTCAAACTGAAAACTTAAGGTTGTTTTATATCTTTCCACGAACTAATTTTTCCTCCCTGTACCATATCCTACATGATCATACTTTTTGCTTACATTGAAACAACTACTACCTCTATATATGTGATGTTGATTTTGCTGTGATGCTGAAGTATGGCAACATGGACCGATGCACGTGTCCCAGGTTGTGCTGTACATACATATATACACTTACCGGACCACCATTTATTTCGACGGACGATGTTACTTGCTACAGAAGTATGAGGAATGAGAAACGAAGTCGGTCAAACCGAGATGTGTCATCGTTCCATGAAATCGTCGACTTCTAGTCTGAGCTGTGTTGGTAGGTACAGATTATCTGGTTGTGGTCAACGCGATAATCATAGTCAGTGGTTAGAGACAGTGGGTGACATAACTGAGAATCAGTCATAGCGATAAAAGTAGATTCACTCTTTGTCTTTCTCTAGATCATATATTCTACTACAGTATCATACGTGCTGTTTTCATTCCTTCTCGTTGAATTATGTTCTGGTATTCGTCTTGTTAATTTGATGTTATCGCGCTAATTTTGTATCGGAACTTGAGTTAACACACATGCATCAGGATTTATGTTGCTTATGGTTGACTGGTGCCAGAACTGGTCTCATCTACCATATATCATCCTACACTTATGCCAATAATCATCAAGTATTGTCGTATGCGGGAGTAAAATAACATGTTGCAACCACCTCAGTTTGTGAAGATCGAGAACCTTATCATTTGATCTACCAATTTTGTTTTGATACTCCAGTATCCAATTTCGGCATTGTTTGTTTTATAATTACAACAAACATAAGCAGTGTTTCCAAGACTTACATGATTAAGCACAAGGAACTTGTGGATGATCTTTTTAAAGGCCACTATACATTCAGATAGCTAAGCCAACCTTGTTGACGCGAAGTATACTCGTGCTTTGGTTGGTACCCGAACATCTTGCCAACTTCATAGGTGTTGTAAGTTAGTAAAAAGTTTCCTGAGTCCGTGGTGAGATTACGTTCGATATCAACATATTGGAGCGATCGAGACTTTCAATAAAAGTGTGATGATCGATGTCTCCCCCATCATTACTTTACTCTATACCACTAGTTCAAGTGTTGACATAGACCAGACGTGAAACAACAATTTGTATCTAGAGAAGGAGAAACATATCATGAACATGTTTGCATTGTTGCTCAGTACATTAGAACTGCATTTTGCTGGCCCCTTAACCAGAGAGGACTGTCATATGTGTATTTTAAGTCGATAAGTTATTTTTATTATAAGAGATCAGCTGACGAGAATTTAGATGAAGAACGTTTACTACTACTGACAAGTCTATAATAAAATTTAAAAAGTGGTTATAGTGAACACTCTTGATAGAAATCATTTGATACCTCACTATATGATCTGACTCAACCAGTTATATTCGATTAGTCTCCACGAGGTTTATTTACTTCTGCGGTACGCTCTATAATGGCAAATGCTGTCACAAAAACACTCGACCTACGGAGTCGAATGGTGTTTTCAAGACAAGAAATACCACTATTGTCAGATGATGACAAGTATGTTTATATTTTAAAATCTGACAGAGGGTGAATCAATGACCAACACAGCTACGACAAAGTATGAATCAAGCTAAAGCACGTAGAGAAAGTTTATACATAGATATAACAAACTTATCTGTTCTCCGTGTAATTTTTTAAAGGCGACGGAATTAAGCATACATGATATCACAGAAATTTAAATTGCAACAAGAGCAAAATATTGAGAAATACTTAGAAATACTAGTACAAAAAATTGAAAATGTACAGCATTGAATAAGTCGAACTTACCATCGAAATTGAATGCATATGGGGAAGATGACGAAAACCCCGTTGAAACGGGTAAAGGAGGTCTTTGAATTCCTGATGGTGATGTTGGCGGAATATGCATGCTAACGGCTAATGGCCCAGGAGGCTGCGAAATAGACATACGATTATAACTAGATACATCACCAATCGAATTCGGACTACCGCTTGCTTCTGGATGTAAAAGACCAACTGGTGGTAGTAAATTTATTCCCTGAAGGGCAAAACAAGTAGAACCATTATACGGAGAAAAAATCACTTTATATAATATTTAATAAAGGAATTGTAGCATATAAACAATGCTGCTTACATTAGGCATTGAAAAGTTACTAGGATTTAACCCGGAAGCAACAACTGAACCAGATGAATATAAACCTCCAAAATAATTAGTAGAATTTGTCACGCTCGATGTGAATGAAGCAACTAGCTGGGTCGACGAAGTCACTGCTGCAGCAGTAGCAACACAGTTTGACGAACTATTCGATACAACACTTGTGCTACCCCCCGTAAGAGCAGCAGTAGCATGACGTTGTTGTTGTGCAGCACTCACTAATTGTTGGGCTTGGAAAAAAGCAAATGCTCCAGCAGCAAGACGTGACTGGTCAACAATTGTATTACTATTTGCCGCAGACGGTGTAATATTATCAATCACAGTATTGGGAGCTGACGATGATGGTGATGATGCAACGCAGCCTGGATTGTTTGCCATACCATTAGCTAATTGTTGCATAATCATGAATGCAACATGATTCCATTGAGGTGCTACAATAAATAAATAAATAAATCAGAAATGTTATTTTGGGATATTAAATTTTATGATACTAGAAAACAATGAATATCATAAGGCGATTTGAACGATAAATGAAAATTAAAAAAGTGTAAATATTATCTTGGCATGTGGACGCAGTGGTTCAGCAGCTAAGATGTCCAACTTTCAATCATTAAGTCACAGGGTCGAAGATTATTCCATTTCACTTGGTTTTGAAACTCGGATAGTAGTAGTAGTAGAATCACTAGTTCTCACACATAAATTGTGGTTGAAAACAATATACATGAATATACTAATTAGGTAGTTTGCAGTAGTGAATGATGCTCGAGTTGGTACCACTCAGTAATTAAGTACAGATTCATGTATTGGGTGTTTGCGACAGCTTTTTTGTAAGTAGCGAGCTATACTACTCGGTTTTATGAATCGAAATGAATACAGCATGGTTCAAAATTACAATCCGATGGTTGATCCTCAGGGATTTTATAACTAATAATGACTTTGTGACCTTTCGCATATAACTTTAGGGTATTGTATTGAAGTTTGCACTGGTATGCATGAGTAATTAGTCCACCTTCACGAATCAAAGTAAATCCGAAATACGATATATTTGTGGGAAGTGTTACTATTAACAGAAATACTAAACTTTAATTACTTCATTAAAATTCCTGTTTAGAAAACCGAATAATTCGCTGTAGTGCTATTCTGTTTCGTAATACCAGCTTACAGTAGTAAATTAACAGACCAAGATGCACCAACAGATAAATATAACAAAATACTTATTCAAAGGAGAATTTTTATGACGGATCAACTGAAGGGGGAGGAAAACTGAAGAAAAAAGAAAGCGACAGACAGGACTTTCATATCAGATTGTGATATATCCAGAATACACGACCATTACCCCTCCTCATGATAGATCGGATCTACGAGTAACACAATATAAGTAGTAATAGATGCTCAGTGATATTTTATTAACAAAAATAGTCAGTCCAAAAACGTCCCAAGAGTCTGTGAATTCACGAATTGTTGCTCTGAGCCATGATGATAGAGTATACGCTGAAAAATCGGACACGAGTGAAATAACTCAGAAACGGTTAAGGTAATGCATTACATACGCCTCATCCTTTGTATTAAAACTGTAATTATTGCCACTTCTAATTCTACATATGCAACTTGATAATTTCACATCACTGTGTCATTGTAATGTGTCAGCTTGAACCGGTGCACTGACGTGACCAGTTCAATGTTACTTATGACTGATTGTCAAACTCATAGAATCAGTTACGAGATATATAAAGGCCAGAAAACTTCCTGGATAACTCGTCTTTTATTCCACCTGAGTAGTAGTCGAAGGAGATATAAGCAGGAATAACTACAAGGACTCGGTGTAAACCCCAAACTATTCGAGTTCGCACTGTGCCATTTAGAAGAACAGCAAATAAAACACCATCTTCAAGAATTCAATCGAGAAAAGTTTGATCTACTCTCACACTTAGTGATGCCCTCATACCAGTAATCCTATAAGAACTTGTCGGATCCCTAGATAAACAGAAAGGAAGTTACACCGGTTATCTGATTATTAGATGAAGCTAAGTGAAAGATCGCTTCGGGATCTTGTATACGTGTACCCGAGACACAATATGTGTTAATGGCGAGAGATCCAAGTGTTTTAGCTTGTAAGGCCTGTTGACTGATTTGACAGAGGATTCGCATATTAAAAGCTCTAATATGAAGTTTGGGACGTGACTTCAAGAAACCTGGAATAGCACTCGGATCATTAGCACTAGTGTCACGTGTGGGAGAAGTAGGAGATAGATGGAGGTTGGGAGTGAAAGTAGAGGAGTTAATAGGTGGAGTAGGGATTTGATTATGAACAGAGTGATCTCGAATGCTATTAGAGGTACTAGGACAGTTGTCACTTCCCAGTTGCCCGACATGGAAGGGTTTTTCTTGATGTATCAGAAAAGCGAATTGGGCTTGGATTAGTCTTAGAGACCTTGAAGCGTGATCTCTGTGTCCAAATAATAATCGCTTGAGGTCAGTGACACAGTTATTTTGCGAGTTATTTCGATGTTTTATCTCTGCACTTGTTGAGGACTTATAGCAGGAGATGGAAATCCATGTAGTAAGTGTTGTTAGACGACTAAAGAAAAGTAGTGAACTTTCAGAACTGCTTTAGAAGACTATTTCAATTATTTTAGTTGTGGGTAATGTAAACATTTCATTTCTATAATTGTTACGTGCCTCTTTCCCTATCCTCTTGTTCAGTATATTTACTGTTAGTATATTGTCTCTCATTAATTATTTAATTAGTTGTGTACAAGTTACTCCTGTTCACTGCCACTACCTCCTTTGTTCCGTATTAATGTTAAATTTTTAATTGGTTCACTGTACGGTTTGACTTTGTGTATATATAAAGGAATAACTGAAATACAATACGATTTTGTCTGGTTGATTCGTTAGCTTGTGTTTTTCCTATTCTGGTCTACGATCGAGAGAGCATCGGATAGACTAGCTAGGTAATCATTGGCGTTTGCCATTGCGGCCACGTGAGCACGAGGCCATATCTATTAACTGGTCTCATACATCAGCCATAGAGTATTGCTTTTACATCATAAAAGTAAGGTGAAGTGTGATTTTCTCGATGAACCTTTTCTAATCTCGTCCTTCTTTTGTGGGAAACAGCATCGCTATCATGCTGGCTGTCTGTGGGAAATGATTCTGTACACTTGGAAGTTCAGCCTTGAGTTTGCTGCTCTTAACCCCTACATGCCCGGAATGGTACGACCTACAGGAACTAGTATTCTAGTTAGCATGGCTCGACTGGATCATCATGATATGCAAACACGACAACCAAATCAAGGCATCAGCCACGGTTAGGTTGAACTTATATAGCATGTCGACAAAACAATTTACCAATAAATTCGTTTCAGAAAACAAGTAAAACACGCAGTCAAACCTTGTGAAAATGCTGGAGAAATTTGACAATTACTATTATTCGACGCTCCTTGTGACATGAAAAGTGTCATAGCCATAGCCATTGATTGAGGATCCATTATATTATTTGATTGAGATGTAGGTGGTATATTATAACCAAATGGATAATTAGGATTGTTTACAACATTGGATTCACAAAGTGGATTTCCCTCAAAATTTCCTGATGGTAATTGAGACACTGAAGATGTAGCTGAAATAACTGGGACTGAAGATAAAGTTGGCGTGGTACAATTACTCGATAATGGTGAACTAACAGCACACAAGCCGGGTGGAGGTAAAATACCTGGATATTTTGTATAGCCATCATTTATAATGTGAGCTTCATTAAACTGTAAGACAGAGCAAATAAAACATCAAGTTATTCCATGTAAGGCAAACACATCATAATATTACATTCAAGAAAACGAGCGAGTACCATAACTTTAAAAAAAAGTAATGGATAAAAAGGTTAATAAAGAAACCAAGAATTTATACACTTGATAAGTAGTAAGTGGTGCAGTTGATATAGCTATGCCAGTACCGATCAGATTCTCAGGAGGATTCACATACATGATAGGCGGCATTAATCGATAACTAAATCAATGAAAATGTCTGCCAAAGTCCTGTATATATTTATGACCAACATAGAACCTGGCACATGTGTGTCATCGACACATGTGTCGTCTACCCTTAATGGCCACGTCTTACACCCATACAGTAAGACAGAGCGAACTGTTGTGCAGTACACTTTTCCCTTTGTTGAAAGATGAATATCTCATCTACGCCATAGGTGACGTAAGTTGGCAAAAGCCAAATGAGCTTTTTGAATTCGTACTGAGATTTCATCAAAGACCAACCCATTAAGCCTAGTCAGACTTCTAAGATAAGTGAAGTAGTTGACGTGCTCAACTACTTCGCTCCCTCCCGACCGTAGCTGCTACCTTGTCGTGGTGGTCAGGCTTGCCTATCGTGATGACCCAACCGAGCTATACTGGCTGGAACATATGTTCCTGTAGGTTCTACCATGCTAGGTAGGTCGATTGGAGAACGATGAGACTAAAAGCAGCTACTCAAGGTCTGAGGGCGAAGTCGTACTGCTGACTGCAATGGGGTGTGACAGCAGTAAGGTGTTTCCCTCGTACAACCAGCATCTGCAGCGATGCTGCCTTCTCACAAGGAACGAGGGGTTAGAAAAGGTCGACCCTAAAAATGTCACACCTCACCCTACCTCACGGATTTCCGTCTCCGGCGGTATGGGTGCCCACTAAGGGCTTTTAAGTGCGGAGCTAATACTCAAGAAACTTTTCATAAAAAGGCCGTGCGTGACAGGCCTCAAGCAGTTGTCCCTTGGGCTCTGCGGTCACGCTCTCAGGTCTCTGAGACCGACACTAATCTGCCTTCTTTTTCAGGTTCCTCAAGAAACACCCTTCCACGGTGTGGGCAGCCGGGAAGTGACAACCGCCCTCATACCCGCAAAAGCACGAGAGTCCAAATTGGTCAAAATCAAATTCTTTCTACACCCCATAATATCTCTCTTATCTCTACGACTAACTCTACTCACATTTCTTCATCTCACTGCACCGCTAATGCAAACGATGCGAGCACACGAAAAATCATTCCTGGTCTCTTGAAACCCCGTTCTAGACTATATGTTGGAGCTTTTAATGTACGGACATTAAGTCAAATAGGGCAACAGGCTTCCTTAGCTAAGACTTTAGAATCTCACTCAATCGATGTATGCTGCGTCTCGGAAACGCGCATACAGGATCCTAGTAAAATCATTAACCTGATTTCACCGTATCAAAACAAAGAAGCAGCCCGATTTACTCTTCGTGTATCCGGTAGCCCGGATGCTGCTTTCCAGGGTTTCGCTGGTGTAGGTATTGCATTGAGTTGTAGGGCAGAACTATCTATCCTAGACTGGATCCCTGTAGATAGTCGCTTGTGCGCTGTCCGACTGAACGGGACAGTTAGGACTCGGAAAGATAGGGACACTCGTCGTTGCCTCTTTGTCGTATCTGCCTATGCCCCCACTGACTGCAGTTCAGACGAGGTGAAAGATGAGTTTTACAGCAAGCTTACGGACCTCCTCCGAAAAGCTAGGCGCTCTGATATAGTTATAATGGCTGGTGACTTTAATGCTCAAGTAGGTAAACTAAGTGAAAATGAGAGACACTTGGGCGGATGTTATGGTGTCACGGCTCAAAGAACAGATAATGGCGATCGTCTGTTGCAACTATGCTCAGATAACCGCCTGTTTCTAGCGAATACTAACTTTAGGCATAAGGAAAAGCATCTTTTGACCTGGCGACCCCCAAAATCGTCTCAACGTTGGACCCAACTAGGTCACATCGCCATCAGCCACCGATGGAGGGGTTCGGTAGAGGACTGTCGCTCGTTCTGGGGCACATGTTTAGATTCAGACCATGCTTTAGTGCGAGCGCGTATTTGTTTGAGGCTTACTGGACGTAGGAAAGACATTGTAATGAAGCCTCTTAGGGATTTACTTAATGATAATAAAGCTAAGAATATATTTCAGGAACAACCAGAAAAGCAGTTAGGCGACCGTGTAAGCGATTGCCATCCGGAAGCAGGTTGGAATGATATCAAAAAGGCTGTGGAAACAGCAATGATATCTGCTAGTAAGGTAAATCGTAAGGCTAGGATGAAGCCGTGGATTTCAGTATCATCCACCGAACTGATGGATGCTCGTAAACTCATCCCACCTGGCTCTGAGCATGATGAAGAGCGAAGTGAGCTTAGGCGCAGGCTGATAAAAAGCCTACGCAACGACCGTCAACAGTGGTGGGTGGCGAAAGCAAAAACGATGGAAAAGGCAGCGGCGATAGGCAACAGTAGGCAACTTTTTCGACTTATCAAGGAAACTGGTATTAGGGATCCGAATGTGAGTGAGACTATCTCGGAAAGGGATGGGATTATAATTCATTCTCAGTCCAGGAGATTGGACCGATGGGCGGAACATTTTAGGGATCAGTTCAACTGGCCTTCAGCCACACTTCGGTTGCCCACGATCCCCAGTCATCCTGAATGGCAAATCGACTTAACTCCTCCTAGTCTTTATGAAATTGAGAAGGCTATAGGAAATCTGAAGCGAGGTAGAGCAGCAGGTCCTGATAGGCTTACCCCTGAAATTTTTAAGGATGGTGGTCCAGTTTTAGCAGCTAGATTGACTGAAATCTTAGGTAGAATCTGGGAACTGGGCGTAATACCATCTGACTGGTCTCAATCCCTGATTGTCCCAATTTATAAGAAAGGACAAAAGTCTTCTTGTGACAATCACAGGGGAATCAGTCTGACTAATATAGTTTCTAAGCTGTTAGCATCGATTATACTTAGACGCTTAACTAGAGCTCGTGAAGAGCAGACTAGAGAAAACCAGGCTGGATTCAGACCTGGACGTGGCTGTATAGACCACATCTTCACACTGCGACAGGTCCTGGAACACAGACACACATTTAGGCGTCCTACAATAGTTGTCTTCCTGGACCTAAAGGCGGCATTCGACTCTGTTGATCGTCAGGTTCTGTGGCAGTGTCTGTCATTGAAAGGAGTACCAAAGAAGTACATTAACCTTATACAAGCTCTCTACTCTAAAACTACAGGTCGAGTGAGAGCTTATGGCGAACTGTCATCGGAATTCCTCACTTCAAGTGGTGTCCGTCAAGGATGTCCACTTTCCCCATTCTTGTTTAATTTTGTCATAGACATGCTCCTAGATATAACCATGTCTTCGTCTGACTTTTCAGGAGTTGACTTACTACCAGGAGCCTCGCTTACTGACTTAGAGTATGCTGATGACATAGTCCTATTTGGTGAAGACGCTGACAAAATGCAGAGTCTTCTGACTACCCTGAGCAACAATGCAAGCATGTTCGGGATGCGGTTTTCCCCCTCGAAATGCAAAATGTTGCTCCAGGATTGGGTTGCATCGGCACCTGAACTAGTGATAGGGAGTGAAGTAGTCGAGCGTGTAGACCGCTTCACGTATTTGGGGAGTCTCATCAGTGCTGATGGCCTGGTGACTGACGAAACCTCAGCACGGATACAGAAAGCTAGATTGGCTTTTGCCAAGTTCCGTCACTTATGGCGCAGGCGAGATATCCGCTTGCTAACCAAAGGACAAGTGTACCGTGGAGCAGTTCGCTCTGTCCTACTATACGGTAGCGAAACATGGCCGTTAAGAGTAGAGGACATTCGTAGGTTACTGGTTTTCGATCATAGGTGTCTCCGAAACATTGCTCGAGTATCATGGGACAACCGAGTGAGCAATGCTGTCGTTAGGAAACGGGTTCTAGGAAAGGAGGGCAAATCAATAGATGAAGTATTGAAACTTCATCAGTTGAGGTGGTTGGGACATGTGTTACGCATGTCTAACTACCGACTGCCTCAACGAGCTATGTTTTGCGGTGTAGGAATAGGTTGGAAGAAAGCTAGGGGCGGCCAAACCAAAGCATGGCAGAAATCGATGAAGTCACTGACAAGCGGACTATGTCATGTTGGTAGACGTAGGCTGCGTGGTTGGGGTCCGCGAGACGAAAGTCACCAATGGTTAGAGACCTTGAACGACATGGCTCAGAATCGTTCGCAATGGCGCAGGTGCATCCACTCTTTATGTTCTCTCAAAATCTAACCTTCTGAATTCCCTATCTTTCTCCTTTAAAATTTATCTCACTGAATTATACTTTTCGAATCATATCTTCGCTCCCTAATTTTCTGCATTACTGCTAATACTTCTATTATCGTTATCACTCTTGGATTTGAACTGACAGTTGCGTCTCTGTGCTGATGTGGTATGGCAACCTGAACTGATGTACGTACAAACGAAGTTCTGCGTTGTATCTGTCTGTCTGTCTACTTCGCTCCCTATCTTTGCACTTCGTCAGTGTCTTCGCCAAACAGGACTGTGTCATCAGCATATTCTAAGTCAATAAGTGAATCTCCTGGTAGAAGATCGTTCTCTGAGAAGTCAGTTGATGAGTGTAATTTCCAACAGAAAATAAACTATGAAATTAAACAAAAATGGAAACAATGGCCAGTTTTGACGGACACCACTTGAGGTTACAAGTTCGGATGACAGTTCGTTATAAGCTCTGACACGACTAATAGTGCTTGAGTAAAGATCCTTAACAAGATCTACGTACTTTTGGGGTACGCCTTTAAATGAAAGATATTGACATAGAACTTCCTGGTCTACAGAGTCAAATATCGTTTTCAAGTCAGGAAAAACTACTACTGTTGGGCGCCGAAAAGTATGTCTATGTTCTAAAATTTGAAGAATGGTGAATATCTAGTCTATACAACCACAATCAGTTATGAAACCAGCCTAGTTTACTCGTATTTGTAGATCACGAGTTGTAGTTAAACTAATAACCTATTAACTCCTCTACTTTCACTCCCAACCTCCATCTATCTCCTACTTCTCCCACACGTGACACTAGTGCTAATGATCCGAGTGCTATTCCAGGTTTCTTGAAGTCACGTCCCAAACTTCATATTAGAGCTTTTAATATGCGAATCCTCTGTCAAATCAGTCAACAGGCCTTACAAGCTAAAACACTTGGATCTCTCGCCATTAACACATATTGTGTCTCGGGTACACGTATACAAGATCCCGGAGTGATCTTTCACTTCAATTCCATAGTGGTTTTTTAGCAGACTACTTAACCAGTTCAGAGAACCAGCGCAATATACTGTTTGTTCATCTAGAAACCGATGGCAAGCTCTCGTAGCCCTGTTGGTGTAGACAAACTACTAAGTTTGTGAGCAGAACAGACCTTTCTTGTATGGATTCCTGACGACTATCGCTTTTGCTCTGTTGATTTAAATGGCATCATAAGAACTCGGAAAGATAAAAGCAGACATCAATATTTCTTATTGATTCTGACTATACCCTATGGTTAGAACTTGAATGAAGTAAATGACGAATTCTACTGAAAATTCTCTAACCATCTTCAAAAAACTAAACACTCAGGCATAATGATCATAGGAGGATATTTCAACGCCCAAACTGATAGGTTAAGTCAGACAGAAAAATTACTTGGATGGCACTTTTAGCATACCAGTGGATAATGGAGATGATCTGATGTAATAATGTTCAGACTACCGCTTATTCATAACAGGCATAAATACCGAAAAATAGATATTGTGTAACATGGCTACTTATAACATCAACACAACGATGGACACAAACAGATTATAATTGCATTATCCATCTACAGAGGTTCGGTAAATGACTCCCGTTCAGACCAGACTACATATTTGAACTTTGACCACGCTCTCCTAGTGAGAGCATGCATTTCCATGCGTTTTACTGAACGCAAAAAAGTTACAGCAAGAAAATCCCTTGAATTCCAGTTTGAGAACGAAGAGGCTGAGAATGGATTACCGAAATACTTAGTCGATCATATTCAGAAGGTCCATCGCTAAGCTGTAAATGTAGCGACGATACCTACTTTCAACCTAAATACAATGGTTAAGAAAGATCAATGGATTTTGAAAGCTTCTACTGAACTGATGGGGGCTCGGAAACCCATTCCAAGAGACCCGGTGACTGACTAAAAAAGATGAACTCTTCAGGAAATGACCTCCTACCAGTAGGTCCACATATCGACTTAGAGTATCCAGACGATATAGTTCAACGAGGTGAAGATGCTAACAATATGCAAAGTATCTTAAACACTTGGAGTAACAATGAACATATATTGGTCTGGTTAAGGTCTTTCTCTTGATCACTCGGTTTGCCGTTAAGATAAACATATATAAGTGCAGAAAATAGTTATAATTATTCTAAATGTCTCGTGAACTAAGTGGCTTTATGCATTTTACACACGAAATTACATTTACGAAACATTTATTTATATAAACCAATGCGTATGTGAAAGAATTAGAGCAGCTTAATGAAATGAGATGAACTGATTTCATCCCATAATGCTTGTTGTTCCTACACCTTAACATTCTATCAAAAAAAAAACAAATTGCACGATTAAATAAGGTAATGTGTCATAAACTAAACGCCCTCTATTGTCAAGTAAAAATACTGTGCACTAAGCTATGAAACTAAAACAGTTACAAAAGTGCTCAGAATGTAAGTTTCAATACTTGAGTGATAGTAACCTAAGAATTCAGGTAGCAATCAGTTTGTTGATGCATGAACAAACATTTAAAAGGCGCTTACATAAGTCTTAAGAAAATACAAATATAAAACGAAGGGATTGAACATATAGGACTTGAATACCTGAAATGGTTGTCCGAATGCAGGTCCTTGGCCACCAACAAAAGAAACAGGAATTTGGACAGGCGTCGACGATGCTGGTAAAGCATTCATATTTGCTGAAGGTGTAATAAGTCCAGAATACTCAGACTCAGCAGACTGACCAAAAAGAAATAAGGGAGGAATAGCAAGCAATGAATTGGGCATGGTTGAACTTGAAGGTAATGGAAACAGATTAGATGCAGTGGCATCTGACATGGAATTTAAATCTGAGTTGGATACAGATAAGCCATGAAAAGGAACTGAACGTGAATTGATTAAGGTAGAATTTGATTGTGCAAACAATGATGTGTTCGATCGAGACATTGTGACGTCACTAAACGAATCAGATTGATCTTGAAGAACTCGTTGGTGGGTGTCAAGACCATTTGATTCAGAAGTAAGACCGATTGAAGACCCAAAAAGAATGGTAGGTTGTGTGCTCAAAGGTGATGAAGCTGAAATTGACATAGATGACGTAACATTGTGCATAGATGATGACCAGAGACCTGAAGGTGTATGACCTCCAAACTCCGGTGGGTTCGAATGGTTTATATCATCATTTTCAGAATATTTATACGGTAAGTTAGTCGGTTCAGAGTCCTTGCATTCTGGGAACAAATCGCGCCATGCTGTTGTATTCTAAACAAGAAAGTAACAATCATGAATATTGGCCATTATTCGATCTGTGTGAGAAAAACAGTAATAGACCTAATTACACGGCCACCAAGCTGTCATAATTAACTATTGATTCCATCACACAGAAACGACAGACAAAATTTTAACTTTAGAAAATTCCAAGTACTGGATTAATCATTCTAATAGAACTTGCTACGTATTTACATTTTCAACTTCTTACAACACACAGAGTACTTGAAAAAGATGGCATGAATCATTATCGATTGTGGTGGTTGGAACACGTATTACGTATGACAACTACCATCAATTTCGATACATGATGTTGATTGACGAAGTAGAATGGAAGAAAGTTAGGGGCAACCAAACCAAGACGTAGCATCAGTTCATAAAATCGTTAACTTCTGGTGTGAGCCATGATAACAGGTGCAGATTACCTGGTTGAGGTAGAGTGACAGTGGTGTAAGTGCATTCACTCAGTATCTTTCTCTAAATCTCACGTTACATTATTTTTTCATCTATACCCTTTTTAGATCTTGTTGAATTCTATCTTGATTTTCATCTCATTAGTTTCCTCGACCGTTGCTGCAACACTGACAAGGTGGTTGAGTCTGCCAAGAGTGATGAACCAATAAGGTTACATTAGATAGGACCGTAAACATACTGTTTTAGGTAGATCGGTTAAAGAGTGGTAAAACGAAGAGCAGCAAACCTATGGTTCGTGGACAAAGTTACGATGTCGACTCTACAGATGTAACGAGAATCTTGTATTTCCTTTATATGACCAGCATGACAACGAAGCTGCCTCCCAAAAAAGGAAGGAGGAGGTTAGGAAAGGTCAACCCAAAAAATGCACACCTTACCATACTCTAAGAATATTCATCTCAAATGACAAGGCCTCAACAAGTACAGAACAAACGCGACAAAAACCACTCGTAAAAACGTTGTGTGATAGGTCTAAAGTGGTCGTCTCTTGGGTGCTGAGGTTAAGCTTCCTGGTCAATAAGACCAACTGTAACCTAATTTCCTTTTCAGACACTTTAAGAGCACTTCATGAGTGGGAAGGGAAGTGACAATCGCCCTTATATCACTAACAGCGTTCAAGATCACTATATTCATAATAAAATGCCTTCTTCGATCCCGATATTTCTGCTATTCGGACTACCAAACCTGAATATCTGTTTATAATCTTCTCCATATGTGTCACTAGTCCCGACGATTTGAGCTCACAAAATCATAGCCTACTGAAAACACGCTCTAGACTACACATTGGAGCTTTCAATATACGAAACCTATATCAAATTAAGCGGCTAGGCTGTTAGAGCAATAGTAGTAGTTACGTTAGTGATGATAGTAATAATAGCAAAACGAGTAGATATATAGAATACCATTCAGGGAGAAAGAATTAGTTTATGGGAAGGGAATAAATAATACTTTAAATGAACTAACCGCCAAGCCACAAGCTGCATCCCAATTCCACGGAAGCACTTCATTTTCAGATCCATTATCCATTCCTAAACCCAAGTGGCTGTGATGATCTTGTTCTTCAGGACAATCGTTTCCGGTGGCAGAGCAATGTCCTACACCGGTATTTCCCGTAACAGAATTTTGTGAAGGATCAGGTAACCAAACATGATGTGAAGTGTTTTGACGAGGCTCCCAAATAGACAATAAATCAAATGGCGCCATGTTAGTATTTTCTTGTGGGTGTTGATTTTCTAACCTACCAGGAACGGCTGTCCCATTAGAAACATTGAGGTGTCCAAGTTGTCCAGGTAAAGGAGTCATATCCCCAGTGACTTCACTACCCACAAAGGAATGTGCATCTCCACTAGCTGCGCTGTTGTAACTTACTCCATTGGTATTAGCACTAAGAACACTGAAATTTCCCGAACCAACACTACAATGTGAGTCTCCAAAACAGGAAAGTAGCCCAGAGCTACAATTATTTCCTCCAGCCGAATCGCTACCAGGTGTTGTGCTTATCCGCCGCTCTGCACCAACAGCCCAAATTTGGTTGGCTCGAGCAGAACCGATTATGGACAAATTGTGAAAGTGGTGAGGTAAATCAGAGCCACAATCGTCAAGATTCTCCTTGGATTGCATATCTAAGCACACACCCGTAGAATTCGCACAATTAGCCGCCAAATCAAGTGCATCATCATCCGTTAAACAGAGTGCATCAGGAAGCTGAGAAGTGCCATCTTGAAAAACAGACAGATTGAGATCAGGCTAAAAAAAAAGGTGGAATTAAAAACTGCATGAAAGGAAATAAATATTTGAGAGTAGGACTTGGCGATCACGAATAAACCATGGGATGGTTAAACTAAGATTGTAAATGAACACGGAAATAGCTAGAGTTCTGAAAGTATATAGTTGTCAATTTATGGGAGAAACAGTTTCTTGAAAGTTATTAGTCCGATGTAGACACTAATGGTCTTATGAAATTCTTAGAATAAAAATTAACTAGGTATGCCTGACCAAAAGTATCTCATAGTCAAAGCTGTTATATTTACACCAGTAAATTAAGAAGAATTAATAGATAAATCCCAGTGTAATCTAATTGTGAACACTCAATACATTAGCAGGATGAATGATAACATCGTGCTTTTTAATGTTTGACTAGAGCGGCTTAAATTCACAGAGATATAATGTAAACGGGAAAATGATGTGGTGGCTAATTTTTCCCAGTTATTAGTTAGTTACAAAATGCCGGGTACATTTAGAAAGTAAAGTAATTAAGAACAAAAGGAAGTGTTGGTAATACTAGGAAACGAAGTTACTGATTTAAATATAGCTTCTAGAAAATTTTGCGAAGTAATAACTAGAGAAGTTCAATCATGTCTGAAATGGGAATTCGAAAGTAAACCTAAAACGTAGTACATCTTAAAAATATCACTGAGATAGATGAAGTCAATCATTACCAGTACTAAACAACATAGAAAACTGTTTCAAACTTTGGCTAAATCCGAGTCATGCTACGTAACGGCTTCAGCAGTAGATTATTTATTGCAAGGACTCTATTGAGTAGGTCCGTCTCTGCCGTTATGATTGATACTAATAGATGACTTAACCACAAGCATTCTGCCTAACCACTCCTATAGAAACCAAAAATGAACGTTGGCGCTAGTGACGACTGGGTGCATATAACATATCCTAACTATTTTAATCGATGAAGTATCACATACTCACCAGTCGATTTCTCGTTTTACTAATTTTATCCTATCTACTTTTAACAACTAATTTTGTGGTTCCGCCATACACTGTGAATTTTTCGACGATACTTGTAACTCCTAATTTTATCCTACATATGCCTTAAATTGGGCATTACACAAATGCTAGCAATAGCATATTCCTAACCTATCAAGTTTTAACTAATCTATTTATTCTTTCAGTGAAAATGGAGACTTTACATGGAATTTAATCAAGGAATGTTCAGTTTTCTTACTAAGTTAATAGTATACATGCAATAATAAGGTTGCTGATGAGTTACCAGGTATATAGACAATGAATCGTTCTAGTACTCTCTGCTGCTTGTGAGTTTAAAGCAATGACCTAGATAGGGTAATGTATGTGGGTTTTCAAATCAGTAGTATGAGATTCTACAGTTTTAGCTATTTGGTTTTAAACAAGATACAAGCGCGAATGGGATCATATTTTGCTACCAGTCGTTGCGCATGGTATAGATTGATTCAGAGAATTATTATTTTTGATAATAGAAGTAATACTAAGATGTAAAAAATGGTTTTGATTGTTGACAAGGTAACAAACGTTGAAATATGTAAGAAAGATTGTACTTATAGGTTGTCTATATCGTAGAGGAGTAATGTTTGAAGTCGGTAGAGTATGACTTTCCCAACATTACTTTATGTCGCATCAACTTAAAAATTTTTAAGCGTTATTACTTGTGAGAAAATTAAAGGGCAAGAAAGGGTGTAATTCTGAGGGTTTAACATTCCTGTCCCTAGCCGATGCCAGGAATTTTATTGACGACAAATTGTAATGTAGCTTTTGGAACTCGAATCGGTTACTTTGTAGTTGATGACCTTACTATCCAACAGAAGAGTTGAGCAAGGCGAAATAGCGTTTTAGAGTAACATTAAGTAACCCGGCTTGACCAACATATAATGTAACTACCAATTCACCGATTGCACAAGTGTGACTGTCAGGACTCAGTAGTCTAGTGATGAACGCGGTGGCGTTTGACACGTAAACGGACTGAGTTCGAATGCCACTGTGAACATCAACATTGGGATGCAGGCACATTCAGCCGACGAGTCCCAAACAGGACGGAACGCGCGTCCTGGGATCCACAAATAAAAATGATATAATGTAAGTTTGCTTCGTTTACTTTTTTACGAAACTGCTTCGAGCAAGTATTAGATTAACATACAGAGCGAGAGGTAGTTAAACCTGACAAACGTTGAAATCAACTCAACAATGCTTATAAAGGAACCGTATCGCTATTCGTTATAAAAATAAAGGTTACACGAAAGACTGTAGCTAATTGTACAGCGCAAGTTTAGACTATATTTGTGTTTTGAAGTGAGTAGATTTATACCTATACCACATTAAACATGGATAAACTACAACAAGAACATCTCTTTTCATTAAGTACGAAGAGAGGTTTAGCTAGCTGAAAACTACAAGATGGTCCCTGATATGGAGTGAAAACAAAAGGTTAGCTATGAACTGAGTAGGTCAGTGGTAACGGTTGCAGACTGAAACTGAGTGAACTGGGATCGAAGCCGCCAGTGAGCATCATCTTTTTTTGATAAGTACTAAGGCGAACTATGTTCAGTAAACCCAACACCAATAGCAGAAATGACTCTTAGTTATTTATGGCAAAAACTTAAGGCAGGTCAGGAGAAAAATCCAGTGCACATAAGCATATCTCAATGAGCTACAAAAGAAATGTATCTAGAAAACAACTTAAATGTACGATGAAAATATCTCAAAACGATTATTAGCAAACCAATTCATGATATCAAATTAAAATTCAACAATCTTCATAACAATCAAATATGATTACTAGCAGTGTTTAACAACGAAAACAAACACGCAAAGTAGATTGGTGGTTAGATCTGCTAGGTAACAAATGGAAGTAAACGTGTTAGGATGAATGGCACATAGATGAAACCCAAGATAAAGTGGACTATAATGATTAATTCTAAGCCTATTTGTCTGAAACGATGGACTCAATAATCAAACTAGTTTCTGGTTACTTGTAGTGACCGGTTGCGCGGATCTTGTTTTGTCGGACTAAACTTTGATTGAAAGCAATTATTTTCTACAATGCAGCTTATTTGATATGCTGCAAGGATAACTGTTAGTTAATAAAATGAAAAAAATCACTATATAATACGATATAATTTTGTAGTATATATTTAAATGAATTGAATGAAATAATTCAAAGAAAGGAATCGTCATAATGATTTTATTTGCAGCAAAATAATAGTAAAAAACGATTAACCTACAAGTGTAACAGGCCATTGAGGATAGCCAATGTTTAGCGATTTGCAATTAACGGAGCTGGAACCTGGAGTGGTTATTGCCAATTCACCGAATGAAGTTGTTGGGCCAACAACTGAAAATCCTGGAGGTGGTACTGAAGTAGATAACAACCCTGTCAAATCTGGAGTTACACGAGCCACCTCTTCAGCTGACATGTGTTAGCGTGATGCACTCACCGATCCTAAGTATGTACACAAGTAGTAGAGCCAAAGCTCAAATGGGGCTAGAAATATAAGAAAAGCTGTTAATGTCGAAGATGAATGAAGGACAAGGAATAGAAATGTAGTAAAAGACTGGTTTGGACACGTGGGGCATATTTAACAACCTACTAGATAGATGCGCATAGATGATGATGGAATGGTGGGCGTAATAGAGAGCAGACCAGTATGTAGCACCAGTCAATAGTCACTAGAAGCCAGAATGGATCGTGTAAGAAAAGGTAGACAACCAGTTAAGGTGTGAACCGATAAACGTCTGTACTAGATCTTTGTTACTCAAGACAATATGCGAATAACTTATCTTCATTATATACGTTCATTGTTGATTGTTTTACTTAAAACAGTTTTGGAACGTAGTGCTACGAACTTTTTCTCAATCTAAAGACCAAAGCTTTGTATTCAAGTTCGAGAATCTATAACCTTTTTCATTGTATTAGAAGTGTTTGACCGCCACGACAAAAAAGAATAGTACATAACCTTCCGGTTTAGTTCTTCCTACATCGACTTCTGAGGTAAACTAATTGGTTAAATTGGGTGGTTAACAGCATCTAATTTACTTCAGTTTTATTTCGTTACGAGTGGACAATTATCCATATGTCAATATGTGTAACTAAAACCAAACTAATTTACTTAGGCTTATGTGTATCTGTGCCAGGTTCAACGTTCTTCATAACTGACCGAGTTTAAGTGAAATGAAGATGTCTTTAGCAATAATTTAAGACAAAATTTGAGCTACGAGACGAATAACTATTTAAGTTCCGGAACATAACAAACCGTTTTACACCATCCATGTATTACAGACACATGTGGTCAACATAAAGATCTTAACTCATTTCAGAGATGGCCAAATATACACTGTAGGCACAGAGTTTAAGATTACAGAAATTTCGGTTTCCAAATATCAATGTCCGTTGTAACAGAATTACCTTCTCGAAGGTAACAACGCCAAACAGCTAACCAAAATACTATTGACTAACAAGCAGGCTTACCAGGATCATAAAGGCACTGCGAAAACGATAAACTTGAAACAGAGGCACATTTCACACTAGTACAGCTAGATGAAACGTACTGAAAAGTATTAGTAGTATCTAAAGTTCAGAAGATAAAAATAAATACTACAGTATCACCCCAGCTAATTTCGACAGTTGTCAAGTAGCGTTCAACCATTGGTTTTAACTAGGAAGTATATAGCATCGTAGAGGGTTTGAACCAACTGTCAGTGAATTCGCGGACTGGTGCCGTTTGGCGGTTCATAGGCTTCCAGTCTGCTATCACGCTACTAGTTTTTTGCATCTATACTCAAACAATGACAACGCGATCTCAGCATGACACAGAAGCAAAGTAATCCTTTCCTGATAAATGACTGAACAGTGCCATAAACCATTCATAGTTTATAGGCTGACTTTGAATCAACCATAAAATTACAACAGACCTGGATATCAAATATAGATGAACTAAGACGACTCAACATTCTGATAATCACATTTTACGGCAAGCGTAAGCACGAAAATGACAAGTTACGATACATTTAGAAGGACACTTATTCCCGTCCGTAACACATAAAGTAATATGAACGTAACAAAGTACCTGACACTAAACTTTAGAATGAAAAACTAGAAATACTAACAAAACAGAACTACCTTAATTACGGTGCATTAAAGACTATACAAGATATACGCATATTGACGCACGTGTTCAGAAGATAGGATGAAACCAATTATTTAACAGTTCGAAGCTGCCTTTCTTATGATACAAAGAGGGATCAGTAAGTGGCTTTTAAGGCATAAAATTATTTCAAAAGACTAGAAACCAAAACATTTGCTAGTCAAAGAAATTAACTGAAAACGCCAGGTGTGACCAGAAATAAATTCGTAACTCATAGAATAGCATTTCAACAACTTGAATGCCTTTTAATGGAAAACTGTTTAGTCGTAGTTCAAACATAACAATGCTTTTTATAAGCGTTTCGATGCTCAGAGCCCAATCTAGAAACCTAACAATGGAAAACGTGGAGTGTTGTCCTAAAAGTACTTTGTAAACAAGAAAGCAAACCGAAACTAAAGCTAGGGACGGAAACTAGATGATGGTGTATCAGCTAAACTGTTACCCCAATGCCACATTACATACTACCTTAAATCGCATTAGCCTCTGTAATTCGATAACATGTCACAGTAATACTGGAAGAAGTTTTCGTATTTCTGGTATAAAAGTGTGAGTTTAGGAGGAGTGTAGATGAGGCTACAACAACCATTATTTCTAAAGTGACTACCCTGATTAATTGCAAGCTGTTTTGCGGATACACCGTTATTAGTCCAGCTTGGTTGCCTGCACAAAGGTTCTCACAGTAACAAGAATAACCCAGACAAGTGATCCGAATAAGTCAAGTCTACCTTGTTTTTTTTGATACAGAATTAACAAAATGGTTGATAAAACCTAAGAGTGCGGCGTATCTACTACAGAAAAACGTCTCACCGGCAAGCGCCACTATCGGAGCCAAGTGCTATTTTAAGTGTCTAAATAAACAGACAGGTGCATAGTCTACTTACACACTAGAATATCAAATAGTGCTTCCACTATAGCATCAACATTGGCGCTTAGACTCTTCAGTCTAAGGCTTGGTCTCGGCATTTGGTAACGAAAGTCTACAATGTGCACATTACGGAAGACAGACACTAAGATCAGGTCCTTTCAGGTTATGTAGCATAGCTTTATGATATTACTTGTACTAAAGACTAAATTCACAAAACGCCTTATGGCCTGTTCAATAAAATGAAGTCGGTTAAAGAAAGTAGTATCATCAGGCTACTCAAAGTCGCAAATATTAGGATCCTAAAGGCAGATTTTATTTGTACCACGACAAACATAGATCCACTATATTATTTGGTTCGGCGATTACCACCAGGAGAATCAAACCTTCCAAAGTTGTTAGCTGGTGCTATACGTACAAGATACTGCTGCTGATTATAGAGGTGCACATTAGCCAGATACATTTTGATAATATTTCAAGATATAAACATCCAACTAAAATAATTCCACTGATACTGCAAATAAATTTGGATAGGAAAGATTGTTTACGCACTCATAAAGGTATTTTTGCATGTCCATACTTGTCCATTGCTTTACGCGCATAGAATTAATGAAACTGTAATCTACACAAGTAACTCGCCTTTACAACTCACAAATATGTACAGTATATACAACCAACGCAACACCCGTATATTCCGCAACTAGCCACAAAATGAGAGAACCTTGAAGCACTAAAACAAAACGTAGTGATTAAAATAACGCTTAAGAAATTAATTTACGAGCTTTTATATTATTTTTCTGCATAGAAATATTATGAAAGTCTTATACTTACTTGATCTCTATTATTACAAAGTTGTTGGGCTAGTTTGAACGTCCAATTGAAAAGATCGAACGTAACTTTTGTTGTTCCACTTATATTCTGGTATGTGTTAAAGGTTTAAAGCTATTTCACTACTTAAACAGATTTTGTGTGTGTTGTGCTTAGAAATAACTTCTTGAACTCATACACTAAGCTCTTTATAGGTTACTTTTCTTACACATATATAATGCTATTGTGTTTAAATGAACTAATGTCCCATTTAGTGTTATTTGTTCGGGCGATACGAAGCGTTGGCTATACTGAAATCTGATTGGTCGTCAACATGTTATAATATCTACATGAACTATTAATCTCTACATTTTACCGATAACTCATTTTCTGACAACCCAAATCGTTATTAAGTATTATTCTGTATTTCAACCCCATGCGTCGGAAACTAGATGTAGTATTTAGATATGTCAATCAGCCAAGCTGACATTGATGAGGAATGTCTAGTTTTTCCAGCGATAACTAAAAATTATTCAGAAGTGAAAAGTACAGATGGATTATCAGCGGAATTAAACAACATTCCATCACATAACCCGAACTCTGTTTCTCGACCCTTACGTTCCACCTTAAAAACAAGATCGAAATTTGAACCTGATAAAATCAGACATACTGATAAACATAACTCAGAAAGAAATAATACTTTTTTCACAGTAAATACTAGAGAACCAATTATCCCTGAAACAGTTCACAAGATTCACAAATTTGGTAACATGGAGAAAAACAGTACCACTAAAGGTCAATTGTCAACACTTAGAAATGATATGGAAATATGTGACTCTGATCAAAGTACATCATGTGGATCTAAAGAACATTTAAAGAGGCCTTCTATACAGCAATTAAGAAAATATTCAGTTGTGGATCCAAATACTCTTAAATTTATTGAAGGTTAGGTTTTATTATTATTATTATTATTATTATTATTATTATTATTATTATTATTGTGTATTGGCATTCATAGCAACGTTTTATTCACATAATATGTATTATTTTACTATAGCTCATTTTATTTATTTAACAGTGGACTGTCTCAGATATCAGATACATTCATACTACATGATATCCGTTAGAGAATTTTTCGATTTCTGGACTTTAATTGACATTGAATAGTAAATCTTTTTATTAATTATGGTATAGTTTGTCAGTAACTTTTTCACTACTCACGAGGTGTATGATGTATTTAGCATTCTTTGGATATTTTTCATACATTTAATGAATAATTGGCAAATATGAAACTGTAATTGTTATCTAAAACTTCATTTCCTAGCACTAACCTTCTCTTGACTTGTTGGACTACACTGAACCGAAATATTTATACCATATACTTACGAATAATTCTGGAAGTTTGAAATGAAATAGCTAATCGAAATTCCATTATGATATGGAACTCTGGTTTATTAAATGCATGGAAAAACGACTGATAATTCTTGAGTATGACACATTTAGTAAAGGGTTTGAGGATAGCCACAATAATTCATTATTGAGTTTCAGTTACTTTGTGCCTGCTTAACAAAACTTCAACAGCATTTTCCCCTCTGAAAGATTTTTATTTACACGTTACAGATAATCAGTTGTTTGTTTAGATCATGGGAAATACCAACTAATTTAGAAACATGATTTGATATGTGCGTATACATTTACGTTTATACTGTAACGACTAGTAAATGTATACGTATGTGTATGAAAATGGCTTACATAACCGGCTCCGCATAAATTTGACAAGTTTAGGTAGTCTGTCATTTGTTGTGGTTGAAATCGAAGGTTGATTGTAAAATCTAATATAATCCACCAAGTAGGCCTTTTTGTTGGCACCAGTCGACCTGGTGAAACATAAAACAACTCAAACGTATTAAAATTTCTACTGAGTTAACCTGAGTTATTTATTGAATTTCACCAACTACTCTGCATAGCTTACAGGTCTGTCTATTGCATAAAGCTGAAATTATTGAAATTCGCATTAGCAAAAATCGAATTTTCATATTCAGAAGTTTGCACAACACCGTTGATTTACCTTGTCTATCAGTATATCAGTGAAGAGTAAAATAGAAGTTTCGAAATATTTTTAAGAATTTTTTTATTACATTGTTGATTCATCTGATGAGTTTTATTGAAATTAAATATGCTTTATTGTATTGTATAGCCGTAAACGACTGTTAATATTTATAAAGTGAAGAAACACTCATTTACGCAGAATATCATCAGTTCATATTATTTCGTTAGATTTTCACCAAGTTGGTTGAACCTATTTGAAAATTAGCATTAGACAAAGAAATAGACGCATTTATGCAAATGTCTACAAAGACAGAAACCCAAATGATTACGTAAATGAACAGCTAAACATAGATTTCTCGTATAACATGAATTGAGATTAGTGATGTGAAAATAAAATTATAAAATTAGTAACATTAAAATGATTTAATCAACAATAGAGAAAAGCTGATAATATGGTGATGCAATAAAATAAGCGTTTTATTACCATAGTTACGAATTATCTCTCTTTAAATACATAAACCTAAATTATGACTAGTATGACTATCAACTAGGTGTTACATCTTCATGAAATTTCGTTAAACTTTATTTAATTTGTATTTTGACTGGTAAGTGGAATCCAGGACGCGCGTTTCGTCCTATTTGGGACTCATCGGCTGGATGTACCTGCATCCCAATGCTGATGTTCACAGTGGGATTCGAGCTCAGTCCGTTTCGTGTCATACTCCACCGCGTACACCACTAGACTACTGAGTTCAGACAGTCACGTTTGTGCAGTGGGCGAATTGGTAGTAGGATGAATTTGTATATTCCCATTGATTTGTTATAGACTGAAGCTGGTCAGTCACTGTTGCTATATGTGCATCCTGAGCGGATTGCCTCGATATAGCGAATATTCACAAGTATCATTTAATTTGTATTGTGACTGACAAGTGGAATCCACGACGCGCGTTTCGTCCTATTTGGGACTCATCGGCTGGATGTGCCTGCATCCCAATGTTGATGTTCAAGGTGCACATATAGCAACAGTGACTGACCAGCTTCAGTCTATAACAAATCAATATATACAAATATACAAATATACAAATTCATCCTACTTTCGTTAAACTGATCGCGCATTTTCTTAAGTATATTCTTTGAATCATATTTAATCGCTTTCTATCTTCTCAGCTAATACAGTTGTTTCAGTAGACATATGCGTTGTATAGTAGAGTAAAAAGTGTACCCATTGATTTATGATTGTAATAAAGAACATCTTGTTTTACATAGGAAGGCCAGTTTGGCAACAAGATAGTTAAGCTTTCTACTAATTATCCTTGTTACTTCCGCAAACCCAGTGGAATAAAACGAGTTAATCTTATCCTGTTCAAATGTTTATTATATTCTGTTTATAAATTAATTAAAGGGACTATGTATATGAAACTACGCCGTGAATTGTAGTCAACATATTCGATTATTTCAAAAATTCCATACATCTAGTTTCTTTGATAGTTTTACGCTCACATCTGTGTATGTATTACACTTAACTAAAAGATTTAATATTGCTTTCTATGTTTTAGCCTCCTGTATCATTGTAAATTTTCATCGCCATTTTACCAATAATGTTTAATTCACAATCTTATTATCCTTGGACTTATTCCTACCTCTTAAGAAGCTATGAAATCAACTAATGAATTTATTATAGGAAATATGATCACTTTGCCTAAAAATAGTCAGTCAACTTCTAAGCATTTGTCGGCTGATAAATCTTACTCAGCCGTGACATAAACATCATGTTCACAAATTATACAGAATGATTGATAACTAATGTCTCAGTTTAGTGTGGATAGAAAATATTCCGGATATGATTATTTTCTTGCAGGCTTTAGTTTCTATTAAGTGTTCACGAAGTTTCTGCTATTAGATTGAAGAAATTTTCAACTAATCTTTTTCAGCTAATACTGTTAACCTTTAAAATATCTTGAACACACAACAGTATTCTCTGGAAACAATGTCTAAATAACTGTCGTATACCAGAAATCTCTGAACATATTTTTTTGTTTAGTAAAGAACTCTTCTATTGTTAGTATCAGTGAACCAACCAAGGATAGAACTATGAAAGATGTTCGTGAAATATCGCGAATAGACTAAAATTGGTATGTCAACTTAATAGTTTAAAAGTTAGCTTCTCGCCTTAAGGCTCAAACGTCCTGAGTTTGAACCCAAGTAATCTCATTAATCCATACTTCTGAAGTGTCTTATATTAGGATGAAACTAGTTATTCATTCCTTTTTGATGTTCTACGGTTGTCAGTTCGTGATATCAAATTACAAAGTAAGTGTTTATAGATCTATATAACTCAATGAATTGAACAAAATATATGAATCACAAAAAAATGATTTGTCCACTATTACCTTAATACTTGTTTACGTCGCCTATCATCTCTCTCTCTCTCTGTGAATTATTTACGTAAATACAGAAATATGAAGCATTCGATTGAATCTCAAGTGGTCAACAGTGTTAATTACAATACTATTAATACTAATACTATGACTAATAATAATAATAATAATAATAATAATAATAATAATAATAATAATAGCAATGGTATTGATGATGATAATGATAAGAAGGAGAAGTAGGAATCATAGTAATGCTTAATAACTATCCGGTAAACAGTTTCGTTTATTTATTTGTTCAATCATTATAGAATATTTAGAAATGGAAAATTTCGGCACATTTCTACACATTCATTCGCCTGTTGTGAATCTCATATGTTAGTGTGTATATACAAGAATATTGTGAAGCATGTTTATCTTGATGTACATATATATGTGTATGGCTATTTATGTATTCCATTGAGATTCATAGTCTAGGGATTAAGCTTGTTTTATGTTGTTGTAAATAGAAGCAACTATAACTATTACTTATCATATTTTATTATATCTTTCTAGTAAGCAGTTTTGTATTAAAGCCTAAACATATTTGATACTTTTTTCTATGTATACCATTTTTCAATGTGGTGCTTAATAAAGTAAAAAAAAAGTGTTAACCATGCTTTATATACTCTAATTATACTCCTCCTCCTGTATCTTGTGTTATCACTGTCATCGTTAACATTGGTTTCTATTTGATTAGCGGGTTTCATATCAATTGGCCACTAAGGTGTAATCAATGTTATATTTTGTCCTCTCATATTTTAGTACTGATCGAGTTTCTTGTGTCAAGTAGTATCGTGATCACTAATCTAAGTGATTCAGTATCGTGTTCACTATACTGCTGACGTTAGATGGCTAGATGCAGTTCTGAATGTCTTCGATTTCGTGCTCCTTAGTACTTCCTAGCGGGTGTATGAAACTGATTCTTTCTGTATGTTCAGTGACTGTCGATTGATGTAAATGCTACACTTCAAGAGTTCTGTAAGTATTCTTGGAATTTTCACTATCCAGAATTTTGATTTTTTTTCCCCAGTCTGATTCTCGTCCCTGGTTGGCACTGATATAAGTAACAACATATCATTTTGTTTGATTACTAGCGGTGCTCACGTATCCGTAAATTAATGTGGAAGGTGGGGGGAAGGCGTTCAGTTTATTTTATGGACGATTTTAGATCTGTCTTCTTTCGTTATCCTTTTTTTCTAGTTTGCATACAACAAAATGGTTTCATTGATTTATAAATGATACTGATGATGAGTTGATTCACCAGATACTTTTTGTGAAGTTACTGGAGGCAGGCACCTTTATAGAAGACAAACAGGAGATGAGTAGAAAATTGTAATGAAACAGTTTTTATTCATGTATTTTCCTAAGTAACAATGTGGTTACGTTCAGTAACTTTAATAATCATCACAATGAGCTAATAGTAATATTAACAGTGTATACCTTTCGTGACATATACACCTGTTGACCAATATTGCTCAATTAATTTACATGTATATACAATTACAATGAGAAGATATACTGGAGATTAATGTTTACTAGTATGTTTCTCTACATTGAAAGGTTACAGTTAGTTACGTAAAGTGTATATAAGTTAATAAGGGAGTTTTCCCATTCTTTATGACCTTTTCTTTATTTTAGTTTATTTATTTATTTATTTATTTATTTATTTATTTATTTATTTATTTATTTATTTATTTATTTATTTATTTATTTATTTATTACTACACACGTAGCATGTTTAGTTGAATCTCTTTTTCATAACTTACGAAATTTATTAACTATATAAATTACAACAGAAATGTTAAAGATATTCATAATGAAGGCTTTAGTGCTAATTTAACCAATGTTCTTATACTTAAAACATTCTAGTGAACTTTTTTCACCTGTTATTTACATATTTGTTTTACCATAGTGAAGTGGTTTTCGTTTCAAACTTCAATCAGATATACTTCTATAAGTACAGTAGTTATAAACAAGTAGTTGATGAGGATCTAACAAAATAAATAAAAAAATGAACTCAGTGTTATTCTACTTCATCAGTCGTTGTTCTGGCTTTAATAATGTTAATAAAAGTAACTGTTTACATGATAGATAGAATATGGATGATACTATTTCATTCTGAAATTCATGAATAACTATGAAAAGGATTCGTATGATATTATTGTGAAGGTTAACAATATAAAACTGTTTCAACTTGAAAACATGATCGGTTTAGAAATACAAAGCCTACATCAGAAAGTCTAAGGTACTGAATTTATATTACGCGTACAGAACAAAGATAACTGTCAGTAAATTGTCGTAAAAAGATGAAGAAAACTTTCCAGTTCTTTATGAGTTCTTAGTGATATTTGAACTGACGATGGACAGTTTGTAAATTCACATTAAGAGATTGCAGGGTAGTTTCGCTGAAGCTATATTTAAAAGAAAGTAGGTTTGAATACATTCTGAGGTGATTATGTTGGTTTTGTGGAGATTAGATAGATTCGAAAGCTATATTCAAGTCAATTTCACTTCATTTGAAATAGCTCTGAAAGTCATGGAGTGTAGGACATCTGTTTTATCTTAATATAGGACCTCTTAACAATTAGCAAACGCAATTTCCCTAGAGATTGGACACTGGAATCATGCTGTAGCTGCTTAGGAATTACACCCACATGGATGGAGTCTACTGGTGAACATTTATAATAGAATTTGATTTGTGATGTCACTGATGTTCGATGTTTCCTTTCCGATATCTCTGAATTCTACAGGTTGGTTCCCACTACTAGTAGGGATTCACATATTTTATGGCATTTGATTTGTTTTTCGTGACTGCTTTATCCATTCATTTTAATGGCTGAATCTTGGGTGCCCTTACCATTTCATATTGGTAATTCATCAACTTCATTCGTTCTTTTGAAACTATTCTTCGTGGATAGTTTTCACTTTTATCATTAACATCAGTATTTCTACAGCTTTTCTTTTAAAAATCAGCAGGAAACCCTTCACACTTTTAATTTTTCAAAAACGTAACCTATAATCTTTAGGGTACTGATGCTGTCAGTGAGATTCGACCACGCAACATATAGCCGAACAGTCTCCAGTTTTCAACAATACGGATTGTGGGTCTGTTGGTTTGTATTAATCCGTGCATTACTTATTTCAGTGAGGAGCCTCAAAAATATCACCGACAGAGCTAATACTACTCATACAGGTAGTGCGTTCCAGCCGTTGATTGCTCATTATAGAAAATGGAATCCCACCGTCACTTTGTTCGATCCTGGTTTTTGAACATTTTTGTGATGGCCTCTGAAACGATTAGTTTTAGAGGGAGCAAACTGATAAGACGTGTCAATGCCCAAATCATTATTTAAAGTACAGAATATATTTACTTCAATAAATCTCTTCACTATAGGACCATCAAACTTATTCTTCAAAGTCAAACTAAAGATCAGACAGATGGGAATCATTGTTTTTTGTCCTCCATATCTTTAAATCGTCTGCGAATAAGAGTGCCGATGGCTTCAGTTACCGTCACAACTCATCGGGATACATAGAGGGGGGCCACAAAAGGTGACCTAAGCTGGTACCTTAAAGAACGGCTATTGACATAGGCTTATATATAAATAACGTTCCAATAAATCGTGCTCTTTATCTCTGATCACATAAGAGACTCCTTAACCAACTCTGAATCTATCCTTTTATCTAGAAGTTCGAGTGCTTTCAACTGAGGTCTATGTGTGACATACTGATGAATGCTTTGTTAAAATCGATGAATATCACATCTATCGTCAATCCAGTTGTCAATCTATAGCTGTGATCAGCTTTTCTATCTTAGTTAATAAGTTAATAAGACGAGAGTCGCTTATGGAATTCACGTTGCTCTGATGTCAACAGGTTTTATGACTATGTGAATAATTATTTCATCTCTAATCAGCTTTTCAAATATTTTAACTAATATGCTAATTAAACTGATGAGTCTGTAGTTGGCTGCCAACTCATTATTAATGATAATATTCTTCCAATTATTTAGAAGTTGATTTTGGGAAAAGTACATCTTGGACAACTCGAGGGGTTCTAAAATAATATTCGCACGTAATGGTAGCAATCGACTAGCATTCGATGTTAACGGTGGACCATTCATACTGTAGCCAACCTTATGTCGATTTCTTTTAGATATTTTAGTCATGTTTGAAAGCATGAACCGACATATATTTGTACCAGTTCATACGTTGTTTCTAATTTAAGAAATTAATTTTAATAAATATGTTTAAACATATTCATGAATTACATTTGTACTAAAAGGATTCATAACTTGAATTCATTTGTCTGTTTATTCATTGAACTAATGTACGTCCGACTTTATTTATCCATTTGAGTTGATTAACAAACTGTACATCTCTATGGATTTTACCATTATTATTATTATTATTATTATTATTATTATTATTATTATTATTATTAACATAACAAACAGCTGATTATCGTGATGTTTTTTTCACTGATAACTTACATTATCATCATCAATATAGTCAGTAAAGTAGCGTATACATTTGTCAACAGTAAAAAAACCTTTTACTCATCCATTTACTTCTCCTTCCATTTTTTTGTATTTATCATCCCTTTCTTGCTTCCTACCTTTCCCTTATCTTTATATATATATATATGTATATATATATATATATATATATATATATATATATATATATATATATATGACAAATACAACTTGAGTAACCGAAATCGAATCTCGAAAAAATAATAATTTCAGTTGTTCTTCTCTTACTTACAAACTCAGTTTTAGTGAAACAACTCAAAATTAAAGAATAAAACAATTGAACATTCACAAATTTATCATGGAATTTGCTTGGGTGGTTGATATAAGCTCAATGTATTCCTGGAAGTCAGTTTACTTGATTATCATTTCGACTTGATGAAACACGACTGATCACTTACTTTACACTAGTAGTTCAAAAAGTAACTCTCGAAGTTAGTCAGTGGTAAGCATATGACAATTGTTAGTAATAAGAAAGTTGTGCATCATAGATTGAATTTAATTAGATAATTATTGCAAAATAGAAAACATAAGACATTGATTTCATCTTAGAATACGACTCCATCGTCAGTCCTTAATTTTAAACTGTGAATTCAATGATCATTTTATCTCAGTCATGAAATACACTTACAAGTAGGATTAGTAAACACTTGATTTTAGCTTGAGAAGTTCGAAGCTAAGTAAACCATATTTTAGAGATCTACTGGGTTCGAATCAAGATGGAAATTTTACCAATAGGGGCCGAGCAGCCTAGTGGTACAGAGGGTTAGGCGTCCCCCAACTTGAAGCCCATAGGGCAGAATCTGGGATGCACACTACTGAGGAGTCCCATACTAGCATGAAATGGCTACCTAGTACTTCTTGTTTCTCAGTGGTACCCTACCAACACCAATGTGTGAAAGTGATATAAGTGAATTTTGTAATACAAAATTTCATTTGTTTAGTACGATGTCAATTTTCAATGTAAAAATAAATTTTAAAATTGTGCAAACACTTTAGTTGGCGTGATATAGTCGCTTCTGTATAATTCGTTGGCGAAAATGACTCAATTGATGGAGTACATTAATCTTCATATCCTACAAACTGATCATGTAGTTCATCCATACTTAATCTGCTTCATTTTTGTTCAGAATATTACTTATGAGTAATCGAAACATTTACGAAATCAATTAATTTGACACTAGAATAAATTCGTTTATCGGTTACAGACACCTAATAAGGTATCTTGATGGACCTAGACTCAGCACTATTTACTTTTGATGGGACTAATGCTACTTTTCTGATTTGAACCAAGGTCATATAGCTAGGGAGTTTACTGCTGGCTACCTACATTCACATAACATAATAACATAGTAATGAACGTGATGCAGAGTCACTTAGGCTAATGACTACAGCGTAAATTCATCAATTGAATTCAGTCATTAATATAATACTAATTTCAACTCAGTGGTCAATTAATATAAAGTTAGTATGTATCTTGAGTAAATTATAATGTTTCTACTTACTACCAATTAACGCATATTAAATTAGCATACTAGTACTTTCAGGAAATGTACGACTTCAAGTGCTGTTAAGAAAATATATAACCTCCATACTTTTTGGATGAAACTGTTCATCCTGAGACTCTAAAAAATTGGCTTTTCTTTCAAATGCCAATATATTTTCCCCTAAGCTACTGAGTTCAAAACATCAACTGTTCTTTCAATTAATTGTTTGACACTTTTTATATTCAGCTGACTAATTCAAACAACAATGTAAAACTCACCTAGGATTCAACCAAAATCCATAATCCAGATTATGCTACTTTGATTGGTATTTGTTGATCTCTGAAGATTTACTTATGTCATGACATGTAGTTATTCATACTTAGCGAATTCTATCAATTACGTTACAGTGTCGCCACTAAAAACGTAGGTCAGTATTGTGTTACACCATACTCAAATTTTAAATGGATGAATAAAATCAACAATAAGCTCTGTTTGCTAATCAGTAACCAATTAGATTAAATATCTCAATCTTATGTTAGGTCACTCACGATTAAATCAGTTCAAACATGACGTCGGTGAATTTGACAAGGTGACAGTTGCTTAAAATCCAGTATAATATATTATTCCCATTAAAAATGATATAATATTTCATTACTACTGAGTATCGACTAGCAAGAAACCATGTACACAACTTCATGTCTATTCCATTCGACCACTTCAAAATTGTTTTGATTCAATAATTTGTCAATAAATCCCCGATGAAGTATATCTAATCAGTCATTCAATTAATTGATGGTTTCTTCTTCTGGTAAATATTAGATTAACATTCAAAGATTATTTCCATGCATAGACTATTCATACGATTTCATCTGTTATTCTAATCTATAGTGCCCTACTCAAAACAGATTGTTTTGTTTGGTATGAAGCTAGTTTTTTTTTATGGTTTCACTCTTATTCAAGTATCATTCAAACTGATCGTTATTCTACCAATGAAATTTTGACTGAATACAACCCTCAGGCTAAATGTACCTAACTCATAGGTTATTTAACCCTGATGATTGATGTCGAAAAGTAGACTTTTTCTACAATTCAATAAATTTTGGTGGCTTTTATCTGTCAACTTGAATTGTTTCTAATTTGATATCACAGATTGGTATTAGTTGGACAACCATGGAAAACTAGGGACTGGCACTGGACATTTATTTTGACTCTTCACTAGTCAGCATCCACGACCGCACCATGGATCAAGCCCAGAATCTTCAGGCTTCACGGCAAACATTTAACGATTGGACTATTGAGCCAGCTCCAAACAGTTGATGTTTCTAACATTAGTCAATTCGTGGTATATTTACTTGGCATTTTCCGAAGCCATCGGTGGATGACTGCCTCACACCAGACATGGTTGAATAGTTTCTAACTGGTATATATTTTAATAATTGACTTAACGCTACACGACGTTTAATGCCTTTTACTAAATTTGAATTATTTTTTTATTATGTAACCTTCAAATGAAAGTCCAATTTATTAATTCCCTCCCCACTCCAGATTATCTGTAATTCAACTTCATATATTACTCTCTTCATATATTTACTAGATTCTGTAGAAGCTCTCCTCAACGTTTTCAATTTTTTCATGGGAATTGTTTACACTTGCAAACTTAAGAGAATTAATTCTCCTTAATGGATTTGATCTTGAGTCATCCATTTTTAGAGTTTATGACCATTGTGATTAAGCTATTTGGCCAGCACTTTACAGTATTCCAGCTACCATCAAGTTACTTTTCATCTCATTATAGTGATAATGACGTGAAGCCACTCAGATTAATGTTAACAATCTCATGTGATGGACAGAATCCGATCTTCGCTATGAACATGGATCATGTAAAAATATATATAAAGCCAATATTATTAAGAATAATAAAAACTGGTGATAACAGAAATGAAAGGATATAAATATTCAGTCACATTTACCATGGTGTTGATAAATTGAAAACTGCCTCTGTTTGAATACATAGATTTGGCTTGAGTTTGTTGTTTACTACTTCTTCAGTGATGTTTAAACTGTTGCGTTTTGTTTGTTTGTCGATTATTTCAGCAACAACAAAAATAAGCATGTTAATAGTAAAATCGCTCTCAGTAAGGTATTGAATAGTTGTTTTGTCAATGGTTGTGAAGGTACCATTAATCTAAAAAAATTTTGGAACATACTTAGTAATACTAACATGTACTCTTCCCTCTTTTTTTCTACTGTATTCACTTTGGTATGTGCATGTAAATTGAAATATACAGTGCAAGTATCTGGGGAATCAGCGAGCGTCGGACTTCTTTTTGATTGTAGTATGGGGCTCGTTAGCAATAATATATTTATGTTGTTTAGTCTGCCGATTATTTTAAAAGATTAAAGAATTTTAACAGTAGGCTCTATTGAGGTGTTACACTGTTAGCGGCTGTGTTATCTTTCAGCCTCAAACTCTCTAGGCCAATTAATTAAAGAATAACTGATATATTAAAACGTACTTATCATAACGTATGATCTATCACTTTAAGTAAAGCGGAGCAAAGAAAAAATCGAAATTCGTTTTTTTGTTTGGCGGAATCTGAGGTGCACACTCCTGAGGAGTTCCAAACTAGAACGAAACATCTGTCCACTGTTCCCTAATTTTCAGTAGTACCCTACCAACATCAATCTGTGATAGATTCAATCAACTAAAAATACCCATCTCTACAAAAATAAACATCTGAATCCAAATAAATAAAAGTCATGATATTTCAAAATGTACAACTTTCATAGTTAGTTGTATAAAATTATTTGTCTCATCGAAGTGAGTACCATTAGTAGATTGATTTAAGTCAGGAAGGTAGGAAGAGGGAGTAAAAATGTATCTAATCTTCATGAAATCTAGCCAAATTCTCTGTTCACTGAAAACCAGGGAACACTGAACGGCTGTTTTGCCCCAGTATGGAACTCCTCGGCAGTGTCCACTCCATATTTCGCCCAGGGAGCATCAGGTTGTCAAAACACATAACCGTCTGCACCACTGAGTCGGTCAGTACCCAATGATAAAATTTTCATATCCACTAACTTGTGATGTAGCACGATGATAATCCATTGTCGTTTCTGATAACTGTATAATTCTCGATAAACCCGAACTCTACTAATCACTACTTCTCACTAGAGCTCCAGGAATATCCTCAAGTTAGTCACTAGTGAGCTGATTATTGTAACTAAGGTGTTTCATACTAGAACGAAATAGCTGTCCACTGTTCCCTAGTTTTCCATGGTACCCTACCAACATCAATCTGTGACGAATTCTTTGTTTACTTATTTCTATTTTATATTTATTTTTTTCAATTGAATAATAATAATAATGACAATAGTAATAAGAATGATGAACAGTAACATCATCATCATCATCATTGTAACAATTCCTTCCTCTCATTAATTACAATCAACGTCTTTTTTTTGATAAAATAAATGAAATTTTATTTACTCTTCTGTTATTTGTAAAATATTGTTTTAGAGTAAACAATAATATAAAATGAATAAATAAACAAACTGGATATCCATATATATATATATATATATATATATATATATATATATATATATGGATATATATGGATATATATACATATATGGTATATATATATGGATATACATTGATAGAATTATCCATTGTATTGTTTTCATTACTTTGCATTTTTCAATATTTTTTTCTTTTTCCATGTTTCCAATTATTTGTTTACGTCTTTTTTTTCAATCGAATGGACAACAATTGAAACAGTTGAATGAGTGGATGACCAAGTGAGTGTGAGATAAGATTAAAAATGAGGAAGGGAGAGAGAGAGAAGGAAATGCAAAGTGTAAATAGGGATAATATTTTGTTTATCTGCAACGCATTTTTAGAATTTATACTTTAATTATGAGAATAACAATAACCAGTCGCCTATTATAAATATCCTTCAATGTCGTAGAGATGATACTTCTATAAAACAATTAATTTACAAGAAACCAACATAGACTGGTCAATATTTAAATTTACATAGCTTTTGTTCGTTGAAATGCAAGTGAGGCCTGACACTGTGCCTTTCTAATAGAATCAAACATCTGCACTGCAGATATGAAACCTCTGGCTGATTCTGTTCATAAGAAAAGCGTTTATTTCACGTTACTATATAATCGGGGGAATCCAACAGCGTAATTCTGATGCAGAGGTTAATATGTGCTGTTAAAAAAACTTATTATGTCATCAAACTAATCATTACTGAGAAGTCAAGACCATGATTACACATAAGCCTCATAATTGCATGAATGATTACACCACATCCCACTAAATTTACGAATTTGCATGCATGTGTGTATACACATACAGAGGAAGTACTAACAGAACGCTATAATCCAAAATGAGAGGCAATATGTGCCTAAGTGGCTTCGAGAACAAATAACATAAGGTGACTTAGTAGAAGTAGGGAATAAAAAATATTTCTGTTTGATCGTAAAACATGTTACTGCTACAGACCACAAGTCTTACCTTTGAACCGCTTTTAAGGCATCTTTTTTAGGAGTAATCACAAACTTAGTCCTAAATCTATAGAGATCTCAGTCATTAGAAAAAAGTAGTCCCACATTTGTGCGTACAGGAACAGTTCGTTATAATATAGAGTTTGCCATGGTAGTTCTCATCATTATTAACATTAGAGATTTTTTGATGGTGTGACAAAATTTTTGACCTCCTCATCTTCTGTTTTTTTATTAACATTGAAAACTAGGGAGCGATTGACAGCTCTTTGGTTCTGCTAACGGACTCCTTAACAGTTCGCTCCCTAGATTTCACCCCAGAGGCTTCAAGTTGGCGTCCCATACTTAGAAGAAACATCTATCTAGTGCTTCCTGGTTTTCAGTGGAACCCTACCAACATCAGTCAGACGAATTCAATCAATTAATGCTTAATACCAATCTCCATAAACTATGTCATTCCACTTATTCTTTAATTACCACATTATAGCTATTCAACCTCTTATTTAGCCTAACTTTGATTAGGTAACCATGGTTACAAATAATTTTTTCTTGACACGTATATATGTGAGCAGATTGTTCAAAATGTACAGCTTAAATGTATCACATTTTTCAGATCAACTCCATCTTCTCACTACATTATCAAAATTTAGGATAAACAGGGAATATTACATAACTGGTTTCAATACTTACTTATCACTAAACTAATTTGTATTATAGTAATTAAAGGCTATTGCTGACTATTCAGTTCTTAAGCTAAATATCCATCTGTCAGCTTAGAAATACGGTTTTTCTCAAAGATTTCGAAAGCCAGTTCTTTTAGATTTTCGTGGCGAATATGGTAGATGTTTCTTCACCTTATTGTGTTTGTTTCAGAATACTTTCAATGAAGATGGAGGAGACCATTCGGAAGATGTATTTTTAAGAGACGCTGCACTTATAGACTAATCACTTAAACTAGTACCACACTGTAACTTCATCAGTAGAATGAGATCATTAATGAATAACAGAAAAATCATTAGATTGACCACTACACAGCGGTCGTTCAATGTGACTGCATCGTTTCCACAAATGATCAAACACCGTCCAGAATATGTGGGTGATAACAAGTATCTCAGAACGCAGAACTAAGTAAACTGGGTTCAAATTGTAAGTAAAGTAATAATTTCTTCAGTATTTCAGTTATGCCTTGTTGACGGGAGACGAAGAGAAGAGAATCTAAGTCCAAGGTATAATGTAGACTAACCCCAATTCACTAATATATATATATATATATATATATATATATATATATATATACTGTTGAGTTTGGAATGCTTATAGCTTATGCCACATAGTAGCACATTGGTTCTGAAGTAACTATATACTAGAAGTCATATTTGGTGTTGAATTCATTTGTACTTTTCACATCATTTTTACATTCATTTCAATTTATCAAGACTTCATGGAATTATTTTTAGTCGCTGTATTCTGTATTTGATATTAAAAGTGAAAGATTACTGTTAGTTGTGACTAACCAAAGCCATTTATGCTGTGATTTACTATTATTCGCGTTTTGTTGGATTTTATCGTTTTCTCTTGTGCTTTTTGAAAGTGATAATACTAGTACTACTTCTGCTACCACCACTGCTGCTAATACTCCCACTACTTCTTCTTCATCTTCTTCGGTATCATTGTTCTTATATTGGATCATGTATTATGTTTATCTTTGTGTTCAATATGTTTATATGATATGATGAGCATAATAAAAAATCACTTCTTTGTTGGATTTTCATTGGATAGTTGAAATAAGCAGATTTTCTCTTAGTTCTCATCTTACCGTAATCGATGCTTTAATATGCTTTTTCTTAATATGTAATATAGTATTGTGACATTCTTTTGCTTTTGAATCCATTTAAATTGTAACGATATAGAAGATCTGCGGGAAGATAACCGAGGGAAGCTACCAATTTTTTGTAATTTATTCGCACAATTTAAGCTTATTATTTTCGGACAAACTACATCCATCTTACCTTCAGTTTGTGTTTTCCACTCTCTAGGACGTTATAACTGGTTGATCCGTTTCTTTTAAAATTCACTATATTTTTTGACCTATTCAAGGATTATTTTTGTAATTTATATACGCATAAATTAAGTACTTATTTATTTGTCTTCATGACTTATTTATGGAATTGTATCTGCTTAAATAAGTTGAACTTTCATTTCCAGATACCTGAAATGATTCATTGACAATCAGGAATTTGTTTGTACTCTGTCAGCTGTATTAGTAGTTGTTATAGTGAGCAGTCGTATTGGAATTGTTACTTTGCTCGGAACTTAGCGAAGAATTACTTTGAGGTTAGACTTAACAGCTAAATATACTTGAAATTCTTTTTCGCTGGCTATATAGCTAAATTGAATATTCGTAGTTGCATTATGTAGTTTCATCAAATTTTTTTAAGTTTTGACTTCATTTATTAGCATATTCACCAAGGTTATTCAAATATATTTCCATATAAACGTTGTATGTCATATACAGAAAAATCTTTGCATCGATGAAAGAATATTCACATAATGTTGAATTAATTGGTCAAATCGTCACACTTCAACTTGATTGGTTGAATTCGACCGGCACTAAGAAGAGTCAACAACAATGACATTCGTCACTACTCAGTGTTTACTCCATGTTTAACAGACAACAATAGCTTGTTGGAATAGTGAAACAGTATGAAAGTCGAATTTAGAATACAGTCACACTACGTAAACAATCTATTGTTGTCTATTAAACATTTTAATTAACATAATCAACATGTGTATTAATATTTTAAGTCATCGAATATCAATAGCCTGTGGGTAGCTGATGAGATTGAATGCACCGATGTATCAATTGAATTCTAAGTATTCTTCAAATATTGCCGTTCTTGGATTATTCAAATCCACATAAATATGATTGACTCATGAATTTCAAGAAAGGTTATGAAATTTTATTAGTGTGTTTACTTAGCTTGATCTGATGGTGTATTAAACTTTATTTAGGGTGATGTTAACCATACAGGAAACTACTAAAATTCGCTTGAATATACCTCTTTTGAATAACGTTTTCTAGAGTTGATTATGATGGTTTCAGCTATATGAAGACAATATAATCTCCCCCCTTAAAAAACATTCTTTGATACTAATATGAAAACTGTAAATACTTCTATTTTAACTTGCTGTTCATCATCAAAAAGATATGGAAGAATGGCGTCATTGATAGATTTACTGACTTCATTTCCCAATCCTACCTGTACAGACCTCTAAAAATAGTAATTATATCAATCACACATATGTCTAGCTACTTAAACTTAGCAGCTAGCTTAACAATTAGTTTGCTTTTGAACAGTAAATTATGTGGTTCAAGTCCCAGTGTAAATAACAATATTAGGATGTACATATATCCAGCTGATGAGTTTTAAATGGGAGAAAACTCACTTTCTACATATATCACTACTAACAATTTTAATAAATAACTTGTGACCAAACGGTATTATCAAACCAATCTACAAGGATTACACATATGCTAACAGTGACTAATCAATTCCAGTCCTTAACATGAAAAAGAGGAAACATAGATTAATTCTAACAAATATGCTATTACATGTAACATGACTCTTCTAGTATAGCCTAATGAGAACCTAATAATGAAGTTACTGGAAACATTTATTCTTTCGAGTATTTTTTTAGTTTTTGAATAAATTTTATGATTTAAATAAATAGCTCATATCATTTCGAATTTGATGCCACAAACTGACCTATGTTAGACAATTACTGAAAACCAGGAAGTAAGTGATAGATCATTCGTCTTACTATAGGACTCGTTAGTCAAAATGACCGACTTAGTTGCCTATGAGTTAAGCATTTACCACGAAACTTAGAGATACTAAGTTGAACTCCTTACTGAGGTGGTAGATATCCATTACTAAGGTATCCTATACAAGGACGAAACTTATGTCTAATGCTTTATGGTTTTTAATGATCGTCTGTCTCAGGCATCAAATTTAAATTGAACAATGTCTGTAACATTCAACTGCATATATTTTTGTTGATTAGACTAAATTACATTATAGTTTTCATCATTCAACTGGGAAAAATTTCAAGTATCTCTTCATAGAATTACTTGTTTCTAAAGTATCCAAGTTAATATGATCAACATAATTATGAAGGGGATGAATAGTTTATTTTTCAATGATTATCTAGATGATATTCAATTACATAAATTAGTTATAATTGGTTGAATAAATTCAGTCAACTGTGATGATGTTTTCTTTTTCACTTTAGAACTTTATTTATTGATCAATTATATTGTAGATTACAACATTTACACAAAATTTATTCATCCCAGCTATGGGATTAGGCATAGGATACTTAGCAATGATAACAAATCGATTAATGAACCTATGCATTTTAATCACCTGAGGTGGCTGAGATGAATTATGTAAGCTCAATCACTACTTATCTTGAAGCTTTATGTTGGTTAGTATAGAAACGAATTGGAAGAAATTTGGAGGCCGTTGAACAAAAATGTGGAGTTGGTCCATGAAGTCGTTGATGGTTAATTTAAACAAGGTGGAAAGGTGAAAGCTGCCTTTACAGGTCAAGGTTATAATCATAGACAGTAGTTGGAATAGCTGGTAATATAATCTAGTAATCCATAAAACTGACACAGGTTCATGCAATCTTGATTTTCCTAAAGCTTTTAGGTTCCTGCATTCATCACCTTTCATTTCATCCTCTAAAATATTATCGTACTGCCTATCATTACTACCGTTACTACATTGTTGTGATTATTTTAGTGGTCATCCTGTGCTGATTTGGTATGCTAACCTGAGCTAGCTGACATTTATGCCAAGTAATACGGTGATTATGACATGAAACTGATTTGAGGTTAGTCACTAGTAAACCGTAAAGTTAAATTTCGTGCGATTCGATACTCATTAGTAAGGTGTACTTACAATCTCTGAGAGAACTTTTGATCTCCTGTAAATTCGATCCTGGGCAACTCAATTTCACAGTCTATGATCATTATCACTGAGCTCTCCTGATACCATTAACCTTCTGATTATGACAAGCTGACCAACACACATTAATTTGTATCTGTATACCTTAATTCAAACAACTTATCATTTTAATTACCAATACATAAAGTTAACTATATTAATCATGAATAAATTAACACTGCTTTTTTTCATGTTTTATTTCTTTAATCATAATGTAAGAAGCATGCATTTTATACAAAAGATAACTTTTAAAATAAAATGTCTTTTCCTATGGTCCTATAATCGATTCATTAGATTAATAAAGTGATATGATGGATCAAAATGAAATCTCATTGGTTGTATTTGTTACTTTCATTTTCCCTGTTGGTCAACTAATCATTATTTTATAAAATATTTATAATCATGATATTTTTTTTAATTATTTGTTATGCAATAGATTGTGATGATTCTTTAAAATCTATTAAATTACATTGAACTACTACTGAATGATGACAAATATCATATTTCAATTGTTTGTATTCATCACAAATTGTTGTTGGTTGTGTACCATTGGAAACTAGGGAGAAGTAGACAGTTGTTTAGTCCTAGTATTGAACTTCTCAGCAGTACACTCACTTGATTCCTCTAGGGAGTTGAGTTCAGAGCCTTTAGGTTGGTGAACGGTCTACCTTTTACACTACTGAGGCTGCGTCAAATGGTAAAATTCCCACTTTCATCAATTTATGATATAGCACAACGATTATCCATGGTCACTGTTGATAACTCTCTCACTTCCGAAAAGTATGATCTCTATCAGTGACGACTCTTAACTAGAACATGAGAGACATTCTGAAGTAAGTCACCAGTGATCTGTTTATTGCAAATGAGTTCAGGTGGTTTCGTAGAGACAAACGTAAAGTTGAATTTTTGGCAATCATCCATTCTCTGGAGCAATGGTGTGTATGTACCCCACGCTAAAGCGAAATAGCTGTTCAGTGCTCCCTCTTTATCAGTGGCATCCAACACTGATCTGTGATGAATATATACAACTTAATACCTATCTCCATCAAACCACTTCAACTCAAATATCATATTTCTCCTATCTATAGTGTTAATTGTATTCTACCTATATTTTTGAGATTTGAATGAATTCTAAATATCTGTGCTCTTCAGTAGATCTAGTCACCTTCCGAATAACTTACTGCTGAAATTTCAATCATATATCTAAATGATGTCAGTTGGAATCCTCATGTGGTGATCAATTCTGTTAAAATAACAGTTGCATATTTTTATCATGTGCTAATAAACTCGAAATTTAAGTCATAGAGAGTTTTCTATTGACTACTTTCAATCATCTAGTATCAAAATAAGTGATTATATGTTCATAGAAAATGCTAAGTGCTATGACGGGATTTGTTGACTGATTAGTGAAGATAGAAAGATGCACTTAAAACACTCGATTATTTAATTACTGTCTATATCCAACTAATCCTACAATTAAAAAGATTAAATAATATTAATCACTTCTTCAATATAAACTATAATTCCAAATAATGTACCGTGATTCTGTGTTACAACGGTAATCTCTTTATCTAACTGAGCGACTATTTGTTACTTCCATAAATTATTGAGCAACTTAATTAACTTATCCAAAAACCATTTATTGTCAATCTCCTTCTTCTTTAGTCTGTCTAGAATCATCTATCTATTTCTTTAAACTATATGTTGTAATTTATCACTGAATTATGAAATTGAAAAAAAAAAACAAGAGAAGGGGAAGGGCAAATATGAGTTGATTTAAGTAGAATAAGTTTGTAGATTTTGTTGTCTGTAACTGTGATTTATGAAATAGTCAGAAGAAAACTCATTTATCAAATGATTGATAACTTACTTAAAGTTTATTACATTCTACTGAAATTCGAGAAAAATATTTAATTTGTTGATTTAAACAAAACTTTTTTATTATGAATTGTTATCAGTTGATTTAAACGTTGAATAGAATGTTATGGTTACTATAACTTCTGATTGTTACACGATTGACATTATTGGAGATTGTGAAGATTGGTGAATGTGTAGATTTACATTATTGTCTGAGGTAAATTTAAGTAACCATTAAAAATTATGAAGCACTGGATAGCTAATTCGTTTTAGTATGGAACTTTTCAGTGTTTAGTGTACATCTAACACCTCACCAGAGATCAGACCAGGAGTCATGAAACACTACAGAAGTTTTTAAATCTTATGGACAATTTTTTCTGTCCAACAGCTAACCTAAGTGCTTTTATTAAGAGTTATTTATTTTTAAACAGTTAATATATACAGTTCTCCTGATCATACATTTGCTTATGCTTAAATACTAATATCTACATTCATCAATATATCAAATTATTGGAGATGGTTTCTAAGAAATTCTACTTCACCTAGACTTCATTTTAGTTGACACCAGTTAGCATAGAGTACTTGAAATAATGAAAGATTCAATCTAATATCATCAAATGTTATAGTTTATGACTTTACGTCAATGAATTTCAAGCTTTAAATAACTTGAAACCATAACAACTGTGTAAGTGGTGTTAGGGCAATTAGATTAATGGTAATATATTACGACTTGAGCAAAAAATGGACTAAATAAATGCATAATGGATTACTAAACAGGGACCAAGTTAAGTTTCTAAGACGAAATATCTTTCCAGTTCTTCATGACTAATATTAGCTGTTTATTTGTAGTCTATTCAAAGCTAGAATCATTCGTTGTATGTAAACGTTTCAACCTGGAATAGTCCTTTTTGACTTGTACTGTATTCTTACGTAGACCACTACTAACTCTCGAAAATTCTAAATTCATTTACTTTCTGTGGTATCGATTCATCATTATTCACTTAGTTCATCATTGTATAATCACGTGTATTATTGTAACAAGAACTAATCGAATCGAATGAATAAACTCTTATTTAACTTGTTGAGAAATTCTAT